>CM035838.1:97218850-97818850 GCA_020510985.1 Pholidichthys leucotaenia | reverse complement strand
GGAAATAATTTTGATCCCCTGCTGAATTTATAAGTTTACCCCCTTACAAAGGAATGAACCATCCATAATTTTTATGGTAGGTTTATTTTAACAGAGATAGACAGAAGATCAACAAAAAAATCTAGACAAAATATTAAATAAGGGTTATAACTTAATTTGCATTTGATTGAGGGAAATGAGTGTTTGATCCCCAAGAAAAACACCGACTTAGTACTTGGGGGAGAAACCCTTGTTGAAAGCACAGAGAATATTATACATTTCTTGTAGTTGGTCACCAGGTTTGCGCACATCTCAGGAGGGATTTCAGTCCACTCCTCTTTACAGATACTCTTCAAATCCTGAAAGTTTCGAGGCTATCACTTGTCAATTCAAAGTTTCAGCTCTATCCACAGATTTTCTATGGGATTAAGATCCGCAGACTGGCTAGACCACTCCAGGACCTTAATGTGCTTCTTCTTGAGCCACTCTTTTGTTGCCTTGGCCGTATATTTTAGGTCATTGTCATGCTGGAAGACCCATCCACGACCCATCATCAGTGTTCTGGCTGAGGCCAGGAGGTTCTCATTCAAGATTCTACGGTACATGACCCCGTTCATCGGCCCCTCAATGTGATGAAGTCTTCCTGTACCCTGAGCAGAGAAACAGCCCCAAAGCAGAATGTTTCTGCCTTCATGTTTGACAGTGGGGATGGTGTTCTTGGGGTCATATTCAGCATTTCTCTGCGTCCAAACACAGCAAGTTGAGTTGATGCCACAGAGCTCAACTTTGGTCTCATCTGGCCACACCACATTCTCCTAAGCCTCCTCTGAATCATTCAGGTGTTCATTGGCAAACTTCAGACGAGCCTGTACATATGCCTTCTTGAGCAGGGGAACCTTGTGAGCACTGCAGGATCTCAATCTATTATGGCAAATTGTGTTAGTAATAGTTTTCTTGGTGATTATGGTCCCAGCTCCCTTGAGATCATTAACAAGATCCTCCTGTGTAATTCTAGGCTGATCCCTCACCTTTCTCAGAATCATCCTTACCCCATATGTACAATCTTGCATGGAGCTCCAGAGTGAGGGCGATTGACTGTTATCTTACATTTCTTCCATTTTCAAATTATCGCACCAACAGTAGTCTCTTTCTCACCAAGCTTCTTGCTGATGGTCTTGTAGCCTATTCCAGCCTGTGCTGGTCTACAGTCTTGTCTCTGATGTTGTTTGACAGCTCTTTGGTCTTGCCCATGGTGGTGGAGAAGTTTGAACTGAAGAGATTGATTCTGTGACAGGAGTCTTGAGTTGAGATAAGGAGTACTTTCCTAAAGGGACAGGGCTAATTTATGTGCCTCAAGTAACTGGTCTGTGCGGGTCAGAATTCTTGCTGATTAGTAGGGGATCAAATACTTATTGCTCTCCATTGAATGCAAATTAATTTATAACCTTCATTTGATATTTTTTCTGGATTTTTTTAATCTTATGTCTCTGTCTTTTAAAATAGACCTGCCATAAAATTATGGACTGTTCATTTCTTTATAAGGGGGTAAACTTACAAATCCAGCAGGGGATCAAATACTTATTTCCCCCACTGTATATAGAAAAGTTGAAAACTGCACTCTTTCACTGACATATTGGGTTCTTCAAAGAAAACAGATGTGGGGGATATTGCACTTGCCTCAGAGTGCTCTTGTTAAATGATGATTTCATTTATTAAAGAAAAAAGCTATCCAAACCTACTTGGCACTATGTAAAAAAGTAATTGCCAGCTCTTATGTTTAAGCAATATTCAAATATTAAAACCGGAGTGGTGGCTTAGAGGTAGAATATCTGCCCCACAGCCGGGAGGCCGGGGTTCAAGTCCCAGCCAGGTCATGCCAAAGACCTTATAAAAGTGGAGCTTCTTGCCGTCCAGCTTGATGCTAAGCAATAATGGAACGGAGGAGGGAAATGTTGGTTACCCAGCCATGGTGGGTGCACAAGCCAGTGTACTTCCTGTGCCGGACCTAAGCCCAGATAACATGAGCAGGGTTGCGTCAGAAAGGGCAATCCAGCGTAAAAACTCTGCTTCAAAAACTATAAGACTATGGCAGATACATCAATATCTGCCATAGCGACTCGTCCAACCCACTTGGTAATGGAAAAAAATGGACGTTAAAAGAATTTTTTAAAAAATTCCATAAGAGGGAGTACAGTATCAATGAATATATCACTGTGGTGATTCAGCGAAAACATCACCATAGTGATATGTGATATATTCTTGATACTGTACGACCTCTGGTGTAATATTGCTTTTATACAACAGTTCCACAAGCGCGGTTTATTAAATGACAGTAATACAGAACAACATACTGTGATTTTTGTTTGTTTGACCAGGTATTTTCTCCGCTGAGAAAAATAGTTCCTTCTGAATGAACTGTTGCTAAGCACCTCAGTGAGCATCATACAGAAAAGAATAGGCCTATTGTCATTTAACACACATGAAACCAAATTAAATATTGTCCAGTGCATAAGTCAGTGTTTATGTGCATACCGGTCACCTATTGAGTATGTTTTGTGGGCCAGTCGTGACTGTGCAGGTGGCTGGTGAGCTTGTTATCGGTTTAGCTTCGGTGTACTTCATTCGCTTTTTCTTGGCATTTTCATATGAAATAAAAAGTTTGTCACCACAAAGTTAATACAGTTGGTTAATCAAGACAATAAATCCAACATTAGCTTGTCTATTTTGATGCACATGGACATGAAATTTCTATGGCTGGACAGCGCTAACCAAATGTTTAAAAGTCTAACCCTACTTCCTCGTAGTGACACCTGGAAACGGCTCAAGTAGGCGATAGCCTGTTGGGGTGAAGTACGGTGGGGACTTTGTGTGCCCCGTAACCGCTATGGTAGCCGTGAAGGCTCAACAGGAACCTTGAAAATGAGATGGCTAACAGGGCTCTGGTGAACCAAGTCCTCAACAGTGGATCAGGCGGAGGAAGTTGTCTCTGAAACAAGTCAATGGCTGTGAAGGCAGATGAAGGCTGCAAAAATGAATTATATTCTTGCGCCAGGCAAGTCATCTGGTGGGCCATGAGGAAACATGGTGTGGAAGAGTGGCTTGTATATCTCACCCAGTGCATGTACGAGAATGCCCGTAGCAGAGCACGCACTGGTGATGGATTGAGTAAGGAGTTTGAGGTCAAGGTCGGCATGTACCAGGGCTTCTGTCTGAGCTCTCTGTTTTTCACCATTGTTCTGGAGGCCCTGTCTCATGAGTTCCGTACTGGTTGCCCCTGGGAGATCCTGTACGCCAATGACCTGGTCATCATCGCAGAGACACTGGAGGAGATGCTTGTGAAGCTAGTTTGTTGGAAGACTGGCATGGAGGCCAAAGGACTCAGTGTAAACATGGGAAAGACCAAGATCTTGGTCTCCAGCCCAGGCCTGGATGTTCTCCAGAAGTCTACCAAGTATCTGTGTGCTGTGTGTCTCACCGGCACTGGCCATGGCTCCGTCTTTTGCGGCGGTTGCTTGAGATGGGTGCACAAGAGTTGCAGTGGACTCACTGGTGGCCGGGCGTATGACCCAGATTTCCGATGTAAGTGCTGTCGTGGGAAGGCCAGGCCAATTGATGGTCGACGTATGACACAGATGGTTGTTGGCGATGACAAGCTGGAAGTGGTGGAATCTTTCTGCTACCTGGGTGGCATGCTGTGCGTTGGTGGTGGATCTGAGCTTGCCACCATCATGAGATGCCAGGCTGCCTAGAACAAGTTCAGGCAGGTGCTTCCAATTCTCGAGACCCAGTAGCTCCCACCAACCTCAAAAGGCTGTATCTAGACTTCCGGTTATGGCTGCCACGTAGGACGGACGTGTCTCGCTCTGCTCTGCTCCTGGAGAAAAAAAATCGGCAAATAACTCTCTCATTTGGGACAGAACGTATCCCAGCATTTGGGCGAGGATATGTCGGCGAAGCCTAAGGCTGGAAAACCAGGAAAAGGAAAAAGCGAGCCGCCGAAACAGTCCAAATTAACAGACTTTCAGGTCTGTGACGCAGCAAACAAAACTCCATATATGGCGGAGGAAGCTGGCGGCGGTGCGATGTTTGCGGGGAATGGCGCAGATGCGCTGATGGCTGCCATGAGTTCAATGAGAGCGGACTTTTCCTCTAGATTTGATGGGATTATGACAGCGTTGGAAGGAATAAGAAAGGAATTGGGTGACTGTGTAGAACGAACGGCGCAGATGGAGCTCCGTCTCGCTAGTGCTGAAGATGACGTCACCCGTCTTCAATTAAAGGTGCGCACTTTGGAAAAAAAAAATAAATCTCTGGAAGATAATATTTTGGATTTGGAATCTCGGTCGAGACAGAATAATTTGAGGCTGGTGGGTCTTCCAGAGGAATCAGAAGGTCGGGACGTATGTTCCTTTCTGGAAAAGTGGATTCCGGAGGTGCTGGGCAGCGAGAAGTTGCAATCAGCAGTGGTTCTGGAAAAAGCACATCGTATTGGCCCACGGAGAGATAAGGGACCGCCGAGGACCTTAATTATGAAGTTTCTTAGCAACAGAGACAGGATGAAGATCTTCAACGCTGCACATGCTAAAGGAGAGATTAAACACCAGGACCAGCAGGTGCGGTTCTACCCAGATTTGGCCACAGGAATCCAGCAATTGAGGAAGTAGTTTGATCCCGTACGTAAGGAGCTGCGCAACCTTGGGATTCGTCATGGTGTAATCTATCCTGCGAGACTGCTGACCACGTATGAGGGCAGAACCCACATTTTCAAGACCCCAGAGGAGGCGCAGGAGTTCATCAAGAAGATCAAAGAAGAAGAAGAGACTGGTGGGAGCTAAGCATGAACAAAATATAAGGTAGAATAATTAAGCATTTGCACAGGCATCTGACTGACTTGAAGTAAATAGTAAGTTTACAAAATATAGATTGTATTATATATTAAAAAAAACAAAACAAAAACAAAACAAACAAAAAAAAAACTATGATGTACAAAGTTGTTAAAAATTTTGGAGTTAAGTTGGAAAACTACAGAGGAGAGTTAATGTTACGTCATTAAAAGCAGTAGAGTTGGGGTGATTGGGAGGATGAAGAAGGAGTGGCTTAGGCTGTTCCCCGTGGGTGTGGAACAGTCGATGGCTATATCGGGAGACAGAATTTTTCTTTTGATTTTGGGGGGTTTGCCACAAGTGTGGGAAGGGGAAATTTGTTTGTGTGTAGTTTGTAGGATGAATGTTCAACCACTCATGTTTTTGCTTCTCTGTATGAGCATGTTTACACTGCAAGGTAATCCCAAACTCTCTATTGATCATGGACCAAAGTGTTAATCTTAATTTAACTTCATGGAATTGCAGAGGTCTACAAAATTTAAAAAAACTTAAACAAGTTATGAATAAAATAAAGGACATGGGTTCAAGAATTGTGTTTTTACAAGAAACTCATCTGATAGAGGAGGATGTTAAAAGAATTAGGAGTAGATGGCAGGGAAGTGTATTCACCTCTTCATTTTCATCCCGAGCCAGGGGAGTTATGACTCATACATAAATCAGTTCCTTTTCAGGTGAAAAATGTAATTGGAGACAAATTTGGAAGATATGTAATCATTCAAGGTTCTTTGCTATTAGAAAATATAAATCTTGTGAACTTATATGGTCCCAATATAGATGATCAGAAGTTCTTTGCTAATTTATTTCTCATCTTATCATCACTTACAGGGCAACATATAATAGCAGGGGATTTTAATTGTACATTGAATCCAGGTGTGGATAGATCAACAGGACTGGATTGTACGCACATTGGATGTAGGATGACTATTAATCATTTTATGAAAGAATTGAGATTGTTAGATATATGGAGAGAAATGAAACCACAAGTTAAAGCCTATTCTTGTTATTCCAGTACCTACAAGACATTCTCACGTATTGATTATTTTTTGATTTCCACAGAATTAAGGTCCAAGATTCAAAACTGCTTTTATGATAACATCGTGATTTCTGATCATGCACCCTGTTGTCTAATATATGTAGATAAAAAATTGACAAAGGAATCAGGTAGATGGCAATTTCAGCATAAATGGCTTCAGGATGAGGAATTTGTCAAGTATATAGAAAAACAGATAGACGAGTTCTTTGACATCAATACTACACAAACATCAGCATGTGTAAAGTGGGAGGCTTTCAAAGCTTTTATTAGGGGACATATTATTAGTTATACAGGATCAAAATCTAAGAAGACTCGAGAGGAGAGAGCTAAATTGGAACATAAAATAAAAAGTCTTCAGGAAAAAGTGTATGCAGGAAGTGACCCAAGGTTGGAGAATGAATTACTGATTTTGAGAGCTGAATACGACAAAAAATCAGCGAATAGAGCTGCCTCGAGTCTTCTAAGATTGAAACAATCTTTTTATGAACAAGGTGAAAAATCAGGAAAATTATTAGCATGGCAGATTAAACAATTGGAAATTAAAACACCAATTACCAGTATTATAAGTAACGGACAGGTAGTTATAGATCCTTTAGAAATTAATAGAGCCTTTAGAGATTACTATGAAAAATTATATGATACCAAAAATGAACCTGATTTAACAAAACTAAATGGGTTTTTGAACGAACTATCTATACCGTGTATTCCAAATGAAAACAGGGAGATATTGGAGTCTAAAATTAGTCAAGAAGAAGTTGGGCTAGCCATTGATAATATGAAATCAGGAAAAAGTGCAGGACCAGATGGTCTTCCAGTTGACCTTTATAAAAAATTTAAGAATAAATTAATAAAACCTTTTTTGGAAATGGTTTTAGAAGCATTTCAAAATAATAATTTACCATCATACATAAATAATGCCTTAATTATACTGTTGCCAAAACCAGGTAAGCCCTCTAATAAATGTGAAAATATGAGACCAATAAGCCTATTAAACGCCGACCTTAAGATAATCTGTAAAATTTTAGCAAGACGAATACAAGAAATTTTACCAAATATTATTAATCGAGATCAGAATGGCTTTATAAAGGGTAGACAAGGCTTCCATAATGTAAGAAGACTATTTAATATTATTTATTTTAATAAAGAAGCACCGGATACAGCTCTCCTATCATTGGACGCCGAAAAGGCCTTTGATAGAGTTGAATGGCCCTTTCTTTTTGAAGTCCTACAAAGGTTTGGACTTGGAAATAATTTCATAAAATGGGTTCAAATAATATACAATAATGCTACAGCAGAAATCCTAACAAATAACAATATTTCAAAACCAATAAAAATCAATAGAGGATGTCGACAAGGCTGTCCACTTTCACCTTTACTGTTTACTATGGCAATTGAACCTTTAGCGATAGCGATACGTTTACATTCACAAATATATGGAATTAAAGTTGGACCAACAGAACATAAAATCTCCCTGTACGCCGATGATATAATTTTGTTTATGTCGAATCTAAAAAAATCAATTCCAACCTTGTTGAATTTAATAAAGAATTTTGGGGAAATATCAGGATATAAAATAAATAAAACTAAATCTTCAATATTAATGCTAAATGAGACCCAGAGAAATTACCCAGCCCCTGAGGTAAATCAATTCAATGTTGTAAATCAGTTTAAATATTTAGGAATCCAAATTATGCCTAAGCTAGAATCAGTCGCCAGTGTCAACTATGAAGCCTTAATGTCAGATATCAATGAGTTAACTCAGAGATGGATGTCACTACCAATGTCGATGATCGGGAGAATCAATATACTTAAAAGTAATATTTTACCTAAAATACTTTATTTATTTCAATACATTCCCTTATCACCACCTTTAGATCTATTCTCAAGAATAAAAAAAAAGTTAGTGGAATTTATATGGAACAACAGGAGGGCTAGATTACGTTTGTCTTTATTATATTTACCATTTGATCGTGGAGGTCTGAAATGTCCAAATTTTATGTTGTATTATTGGTCGGCACAACTGAGGTCTATGACATATTATTTTTCATCAAATGATCTCCCTCACTGGACTGAAATGGAATCATACAATTTACCTTTACCTCTTCCCATATTCATATACTCAGATTCGGCAAAAAAATTACAAAAACAAGTTAAAAATCCATTTGTAAAGCATATGATCAAAATATGGTGTGAAGCTAAAAACTATTTAAAAGAACCACAGTTAATGTCACAATTTAGTCCAATATGGGGTAATCAATATTTTAAACCAGGGAGAGCGGACGCTGTATTTAAAGTATGGAATTTAAAAGGGATACAAAAGATTCAGGATTTATATTTGCCATGTGCAGACAACATAATGTCTTTTGAAGAGCTGAGGATCAAATTTAATCTCAATAGAACACATTTTTTTAAATATCTTCAACTTAGAAACTTTATTCGATCAAATCAAAATAAAGCTCTCACTCGACCTATTTATTCATCCTTGGAAAAAATGATGATGAAAGATAGTAAAAGAAAGGGTATTATTTCAGAGTTTTATAACTCATTGACACTATCTTCAAGTGAAAATTCACTGAAAAGATTAAACTACTGGAAAGAAGATCTGCAAATTGAAATTTCAGAGGAACAATGGGAATTGGCTTGTACAGAAGCTCAAACCAAATCAATAAATGCACGCCTTAAATTGATACATTTCAAATGGTTAATGCGGATGTATGTTACACCGGAGGAGTTAAATAGATATAACAAAAATATACCAGATACATGCACAAAATGCATGGAAAGTAAAGGAACCCTATTTCATTGTTTATGGGAATGTAGATTAATAAGAATGTTTTGGGAGGAGGTGAGGGTAACAATTGAAAAAATAATCTCAAAACAAATCATATTGAATCCTAAACTGTTTTTGTTGGGTCTGTACCCAGAAAAGCATAATTTCAATAAAAGTGAAAGAACATTCATAGACCTCAGTTTGCTTAATGCCAAAAAATGTATTGCACTATTATGGAAAAAGACTCATAGACCAGATGTGACTCAGTGGTTAAGACAGATGTTAACAAACCTTCCATTAGAAAGAATAACATATATACTGAAATCAAAGGAAATTGTGTTTGAGAATATATGGAGACCTTTTATTGATTATGTAAAAAATTTAAACATAACTCTTGAAGAAGAAGGTGAATGATGTGTGTGGACCTTGTAAATTCCAAACTGGTGAACATAATATGTATACTAATGTATTGGATTGTCTAGACTAAACAGAGGAGCATTGTTGAAGACTTGATTTTGTTGGTGGTTGTTGGTGTTTTTAGTGCATTTTTTTTTTTTGTAGTACTTTAGTGTTAGTGTTTGATTGTTTGTATCATGTTTGTTAAAAAAAAAAAAAAGGTTCAATAAAGATATTGTGGAAAAAAAAAAAAGGCTGTATCTACAACTCCTGCATGAGGAGCGTGTTGCTGCACGCCAGCAAGACATGGACCATGACTGCCGCCTGTCTTAACTGTCTGCGGTGAAATGACAGGGCCATGATCCGCTGGATGTGTGGCGTCTCCACTGAGGATGAGGTCAGCTCTCAAACACTCTTAAGGCTGCAGGTTGATGACCTTGAGGATGTGCTCCGCATGTGCCATTTGTGTTGGTTCGGCCATATGGAGAGGCATGTCGGTTGGGTTAAGAAGGTCATGGATGTCGATCCTGGTAGCAGCAGAGGTCAAGGAAGAGGAAGACCGAAGAAAACATGGCTGGAGGATATCCGTATGGACCGGGTCAAGCTACAACTGGCCCAGGTTGAACCAGCGGACAGGAATCACTGAAGTGGGACTGTGAGAAGTGCAGTCAAGCAGGGCCCACCCCAACTGAAGGACTAATTGTGTCCTGTCAAAAATAAATACGGATGATGTTGATGATGATTACAAGGGCGGGACTTACTGGTCACCGAGGTCTCATTTTTGGTCATTTTGGTCTCTTTTCAAACAGTGCCTCACTGTGGAAATTAGTGTATTCAGCATAGTATTACAGTTTGCAACATTATAAGAAGCCACTGATATTAACTATAATTTAAAGGTTATTAAAATGCAGCTGAAGCAGAGTGATACATATTAGCTGAAACATCCAAGTGCAATTATCAGGAAGTATAGTAATTCCTGGAATCCCTATTGTCCAATCATATTTCTCAGTTGGAATTAACTGTTGTATGACATGAATTAACTGTGATTAACCACATTTTTTTGGAAAGCTGAGTTCAGTTTCACTAGCCACACCCAGGCCTGATTACTGCCAGACCTGTTGAATCAAGAAATCACTTAAATAGAACCTGTCTGACAAAGTAGGCCAAAAGATCTCAAAAGCAATACATCATGCCACAATCTAAAGAAATTCAAGAACAACAAGAAAGAGACCGGGCAAAAATGGCATCCATGGGCGAGTTCCAAGGTGAAAACCACTGCTGACCAAAAAGAACACATAGGCTTGTCTCACATTTGCCTGACAACATCTTGATGATACCCAAGACTTTTGGGAAAATATTCTGTGGACTGATGAGTCACAAGTTAAACTTTTAGGCATGCGTCCTGTTACATCTGGCGTAAAACTAACACAGCATTTCATAAAAAGAACATCATACCAGCAGTCAGACATGGTGGAGGTACAGTAATGTGATGGTCTGGGGTTGTTTTGCTGCTTCAGGACCTGAACAACTTGCTGTAATTAATGGAGTCATGAATTCTGCTCTCTACCAGAAAATCCTGAAGGAGAATGTCCAGCCATCAGTTTGTGACCTCAAGCTCAAGCCCTCCAATGCGGCTGAATTTAAACAATTTTGCAATGAAGAGTGGGCCAGAGTTCCTCAACAGTAATGTAAAAGACTCATTGCCAGCTATCGCAAATGCTTGATTGCAGTTGTTGCCGCCAAAGTGGCACAACCAGTTATTGGGTTTAGGGGGCAATTACTTTTTCACATAGGGCCAGGCAGGTTTGGATAGCTTTTTTCCCCTAAATAAATGAAATTATCATTTAAAAACTGGATTTTGTATTTACTTGAGTTATCTTTGTCTAATATTAAAATTTGTTTGGTGATTTGTTTGATGATCTGAAACATTTAAGTGTGGCAAATATAAGATATAAAATATAAGAAATTAGGAAGGGGGCAAATATTTTTCACAGCACCGTAAATGTAACCATATAGTAACCTGTTTGTTTTGCCTTCTTGTAAAAAATTAGATGTGTTTTTCTTGACCTGTTATGATGCAGTTTATAATAACTTCTCTGCTTATTTGATGTATCACAGGGAGATGTTAATACCATGTATAGACATCTTTTGAATGCGCCCTAAGAATGTTGGGGGATTTTTTGAGTTGCTGAGTCACTCGAGGCTGCTGAGGAAAAGGTGCTAAATGAACACTTATCACCATTTAAATATCAGCCTGCTGGCTTAAACAATAAGACAAACCAACAGTTTTAAGGTGTTGCCTAACAACTACTTTGTTGGGTTTTTTTTGACACTTCATAATTACCTCCGCCAAGGAGGTTAGGTTTTCATAGGCGTTGGTTTGTTTGTCTGTCTGTCTGTCTGTCTGTTTGTTTGTTTGTTAGCAAGATAACTCAAAAAGTTATGGACGGATTTTCATGAAATTTTCAGACATTGTCAGAATTGGGGTATCCTACAGATGATTAGATTTTGGTGATGATCTGAGAGTGCATACCTCCACCAAGGGCTTTGTTTGTATTTGTGCAGCAGGATTACACAAAAACTATTGCATGGATTTGGATGGAATTTTTACCAGAGGTGGTTCTTGGGCTAGAGAGGAGCCCATTATATTTTGGTGATGATCTGAGAATGCATACCTCAGCCAAGGCTCTTATCTTCTCACAGTGTGTTAGCAACAATACTCCAAAACGGATGGACAGACTTTGATGCAATTTTCACCACAAGTGGCTATAGGCCTACACACAAACCCATTACATTTTGGAGGTGATCCATGAGAAACGGAAGGAGCCTTGGCGGAGGTATGCGCTCTATGAGTGCTTTTCTAGTTTACATTATTGTGCCTCTCATGTCACTTTTTTGGTTCTAAAAAGGTTTCCTTTATACTTTATAGAGAAATAAGTATTCTCTGTTGTTTAACTGCCCCAGGCACCATATGGCGACAGGGACGGTTAAAGGGTGGTCAAGGCCCCTAGTGGTCAAGAGTGGTAAAAAAAAAAATTGTCAGTAAAATAGTTCAGATTTCCAAGGCTATAACTTGAAAATTACAAGAAATAATGGCTAACTGTCAATTAGAAAGATGTAGAATATGATCCAGAGTTTCAGATGGGAATAAATTTACGCGTCTAATTTGCATAATGTTGCAGCAGCTATATAAATTACATAACTCAGTCAAAAGTGGACTTTGGACACATTTACACAAAGGATGGTCTGTTTTTTGGATGCCGTTTTGTTTACAGGGGTATGTTTTTATCTAATCTTCAAAGTATATGAACCAGAAAATCAATAAAATGTAAAAAAAAAAACCCCAACATATATTCCTCTCTTACCTGTTGCCGGGAGGGGGGCTCGCTCGCGCACGGGACCGGTCCGTTTTCGTACATCGTGGTCGATATTTTGCGTTTGCTCGGTCATTTACATGCTCTACCACATGTACAAACTCTTATGATTATCCCACGTGAATTTCATTTGTATTACGTGGCTGTTTTTCCTGTTTGGTGCATTTTTTCTGTGAGAATGTTTGATGATCGTGGGCGCCGCCATCTTGGTACTGGCAGCTCAGTTTTTTGCCCATCGTGGTCGATATTTCGCGTTTGCCCGGTCATTTACACTCTCTACCACATGTACAAACTCTTATGATTATCCCATGTGAATTTCATTTGGTATTACGCGGCTATTTTTCCCGTATCTTGCAGTTTGTCAGAATCGCGGCAGCCATGACCGAACATGGCGGCATCCACATTGGTGTTGTCAGCTCAAAGTGGAAAAAGGGAGAAGAATAATGAGGATTTCTTCTTCTTTGCTGTATTCCGTGTCAGCCATGATTCTTCCGGCATGTGTCTACCACCTTCTGAACTGTCAGATCAGTACAGATCAGTACAAATTCTCAGTATAGCCGGGGGACGTCAATAAGTTGACCAGTGCAGTTGCTGCGCTGTGCCACCGGGGGTGCGCGACCCATCCATACTATGTGGACAGTTAAAAAGTTAAGACAGTTCACCCTGAAACAAAAACTTATGTTGTGAGGAAATAGATTAAAAATATATACAGAAATATATTTAACACACATTATATGAAGGTACAGGGGTGCATCAGTGGAAAAATAATAAATATACCAAAGAGACAATAAAAGGTAAAAGAGGAAAGATGGAAAAAAAGAAAATTTAATTTTATTTTATTTTATTTCTCTGGCTTGTAGTGCTGTGCATTCAGTGTTGTGTTGTGAGGTGCCCAGTTTTTGAGGTTTTGGATATTAAGATGTCTGCCTTCTCTTGAATGTTCTGCAATAGAAATAGATGTAGTAAGCAATTTCAGAAGTTTGGATCAATTTAATGTCTTCTGGTTTGGAAAATTTAGTGGCAATGTTGATCTTTATTCCTGTATTTGTTTTTAAATATTTATTTTATTCAAACTTCTTCAACAAATAAATTTTTAACCATTTAGCTTGCATGCTATCAATTCCTGACATTCACAATTACCGTCTCATCATATACTAATATTAGGCAGCTGGACCTATATCAGCCAATACCAGAATTAATAACCATTTTATGTTGATGCAGAAAATATTATTGTTTTTACACCGCAGCATCTCACGATCTAAAGATTCACTACTGAGCCAAATACGAAGTAAAACCCCTCCCTCTTGCATGAGGGAGTGGTTAAGCTTATAAAAACTATAGAGCTGAATTTTGGGGTGGCACACTCTTGGGGAATTGCCTAAAGAGCTGTGTCCCAGCGCTGCTTGTATCCATAGCTCACTTTCAGTAAAGGAAAATATATACTTCATCTCTCAGCCTGGCTATTTGGCCGTCGTATCAAAGAACTGGGGCTTAAGGTATTTTAGACTCAACACCTCTTTGGCTCAGTAGTAGAACGGAGGTGTTGAGATCATGGTGTCATGGGCTCAAATCCCAGCCTGGGATATTGTTGAATGACTACCGTACTCAAAGAAGGGGGTGAAAATGGCCAGGTTCATACACCTTGGTGCAGGGGCTGAGATGGACTTGAAAATCCCAGGATAATATAGGCAATCCTGGCCTTGGCCCAGAAAGGGGCCGTAACACTGTTGAACGGTGAAAGTGGTGGTTAGTGGGCTAGTTTAGTTGAAAGACAAGTCTTGAAACTGCTCACAGCACAGTTTTTGGAGCAACAAGGTTATGATGTCATTTTCATTATTGCAGAAGGTGTTGTTTTGCCCCTCAGAAAACCATAATGTGAGTTAAGTTTAGGTCTGTTATACTTGAGATGGAAGACATCACTTCAGACAGCATCTCCAATACTGGATGGATGAAAAATAAATAGATTTCATTTTTTTTGGAGCGAATTGTCTCTTTTCAAAACAAATCCACTCATCAGTTGTTGCTAATTAGTGTCTCCCTGCTGTTGTGTGTAGGATGAGGACCCGGAGAGCAGCTGGTTGCTTCTCTGTGAGGAGGACCTCATCTCACTGCTGACACAGTTCCCCTTCCAGCAGCTCTACTCACACATGCTGGGGATGACTCGGCAAGGTAGGCTGGTCTGTCTGCTGGTTTGTGTCAGTCATTGAATGAACTGACATCTGTCTGACTCTGTTCTCAGGTGTGTATGAGCCCCAGGCCTGTTCCAGTCAGAAGATGATGCGTGTGTTTGCGTTCGCTTCCTCACTCATTGAAATCCTCGCTCTTGGCCTGCAAACCTACAACAGAGCTCGATACAGACAGCTAGTCAAACGCATTGGACAAATCATACGGTCAGGGTTACCATCGTTTTATCAAAGGCCAAACAATGATGCCCGAAATAATGTCGCTAATTTTTTTTTCTTCATATTTTCCCCCAGAATGACTGTGTGTTATGTCAGTGATCACTGGGCCCAGTATGTGAGCATGGCTGGTGCTGGTGGATCCAGCTCCCAAGTACACTCTCTCTCGCTAGACAAACTGCAGCTGGAACATGACCACCTCTTCCTCAGGGCTGTCTTGCATGTACTCAGAAACAAAAGGTGATGAATTGGCATTAACTTCACGTCTTGAACTGAAGCAGCTCACTTTTTTTGTATTTATTCTGTGTGGTCCTCTGTCACAGGCTGGGCATTTGGTTGTTTATGTCTGAGATGCCATATGGGACTTTGTCGAGTTCTATGCTGTGGAAGGTCCTCTACGCTATGCAGTGTGCAGAGACGGCAGGGCTAGAAACTCTGAGCAGTACTAGGGACACGCACTCTTGCATTCAGGCTCTCAGAGGTACCACAATATATTTGACTCTAAATAGAAGTCATGTTTAACTTCTCAATTTGTAGTTTTTCATGTTTTTTTTTTTTTTTGTGTGTGTGTGTAACAGACCCAAAGCATCAGGAAAGTTTTGAACAATGGCTGTGTGAAGTGAACAGCTCTGACGGTATTTCCCTCCTCACTGCGCTAGCACATATGGCAACGCCTACTCAGCATTCTGACCCTGCCTTCATTACCACTATAACCCTGCTTGTATACCAGGTGTGTTAAGTCGACACAAAGTGAAATATGGGGGGGGGGGGGGGGGGGCGGTCCCAATTTAGTTTTAACATATTCAAATTCAGTGGGCCTGATGGACTTACCAAACATTAATGTAAAAGGCCCTGTACTCGGCAAAAGATTCAGAGCAAAACTGTTGGTCACACCACTCTGCTGAATGGGTGTTCTTGTGGACACAGTCAACAAAAGGGGCAGAAGCCAAAATATGACACAGAGTCCCTTCTGCTATGTATATAGAGTGAAATAAGAAATGAAGCTCTAACTGTAAGGTTTTTCTGCTGCTTAATAGTCTACTCTTCATACACAAATACCATTTTATTCTGTTAGAAGTAAATTACTTTTTCCAAGGATGTTTATATTTTCAGTGCTGTTTCTCTGTTTATCTCTTTGTTAGCGGGTATTGTTGTCAATACCTACCTTGTGAACGCGATAACTAGAGAAAGAAACTGCTTGTGCTTTTGAAATCGATACCATAAATGTATCTATGAAAAATCTCAGACTAGTTTGAATTTGGGTGACCTCTGACCTTTAGATCGAGGTCAGAGGCCCATTTTCCCAAGATCTTGTGAGCCCGATAACTACGGAAAGAGAGGATGTAGCTTTTTCAAATTGACATCATTGTATTTAAGACAAATCTTGGACAGCTAGCTCTGACCTCTGACTATGGGTTTGGGGTCAAAAGGCCAAAGGTCAAGGTTAGCGTTCCCTATGCTCTATTACTATAGAGCAAAGTATAAAGGTAGGGTCATCAAACTGTCCACAGTTTCACCCTGTGACCCCGAACTAGGACTATGCTTTTGGGATCACAAGGTCAAAGGTCAAAATGACATATAAGCTACAACAAAGAAAGAGGCAGTACCAGCGGCAGTTGTCAGTATTTTCTTTTTGTCCGTTACCAGGATTATGCAAAAAGTAAAATGGATTTGCATGAGAACTTTTGCTAGAATTTGCAGCTTGCTACAGTATATTCTGGTTCCATTGAAATTTATCAGTGGAAAGGCAATCTAACTGACCATGTGGCAATTCCGTAATAATGTTTTTATAGGCCAAAATTGATTTACAACTTTTTTTAACCCTCCTGTTTTGACCTTTAAATCTCAAAAGTATTATCAGAGGTTATAGTTCTGAAGTCAACTTTTCCTGCTACATATGATTGAGGACATTAGCTTCTTCCATTGTCTAGTTAAAGCACAGGCAAGGAGTAAATCACGTCTTAAAGACAGTCATTTTTAGCTCCTTTCCGGCAAAGCCAAAAGGAGCTAATGTGATGACGTGTCCGTCGTCCGTCCATCCTCATTTCACAGAAATCGCACCTCCTTCTAGACATTTCCCCCAATACTCACCAAACTCACTCACAATGATCCTGAGGTGGGTCTACATCCAAGTTGTGCTCAAGGTCAAAGGTCAGGAGATCTGGACACTTAAAGTGATTTTAGAAGAATCACTGCTCCTCCCAAGCAATTACCTCAATTCTCACAAAACGCACTCACAGGGACGCTCGGGTAGGTCTGCAACCAGGGTGAGGTCAAGGTCATTGTCAAAGGTCAGAAGAGCTGAGCATTTATGATGTCACAAAAACATTAGTCCTCCTAGGCCAGTGAACTTGACTTTATGCGCATCCTAGATGGGTCTGTATCTAGGCTGTGCTGAAGGTCAGTGGTCAGGCGATTCGAGCAGCTGCGGGTGATTTCATCAGGCCGATATGAGCTATTCGGTCATTGATGGTGTGGTTATATATGAAATACATAAGGTCCACAGTGGCACGTCTGGCATCTTATTGATTGAATTACAATTGTAAGGCATTGAAATTTTTCCTTTTCTATTAGAGAGTCAACTTAGAGGAGAAGCTATAAACTGTATAATCATCATTCAGGGTTTAGTGCATTTATATATAAAGTATATATACATTGCTTACCTTCTTCTTTCATGTGTTTTCACAATTATTTTTCTCTAGGTGTCTTATGTGAGTGTTTCCACTAGAGAAACTTACTCCAAGGTGGGGAGAGAGTTGCTGGCTACAATAGCAACAGCCCATCCCCATGTTATCTCTGTTCTCCTGGAGAGACTGAGGGAGACTATACAGTCTGTAGGAATGGTTGGTAGAACAGTTGTCTAATAAAGTAGAGAATATATACTTAAAATATAATTTAGTAGATGTGGGACCAATGGGTTTTGTTTGCTTGTGTTAGGTGGCCCTGTACTTGTGTAAAGAGCTGCCTCTGAGTCTCTGGCAGCCGCGGCCAGAGGAAATATGTGTGATTGGGGCCTGGCTACTGCAGCATCCTCTCTCTGCTGTGGAGAACAGATTGGCCTGCGTGATCCTAGAAGGTTTGAACTGGGGATACACACAGGTGGGTCCAGTAAACAGTAGTCCTATGACTCTTTACAGCACAGTAATGGTTGTATATAATAAACTGTTTCTTGTTGTAGGATGGTTCTCTGGTCCTGCCTTCTTTTCTCCACAGTGAGGTGGCTCTGTTGGTAGCTGAAGCCTATCAGAAGTACCTCACAGACAAACCATACAGTGGCCTCATATCAGAAGGAATAAAACAGGTGATACTGTCGGCATGCTTTTCCATGTTTGTTGACTTATCTGTGATGTTTAAATGATGAATTATCATAATTCTATTAAAAACTAAACTCATTTTACCTTGTGTAAAATCTAGTCACCCTACTAGACATCCATGCTCCCTGCTGGACCATCTACTGAGATTTGACCATATATGCCACTCCTAGAGATTATTTTATCTTATTTTACTGTAGTTTTTATACACTGGCTGGAACTGGCAGCAGTTGGCTGCCGTTAGCCAAGCTTGCCATTCTGTTATCCAGGGTTGTTTCTTTGCTTATTACACCTCAGGGACCAGTCACATACTGTACCATCAACCACTCAAACCACTATGTCTATGATAATGCTTTAGTTAGGCTTTTACACTCAGTCAATACATTAGCTCAGGCTGTGTTCACTTCCGGAGCTATGAGCTAACAGCTAGCATTATTTGCATAATGGCCCCATCAGCCATAGACCTCAGCAATGATGAAAGAGGGAGGGTGGGGTGAGTTGGGGCTCATTAGTATTTAAAGCAAAATCAGCAAAAACAGCCCATTGTGATGAGTAACTGGGATGACGGGACATTTCATTTACACGTTTGGGAAGTGTGTCAACATGTGGAAAAAAGGGGAATGCCTTGAGCAGTTAAGTATAATTTCTTTATCTTACCTCATTTTTTTTTTCTTCTGTAGGTATCATACCTTGCCAGTGTCCTTCGTTTGGGTGTATCTCCTGAAGCCTCCTTTAGTCAGTGGGCATGGCAACTGTTGCTCAGGCTAAAGCTTCATGGAAATGCTCAAAACCCCAAGGGGGCCTGGGCAGTCCCTGCTTTAGCAACCAACCCTCCTCCTGAACTCACTCACACTCCAAGCATGCACTCTGTTCTCAGGGCTGTAAAAGCAGGCATCCCTATTGGATGCTACCTGTCCCTTGCTATGACAACTGTGGGACACAGGTTTGTACAGTATTGTTATAAATGTATGTAACAGCTGATTTGTAGTTAATATTTTATTGCAATATAGAGATTAAATACTTTACACAGCATTTAGCTTCTCTGTAAAATGCAAAATGACCTAGTGGCATAGTGCTGTGTCTCTCTGTCCATTCACATTTCAAAAGAATCATTACTTGTCCTGGGAAGGTGCCCAATGCTCACCAAGCTCACTCATAATGATCCTCACATGGGTCTCTATCCATGTTCTCAAGGACATCGTCAAAGGTCAAGGCATCTGGGCTGTTACATGATTTTATGAAAATTGCTACTCTCAAGAGAATTGCCTGGATGCTCACTAAACTCACACACTGATCCTCAAGTGGGTCAGCATCCAGGTTGTGTTGAAGGTCAAAGATCACAAGCTAGGAGTACGTGTTACTTCAGTTTGGGCAGGCCTAGGTGTGTTCCTCAGGCCACAGTGAGCTACTCCGTCACTGACGAGCTGGTTTGAAATTGGGAGTTCTACAAGTTAAATATTTTAGTGTTATTTGCAGACCGTGTTTGAGTTTTTTCTCATTTTTTCAGACTTGAAGAGTTTTGTACTGATGGAGTTGGGCTCTTAAAAAATCTAATTCAGTCTCGTCATCTGAGAGCTGCTGTGCATCTGTTGGATAGCATCCTACCCCCAACCTACCCTCTTAGCTTCTACCTGCTCAACAACTCTCAGTAAGCAGCAACATGCATCGTACATTCACTACATTGCATTTTAATTCTAATTTATATTCCAGTGTAACTTATTCCCTCTCTGCATATATCCCAGGTTTGTTAGTTGCATCCAGTTGTTCCTGCAGTGTGACAGTGTGTGTCCCCAAGGTGTGACGCAGCAGGTCACACATCGAGTAGCGCCGCTCCTCACCGGGACCATCTATGGAGACAATGTCCGTCTGCTGAACAGCGTCATTCAGGTATACAATGGAAACTTTGATTATTTGACTTGAAGTGGCCAACCATCATCGGACAATGATGGCATGCAGAAATGACAGATAGGAAAGGCTAGGTTTTATTTGATTTGTTTCTACATTTTACATGTGCTAAATAATTCTGAACTGCCCCTGACTATCTAAAAAGAGAAATGCAAAACAACTTTTACAAAACTGATCAGGCACCATTATGCTAAAAAAAAATTTTGAGGCACTAACGATTGGCAAAATGTAGCCGATACAGTGTAGAATTTTCTTTGAAGATTTTAAAAAGATAAATAAACTCCCATCATCATGTTCAAAACAAGAGATCTAAATTTATGTGTAATTTTCTTTTTCAGAGTCATGTGATGGAAAGTTCAAAGCCTGGACGTGTTGGAGTTGCAGCCGTGCTGGAATTTTGGGTGGGAATTCTGACTCAGCAGAACTTGTGGTACAGAGACAAAACGGTCTTATTCCTCTTGGATCAGATCTGCTGTGCAGCCTTCATTCACCACCAGGAGGACTGTGTGCTGAAACTCCTGTACCAACAGCATAAGGTATTTACACAGCTGTGTTTGGTGTGCAGGATTTAGATGCTATGATAGAGACAGGTGTGGCTGCTTTATTTAGCAGTTGTGGGGATTATTTTAACATGTAATGGCTTAAGCACAAAGAGAATGTCTTGGTTACACAATCAGTATTGTATTTTTTTAACTTATTTTGGCAAAGGTTTCGATCCCAGCCCCTGACCAACAGTGATCTGTGTGGAGTTTGCATGTTCTCCCCGTGTCTGCGTGGGTTTACTCCGGGATTTCTCCGGTTTCCTCCCACATGCCAAAAAACATGCAAGTTAGGTTAATTGGCATCAAAACTGGGGATTCTAAATTGTCCTTAGGTATGAATGTGAGAGTGAATGGTTGTCTGTCTCTCTGTGTTGGCCCTGCGATGGACTGGCGATCTGTCCAGGGTGTACCCTGCCTCTCGCCCAAAGATGCTGGGATAGGCTCCAGCCCCCCCGCGACCCGAAAAGGATTAAGCGGTAGAAGATGGATGGATGGGTGGCAAAGGTTTAATGAGCTAATGGCATGGCACAGTCCGTCAGTTTGGCAACATTTCACGAGAATCACCGTTCCTCCAAGGCAGTTTCCTGGATGCTTACTAAACTCACACACAGTGATCCTCAGGTGGACCTGCATCCAGGTTGTGCTCAAGGTCAAAGGTCAAAAGCTATGACTATTTGACATTTTTTTCTTCGAGCTGGCCTAGGCTATGTATATGTTTCTATAGAGAGAGAAGAAAAAAACTCTTAGGGATCTGGTTGTGTATTCATCTGGTCAGAATGAGCTACTCCATGATTGATGGACTGGTTTGTTTTTCTATAACTGCAGAATGCCCTGGGTTACTATGGTGATCGGAGTCTCCTTTCATCTTTGGTTGGCTGGATTGCTGGAAACATCACTCCATCCTTCATAGAGGGACAGTCACTGAGTGCAGAGGTAAGGGTTTCAAAGTGTCAAATCTGTTCCAGTTCTATTGTTTCCTTTGGCTAATAGCCGATCCTGATGGGGCTGCTTGTGTGTTGGTTTTGTGTAGGTCTGGTTTGCCTGGTTGGTGCTGAATATGGAGGGCATGTTTGAGGAAGATTCTCAGCTGAGACGTTGTGTTGAACATGAGCTCCTGTCAGAGCCCAACCTTTCCCCTGAACAAGCTCTAAAGGTAGACAAACACATGTCTGATATTGCATATTAAATATACAGTAATTCTAAATCCAGACTATAAGACCATTTGCAATATAAGTTTCAGTGAATGATGTACAAATTATTATTGTGTTGTTCAGGAAGTATTTTATTACTATTACTTCATCAAAACCAGAGATTTTCTGTCGGGTGCTCAGTAGTTTAGTCCATATTCATGAGCATTATGTGCCTGTGTCTGAGCCAGAAGGTGCACCAGAGGCTGAAGTTGCCAGTAGTCCCATCTCTGCAGCGGCTGCAGGTTTATCGCTGGGCATGTCAGGCTGTAGCCACACCACCGGACCACCCTCTCCTTCCCCTTATCTGGCAGAAGTTCTTACAGCTCTACCTCAGACAGCCTGGACCTGAGTATGGGTATGATGTCCACTCATTTTTTACCACGTTTAGCGAAAGGACTAAGGTCGTGACCGGAATCTATATCTGGCTGTCTGTGCATTGTACATATTTCCCATCAGGTTGACTGCAGGTGGCTGTATAGGTCGAAACTTCTTCCAGACTTCTTCTCAGGGTGCATTATTCAGAGATCTGAGGCAGAGGATACAGGAGGTGTCGGACTTCCACCATGCTGCCAGCCAGGCCCTCAGAGTTCCTCCACCACACACACCCTCTTCAGACACCCAGGACGATGACAGCCCTAATAATCTCCCTTACCTCACCTCTCCCCAGTTACACACTGAGCTGGTCAGGTAGGTTGTTGATGCTGAACGTTTGTATTTACAAATATTGGGAAGGTTGTTTATTCTAACTTAACAGTTCATGGGTCGTCTATAGGTTGTTTGGTGTGTTTGCTGTGTGGTTGGATGATGAGACACTACAGAAGCAGGAAGTGTACCTCCCTTCTCTGCCTCCAGAATATGAACCACACAGACTGGCGCAAGTCATGCAGCGGCAACAGGTGAATGTGTTTTCTTTGTTTTTTTGTTTTTTTACCATTTTAATGCCCTTATTGTGTTATAGCTGTTTAGTAAAACTTGTGTCCTGTTAAAACTCATTATCTTGTTGGGCTGTAGGAACTTTGGCTGGAGTATGTGGACCAGGAGCGTCTGCATTATGATGAGAGAGAGGTTTTATCTCTTTGGGAGAAGGTGCAGAGTGAACCAATGTTCTTACACACCCAGAGCCTTGGCTACACAGACTACACCAGTATCAACAATGGTATGGATCCAGAATTGTAAATTTTCTGCCAAAACTTAGTTTGGGATTCCTGCGGCTGTTACTATAAAGCAGTGGTGTTCTGTAAATCAGACCAGCCTTATGGGCCGTCCACATCAAGCACGATAAAGATAACAATAACTATAATATTTTTAAAAATTGTTCTAACTGAAGTGGATGGCAGAGTCCACACTACAGCGATAACCATAACGAAAGTGGCAGACAGTATTGTTGGAATCACTTTCAGAGGGATTTTATGAAGGATAAAAACACTTTCAGCCAATCAGGAAATATCCAGCCATCACTTTCATCTGTTTTGAGAGCAGGGCTGCCATAAATGACAGAGGCTAGAAAAGTTTACCTACCTGCTTTCAGACAGGATGCCGAGTGTGCAGCAGCAGGCAGAGGAGAAATGACTGGATGCATGAAGCAGCCCTCTGAAACAGCTCTATGCATCCAAGTTGAAATTTTTAATCCCCACCGGTCAAAGACCCCTTTGGGCGAAGACTGAAGGGGGATTATGTTATGAGGGCAGTCCATCCGTCCGTCTGTCTTACTTCTGTGAAACCAACTCCTACAGTTTTGTTCTGATTGTTTTGAAACTTGGTACCAGGGTTTGATATACACTGATGGTGTGCATGTTGCAATTTGTCTCTGATCGGATGATTTTTGCAGGAATTGTAGCCCCTGACCTATGACCTCCTGTTTCACCTTACTTCATAGACAGCAACTGTCTTGTGAAATCAAGTCCTCCGACAGTTTTGTTCCAAATGTTTTGAAACTTGGTACCAGGGTTTGATATACAATGATGATGCACATATTGCAATTTGATTCTGATCAGATAACCCTAAGGTCAAGGTCAGAGGTTGTATTTTCTCTAAATCTTATTTTATTTATTTTATTTGTTTATTTGTCAGGGACAGTGCAATAAACATAGACAACAAAGAAAATCTGATGTGTTGCACAGAGAGTGTATAGCATTAAGCTAGTTTGCAACTCTTGTCCCTGGATGGGCTTTAGAGAAAAGAAACAGAGAAAAAGAGAAAAAGATGAAGAAAAAACAAAATGAAAACAGTATAAACATTATCCACATACATCAATGCAAACAAAATTATAAATACACAATATAAAAACCTGATTCACATTTGCCTGTTACAGTAAAATGCCTGTTACACATTTGCCTTCCCTTCTTCACTCACACCCTGCAGACAATCATTTCATACATGGGTACATTCTTGTTTACTTTTCAGCCAGTTTTTAACCTTTGTAGTAAATGTTTTAAAATCTGTTATTATTTTGATTTCATTTGGCATTGTGTTCCAGATATGACTGCCCTTTATAGAAAAAGCTGTCTGTCCAAATGTGGTTCTGCGGTGGGATATTTTACAGTTATTGTTAACAGAACTCCTGGTGGCTCTGCTGCTGTCCTGTCTTTGGATGAATCCAACAAGTGGCTCTGGCGCTGATTTATGGAAACATTTAAAAATTAATTTCAGAAAACAAAGGTCAATGAAACTCTCAAAACTCAGTAGATTATATTTTTTTTACAATATAACAATGATGCCACCTAATGGGCTTTTTATCCAGAATTTTTAGAGTTTGATTATATAATGAACCTATATGTTTTATTGTAGAAGGAGCTGCTTGAGCCCAAACTGTCAGACAGTATGATATATGCGAAAAAACCATAGAATGCATATACAGTACGGCTGCTTGGTGTGGTAAGTAATGTCTAATTAATTTAAAGCAATTCAATTTTTTTTTTACTGTTTTAGAAATCTTCTTTATGTGAAGATTAAAATTTGAGTTGAGGATCTAGTACAATGCCAAGGTATTTGAATTCTGTAACTGAACTAATATCTTGATCATGTATATTAACTTTAAAATGTTGCAAATTACATTTTTTGATTGAAAAGCACATTGAAACTGTTTTCTGAAGGTTCAGCAGTAGATGGTTCTGAATGAGCCACTCTCGGACATCAACCGTGCTTGAAGACAGGACGTCTGCAGCCTGAGCTGGAGTCTTAGCAGCTGTGTAAATAACTGCATCATCTGCATAAAGTTGACATGTTGCAGCTGAGCAGTGTAATGGCAGGTCATTAATAAAAATGCTGAAAAGTAAAGGACCAAGAATGGACCCTTGTGGGATACCCATACAATTATTTAAAAGGAAGGATTTATCCTGGTGAACTTTTACACACTGTTCTCTGTTCTGAAGATAAGATGCAAACCATTTTATTGTATTGGGAGAAAAGTTAAAAGATACCATTTTGGATAAAAGCAAGCTGTGATTTACAGTGTCAAAAGCCTTTTTGAGATCCAGAAAAACAGCTCCCACCACATTACCCCTGTCCAAGGACTGTTTGACATTTTCAATAAGGCAGCAGTTTGCTGTTTCTGTTGAGTATCCTGGTCTAAAACCAAATTGGTGTGGATGAAGAAGTTGACCGTCTTGTAGGTAGTCTATCAGCTGTGTAGCTACAACTTTTTCAAGAACCTTAGACAGGACTGGTAAAAGAGAGATTGGGCGGTAATTACATATATCATCTTTACTACCCGATTTAAAAACTGGTATGACGACAGCTTTTTTTCCAGCCAGATGGAAATGTACAGGACCTAATGGAGAGATTAATGAGATGAGTCAGTGTTTTGATTAATATTTTGCTGTGCGTTTTGAGAAAGGAAGTGCTCATATTGTAGATATCATTAGTTTTTGAGTTTGACAGTGTTTTAACAATGCCAGCAATTAAATCTTGTAAACAAAATAACTACTGAAAGAAATGATGTAGGCTTTTCAAATTGATACAGTAGTTGTATCTAAGACACATCTTGGACGACTTACACCCTGACCTGACTATGGGTGTGGGATCCAAAGGTCAAAATTAATATTCCATTTGCACTTATATAAAGCGAGTAAAGCTAGGGCCACCAAACCTGTTACACAGGTTCACCTTGGGATCTGACCTCTTACTGTGAGTTTGTTGTCAAAAGGCCAAATGACGTTGTTAACGTTCCCTTTGCACTATTACTGTAGAACAAGTAAAGCTACAGTCACCAAACTTGGTACACATTTTCACCCTGAGACCATGACCTCTGTCTATGGGTTAAGGGTCAAAAGGTCAAGGTTAGCATTCTCTATGACCTCTTACTATAGAAGCTCTCTAGGGTCACCAAACTTGCTACACAGTTTCAGCTTGGGATTCTGATCAACAATTATGGGTTGTATACAACTATTTTTGTTTTATATTCATGGATGATAGGCTTATCATAATTTGGTTCTGCCACAATAATTATGTGGAAAAGGTGAAATTGCTTTCCTTCACTAACATTGGGATCTTCAAAGTAAACAGAGGCTGGGGATATTGCAGTTGCCTCAGAGTGCTCTTGTTATTATTATTATTATTATTAATATTTGCAAGTCCGTACAATTTCGCTTTGCACTATGCACTCACATTATCCTACCTGTGCGAGTCTGAGCTCTGAAGCCGAAAGAATAATCCGTTGAATAATTTCAAGAACCCACACACTCTTTTGCCTTTCTTCTTCTTTTTTCCTCTACCCAAGGTACAGGTGTAGTAAAAAAATCCTTTAAAGATGCACTCCAGTAGCTATAAATCCCCTATAAAAACAAATCTAGATTGTCTAAAATGGTATCCTATGCCTTTTTTTTACTAAAAACAAAACCTTTTTTTGTATTACAGTTTAGTATGAAAATCTTTTCACTTTTCTCCCTCCTTCAATCACCAAGATCTGTGAATACTAGGCTCACCCACATCCCACAAGGCTAATAGTGGCTAGCACTACATTATCAGATAAATCCTGTGGTTAAAAAAGGCTTACTAGTTGAAGGAAATGCCCAGTTGTATGCACGGTGGTTCAAGCAGGTTAATGGGAAAAACCCATCTTAATTTGGGTCAAGTTTTCAATGCAGCTAGTTATTAAATGCTAACTTTCCTGGAGGAGAACTTAAGATAGGCCAGAGAGTCCTGATTGGCTCAACACTACCCACGTGCCAGCTTCATGCATAGTTACGTCACCAAAAACGCTCTCTCTCAACTTGCCTTTTCTCATGGGGCGGGGCTTAAGTGAAACTTTAAAGCAAAAAGACAGACGTAACATTTGAGTGATTTTGCTCTTGATATGTCTTGTAAGTCATAAAAAACATCTTACAGACATGTTAACAAGAAAAAAAAACAACTCAATTTTTGGCAGACTGTCACTTTAAGACTCTGATTGCAGTAGCAGCATAAACAGTCTCCTCCTGCAGCAGGAGAAACATAGTTGTTGTCTGGCATGAAGCCGGTGTCTGGACCATGCAGCTCATGTTTAGCTCTGCTGTTGCAGAAAGATATCATTCATCAGTGTGGACATTCACATCTTTATCTTCAACTTTATAGCTGTTGGTGTGGATGGGCCTTTACTTAACATACACTACCGTTCAAAAGTTTGGGGTCACCCAGACAATTATTTTGTGTTTTCCATGAAAAGTCACACTTATTTACCACCATGAGTTGTAAAATGAATAGAAAATATAGTCAAGACATTGACAAGGTTAGAAATAATGATTTGTATTTGAAATAATAATTTTTTCCTTCAAACTTTGCTTTCATCAAAGAATCCTCCATTTGCAGCAATTACAGCATTGCAGACCTAACATGATTGCACAAGGGTTTTCTAATCATCCATTAACCTTCTGACACAATGAGCAAACACATTGTACCATTAGAACACTGGAGTGATAGTTGCTGGAAATGGGCCTCTATACACCTATGTAGATATTGCACCAAAAACCAGACATTTGCAGCTAGAATAGTCATTTACCACATTAGCAATGTATAGAGTGTATTTCTGATTAGTTTAAAGTTATCTTCATTGAAAAAAAGTGCTTTTCTTCCAAAAATAAGGAAATTTCTAAGTGACCCCAAACTTTTGAACCGTAGTGTATTTTTAAGGCAGATATTTTGACTTGACATAGTGCAGAATAAATGTCTTTAACAATGTCTCCTAAAAGCGCCTCAGTAATTGTGGGACAGAGACGAAGCATGCACAGTGCAATAGTTCCTAATTGGGATTCTGTTGTGTTTTTATTGCCAGACTGTATGAAAATGATCTGTTCTTTTCTTAAATGCATTTGTTTGTTTTCTCTTAGAATAATAAGTTCTCTGTACTTATCTCCATAAGGGTCCATCACCATTGTCTGTCAGTTACCATGAGCAAAAACATTAACCTGAGAAAATATTAACCTGTTGAAATATTATCATCATTATTATTACTTTTTATATTCAGCAAAGGAGCGTATCCTGTCCAATCTGCAGAAGCATCCACTTCCCCGTCCTCCTCCTGAGCTGCAACAGCTGAAGGCTCCAGTTTCTGAGGTCCCTGTGGCCTGTCTTACTGACTGTAAAGCTGCTGCTGAACTGTTAGAACATGACCTCACCATTTTGCAAGACCAGGCCAGGCATGTGCAGTTCATACAATGTTAAAGCAACATTATGCAATGTTTTCACCTTAAAGTAATGTTTACAAAATAATTGTGATGGTGCATCACCTGTTGACGAGGTGAATGCCACTTCCATCAGAGGCTGAGCTGGTTTGCATTGCCTGCAATAGCACCCATAAGCCAAACACAGGGTACAGCTTTTTACCCACTGACTGACAACACACCCTGTGATTTTCCATTGGGATTCAGACTCTAAAATGGGCCAGTTGTCTTTTCAGTGTTCCTGCCAGGAACAGGAAGGTTACATAGCGCTGTTGCAGGTAATGCAGGTCTACTCGCACAATGGATGTGATATTCACTAGTCAAAAGGTAGGGTACCATCAGAATGATATTGGGAAAATTATTTTAAGGTGAAACTCATACTTAGTGTTGCTTTAAATGATTTTTTTTTTTTTCTTATCACAATGAAGTTCAAACAAGACCACAGACTTATTTTTTGTGATACCTGTTCTTGGTATCAGGATCGCAGTGTCCCGTGAAGCACAGCAGGTGGCGATGGAGCAGGAGCTGCTGGAGAACCTTCCATTATTGTTTAAGAACAAGCCAGAGCAAGTCAGTGTGGCACTGGAGTGTAAAGGGAAGGCAGGGCAACCATGCCAAGGAGCTGCAAACATCACAGTCACTGTACGATCACTTATGCTTAAACTACATTTTTTTGTTCCCCTTTGCTGTGATTTGTTAACCGGTTCATATGTGTGTGCCACCACAGTGTGAGCGTGTTCAGAAGCAGGAGGCTGTTCAGACTCAAATAGCATCTCTGCGCAGGGACATTAAGAAGCTTCAAACTGATGCCATGGCTCCTCCTCCCCAAATCTTGGCTCAGGCTGCTGTACACACTGAGAACTTTATCACGTCAGTACAAGCATTGATTCTGTCAGGCCAGATGATTCATTATGTGTATTATAATTAATACAAATGCACATGTAATGTATTTAATTCAGAAATCAGGTCATTTATTGTAAACATATCTCTTCTGACTTTATTGTATGTTTTGTTTTATACATTCAGAGCTCTGGTGAATATGCATAAAGCACAGAAATCTCTGTCGGTGCAGCAAGTTGGTGTCTCTTCCTTTTACAAGCTGGTCTCTTTTGTGTGTGAGGACACGCTTCGACATCCCCCAACACGCCAGTACCTCTCCTCATGTGTGGAGATACTGGGACAGGTACATATCTCTTAATGTAAACTTCATCTTCCTGTTGTTAGAATACATAAATGAGTTGGACCCCTTAACTACTCCAGGAGTTTAAACCAGCTATAGCAAGAAAGAATCATTTCTACTTTGTTACACTGAACACAATAGAAGACCCCGGGCAGTCGGGGCAGACCCAGGACATGCTGGAGAGACTACATCTCCCAGCTGGCCTGAGGACATCTTGGTATCCTCTCTGAAGAGCTGGAGCAGGTGGTGGGGAAAGGGAAGTCTGGGTTTCTCTGCTTGAGCTGCTGCCTTTGCGACCCAGACCTCTGGAAAAGTGGTAGAAAATGGATGGATACACTGAACACAATAATATGATTTTTTTTAAAGGAAAAATGAACAAAAGCAGAAAAAAGCAGTGCTCTGTTGTGGAACCATTTGAGTAATTTCACACTTTACGACATGCTAAAAGACCAACGTGGTGTTAGGCTTTTATGATTACAGCAGAATGTCGTACACACCAGCTCCCTGATCAGTCTGAGCCTCTTATACAGTACTGTGAAAAATTATATGTCCCCTTCTTGAGTTTTTATATTTATGCATATTTGTCACACTTAAATGTTTCAGATCATCAAACAAATTTTAACATTAGACAAAGACAAGCTGAATAAATACAAAATGCAGTTTTTAAAAGATTATTTCATTTATTAAGGGAAAAAAGCTATCCAAACCTACCTGGCCCTATGTGGAAAAGTAACTGTCCCCCTTGTTACATCATGAATTAACTGTGATTAACCACATTTTTTAGAAAGCTGAGTTAAATTTCACTTTTCACTAGCCACTAACTAACTAACTAACTAACTAACCTGCACTTATATAGCGCTTTTCTAGTCACAAGGACCACTCAAAGCGCTTTCATTAATGCTAACCCTCTATTCTAAGGGCCTATAGGAAACAGATATCTAGGGACAATTTAGAACAGCCAATTAACCTAACATGCATGTTTTTGGCATGTGGGAGGAAACCGGAGAAATCCCGGAGTAAACCCACGTAACACGGGGAGAACATGCAAACTCCACACAGATCACTGTTGGTCGGGGGCTGGGATCGAACCCACGATCCCACGATCCCCATGCTAACCACACCCAGGCCTGATTGATGCCAGACCTGTTGAATCAAGAAATCACTTCAATAGAACTTGTCTGACAAAGTGAAGCACGCAAAAAGATCTCAAAAAGCAACACATCATGCTGTGGTCTAAAGAAATTCAGGAACAGATGAGAAACAAAAACCCAGAACAACGTCTAAAGAACTGCAGGCCTCACTTGCCTCAGTTTGGACACTGGTACATGAGTCAACAATAAGAAAGACACTGGGCAAAACTGGCATCCATGGGAGAGTTCCAAGGCAAAAACTACTACTGACCAAACAGAACTCAAAGGCTCATCACACATTTGCCAAAAACCATCTTGATGATCCCCAAGACTTTTGGGAAAATATTCTGTGGACTGATGAGACAAAAGTTGACCTTTTTGGAAGGTGTGTGTCCTGTTACATGTACTATAAAACTAACAGCATTTCATGAGAAGAACATCATACCAGCAGTCAAACATGGTGGTGGTAGTGTGAGAGTCTGGGGCTCCTGCACTGCTTCAAGACCTGGATGACTTGCCATAAATGATGGAACCACTAATTCCATCTACCAGTCTTTTTGTTTTTTCTACCAGAAAATCCTGAGGGAGAATGTGCGACCATCAGTTTGTGACCTCAAGCCCTCCAATGTGGCTGAAGTAAAACAATAAAAAAAATAAAAGACTCACTGTCAGTTATTGCAAATGCTTGATTGCAGTTGGTACCACCAAGGGTGGTACAACCAGTTATTAGGTTTAGGGGCAATTACTTTTTCACATAGGGCCCAGTAGGTTTGGATAGATTTTTTTTTCCCTTAATAAATGAAATAATCATTTCAAAACTGCATTATGCATTTACTCCGGTTATCTTTTGTCAAATATTCAATTCAATTCAACTTTATTTATATAGCGCCATTTCACAACAACAGTCATCTCATAGCACTATCAACTGTAGGGGGAACCCCCACAGTTGCAGAAAGACCCCAGCAATCAGGCGATCCCCTGTGAGCAAGCACTTGGCGACGGTGGAGAGGAAAAACTCCCTTTTAACTGGAAGAAACCTCCAGCAGAACCAGGCTCAGGGAGGGGCAGTCATCTGCTGCGACTGGCTGGGGGGTGAGGGGACAGAGAAGATGAAAAGAACAGACATGTAGAGAGCAAACAGCACGATGGGGACTCAATCTATGGGAGAGAACAAACAAATGTTATTGACCAGCAAAAAAAAAAATATTTCATTGAGAGTGAAGAAAGGAGTGAGGCCCAGTGCATTATTGGAGGTCCCCCGGCTGACTAAACCTATTAGCAGCATAACTAAGGGAGGGTTCAGAAACACATGATCCCTCCCTAATTGTAGGCTATATCAAAAAGGTAGGTTTTAGCCCTGTTCTTAAAAACAGAGATCGAGTCTGACTCCCGAATCCAGATTGGCAGCTGGTTCCACAGGTGAGGAGCTTGATAACTGAAGGCTTTGCCTCCCATTGTACTTTTGGAGATTCTAGGTATTACAAGTAATCCTGCATTTTGGGAGCGTAGTGCTCTGTTAGGATAATACGGTAGTATCAGATCTTTTAAATAAAAAGGATCCTGATTGTTTAGAGCTTTGTAAGTAAGAAGAAGGATTTTAAACTTAATTCTAAACTCTATGGAAGCCAGTGAAGGGAGGCCAGAACCGGAGAGATATGATCTCTCTTTCTAGTACCTGTTAAAACTCTTGCTGCAGCATTTTGGATCAGCTGAAGACTTTTTAAAGATGTTTTAGGACAGCCTGATAATAAAGAATTACAATAATCTAATCTCGAGCTAACAAAAGCGTGGATCAGTTTCTCAGCATCACTCTGAGACAAGATGCTCCTAATCTTGGCAATATTACACAAATGATAGAAGGCAGTCTTAGAAACAAATTTAATATGTGAATTGAAGGACAGATCTTGATCAAAAATAATTCCAAGGTTCCTCACAGAGCTATTAAGAGAAAGAGTAACCACATCCAAACTGAAAGTTTGATTTGGAAAGGTATTTCTAAGGTTTTTTGGACCAACAAGAATGACTTTAGTCTTATCTGAATTTAATAGCAGGAAATTACAAGCCATCCAAGCTTTGATTTCCTTAAGACAGGCTTCTAACTTGGCTAATTGATTACTATCATCTGGCTTCATTGACAGGTATAATTGTGTGTCATCTGCATAACAATGAAAATGTATACAGTGCTTTCTAATAATGTTGCCTAACGGAAGCATATATAAACTAAAAAGAGTAGGGCCAAGCACAGATCCCTGTGGAACTCCATGACTAAGCTTTGAGTTGAAAGAAAACTCCTTATTTACATGAACAAACTGGAACCTATCAGATAAATAAGATCTAAACCACTGCAACAAAGTTCCATTAAGTCCAACATAGTGTTCTAATCTATCAAGTAGAATATTATGATCGATAGTATCAAAAGCTGCACTAAGGTCTAAAAGGACAAGTACAGAAACCAGTCCATTATCAGATGCGATGAGGAGGTCGTTAGTGACCTTCGCTAAGGCTGTTTCAGTACTATGATGGATTCTAAACCCAGATTGAAACTCTTCAAGTAAATCATTTCCCTGCAGGTGGTCAAATAATTGCGTAGCAACAACTCTTTCTAAGATTTTTGAAATGAAAGGGAGATTAGAGATTGGTCTATAGTTAGCTAAAGCTCCTGGATCTAGCGTTGGCTTTTTGAGTAAGGGTTTAATTACAGCCATTTTAATAGCCTGCGGTACATGGCCTAAAGTTAATGAAGAATTGATTATATGAAGAATAAAGCTACCAATAAGTGGGAAGACTTCTTTAAATAACCTGGTAGGAATAGGGTCTGAAAGACAAGTTGAAGGTTTAGATGAGGAAACTATTTTGTCTAACTCACAAAGGTCGATTGGAGTAAACTCATCAAGACAGACATCAATTGAAGGAGCTGTAGTAGTCACAGTATTTAAGTTAACTGTGGGAAGAATCTGATCGATTTTATCTCTGATGGATGAAATTTTATTATTGAAAAAGTTCATAAAGTCCTGACTAGTAAGCTCTAAGGGAACGCTAGGATTGACAGAGTCCTGACTCTTTGTCAACCTGGCTACAGTGCTGAAAAGAAACCTGGGATTATTCTTGTTCTCTTCTATTAATGCAGAATAATAACTCGTTCTAGCTTTTCTAAGAGATTTTTTATAAATTAAAAGATGATTTCTCCAAGCTAAATAGATTTCATCTAAATTAGTGGAGCGCCATTTTCTTTCTAATTGACGAGTCTTCTGTTTTAAGCTACGAGTTTCTGTGTTGAACCAAGGAATTAGAAATCTCTGATTAGACTTTTTCTTTTTTAAGGGAGCCACCAAGTCTAGAGTCTGATGCAGAGAAGCTATAACACTATCCACCATGTTATCAATTACAGAAGGAGCAAGCTGTCTATAGCTTATTTCCGTTGTGTTGACACATGGCATAGAGGAAACAATCTGCATAAATTTGGAAACAGCATCATCTGAGGGGCATCTACTGTAATAATATTTTTCTTTAGGAGCCAAATAGTCAGAAATAGTAAAATCAAAGGTTAACAGACAATGGTCTGACAGTACAGGGTTATGAGGAGACACTACAAGATTTTCTATTTCTATGCCATATGTCAGAACAAGGTCCAATGTATGGTGGAGATAATGGGTAGAATTTCCTACTTTCTGAGAAAACCCAATCAAGTCTAATATTGAATTAAATGCTACATTAAGGCAGTCACTATCTACATCCACATGTATATTAAAGTCCCCTACTATAATTATTCTTTCAGATTTCAGCACTAAATCAGCTAAGAAATCAGCAAATTCGGTTAAAAATTCTGAGTAGGTTGATGGGGGACAATAAACTATGGCAAATAAAATTGGGTTTAACCTAAAATTGCTAAAGTGCCCAATACTGAGGACCAGGCCCTCAAAGGGGCCCCCTAATATTAAAATTTGTTTGATGATCTGAAAGATTTAAGTGTGACAAATACGCAAAAATATAAGAAATCAAGAAGGGGGCAAATACTTTTTCACAGCACTGTATATGGCCAAAATCCTCACCACATAATAAAAATGGTATCTGCAATCAGAGGTTGCCCTAGACTTTTTTTTTTTCGTTATCTCTTTTTTTGACAGACAGGGTTGTAAAAATTCTGTCATAATCTATTATTACCTGTCATTTTAATTGATTTCAATTAGATCACCCTCAGTGTAATCAGTCAAAATGACAGACAGCTTTCAGATTTTTCTGTCATTGCTGAAAAAATTCTGTCAATGAAGGACTATTTTTCAGTTAGGCCCCCTTCACACAAAACTTGTTCTCAGAACATCCTTACCCATCCTAAGAAATTGGTGAAACCTGGTGAAAACAGGCAACTTGGGGCTCAAAATGCCTCAAATACAACACTACTTCATTCTTACATAGTTTGAGACAAGTCCATATTGTTTTCATCCCGACTGTAGCCAGATCTTACAACATTGAAAATAGGAAAAGATCCATCCATAGCATTTCTAATCCGTTCTTGAAAAGTTCAAGCCCATCCTTACCCAGTTAAAACCTGTTCCTGCCCTGTTTCACTCTGTTCTAATACATTGTTCCACAATTCCTAACTCAACCATCTTGATCAAACTAGTTGTTACTCAGTCCAGTACATTATCACTGCGTCCTTATTGAGTCTCTAGTACATTCAAAATGGATATAAGGATAAGGACCTGTGAATGACGTTCACTTACATAGCACCTTTTTACTCCTCTCTGCATGACCAACGCGCTTTACAGATCCTGCTATTTACCCATTCATGCACATATTCATACACTGATGGTGGTAGAGCTGCTTTGCAAGGCGCTGGCCTGACCCACCAGGAGCAACCGGGGGTTCAGCGTCTTGCTCAAGGACACTTCGACAGGCAGACTGCAGACAGAGTGGGAATCGAACCACTGACCCTCCGATTAATAGTCAGCCACACTACACCTGCACCATAGCCACACCTATACTTATACGGCGCTTTTTCTAGTCACAAAGACCACTCAGAGAGCTTAACTAGTAGCTACACTAACCCTCTATTCTAAGGGCCTCTCAGAGACACATACCTAGGTGCAATTTAGAGCCACCAATTAATCAAACAAGCATGTCTTTGGATTGTGGGAGGAAACTGGAGCCCCCGGAGTAAACCCACACAGCACAGGGAGACCACGCAAAACTCCACACAGAAAGATTCCCACCTGGGGTTTTGAACCTGGAACCTTCTAGCTGTATGGCAGCAGTGCTAACCACTGCACCACTGTGCTGCCCATATAGATTTCCGTTGTGTTCTAGGAACGGCTATAAATAGATAGCTAGATAGATGTACTTTATTGATCCCAAACTGGGAAATTACAGTGTAACAGCAGCATGACAATAGACAACCAAACAACAGAAACACACGCATGAAAAAGGGATTACCCATGGAAAGTAATAACTAACACAACTATAAAAACCTATATACATCATAGCTTAACCCCTTGCACTCCGGTCAATTTCGCTAAAAACGCCAAAAAATAACGTGCCCAAAGTAAATCAAAAGCTGTTCTTCAACCCTTTGCAGCATCTTCATGGGGTTGGTCTCATTTAAAAGAAAACACTTTGAATTTTTTGGCAAAACAGTCATAATCTCTCTAAGTGCTCCGGCCACTGAGTAACAGTCATCTGAACATAGTGAACTTGATGAAAATAAATTTCGCCTGGGTGTTTTTTTGGGTACAAATGCTTGCAAATAACACACAGCTTCAGATCCGGGCTGGAAAATGCAACAGAAATGTAGAACCAAGTGTTATCCAGCTGAGGTCAAAATTTTGTAACAATACCACAAAAAATGAATATATTACACAGCTTTGTTCTCAGGTAGTTCCCAGGCGTTTTTGAACTGTGCCAAATTGTGCCAAATGGCACAGTTTGGAAAAACGTCTGTAACTTTTGAATGATTCAGTATAGAAGCTTCATCTTGGGCTCTAATGAAAGGTGACACTCAGGGCTGTGTGTGTGTGTGAGGGGGGGGGTGTTTATTCATTCATGAATGAATGAATGAACAAACAAGCCCCCACACACAAAGAAGCATGCCACGTAAAAAATGTGTGGCTTTTTTTTTTTTTTTTTACAAGAAAAAATAACCTACAGTGTACTAAAAATTATTCTAAAATATTTGTAATGTAGAAGATAACAACTCCCACCCACCCCCCACCCCCCCGCTACAGAGGACGGCCACCGGCCATCGCTACATGACGGAATAGTCATGTGGCGATCGCGGCGCACAGTCACCGCGGTCACTGTGCCCCCCCCCCCCCCCCCCGCTACAGAAGAGTAGCGGGGGGGGGGGCGTTCACGGTCCAGACGCGGCGCACGAACCGTGTACCGCGGCGCCGCACAGTTGTAATTTACCGATTGGTCAAAAGTCATTTTTGATTACAATTTTCAGGGAGAAAGAATAATTTAGCTTATAACACTTACTTGTTCACAGCAGCAGCGTAGCTGGCGAACTTCTCTTCCTCATTGTCAGACGAACGCGACACTGGTCCGCTTGTTACGGACTCGTGGTTCTGGTCTCGCGACCCGGTCAAAACATAATTCCATGATTGCGGTTTTGGCGAACGATTTTTCAAAACAAATAACAGTAGTAATTAAAAAAGACTGGCGAACGCGTGTGTGTCACCCAGCCTTCGTCGTCGGTCTCCGTCGGTCTATGATGACCATGGAAGAGAATCCTAAACGTCTATTCTGCTGGAATAAAAAAAAAAAAAGCACCGCCTGTGGCTGAACAGGCCGATGCGCGAATGGCAGTCCGTGTCACACAGGTCGCACTTGTGGGTGGTCTCCGTGCTGCTGGGTCTGTGGCGGTTCTTCCTGCGGGTCCTTTTTTCATCTGCTGCAGCAGTCAGTCTCTCTTCACCCAGCCTCACACAAAACAGCTTTCGAACTTCTGTGCTTCAATTGGCTCGCTGCATTCGCAGCGGTGGTAGGTGGGTCCTTCTTGCTAGGTTTTCGGTCATTGGTTCTTCAAGGTTTCAGAAACCCAATTCAAGGCTCTTATTAGTCGAATGAGAGGTCAATCATATCTAATCTGTTCGCTGGCTGTGTCTGTAGTGGAAGAACGGAAATGCAGCTTTTTTTTTCCAGTGCGCTCTTGGACGCAGCGCCCTCGTGCGCCCTTGTGCACTCTCGTGCACCCTCGTGTGCTCTAGGACGCAGAGACGTGCCCGTCCACGGTACACCAGAGTGCAAGAGGTTTATGATGACCCATATAAACACATGAATCATCCCATTGCACAAAGAAGGACTATCAGGAGCAGAGTGAAAATGTGAGGTACCAGTTAGTCTGTAAGGTGCAGTGTGGCAGCATTTTTATGACCAGAATACAACATCATAGTGAGTTATTGTACAGTGAAATTGCATGTGGCAGGAAAGATTTCCTGTACCTGGCCGTTCGACAGCGAAGCTGTAGTAGTCTACTGGAGAAAGTGCTCCGCTGTCTATCTAGTGTGTGGTGGAGGGGGGTGATCAGGATTGTCCATGATGGATTGCAGTTTATTTAGTGTTCTCCTCTCCACCACTGTCTCAAAGGTCTCTGGTCTGAGACCAGTTACAGAGCCAGCCCTCTTGATAATCTTGTCAAGTCTGTTGGTATCTCTGGCCCTGATACTGCTACCCCAGCAGACAGCAGCAAAGAAGATGGTGCTGGCGACAGTGGTCTGGTAGAAAAGCTCCAGCATCCTGCTGCACACGTTGAAGGATCTCAGCTTTCTCAGGAAGTAGAGTCTGCTCGTCCCCTTCTTGTGCGCAGCATCGGTGTTGGATCTCCAGTCCAACCCACTGCTGATCCTGACACCCAGATATTTGTTGTCCTCAACCACTCCCACATCCTCCCCCCTAATCTGCAGTGGCTGAGAAGGTGTCTTCCTCTTCCTGAAGTCAATCACCATCTCTCTGGTCTTGCTGACATTCAACCTCAGGTGATTCTGCTCTGTCCACTCCACAAATCTGTCTACCAGTGCCCTGTACTCCCCCTCCTCTCCTCCTCTTATACACCCCACAACAGCTGAGTCATCAGAGAATTTCTGCAGGTGGCATGACTCAGTGTTGTACTGAAAGTCAGTGGGGTATAAGGTGAAAAGAAAAGGAGAGAGCACAGTCCCCTGTGGAGCTCCCATATCACTAGCCACCACTCCAGACAAGACATTGCCCAGCCGGACAAAGTGTGGTCTGCCTGTCAGGTAGTCCGTAATCCAGGAGATCACAGAGCTGTCAACCCCCATCACCCGCAGCTTCTCACCCAGCAGCAGTGGCTGGATGGTGTTAAAGGCACTGGAGAAATCAAAAAAAGTGATTCTCACAGTATCTCCTCCACCATCCAGGTGCAGATGGGCTCGTTGCAGCAGGTAGATGACAGCATCTTCAACTCCTGGATGGGGCTGATATGCAAACTGCAGAGGGTCCAGCCACGTCTTCACCTGCGGCCTCAGGTGGGCTAAGACCAGTCTCTCCAGGACCTTCATCACATGAGATGTGAGGGCAACTGGTCGGTAGTCATTCAGATCCGATGGAGATGACTTCTTGGGGACAGGAACCAGGTAGGATGTCTTCCACAGCACCAGTACTCTCTCCATACTCAGGCTCAGGTTGTACAGGTGTTTCAGTACCGGAGCTAGCTGGTTGGCACAGGTCCTCAGGGTCCTTGCAGAGATGCCATCAGGGCCCGCCGCCTTCCACTGACGGAGTCTCTCCAGCCGTTTCTCCACCTGATCTGTAGTCACCGTGAAGTGATGGAGGGTCCTGGTGTCCCCTGAGGAGGAGGAGGGGGGAGATGGAGAGAGGTTCTGCACAGGAGGGTGGGTGTGGAGGGGTGCGTCGGGGTCTTGTTGCGTTGCTCGGGTGACAGACTGTGAGTTGAACATATTAAAAAACAGATTCAGTTCTTCAGCTCTCTCCACCACATTCTTGCCAGTTGTCCTTCCCATTCTCTGCTTCATGTTGTACCCATCACAGTTGCTTCTACTACTGTACTTTCATTTCATCATGCCTCCAAGACAGACAGGAAGAGGGACCTGGGCCCTCATGTGCAAAGGGTACTTAAGCACAAAAACATGACATACGTCCTTTTCCATGGAAAATTTCAGATGTATCAGGAATGAAATGACCATGAAAATATGCACAGTCCCACGTTTCTACTGTTATTGGTCCATTGGTGACACTTAGAAGTGATGTTGGGAGACTGATAATGACGTGAAAATTATTGTACACACCAGAGACACATAATGAACAAACATCCACCTGTGCACAGTTAGATGAGTGGATATAAAAGCAAGCGCAAAGAAGTGCAGAAATGCCTCTAACCAGTGCGGTGGCGCAGTGGTTAGCACTGTGCCAGCACAGCAACTCACCCTTGGCCATGGGATCCCTGGTTCGATCCCAGCCCCTGACCAACAGTGATCTGTGTGGAGTTTGCATGTTCCCCCCCTTATCTGCGTGGGTTTACTCCGGGATTTCTCCAGTTTCCTCCCACAGGCCAAAAACATGCAGGTTAGGTTAATTAGAGACTCTAAAATGGCCCTAGGTGTGAATGTGTGTGTGAATGGTTAAGGGATAGCGCCGTACCGTGGCTGCTTCATCCATCCAGGTGGATGCCCTCAATTTCCCCTCTGGGGATCAATAAAGTATACAAAATCAAATAAAAATCAAAAATCAAACAACAATGGCGTTAGCATTATTAGAGGATATTGCACATCACACAGTGAGAAGAGAAAGGGTATTTAGAGACAGAGAAGATTTTCTGGCTCAGGATGATGACTGGCTTGTCAGCTGGTTTAGGTTTCCATGGGCAGTCCTTGTGGAACTGTGCTCAGAGCTACGGCCGCTCTTGGAGTACGACATGGCAAGAAGCCGTGCGTTGCCCGTCCCAGTGCAGGTGCTGACAACACTGGGGTTCCTGGCAACAGGGGCATTCCAGAGAGGGCTGGCAGACCAATGGGGAATTTCGCAGTCGACACTGAACTGAGTTATGCCAGCTGTGTGGCATGGCATTATCCGGCTGTCATCCAGATACATCATATTCCCATACAATGCAGTTGAACATGTCAACATCAAAGCACAAGTTGCAGCGAGAGCTGGTTTTTCTAATGATTCTAATTAGCAGCATTGGTGGGAACAAACTACAATCAGGCACTGTGCGGATGGGTGGCTTCTTGGTGAGAAAATTCATGTAATTTTTCTAAATGACCCACCTCATGCACCATGCGCCTGTGCGCTCCCAAATATCACCCTGTCTTCAAGGCTTCATTACAAGTCAGTGGTTTGAGTAAGTGACTTCCTTTTTTTTTTTTGCTGATTAAACTACAGTTTCAGAGCATTCTACCAAGCTCCCAATTGCCTCTGTGTGTACAGCAGTTATGTCAGTGAACACATGCGTAAAGTTTGAAATGCAACAGTGTCACCCTTTCCCCAGTGCACTTCATTCATTTACAGTAGTAATGTATGTAATCCATCATATATAACTATAAAGCTGCACGGTGGCGCAGTGGTTTAGCACTGTGGCAGCACAGTTTACCCTCGGCCGGGGGATCGCGGGGATCATGAGATCGTGGGTTCGATCCCAGCCCCCGACCAACAGTGAGCTGTGTGGAGTTTGCATGTTCTCCCCGTGTTGCGTGGGTTTACTCCGGGATTTCTCCGGTTTCCTCCCGCATACCAAAAACATGTAGGTTTAGGGCGCTCGCGCACGCAGCGACCGACAGCCGGTGGCTTGTCACCAGACTGCAAACCAAATCTACCTACGGGTACAAATAAGTAACAAAAAAAAAAAAAAAGGATGAGAGCTGCATTTTGGACATAAAATATGTACTTGTCGAGTCTAATATGATCTTCTTTCAACTGGCAGGTGACCGTGGCTACCCTGTTCAGGTAGCCACGGTCAGGTCAGGTTCATTTGTCTTCTTTTTTCATTACTGTTTTCCTTTATTCAACGAGCTGATCCACCTTGTTGGTCAAAAATCACAGCAATCAGCTGACGCTTCTGAGGACAACTGCAGACATAAGTGGAAACATGTCAAGGTTAAATAAACATCTCCTTCTCATCTCTGTCTGAATAAAAGAAAACAGTAATCTTATAGGTCTGTGAGCAGGCTATTGAATTACCTGCATCCAGCGCTAATGCCGGAGGACAGCATGCCAAACAAAATGTTTTTATGTGCCTGTACCTCATTCAGGAGCACCTCCAACTCACTGTCCATGAAATTCCATTAAATCCATTATTTTTGATCATGGATACAGGAGAATCAAATGTGCAGGGCTTGTATATATCTATTTGCACGTAATTGCATATTTAAGTGGAGGCAGGTCAAGGGAGGAAGGAGTCCGGTATCTTGTCACGTGCGTTTAATTTCAAGTAGATTGGATGTACAAAGGAAATGTGCTTAGATTCCTGCGTACGCACTGTTTCATACGCCTGGATTTTTTTAATTTTTTTTTTTGCTTATGGAATTTTCTTGATTTAAACGTATGTCATCTTTCAGTAGGAAATCCACACAAATCTTTGTATATGAGGCCCCAGGAAACAAAATGTGAATGAAAACATTCAGTTTTTTTTTTTTATATATATCATATTGATATAGTTTCTCTACTGTTAAACAGAACTGGAAGCACAAGACCTATTTAATTGAAATGTAATACTTTTTAATGATTCAGCTAACTAGTCAAACAATACTGTCATGAGGATTTATTAATCTTGTACATTTTAATGAACTTGCCTGAGAAAAATCACAAAGCTACAAATAGGAAAAGGACAACAGGATAATTCAATATTTTCTCACAAATTCTGGTAAAACCAATGTAGGGTACTGGTGGGGATGAAGGGAGACGGGGCTAAATAACAAACACATACAGTGGGGCAAAAAAGTATTTAGTCAGCCACCAATTGTGCAAGTTCTCCCACTTAAAAGATGAGCGAGGTCTCCAATTTTCATCATAAGTATACCTCAACTATGAGAGACAAAATGAGAAAAAAAAAATCCAGAAAATCACATTGAAAGATTTTTAATGAATTAATTGGTAAATTCCTCGGTAAAATAAGTATTTGGTCAATAACAAAAGTTCATCTCAATACTTTGTTGTGTACCCTTCGTTGGCAATAACAGAGGTCAAACGTTTTCTGTAAATCTTCACAAGGTTTTCACACACTGTTGCTGGTATTTTGGCCCATTCCTCCATGCAGATCTTCTCTAGAGCAGTGATGTTTTGGGGCTGTCGCTGGGCAACACAGACTTTCAACTCCCTTCAAAGATTTTCTATGGGGTTGAGATCTGGAGACTGGCTAGGCCACTCCAGGACCTTGAAATGCTTCTTACAAAGCCACTCCTTCATTGCCCGGGCGGTGTGTTTGGGATCATTGTCATGCTGAAAGATCCAGCCACGTTTCATCTTCAATGCCCTTGCTGATGGAAGGAGGTTTTCACTCAAAATCTCACGATACATGGCCCCATTCATTCTGTCTTTTACACAGATCAGTCATCCTGGTCCCTTTGCAGAAAAACAGCCCCAAAGCATGATGTTTCCACCCCTATGCTTCACAGCAGGTATGGTGTTCTTTCTCCTCCAAACTCAACAAGTTGAGTTTTTACCAAAAAGTTCTATTTTGGTTTCATCTGACCATATGACATTCTCCCAATCCTCTTCTGGATCATCCAAATGCTCTAAAGCAAACTTCAGTCGGGCCTGGACATGTACTGGCTTAAACAGGGGGACACGTCTGGCACTGCAGGATTTGAGCCCCTGGCGGCGTAGTGTGTTACTGATGGTAGCCTTTGTTACTTTGGTCCCAGCTCTCTGCAGGTCATTCACTAGGTCCCCCTGTGTGGTTCTGGGATTTTTGCTCACCATTCTCGTGATCATTTTGACCCCACAGGGTGAGATCTTGCGTGGAGCCCCAGATCGAGGGAGATTTTCAGTGGGCTTGTATGTCTTCCATTTTCTAATAATTGCTCCCACAGTTGATTTCTTCACACCAAGCTACTTACCTATTGCAGATTCAGTCTTCCCAGCCTGGTGCAGGTCTACAATTTTGTTTCTGGTGTCCTTTTGCAACTCTTTGGTCTTGGCCATAGTGGAGTTTGGAGTCTGTTTGAGGTTGTGGACAGGTGTCTTTTATTCTGATAACGAGTTCAAACAGGTGCCATTAATACAGGTAACGAGTGGAGGACAGAGGAGCCTCTTAAAGAAGAAATTACAGGTCTGTGAGAGCCAGAAATCTTGCTTGTTTGTAGGTGACCAAATACTTATTTTACCGAGGAATTTACCAATTAATTCATTAAAAATCCTTCAATGTGATTTTCTGGATTTTTTTTTTTCTCATTTTGTCTCTCATAGTTGAGGTATACCTATGATGAAAATTGGAGACCTCTCTCATCTTTTAAGTGGGAGAACTTGCACACTGTATGTTGCCTGCCTCTGGGCAACTGGGTGGTTTAAATAGTTAAGCCTACCCTTTTGTGGTGGGAATTATATAACCATTTTTTTTCGTTATTTACAAGTATTTTCATTAGAAAAAATAGATTTAAATGAAAAAAAAATCAGTTTATATCAGATATTATATTATAACCACTGCCCTTTTTTTCCTCCCCAATTATCATTATGTGCAGCAGTGACCTGCCGTTGGAGTACCACTGCAGGGGCTTTGGCTTTCAGTGTGACCAGTAAGCCTCATAGATAAAAATAATCATCAAATTTATAACCAAGGTGGTTTTTACAGACTAAAATACATCCCTAAAATGATGCTTACTTTGCTGAATGATGAAAAAATCACTGTGGAGCAGCTGAAATAAAAATGTTTTAAATACAGTTTTGTGCAGCTCCTCAGCCTGCACAACATCACATCACCTTTTTTTTCTTAGTTGTAGGCTAATCATTTTCTAAAAGTTATAACTGAAGTCTCCTTATCCAATATTCTAACCATCTGTCAGTAAAGTCAGATTTTTTTTAACCTCTTGCGCTCCGTTGTACCGCGGACGGGCAAGTCTCTGCGTCCTAGAGCGCACGAGGGCGCTGTCATGCGCTCTAGGACGCATGGTGTAGATGGTGATGTAGTGGCGTCCAAGCGCGCACTGAAAATAACAGCTGCAGACACAGCCGCGAACAGATTAGTTCATCTGATTGACCTCTCATTCGACTAATAAGAGCCTTGAATTGGGTTTCTGAAACCTTGAAGAACCAATGACTGAAAACCTAGCCAGAAGGACCCGCCTGCTGTGAATGCAGTGAGCCAATTGAAGCAGAGAAGTTCGCGAGCTGTTTTTTTTAAGGCTGGGTGAAGACTGACTGCTGGTGCGGATCAAAAAAGGATTAGACGTTATGATTTCTTCCATGGTCATAGACCGATGGAGGCTGACGACGAAGGCTGAGTGACACACATGCCTTCGCCAGTCTTTTTTTAATTACTACTGTTATTTGTTTTGAAAAATCGTTTGCCAAAAACCGCAATCATGGAAGCACAAAACCGCAATAATGGAATTATGTTTTGACCGGGTCGCGAGACCAGAACCACGAGCGGACCAGCGTCGCGTTCGTCTGACAATGAGGAAGAGAAGTTGGCCAGGACAATGTGACTGTGAAGAGGTAAGGTGTTATAAGCCAAATTATTTTTTAGCCCTGAAAATTGTAATCAAAAATGACTTTTGACCGATCGGTAAATTACAACTGTGCGGCGCACGATGTCCGAAGTGCGTGCGCCGCGTTACACGGTTCTTCGCCGCCTCCGGACCGTGAACACCCCCCCCCCCCCGCTACGATTCTGTAGCGGGGGCGGGGGGGATCCGCGGTGACAGCATTGCTGTGGAAACATGCCACATCCGAGTGTAATCCGTCATGTAGCGAGGGACGATCTCCGTGCTCTGTAGCGGGGGGGGGGGACAACCGGCCCCTGCCCCCACACACACACACACACACAGACACAGCCCTGAATGTGACCTTTCATTAGAGCCCAAAATGAAGCTTCTACATTGAATCATTCAAAAGTTACAGACGTTTTTCCAAACTGTGCCATTTGGCACAATTTGGCACAGTTCCAAAACGCCTGGGAGCAGCCTGAGAACAAAGCTGTGTAATATATTCATTTTTTGTGGTATTGTTACAAAATTTTGACCTCAGCTGGATAACACTTGGTTCTACATTTCTGTTGCGTTTTCCAGCCCGGATCTGAAGCTGTGTGTTATTTGCAAGCATTTGTATCCAAAAAAACACCCAGGCGAAATTTATTTTCTTCAAGTTCACTATGTTTAGATGACTGTAACTCAGTGGCCGGAGCACTTAGAGATATCATGGTTTTTTTTGCCAAAAAATTCAAAGTGTTTTCTTTTAAATGAGACCAACCCCATGAAGATGCTGCAAAGGGTTGAAGAACAGCTTTCGATTTACTTTGGGCACATTATTTTTTGGCGTTTTTAGGGAAATTGACCGGAGTGCAAGGGGTTAATGCCTGCAATGTACACAGGTTATTTTTTTATGAGTCTCGCATTCTTTTAATTAAAAAAAATGTATCTAGTTATGACGGATTGTAATAGGTCATGACCGAATATTTACAACCCCGTCTGTCATCTTGATGGACAATAATAAATTCTAGTGCAGCCTCTGGTTCAGACATTCAAATTTTTCCCTAACTGTGCCACATTTTGCTCGTTCTCAAGACATTTCTATCACATTCGAAGGCAATCGTGTTTGCAGTACATCTTCACTCATCTGCACACTTTTTCGGACGGGATTGTTGGGAGAAATTTTTCAAAATGCTCGACGTTCTGGAGCACACTTCCCATCCATGCCCATCCCTAGGGTTCTTACTCAGATAATAAGTGTCTACAATGTCCATATTGGTTCCCACTCAGTTTTACCCCGTTGTGTCAAATTTTCCAGAACGTACTGAGAAGTATGTGTGATGGGCCCTTCAATGCAACCTCTGCCTTCAAATATAGTAGTGTTAGATGAAGCCCATTATATTGGGCTCACTCTGGAGGATGGAATCAGACAAGACACGAGCTGACGACACAGAATTTTATTCACCTCCAACAACAGAACAGACTAAATCTGGGTGCCAAAGCAAACTCCTTTATACCACTTTATTCCCGCTTTTGGCACCCAGGGTGAACACGTTGACACATGCGTCAGAGAGCATGTACACACATCCATATACACGTCACAGAGCATGGCTTAACACACTACTTTCACGCCCCGGAGTCCTCAGGTATGAAAAGCGTCTTACCTCTCCACAATACATCCCACACCTGCCACTGCGGGGGCAAAGGCACATCTTTATTCAGTTGAATACTCCCTAGCGCTCTGGCGCCCATCTCACTTCTTCCCCCCATTACCATCTCCCCCAATACCCCAAAGTCCTGGGTGGAGTGCCATCTCCTATTGTGTCACCACACAGCCCTCCCCCCTTGAACACCCAGCAGGGGCTCTAGCCTTCCGGTCCTTTGGGCTTGAGCAAGCGCCCGTAACGGCTATAACGTGGAGCCATCCTCTGGAGGGGGAAAGGGTGGGGAGGGGAAGATCTAGTCTTCTGAAAACAGTTCTCTGTAGGAGGAACACCAACCTGCGGAGCCACCAAAGGTGGGTGACCACGCCAGGGAGCCTGGGCCGGCACCACCTGCTCATTTGCCAAGACATAAGCGGGCTTCAGCCTGTCTATGCAGATGGTTTCCTTATGCACCCCCAATCTAACACAAAAGGTTTTGCCCCCGTCTCCTGTACTCTGAACTGGCTGTCGTACAGTGGATGTAGCGGTGTTCTGTGGGCATTGTGCCTCACGAAAACAAATTTGGCATTTTCCAAATGTTTTGGAACGAAAGTGCGAGGAAAACAATGGTGCGCTGGCCCCGGGATGCTGCCAGCCTCTGCCCCGGAAAAAAGGCGCGTGGGCGAGTCGAAACTGGGCATGGGGCTCTCTGGCAAAAATTCCCCCGGGATCCGCTACGGCTGAGAAAAAACGAGTTCTGCCGTGGAAGCTGCCAAATCTTCCTTAGGCATGGAACGTAACCCCAATAGGACCCATGGCAGGCGGTCGACCCAATTAGTGTCTGTTAGTGAGGCTCTGAGCGCTGCTTTAAGCAACCTGTGAAAACGCTCACACAAACCATTAGCCTGCGGGTTGTACGCGGTGGTGCGGTGCATTTTGACCCCCAGGCTGTCGGCCATCGCAGACCAGAGTTCCGAAACAAATTGCAGGGATCTGAACCGTGCCACCCAAGCCGATGAAAACGCTCAGGCTACCTCAGCAGACGTGGTGGAACTCAGCAGGACCACCTCTGGAAAACGCGTAGTGCGGTCCACGTTTGTTAAAAGGTGTGTGAACCCCTGTGATGGCGGAAGCGGACCCACTAAATCTACGTTTACGTGGTCGAACCTCCTGGCCGGAATTTGAAAAAGCTCGAGGGGGGCTTTGTGCACCTTAGCCCGTTGGCACGCGACGCACGCTGTGGCCCATTCTTTCACATCCCTGCGTATGTGAGGCCAGATGAATTTGGACCCCACCAGTTTAACCGAAGCTTGCATGCCGGGATGTGAAAGGGAGTGGACGGACTCGAAAACGCGGCTGCAGCAAGCGCTCGGAACCACCGGGCGGGAGTGGCCAGTGGAGACGTCGCAGAGCAAGGGGGGGCACCCTTCTTGTACCACCTTGCTGTCCAATTTTAATCCGGTAGCTGTGGACTGGAGCGTGCCAATGTCTGCGTCCCCGGTTTGGTATGTGACCACTGCGGAAAAATCGATACCCACGTAGACCGGAGAGACCAGCACGCGTGACAGGCAGTCTGCCACAACATTAAATTTACCGGCTATGTGTTGGATGTCGGTCGTGAACTCCGAAATTGCGGCCAAGTGCCATTGTTGTCGAGCTGACCACGGTTCTGAGACTTTGGACATCGCGTAGGTCAGTGGTTTGTGATTGACAAACGCAGTGAACTCACAAACTTCGAGCCAGAACTGAAAATGACGCATAGCCAGGTGGAGAGCCAACATCTCCCTGTCGAAAGTGCTATACTTACGCTTGCTGTTGCACAAAGTACGGCTGAAAAAGGCGAGGGGCTGCCATGAACCGGAGACGTACTGCTCCACCATGGCTCCTACCGCGACATCCGATGCATCTGTGGTGAGTGCTATTCGCGCTGACGGGGCTGGGTGGGCCAGCAAAGCCACATTGGGGAGTGCTGTTTTGGCACCTGTGAAAGCCTGGACCCGATCGGGGGTCCAGTCAATGCTATCCACGGGTTTCTTCTTTTTAAGCACACCATACAGCGGTTGCAGCAGTTGGGCTGTGTGGGTGAGGAAGCGGTTGTAAAAATTGACCATCCCAAAAATTCCTACAGCACCCTCATGGTCTGTGGACGTGGAAAATCTGACACTGCACGTACCTTTTCCGGCAGTAGGATCACGCCCTCCGGCGAGATGCGATGGCCCAAGAAGTCCATTACCGGTAGCCTGAACTGACACTTCATGGGATTAACAATAAGCCGTGCGCTTCCAACCGTTGGAAAACTTGTTTGAGATGGGTGAGGTGCTCCTCCTTTTGACACACTTGCCACCAAACTGTCATCTAAGTAGACGAAAACGAACGGCAAGTCACAGAGCACCGCATCCATCATCCTTTGGAAAGTTTGTGCTTCCCCCTTTAACCCGAATGACATGCATAAAAACTCGAAAAGACCGAAGGGAGTTATTACCGCTGTTTTGGGAACGTCCTCTGCGCGAACTGGGACCTGGTGGTAACCGTGGACCAGATCCACTTTTGAGAAAATGCACGTCCCTGCCAGGTGCACCGAAAAATCCTGCATGTGCGGGATGGGGTAACGGTCATGTTCCATGGCATTGTTCAAGCATTGGAAATCGCTGCACAGCCGCCACAACCCATCAGACTTGGGCATCAAGTGCAGTGGGGATGCCCAAGGACTTTTGGAGCGTCTTAACGATGCTTAAGCATTCTAAGTTGGCAAACTCCTCGCGTGCGATGGCTAGTTTAGCCGCATAAAGGCGGCGAGGGCTCACAAATACGGGCGGACCTTTCGTGGTGATAAAATGCTCGACCCCGTGCTTGGTTACCATCGTGGTAAAAGTGGACACCCTGAGTGAACACAGTTGCCTTGATTTCTTTGTATGGATGAATTACTTGGGTTGTTACTGATATCTGGTGAAAATTTCAGGTCAGTGGCTCCATCAGAAATATGTTTAATGAGAAAAATGTTGACATGTTCAATACTTATTTTCCCCACTGTAGGTGTTTATCCAGGGGAATGCAGATGAGTGTGGTCGTGTCCTCAAGACTATCCTGGAGCAGAGGCGACTTTGTCCTCTTATTTCCCCATTCTTCACTCCCAACGCAGCCCCCAGTCAGATTGTCTTCCTTTACCAAGATGTAGTGACATCCCTTCACCCTGACAGTGCTGATGTCATCTTCATGCTGCTTACCAAGGTCAGTCTACACTAAAGCAGTGAAAGTTAATGAGATATACAGCACAGTCTAGTCTAAAAGGCCATTTTTTTTTATCTTTCCCCACACAGTTTGATTTGTCCCAGTGGCTGAATGAAGCCCATCCTCTGTTTTCGGAGAGAACCCGTTTGCTGGAGTTGGTCCATGGAGCTCTGTGTGTCTGCGGCCGAGACCCTGAGCCTGAATTTCTAACACCCTTTCACCTTTTCACCAAACACTGGACCTGGCTTTTGCGCCACCATTTTCCTGACCATTACAGTGATTGTCTTCGTCTGCTCATGACCAGTAAGTTTACCTCTCATTAAGACATGAATAGAATATTCTTCTTTCAAACTGTAAGATAACTGTTTTATATACTGTATTTTGTTTTTGCATTTACACTGCTTCTACAGTGCAGAGATTTTTTTTCCCCATTCATTTTCATAAAGACTGAAACCCATCTAGAAGGACTTGAATTAACAGTAGCATATTTTTGTCTTGTGGGGTCTGTTAGAATGCCTATCAAAACTCTTTTCAAAGCAAGACCTGCTTTTAAAAGTGTTCCTCGTTCAAATAAATCTGACAAAAGACATCAGCCCTCTGAAATAATGCCTCCTACACATCTTTCCGCCAACAAAGGATCAAACTTTCAAACAAAGCTTAAGTTTGTTCCATCAATCCAGTGAATCAGGCCCGACTTTAACATGTGTCTGGTTCTTAATTGTTTTTATGTGTGTGTGATTATAAGATCGTTGCAGTTTGATCCATAAATGCCGTTACCTGTTAAAGAACTATTCATCCTAAGTTTAGGTGTTTTCCCCTGTCAGGCTCATCGGCTCAGTTGCTGAGTCCTGAGTGCTGGAAAGTAACTTTACGAGTGCTCGGCTGTTTACCTCCATCCCGCAGCACCAAAGGAAAACCTGAACCAGTGCTCAGCACAGCTGTCATACCCTCTGCCTCTCCCTACAGATCCCCCATCAGTCTCTCTCCTCAACAGGTACCTAATCTTCATGTTCAGTTTAAACCTTTATGTCTGCTTTCATATTCAAGAGGTGAAGGAAATTGCTTCCATACTGCATTTCTTATTAAGCTTTGTGATGCTTAGAGGTTCATTTTTACTCCAACAGTCCTGTGGTGTTCATGTGGTTTCTAACAGGTGGATGAGACGGTTGACTGGCTCAGTGAGTACTTCTTGAAAAGCCGTCTCAGTAAGCCGGACCTCCGCAGCTTTGGCCTCTACTCCTCCTGGACTCCTTATATTGATGACGTCGTTTCCTTCTGGGACCATTTGATTGGTTGTCTAATCAACACGCAGCTCAACATCTGTGCCAGAGAGTCAGTGGGCAGCAGTAAAATAATGAAGGGTAACCAAGGAATGGCAGAAACATAGTACAGACTGTTGATCACTTGTGGAGTTTAATGTGTCGAATTGTTCATAAGTTTTGTCACGTTAAAAAGGAAAAAAAATGTGTCTTGCAGCACTGCACGATCTACACAGTAAGATTGTGAAACTATTTCAGCCCTGGATCTTTCCTCTGGACAAAGGTGACGGCGGGTATGTGGGATAAAACCTCAGCCTTCAGGGTGACAAATGAGAAATGGACCACAAAATGATCATACACCTTTTTACAAATTAAAGCACAAAGTACCACAAAGACAGAAAATAATTCATAAGTAACTTGCTTTTGGAGAGGTTTTTTATGTGTTTTAAGAGACATTAGCAATTGCATATTGCATTTTCCAGGGATTATCTTTAAATTTTGACATATATGTAAGTTTAAATCCAATGAAAACACTATTTATTTTTTTAACAATAAAGTAAATGTGGAGTCAAGAAGTAGCTTTGTCATTTAGTGAGCAAAATGGAAAAGATTACAGAAAAGAAATGGAAGATGTCTCACTATATCTTTGTCTCAGTAACAGTAAATGTTACCCATGGCTGGAGATGGACGCAAGCGCAGCAGGGTGTTTGTTTAGCCTGTACGTTCAGCTCACTGAGACCCTTCATCAAAAATTCAGAGGTGAGTTTATCAATGCTGAGTAAATGCTGGTGTTTGTGGTATTTACAACAAACAGTAAAAGCCCACATAGGAAATGACGTAATTTTCCCACCTCTCCACTGTGTTTTTTTTTTACAGAACGTCTGCTCCCTGGTCAGAGAGGTGCTTTATGGATGTGTATGATGCAGTACTGTGAGAGCTGCACCGCTCCACGTACACCTGAGTACCTTCTGTATTTATATCACACTCACCTCCGCAGCCTGCCCTGGAGATACCTGCACCCGGACACTCGGCTCATGGAGCAGCTCTTTAATGTGAGTACTCTGCCTTATGAGTCCTGACACCAGAACCCCTACAACCCACGCTGATCCAGACATGCACAGCAAAGGAAATCTTGTTAATTTGAAACTTTGGTATTTGGGCCCAACTTCTAATATTAGTCGCACAGTTCACCTAATTATATTCTCAGCACCTTGTTCCTGGAAGAAAACTGTGCCAGAGACACATAATTGGTGGAAAAGTGTGAATTAGATAGGCAGAAAACTTAAATTAAAATTCCAAATGTGTAAAATTAAAGCTCATGTCCATTAAAGATGTTATTTATCCACACTATGAAGATATGGAACAGAGTTGTTGAAGCTAGGTTAAGAAGACAGGTTACAATCAGCAAGCAGTAGTACTACAGATGCAATGTTTGCTTTAAGAGCATTGATGGAGAAGTATATGGCCCTTTTCCACTAGTACCTACTCAGTCTACTCGCCTTGACTCTGCTCAGTTTGTAGGGTTTTCCAGTAGTACCTGGTACCAGGTACTTTTTTGGAATCTACTTCAGTGAGGTTCCAACCATGCTGAGTTGAGCCGAAAATGTGACGTCAACAGATTGCAGGCCACTGATTGGCCAGGGCGCAACGTCAGTGGATGAGAGCGACGTCATCACAAGATTTAAAACTGCCATTTGTAAATTTGGTCGTGAGCTTTTATTATTTCTGTGATAATCAACAAAATAAATGGCTACACACAAATCAAGACCGTCACAAAACATTCACCATCTTCCCCCGTGAGCAGCCATCAGCTCGGTATTTCACTTCGGAATGCTCCACTGGCACCAGGGCTGAAAAGTTCATAGGCGGAAAAGTTCATATAGTGGTCAAATTTGACCAAATGTGGTTATTTTTCAACAGTGTCCCTGTCGGTGCACATAGCTCTTCCATTGATGTTGCAGCACTTGGATCCCTGCACTTGAAAAATAAACTACATTTGGTCAAATTTGACAAGTATGAACTTTTCAGCCTATGAACTTTTCATCCCTGTCGGCCCTGCTGCGGTGGAGCAAGCTGAAATGAAAAAGTATACCAGGAGGACTCCGAGCTGATGGCTGCTCACGGGGAAGATGGTGAGTGTTCTGTGATTTTAAGCATCTTTTACATTATTTATCAGTGAAAACGTCAGCATGTAAACAACGTAACGGGATAACGGGCCGCCTTCCTGTAATGAACCCAGCCCCACCCACTTGAGGTGGTACTCAGTTGAAATGGAAACCAGTCACACTGTGTCAAGCTGAGTAGAATCGAGGCGAGTCAGGTTGAGTAAGTACTAGTGTAAAAGGGGTTCTAGAGAAAGTCAGAAGGAGATGCACTGTGTCTTTGTGGATCCAGAGAAAACATATGATAGGGTGCCAAGAGATGAAGTGTGGTACTGTATGAGGAAGTCAGGAGTGACAGATGGATTCAAGGTTGGGGTGGGATTACATCAGGGAGAGGCTCTGAGCCTCTTCCTGTTTGCTATGGTGATAGATGGGCTGACAGATGAAGCCATGCAGGATTCTCCATGAACCATGATGATTGCAGATGCCATTGTCATCTGTAGAGAGAGTAGGGAGCAGGTGGAAGAGAACCTGGAGAAGTGGTGGTATGCACTGGAGAAAAGCAGAATGAAAGTTCGTAGAAGCAAGACAGAATATGTGTTGGTGAATGAGAGGGAAGCCGCTGTAACGGTAAAGATGCAAGGGGTAGATGTAATGAAGACAGATGAGTTTAACTGATGTTACCCATCCAAAGCAATAGACGGTGCACAAGAGAGGTGATGACAGGCAGGGTGGAATGGGTGGAGATGAGTGTCGGGGTGATTTGTGACAGAAGGATAGCAGCTAGAGTGAAAAGGAAGATTTACAAAATTGTAGTGAGACCTGCTATGATGTATGGATTGGAGACGGTGGTACTGACAAAAGGACAGAAGGCAGAGCTGGAGGTGCTGAGATTCTCATCTGGAGTGACTAGGAGGGACAGGATTAGAAATGAGTATATCAGAGGGGCACTCAGGTTGAGCATTTTAGAGACAAAGTAAAAGGGGCAAGACTGAGATGGTTTGGACATGTGCAGAGGAGGGAGAGTGGATTTATTGGACAAAGAATGTTGAAAATGGAGGTGCCAGACAGGAAGAAAAGAGTAAGAACACAGAGAAGATTCATGGATGTAGTGAAGGACATGGAGAGGGTTGGTGTCATAGGGTCAGGTTACTTTATTCATACCTGTAGGTAGATTTGGTTTGCAGTGAGTTGTTCATTCATACATACATACATATACAGTATATTCAAAAACAAATGTAGCATCACACAGTGTACCTTTAAAATAGGATGGAGAAAACTATCTGCCTTAACAGAGGTGTGCACTCAGTTATCATAGCTGTATCTATCAATGTGCGTGTTAGATGGAAAAATAAATTTCGTATCTGATATTTTGACTAAACTTTATTATAGCATCTTTTAAATTTATTAATAGTTTTTGTTGTTAGTCATTGACAGTCTGGTTTATTTAAAATGTTTATGGTTCGTTTTAGTTATTATTATAACAAAGATACAGGATGTTGGCGGTGTGTTCTAGGCAACAGGGCTTGACATTAATACCTGCCAGCCCGCCACTGGCGGGTGGATTCCAGCAGTGGTGGGTAAGACAGCAACTCCCACTAGCCACTTTGGCGGGTGTCGTTTTCTCAAGCGACATCTAAATAATAAGCCCATCGCAGCGTGAGACTACGAAACTACAACTTCCATAAGCACTATCTGTGCACACACAGTGTATTCTCATTAGTCCACTGTCAACAGCAGCAGCCTGGTACACAGGACGGAGTCCATGCTCAGTGTGCTGGGTACAGGTGAAGGCGCAGACGGTCTGTGCCGTGGTTTGGTTTATTTTATAGCCAGTGTGGAGAAATGGCGATGAACAGACACTAGCCGCTCTCAGCGATCAGATCATGGGATAACTGCCCCTGATCCCCGCGCAGCGGTGAGAATAGCCTCTGCTCTCTCCCCCCACATTAGCTCCCTTCCTCTGTGGTTAAATATGATTATTTTTAGAGCAATATTAGTTAGTTGTGCAAAATTAAGTTTTCGTATGACGGAGAGAAAACAGGACTAAACTTTGTTTATCTGTGATTATCTTTTATATCTGTGATTTGCAGCTATTTCATGGAAGTAAAACGTTTATGTATGTTTAATGTGCTGGTCCAGGTTTGTCAAACATGTGGCCTGTGGGCCGAAAAGGCCCGCCAGGGGGTCCAAGTTTTTCTCTGAATTTACAGCTTTCTTTCTTGTAAGTTTCTGACTTCTTCTGCTGATTAGAATTGTTCATGTAAATTTGAGACATTTTTCTCCTTAAGATGAGACTTTTTTTTCCCTCATCAGTTTTCTTTTTTTTTCCTGGTGAAAACAGGTAGTGTAGAGTTAGATTAAATCCATCAGCAATTACTAATGACATCGTGCAGCCCTGAAGGGGTGTCCCAATTCATAGGAGTAATTTTCAACCCCTACTCCTTGGCCTTTGATTTCACGGACCAAGGGGTGGGGGTAGGCAAAGGGGAAGAGGTACAAATGAGAATTGGGACGGACCCCAAATCTACCTGTACGAGGCGAGTCTGTCATATTGCAAATATCTTTCTCAACTGTTTTACAGTATTTACTGCTGTTGATAATTAAACAGTGTTTCTCTTGCTATTTTTTATGTACAGTTATGTGAAAAAATTAGGACACCCCATTAAATATTCAGTTCTTTATTAAGAAATGTTCACATGACTTCCGGTCATGGCGGCTACGTGAGAGGACAGGTCTCACTCTGCTCTGCTCCTAGAGATAAAAAATCGGCATATAACTCTCTTATTTGGAACAGAACCTATCCCAGCGTTTGGACGAGGATATGCCGGTGAAGCCTAAGGCTGGGAAATCAGGTGGAGGAAAAATTGAACCGCTGAAACAGTCCAAACTAACAGACTTTCACGTCTGTGGCGCAGCAGAAAAAGTTCCAGATATGGCGGCGGAGGAAGCTAACGGTGGTGCGGTGACTGCTGACGACGGCACAGGTGCAGTGCTCGCTGCCATTAGCTCAATGAGAGCAGATTTTTCCGCTAAATTTGATGGGATTATAGCAGCGATAGAGGGAATGAAAAAGGAATTGGGTGATTGTGTGGAACGAATGGCGCAGGTGGAGCTTCGAGTATCCAGTGCTGAGGATGATGTCGCCGGCCTTCAATTAAAGGTGCGCACTTTGGAAAAAAAAAAAATGTCTGGAAGATAATGTCCTGGACTTGGAGTCCCGGTCGAGACGGAATAACTTGAGGCTGGTGGGTCTACCGGAGAGAACTGAGGGTCAGGACCCATGTTCCTTTTTGGAAAAGTGGATTCCAGAAGCGCTGAACAACGCGGAGCTGCAATCATCAGTCGTTCTAGAAAGCGCACATCGAATTGGCCCACCGAGAGATAAGGGACCACCGAGGACGTTAATTATGAAGTTCCTCAGCTACAGAGACAGGATGAAGATCTCCAACGCTGCGCGAGCCAAAGGAGGAGTTAAACACCAGGACCAGCAGGTGCGGTTCTACCCAGATTTGGCCACAGGAATCCAACAATTAAGGAAACAGTTTGACCCCGTATGTAAAGAGCTGCGCAACCTTGGGATCCGTCATGGAGTGATTCACCCTGCAAGACTGTTGACCATGTATGGGGGCAGAACACACATCTTCAAGACCCCTGAGGAGGCGCAGGAGTTCATCAAGAAGATCCAAGAAGAGACTGGTGGGAGCTAAACATGAACAAAATATAAGGTAGAATATTTAAGCATTTGCACAGGCATCTAATTGATCTGAAGCAAATAGCAAGTTTACAAAATATAGATTGTATTATATATTAAAAAAAAAAAAAACCTATGATGTACAAAGTTGCTAAAAATTTTGGAGTTAAGTTGGAAAACTACAGAAGAGAGTTAATGTTACGTCATTAAAAGCAGTAGAGTTAGGGTGATTGGGAGGATGAAGAAGGAGTGGCTTTGGCTGTTCCTCGTGGGTGTGGAGCGGTCGATGGCTATATCGGGAGATGGAATTTTTCTTTTGATTTTGGGGGGATTACCACAAATGTGGGAAGGGGGAATTTGTTTGTGTGTAGTTTGTAGGATGAATGTTCAACCACTCATGTTTTTGCTTCTCTGTATGAGCATGTTTACACTGCGAGGTAATCCCAAACTCCCTATTGATCATAAACCAAAGCATTAATCTAAATTTAACTTCATGGAATTGCAGAGGTCTACAAAATTTTAAAAAACTTAAACAAGTTATGAATAAAATAAAAGACATGGGTTCAAAAATTGTGTTTTTACAAGAAACTCATCTAATAGAGGAGGATGTAAAAAGAATTAGGAGTAGATGGCAAGGAAGTGTATTCACCATCATTTTCATCCCGAGCCAGGGGAGTTATGACTCTCATACATAAATCAGTCCCATTTCAAGTGAAAAATGTAATTGGAGACAAATTTGGAAGATATTTAATCATTCAAGGATCTTTGCTATTAGAAAATATAAATCTGGTGAACTTATACGGTCTCAATATAGCTGATCAAAAGTTCTTTGCTAATTTATTTCTTATCATCACTTACAGGGCAACATATAATAGCAGGGGATTTTAATTGTACATTGAATCCCAGTATAGATAGATCAACAGGATTGGACTGTACGCACAATGGATGTAGGATGATCATTAATCATTTTATGAAAGAATTGAGACTGCTAGATATATGGAGAGAAATGAAACCACAAGTTAAAGCCTACTCTTGTTATTCTAATACCTACAAGACATTCTCACGTGTTGACTATTTTTTGATCTCTACAGAATTAAGGTCCAAGATTCAAAACTGCTTTTATGATAACATTGTGATCTCTGATCATGCACCCTGCTGTCTAATATACAGTATGTAGATAAGAAATTGACAAAGGAACCAGGTAGGTGGCGATTTCAGCATAAATGGCTCCAGGATGAGGAATTTGTTAAGTACATAGAAAAACAGATAGATGAGTTCTTTGATATCAATACTACACAAACATCAGCATGTATAAAGTGGGAGGCTTTCAAAGCTTTTATTAGGGGACATATTATTAGTTATACAGGTTCAAAATCTAAGAAGACTGGAGAGGAGAGAGTCCATCCATCCATCCATCCATCTTCTACCGCTTTTCCGGAGGTCCGGGTCGCGGAGGCAGCAGTTCAAGCAGAGAAGCCCAGACTTCCCTCTCCCCAGCCACCTGCTCCAGCTCTTCAGAGGGGATACCAAGGCGTTCCCAGACTAGCTGGGAGACATAGTCTCTCCACCGAGTCCTGGGTCTGCCCCGGGGTCTCCTCCCAGTGGGACGTGCCTGAAACACCTCAAGTGGGAGACGTCCAGGAGGCATCCTAATCAGATGCCCATACCACCTCAACTGACTCCTTTCAATGTGGAGGAGCAGCGGTTCTACTCTGAGCCTCTCCCGGATGACTGAGCTCCTCACCCTATCTCTGAGGGTGAGTCCAGCAATCCTACGGAGAAAGCTCATTTCAGCCGCTTGTATCCGCGATCTCGTTCTTTCGGTCATTACCCAAAGCTCGTGACCATAGGTGAGAGTAGGAACGTAGATTGACTGGTAAATCGACAGCTTTGCCTTAGAACTAAGCTCCCTCTTCACCACAACAGACCGGTACAATGTCCGCATCACTGCAGATGCTGCTCCAATCCGTCTGTCGATCTCTCGCTCCATTTTCCCCTCACTCGTGAACAAGACCCCAAGATACTTAAACTCCTCCACTTGGGGCAGGAGCCTGTCCCCAACCCGGAGAGGACAATCCACCTTTTTCCGGCTGAGGACCATGGACTCGGACTTGGAGGTGCTGATTCTCATCCCAGCCGCTTCACACTCAGCGGCAAACCGTCCCAGCAAGAGCTGTAGGTCATTGCTGGATGAAGCCAACAGGACAACATCATCTGCAAACAACAGAGATGAGATCCTGTGGTCACCAAGCATGACACCCTCCATTCCCTGGCTGCGCCTAGAAATCCTGTCCATAAAAATTATGAACAGGACCGGTGACAAAGGGCAGCCCTGGCGGAGTCCAACTCTCACTGGGAATGACTCCGACCGAGTGTTGGCAATACGAACTAAACTCTCACAACGGTCGTACAGAGACCGAATAGCTCGTAACAACAAGCCCGATACCCCATACTCCCGAAGCACCCCCCACAAAAATCCACGAGGGACGCGGTCAAATGCCTTCTCCAAGTCCACAAAACACATGTAAACTGGTTGGGCAAACTCCCACGAACCCTCAAGAATTCTCGAGAGGGTAAAGAGCTGGTCCGATGTGCCACGGCCAGGACGAAAACCACATTGCTCCTCCTGAATCCGAGGTTCGACCAACGGCCGGACTCTCCTCTCCAGTACCTTGGCATAGACCTTCCCAGGGAGGCTGAGGAGTGTGATCCCTCTAAAGTTGGAGCACACCCTCCGGTCCCCTTTTTTGAAGAGAGGAACCACCACCCCGGTTTGCCATGCCAAAGGCACTGCCCCCGACCTCCACGCAATGTTGCAGAGGCGTGTCAACCATGACAACCCAACAACATCCAGGGCCTTGAGGTACTCGGGGCGAATCTCGTCCACCCCCGGGGCCCGGCCACCAAGGAGATTTTTAACCACCTTGGCGACCTCAGCCCCTGTGATAGGCGAGTCATCCCCCTTGTCCCCAAACCCTGCTTCCTCTGTGGAAGGCATATCAGTGGGATTGAGGAGATCCTCGAAGTATTCCTTCCACCGCCCGACGATATCCCCAGTTGAAGTCAACAGTGTCCCATCCGCACCATACACAGTGTGGACGGGGAGCTGCTTTCCCCTCCTGAGCCGCCGAACAGTTTGCCAGAATCTCTTTGAAGCCGACCGAAAGTCTTGTTCCATGGCCTCACCAAACTCCTCCCATACCCGGGTTTTTGCTTCAGCAACCACCCGCGCTGCACTCCGCTTGGCCTGCCGGTACACCTCAGCTGCTTCGGGAGTCCCACAAGCCAACCAAGCTTGATAGGACTCCTTCTTCAGCTTAATGGCCCCCCTCACCACTGGTGTCCACCACTTGGTTCGGGGGTTGCCACCACGAGATGCACCGACCACCTTGCGGCCGCAGCTCTGGGCCGCCGCTTCAACAACAGAGGTGGAGAACATGGCCCATTCAGACTCCATGTCTCCAGACTCCCTCGGAATGTGGTTGAAGTTCTTCCGGAGGTGGGAGTTGAAGACCTCCCGGACAGGGGCCTCAGCCAGACGCTCCCAGCACACCCTCACTATACGTTTGGGTCTACCAGGTCTGAATGGCTTCCTCCCCTGCCATCGGATCCAACTCACCACCAGGTGGTGATCAGTTGACAGCTCTGCACCTCTCTTTACTCGGGTGTCCAAGACATACGGTCGCAGGTCTGATGATACGATAACAAAATCGATCATCGACCTGCGGCCTAGGGTGTCCTGGTGCCAGGTGCACATATGGACACCCTTATGCTTGAACATGGTGTTCGTTATGGACAGACTGTGGTTAGCACAGAAGTCCAATAACTGAACACCACTCGGGTTCAGATCGGGCAGGCCGTTCCTCCCAATCACCCCCATCCAGGTTTCACTGTCGTTGCCCACGTGCGCATTGAAGTCCCCCAGTAGGACAATGGAGTCTCCAGGAGGAGCACCCTCCAGCACCCCAGTCACAGACTCCAAAAAGGGTGGGTACTCTGAAACATCATTTGGTGCATAGGCACAAATGATGGTCAGGACCCGTTTCCCAACCCGAAGGCGCAGGGAAGCAACCCTTTCGTCCACCGGGGAAAACTCCAATATAGAGGCAGCAAGGTGGGGCGATACAAGAATACCTACCCCTGCTCGTCGCCTCTCGCCCGGGGCAACTCCAGAAAAGGCCAAGCTCCAGCCCCTCTCCAGGAGACTGGTTCCGGAACCGGAGCTGTGTGTTGAGGTGAGGCCGACTATATCTAGCCGGTATCGCTCAATCTCGTACACCAGCTCAGGCTCCTTCCCCACCAGAGAGGTGACATTCCACGTACCAAAAGCCAGTTTAGAAAGCTTGGGATCAGTCCGCCAAGGTCTCCGCCTTTGACTGCCACCTAATCCACATAGCACCGGACTTCCATGATCCCTCCTGCAGGTGGTGAACCTACTGGAGGGCGGACCCATGTAACTCCTTCGGGCTGAGCCCGGCCGGGTCCCATGGGTGGAAACCTGGCCACCAGACGCTAGCCTTCGAGCCCCTCCCCCAGGCCTGGCTCCAGGGTGGGGCCCCGGTAACCCCATACCGGGCGGGGTACACTGAATCCTTGATATACAATTTATCATGAGAGTCTGTTGGATCGTTCTTAGTCTGGCCCTTCACCCAGGACCAGTTTGTCTTGGGAGACCCTATCAGAGGCAAATTGCCCCGGACAACATAGCTCCTGGGATCACTGGGGCACGCAAACCCCCCCACCACGATAAGGTGACGATCCATGAGGGGGAGGAGAGAGTCCAATTGGAACATAAACTAAAAATTCTTCAAGAAAAAGTGTATGCAGGAAGTGAGCCAAAGTTAGAGAACGAATTACTGATTTTGAGAGCTGAATATGACAAAAAATCAGCGAATAGAGCTGCCTCGAGTCTTCTAAGATTGAAGCAATCTTTTTATGAACAAGGTGAAAAATCAGGAAAATTATTGGCATGGCAGATTAAACAATTACAATTTAAAACACCAATTACCAGTATTATAAGTAACGAACAGGTAGTTATAGATCCTTTAGAAATTAATAGAGCCTGTAGAGATTACTATGAAAAATTATATGATACATAAAATGAATCTGACTTAACAAAACTATATGGGTTTTTGGACGGACTGTCTATACCGTGTATTCCAAATGAAAACAGGGAGATACTGGAGTCTAAAATTAGTCAAGAAGAAGTTGGGCTAGCCATTGATAATATGAAATCAGGAAAGAGTGCAGGATCAGATGGCCTTCCAGTTGACCTTTATAAAAAATTTAAGAATAAATTAATAAAACCTTTTTTGGAAATGGTTTTAGAAGCATTTCAAAATAGTAATTTACCATCATACATGAATAATGCCTTAATTATACTGTTGCCAAAACCAGGTAAACCCTCTAATAAATGTGAAAATATGAGACCAATAAGCCTATTAAATGCTGACCTTAAGATAATCTGTAAAATTTTAGCAAGACGAATACAAGAAATTTTACCAAATATTATTAACCGAGATCAGAATGGCTTTATAAAGGGAAGACAAGGCTTCCATAATGTAAGAAGACTATTTAATATTATTTATTCTAATAAAGAAGCACCGGATACAGCTCTCCTATCATTGGACGCCAAAAAGGCCTTTGATAGGGTCGAATGGCCCTTTCTTTTTGAAGTCTTACAAAGGTTTGGACTTGGAAATAATTTCATAAAATGGGTTCAGATAATATATAATAATGCTATAGCAGAAATCCTAACAAATAGCAATATCTCAAAATCAATAAAAATCAATAGAGGATGTGGACAAGGCTGTCCACTTTCACCTTTACTGTTTACTATGGCAACTGAACCTTTAGCGATGGCAGTACATTTACATTCACAAATATATGGAATTAAAGTTGGACCAACAGAACATAAAATCTCCCTGTATGCCGATGACATAATTTTGTTTATGTCGAATCTTAAAAAATCAATTCCGACCTTGTTGAATTTAATAAAGAATTTTGGGGAAATATCAGGATATAAAATAAATAAAACTAAATCTTCAATATTAATGCTAAATGAGACCCAGAGAAATCACCCAGCTCCTGAGGTAAATCAATTCAATGTTGTAAATCAATTTAAATATTTAGGAATTCAAATTGTGCCTAAGCTAGAATTAGTCGCCAGTGCCAACTATGAAGCCTTAATGACAGACATTAATGAGTTAATTCAGAGATGGATGTCACTACCAATGTCGATGATAGGGAGAATCAATATACTTAAAAGTAATATCTTACCTAAAATACTTTATTTATTTCAATACATTCCTTTACCACCACCTTCAGATCTATTCTCAAGAATTAAAAAAAAGTTAGTGGAATTTATATGGAACAACAGGAGGGCTAGATTACATCTGTCCTTACTATATTTACCATTTGATCGTGGAGGTCTGAAATGTCCAAACTTTATGTTGTATTATTGGTCGGCACAACTGAGGTCTATGACATATTATTTTTCATCAAATGATCTCCCTCACTGGACTGAAATGGAATCATACAATTTACCTTTACCTCTTCCCATATTCATATACTCAGATTCGGCAAAAAAATTACAGAAACAAGTTAAAAATCCATTTGTAAAGCATATGATCAAAATATGGTGTGAAACTAAAAACTATTTAAAAGAACCACACTTATTGTCACAATTTAGCCCAATATGGGGTAATCAATATTTTAAACCAGGGAGAGCGGATGCTGTATTTAAAGTATGGAATTTAAAAGGGATTCAAAAGATTCAAGATTTATGTCTGTCATGTTCAGATAACATAATGTCTTTTGAAGAGCTGAGGATCAAATTTAATCTTAATAGAACACATTTTTTTAAATATCTTCAGCTTAGGAACTTTATTCGATCAAATCAAAATAATGCTCTCACTCGACCTATTTATTCATCCTTGGAAAAAATTTTGACGAAAGATAGTAAGAGAAAGGGTATTATTTCAGAGTTTTATAACTCACTGACACTATCCTCAAGTGAAAACTCACAGAAAAGATTGAACTATTGGAAAGAAGACCTGCAAACTGAAATTTCAGAGGAACAATGGGAATTGGCTTGTACAGAAGTTCAAACCAAATCAATAAATGTACGTCTTAAATTGATACATTTTAAATGGTTAATGCGGATGTATGTTACACCGGTGGAGTTAAATAGATATAACAAAAACATACCAGATACGTGCACAAAATGCATGGAAAGTAAAGGAACCCTATTTCATTGTGTATGGGAATGTAGAAAAATTAGAATGTTTTGGGAAGAGGTGAGGGTAACAATTGAAAAAATAATTTCAAAACAAATCATATTGAACCCTAAGTTGTTTTTGTTGGGTCTGTACCCAGAAAAGCATAACTTTAATAAAAGTGAAAGAGCATTCATAGACCTCAGTTTGCTTAATGCCAAAAAATGTATTGCACTACTGTGGAAAAAGACTCATAGACCAGATGTGACTCAGTGGTTAAGACAGATGTTAACAAACCTTCCACTAGAAAGAATAACATACATATTGAAATCAAAGGAAATTGTGTTTGAGAATATATGGAGACCTTTCATTGATTATGTAAAGAATTTAAACATAACTTTTGAAGAAGAAGGTGAATGATGCGTGTGGACCTTGTAAATTCCAAACTGGTGAATGTATAATATGTATACTTATGTAATGGATTTCCTAGACTAAACAGAGGAGCATTGTTGATGACTTACTTTTGTTGGTGGTTGTTGGTGTTTTTAGTGCATTTTTTTGTAGTATTTTAGTGTTAGTGTTTGATTGTTTGTGTCTTGTTTGTTAAAAAAAGGTTCAATAAAGATATTGTGGAAAAAAAAAAAAGAAATGTTCACATATCTATGTCTAACCTTGTTTTACATGGGGTGAGACTGGACATCCTGGCAGATAAGCACATCTGTCGCAAGATCTGTGGTGGACTTTTGCCAGTTGGTGCATTGTGACATGCACTACACAAAGAGCAGAGATAAACAAATCTATCATCTGGTCAGTCACTGCAACAGATACTGGAGTCAGTTTGTCTTGGCCTGTCCTTGCCACTGATAATACCTCTATCTGCCAATAATGTGCTGCTAGTCCAGCAAAAGCTAGCGGTACTCAAATACTTTGCAAGCAGTTTCATGAAATGGTCAGTCAGAAGGCAACGCATACCGGCTCGGACGTTGCCCAGGTTAACAAGGTCAGGAGTCCCTGGCAGTGGAAGGCAAAGGACAGAGCTGTGTGGAGGAATCTGATCAGACCTAAATGAAACAGTCATTGTCGCCCCCGACAGACTGCTATGATGAACCTTGTTTTTGTTTTTATTTGCATTTTTTAAAATTTATTTTAGCCATCGTAAGTGTGAATGAATGTGAGGGTGTCCTGAAAAAGATGTGGGGTGTCCTAATTTATTCCTCACTATTTGTTTAGAATTACATTTTACAGAAAATTTGAAATAAGTCTTTAATTCATTTTTAACTGTTTAGTTTTATTACATGAATCTCCCAGTATTTTTACAATTCATATTTCATATCCATATATCCAAATATGTAAAAAAAAACAAAAAAAACACGCATATACAGGGTGTCCCAATTTTTTCACATGACTGTATGTATAAGGGTAATTTGCATTTAAAAAGGTTTTAAATTTAGTTCAAGTAAAATTTAGCATGCAGTAGTCAAATTTGATCATATTAAACATAATTTTCCAACCACAAAATTGTGGCTTGTTAAAAGGCCAAGTAGCTAGTAACTTTGGAAAATCATTAGCCACAGTGGCCGGTGAGCAAAAAAGTTAATGTCAAGCCCTGCTAGGCAAGTCTAACAATTTTCAGAATATGCATTTCAGCACATTTCACTCAGTTCTTGCAGACCTGCCAGTTTCAGTACTCCTATTCTACCCAGTGCTGTTGTTGTGAAAAAGGAAAAAAGACACCAAACTAACCTGACCTAAAGATTTTGTCTAAGTTTTTGTTCTTTTTTAATAATCATAATAATGCATCAGATTTATATAGTGCTTTTCATAGACACTAAAGACGCTTTACAGTGGATACATTATTCCTTCACTCCACAGACAATGATAGTGGTAAGCTACTACTGTAGCCACAGCTGCCCTGGGGTAGACTGACAGAAACGTGGCCATCAATCCGTGCCAACGGCCTCTCCGACCACTACCAAATATTTATACACATTCATGCCCAGTATCATGGACATTGGAGGCAAGGTGGGTAAAGTGTCTTGTCCAGGGACACAACGGCAAGATGTCTGGGGAGAGCAGGATTCGAACCGCCAAGCTTCCAGTTATTAGATGACCCACTCTACCTCCTGAGCCACTGCTGCCCACATTTTCCTCTGTAACCCAGTGCTAAAACCGTAAATAAAATTATATATATCGATACCGCTTTAAAAAAAAGGGGACACTCATTTCACAATGGGAATGGATATTTTAAGGATAGATATATAAATAGATATAAGTTCATAGAATATATATCTAAATAGTTAAGAACATTTTCTGGGGAGTTTTGATAAAGTTCCCAATATTTTTGTTAAGTGTTTTGAGCAACCAATGGCTGCGCCGTTGGGTGGCAGCATCAGCCAGTGGGATCAGGCGCTCTCTCTCTCTCGGTCTTGGTGTAACCTGCATTTTGCTCAGTCATGTCAGACACAGCGGACGACACCGACCGAGAGAGAGACGATCACTTGCTGAGATGGAGACGCTAGTGTGCTAATAGCAGCCTTTGCCTGAATAAAACTTTGAGATTGGTAAGCCTGAACTAACACCCGAAATGAGACATTGCTGTATTATCAAATTCTAATACCTCATTTGTTAAATTTTAAGATTTGAATCCAAAGGCTGTGAACTCACGTTGAGCGCGGGAATCCCCATGACGCACGTGTCACTTAGCATGGTCAGGTTTTTTTGTTCTTGGAGCAAGAAAAACGTGGATTCTCCAGATCTGGATGGCAAGCCGATTGCCCGAACCTAACCGCCTGGTAAAGGTGACTCAACTGGTCACCTGGAACAGATATTGAAGGACTGTATATACTATAAATATGTTTTGGGTTTATTTTATTTTTATTTGTTTTCCTTTATTGTCATAAGCGCTCTACTTTTGTTTAAGTGTACACAACTTTAAGAAATATACTGTATATATATTTGCAAGTTCCATACACCTTGTGTGCGAGTCATCTATTGTTGCACCCTCCGGGCTCCTACGAACCTGGAATCTGTCTGATCTGGCCCAATTGTTCCTTCTGTCCAGGTAGTAAAGTTTAAGGTAACTACACTGCCGTAACACAACACTACCAAAAGGGTACAAGATTACACCTAAAGTGGTATTACAAAAATCTGGCGAGCGCAGCCAGGAGCCTGGAGCGTTGCGACAACAGATGTGGATTCTGTTTTGACCCCTGACCAAACAGTTCATATACTGTCAAAATGGATTTTGTTGCAAAATAAGATAAGATAAGATAAACCTTTATTAGTCCCACAATGGGGAAATTCGAGGATTGCAACAGCACAGGGATAGCAACACTCAGAGCAACAATCAGAAGACAAGAAATAAACAAGAGCAGCGAATATACATACACTACTGTTCAAAAGTTTGGGGTCACCCAGACAATTATTTTGTGTTTTCCATGAAAAGTCACACTTATTTACCACCATGAGTTGTAAAATGAATAGAAAATATAGTCAAGACATTGACAAGGTTAGAAATAATGATTTGTATTTGAAATAATATTTTTTTCCTTCGAACTTTGCTTTCGTCAAAGAATCCTCCATTTGCAGCAATTACAGCATTGCAGACCTAACATGATTGAATTCAATTCAATTCAACTTTATTTATATAGCGCCATTTCACAACAACAGTCATCTCATAGCACTATCAACTGTAGGGGGGAACCCCCACAGTTGCAGAAAGACCCCAGCAATCAGGCGATCCCCTGTGAGCAAGCACTTGGCGACGGTGGAGAGGAAAAACTCCCTTTTAACAGGAAGAAACCTCCAGCAGAACCAGGCTCAGGGAGGGGCAGTCATTTGCTGCGACTGGCTGGGGGGTGAGGGGATAGAGAAGAAGAAAAGAACAGACATGTAGAGAGCAAACAGCACGATGGGGACTCAATCTATGGGAGAGAACAAACAAATGTTAATGACCAGCAAAAAAAAATATTTCATTGAGAGTGAGGAATGGAGTGAGGCCCAGTGCATTACTGGAGGTCCCCCGGCTGACTAAACCTATTAGCAGCATAACTAAGGGAGGGTTCAGAAACGCATGATCCCTCCCTAATTGTAGGCTATATCAAAAAGGTAGGTTTTAGCCCTATTCTTAAAAACAGAGATCGAGTCCGACTCCCGAATCCAGATTGGCAGCTGATTCCACAGGAGAGGAGCTTGATAACTGAAGGCTCTGCCTCCCATTGTACTTTTGGAGATTCTAGGTATTACAAGTAAACCTGCATTTTGGGAGCGTAGTGCTCTGTTAGGATGATACGGTAGTATCAGATCTTTTAAATAAAAAGGAGCCTGATTGTTTAGAGCTTTGTAAGTAAGAAGAAGGATTTTAAACTTAATTCTAAACTCTATGGGAAGCCAATGAAGGGAGGCCAGAACCGGAGAGATATGATCTCTCTTTCTAGTACCTGTTAAAACTCTTGCTGCAGCATTTTGGATCAGCTGAAGACTTTTTAAAGATGTTTTAGGACAGCCTGATAATAAAGAATTACAATAATCTAATCTCGAGCTAACAAAAGCGGGGATCAGCTTCTCAGCATCACTCTGAGACAAGATGCTCCTAATCTTGGCAATATTACGCAAATGATAGAAGGCAGTCTTAGAAACAAATTTAATATGTGAATTGAAGGACAAATCCTGATCAAAAATAACTCCAAGGTTCCTCACAGAGCTATTAAGAGAAAGAGTAACTGCATCCAAACTGAAAGTTTGATTTGGAAAGGAATTTCTAAGGTTTTTTGGACCAACAAGAATGACTTCAGTCTTATCTGAATTTAATAGCAGGAAATTACAAGTCATCCAAGCTTTGATTTCCTTAAGACAGGCTTCTAACTTGGCTAATTGATTAGTATCATCTGGCTTCATTGACAGGTATAATTGTGTGTCATCTGCATAACAGTGAAAATGTATACAGTGCTTTCTAATAATGTTGCCTAACGGAAGCATATATAAACTAAAAAGAGTAGGGCCAAGCACAGATCCCTGTGGAACTCCATGACTAAGCTTTGAGCTGAGAGAAAACTCATCATTTACATGAACAAACTGGAACCTATCAGATAAATAAGATCTAAACCACTGCAACGAAGTTCCATTAAGTCCAACATAGTGTTCTAATCTATCAAGTAGAATATTATGATCAATAGTATCAAAAGCTGCACTAAGATCTAAAAGGACAAGTACAGAAACTAGTCCATTATCAGATGCAATGAGGAGGTCGTTAGTGACCTTCGCTAAGGCTGTTTCAGTACTATGATGGATTCTAAACCCAGATTGAAACTCCTCAAGTAAACCATTTCCCTGCAGGTGGTCAAATAATTGCGTAGCAACAACTCTTTCTAAGATTTTTGAAATGAAAGGGAGATTAGAGATTGGTCTATAGTTAGCTAAAGCTCCTGGATCTAGCGTTGGCTTTTTGAGTAAGGGTTTAATTACAGCCGTTTTAAAAGCCTGCGGTACATGGCCTAAAGTTAATGAAGAATTGATTATATGAAGAATAAAGCTACCAATAAGTGGGAAGACTTCTTTAAATAACCTGGTAGGAATAGGGTCTAAAAGACAAGTTGAAGGTTTGGATGAGGAAACTATTTTGTCTAACTCACAAAGGTCGATTGGAGTAAACTCATCAAGACAGACATCAATAGAAGGAGTTGTAGTAGTTACAGTATTTAAGTTAACTGTGGGAAGAATCTGATTGATTTTATCTCTGATGGATGAAATTTTATTATTGAAAAAGTTCATAAAGTCCTGACTAGTAAGCTCTAAGGGGATGCTAGGATTGACAGAGTCCTGACTCTTTGTCAACCTGGCTACAGTACTGAAAAGAAACCTGGGATTATTCTTGTTCTCTTCTATTAATGCAGAGTAATAACTCGTTCTAGCTTTTCTAAGAGATTTTTTATAAATTAAAAGATGATTTCTCCAAGCTAAATAGATTTCATCTAAATTAGTAGAGCGCCATTTTCTTTCTAATTGATGAGTCTTCTGTTTTAAGCTACGAGTTTCTGTGTTGAACCAAGGAATTAAAAATCTCTGATTAGACTTTTTCTTTTTTAAGGGGGCCACCAAGTCTAGAGCCTGATGCAGAGAAGCTGAAACACTATCCACCATGTTATCAATTACAGAAGGAGCAAGCTGTCTATAGCTTATTTCCGTTGTGTTGACACATGGCATAGAGGAAACAATCTGCATAAATTTGGAAACAGCATCATCTGAGAGGTATCTACTGTGATAATATTTTTCTTTAGGAGCCAAATAGTCAGAAATAGTAAAATCAAAGGTTAACAGACAATGGTCTGACAGTACAGGGTTATGAGGAGACACTACAAGATTTTCTATTTCTATGCCATATGTCAGAACAAGGTCCAATGTATGGTGGAGGTAATGAGTAGAATTTCCTACTTTCTGAGAAAACCCAATCGAGTCTAATATTGAATTAAAAGCCACATTAAGGCAGTCACTATCTACATCCACATGTATATTAAAGTCCCCTACTATAATTATTCTATCAGGTTTCAGCACTAAATCAGCTAAGAAATCAGCAAATTCGGATAAAAATTCTGAATAGGTTGATGGGGGACGATAAACTATGGCAAATAAAATTGGGTTTAACCTGGAATTGCTAAAGTGCCCAACACTGAGGACCAGGCCCTCAAAGGAATTATAACATGTTTTTTGCTTTACATTAACTAGTAATTTGGAATGGTAAATTGATGCTACTCCTCCTCCACGACCAGAACTTCTGGGATTTTGACAGTTTAAATAACCAGAGGGAGTTGATTCATTTAAACCAACATCATCCTCTTGCCCTAACCAAGTCTCTGTAAGGGAAATTAAATCAATCTGATCAATTAACAGATCATGGACTAACAGAGACTTGGGAGTTAGAGACCTAATATTTAATAAACCACATTTAATTTTTAAATTATGAGGAGGAACAGAGGCCTGTTAGATACAGGCTCCCAGGTGACTACTGTCCTTGAGTCCTGTTACAGACAGTACTTATCCAACCATGAGATTAAGCCACTTTTTGAGCTGTTAGAAGTAGAGGGAGCTAACGGTGGCTACATTGAAATGCATGTCACTTTCCCGAAAGTCTTTCTCGGTATTGAAGCCGAAGTGCCAACACTTGCCTTAGTGGTTCCTGATGTATGTGCAGCTGATCAGTCCTTAGTGTTAATAGGGACAAACACATTTGATGTACTTTACGAGCTGTACTCTGATGCATGTTCTGAACTGCAGCCAACTATGTCACTTGGTTATAAGTCAGTGTTAAAAGTCCTTGAGCTACGGCACAGACAGTGCAAAGACACTAGCCTTGGTTTAGTGACCATGCACAACAAAGAGCCACAGTTAGTTCCTGCAGGCCAAACAGTTGTTCTAGATGGCGCTGTAGCTGTGTCAGCCGGCAACAGTGAAAAATCTTGTTAGAACCCCCGTTAATGTCAGCCTGACCTGGTGGTATCCTGGTAAAACCATGTCTCATAGACTTACCTGAAAGAGCACCTTACCTTGTTCCAGTTATACTTACCAATGAATCGGAACATGACGTGACAATCCCTCAGAAGTGTGTCATTGGAGAAATCTGTGCATATCAACGAGTCATATCGCAAGAACACTCCGTGGAAGTTACAAAGTCCAAAACTGAACAAAAGTCCACTCTGAAGTTCAACTTTGACTCTTCCCCCATTAGCGCTGAATGGAAAGAGCGCCTAACAGAAAAACTCAGTCAAATGCCCGAAGTATTTGCACAAAACGATCTTGACTTTGGCAAAACGGATCAAGTGAAACACACAATCAAATTATCAGATGAAACACCGTTCATACACAGAGCACGTCCCATACATCCAAATGACCTGGAAGCAGTTCGTAAGCATCTCAAAGAACTCCAACAAGCAGGCGTGATAAGAGAGTCCACTTCCCCATTTTCTTTGCCTGTTGTAGTGGTGCGAAAGAAAAATTGCAATGTCCGCCTTTGTATTGATTACAGGAAGCTTAACATGCAGACTGTAAAAGATGCTTATGCCCTCCCCAACTTGGAGGAAACGTTTTCCACCTTGACTGGTTCGCAGTGGTTCTCTGTCCTCGATTTAAAGTCGGGGTACTACCAAATTGAGGTAGAGGAGCTGGACAAACCAAAGACGGCGTTCGTATGTCCCATGGGCTTTTGGGAATTCAATAGAATGCCCCAAGGCATTACAAATGCCCCCAGCACGTTCCAGCGCCTCATGGAGAAATGTATGGGCGACATGAATCTGCATGAGGTGATTGTGTTCCTCGATGACATCATTGTATTCTCCAAAACGCCCGAAGAACATGAGGCTCGCTTAATGAAAGTTCTTAATCGCCTAAAAGAGTACGGGCTTAAACTCTCCACTGAGAAATGCAGATTTTTTTCAAACTTCTGTCAGATACCTCGGTCACATTGTGTCCAGTAAAGGAGTTGAGACCGATCCCGAAAAAGTGAAAGCCCTAAGTACCTGGCCTGTGCCCCGTGATCTCAAACAGCTCCGCTCGTTCTTAGGCTTTTCAGGGTACTATAGGCGGTTCATTAAGAACTATTCCAGCATCGTTAAGTCCCTCACTGACTTGACATCAGGCTACCCTCCTTTGCACAAAAGCACAAAGCCCAAAGCTAAGCCTGCCCAGTACCACGACCCAAAGACACCGTTTGGTGAGCGATGGACTTCTTCCTGTGATCTTGCATTCAAAACCATCATTGAAAAGCTCAGTACTGCGCCTGTCCTGGGTTTCGCTGACCCTCAGTTGCCATATACACTCCATACTGACGCCAGCACTACAGGGCTTGGCGCCGCCCTCTATCAAGAGCAGGAGGGCCAGACTAGGGTCATAGCTTATGCAAGCCGGGGGTTGTCTAGAAGTGAGTCCCGTTACCCCGCCCATAAATTAGAATTTTTAGCTCTAAAGTGGGCAGTAACGGAGAAGTTCGCCGACTATTTATATGGCAATCATTTTACTGTCGTGACAGACAGTAACCCCCAACGTACATTTTGACTACTGCTAAGATGGATGCCATGAGTTATAAGGTGGCTAGCTGCTCTGTCGACGTTTAACTTTAAGCTCCAATACAGAGCAGGCAAGCTTAACTCAGATGCAGACGGCCTCTCTAGACAGCCACATGGCGAGTTACTTAATGACGCAGTGTCCCAAAAGGAGCTTGACCGCATACAGCAGTTCACTCAAACTCACTTGTCTCTTCCTGAAAGCAGTTTAAGTTCCGAGGTAGTGTCTGCTATATGTGAAAAACACCTTGTCTGTAGCTCTCCAGATAACATCTTCCCTTTGGTTCACTCGTTAGCCCTCTCTGTAGCCGCCATTCCAGATGGCTATGCCGATGAAAATGACTGTGGTGGTCTTCCAGTTGTACCCCACATGACTCCTGAACAGATCAAAAACGAACAAAGAACTGACCCCATTTAAGAGAAGTGATTGCCCAAATTGAAACTGGGCTAAAAGTTCCACTAACTGTATGAACTGAACTTCCTGACATCAACTTGTTACAGTCGACTTGAAATGTGCAATAATATCCTCTATCGCACTCGCCAAGACGGAGGAAATGTTACTTACCAGCTCGTCTTACCTGAACAGCTCCGCAATTCAGTCTTTCAAAGCCTCCACTGTGACATGGGCCATTTAGGCACAGAGCGTACTTTGGATCTCGCCAGAACAAGGTTCTATTGGCCTCGCATGGCGGCAGATATTGAAAAGAAGATCAAGACATGTAATCGCTGCGTAAGACGTAAAACCGCTCCAGAACAAGCTGCTCCGCTTGTCAATATCAAGTCCACCCGACTGCTCGAACTTGTCTGTATGGATTTCCTGTCCATTGAGCCCAATCAAAGTAACACTAAGGATGTGCTCGTTTTAAGTGATCATTTCACGAAATACGCTATAGCCATCCCTACCAGCAATCAGAAAGCTCAGACTGTTGCAAAGGCACTTTGGGACAACTTTATTGTCCACTACGGGATACCCGAACGGTTGCATAGTGATCAGGGTCCTGATTTTGAGTCTCATATCATAAAAGAACTTTGCAAAATCATGGGCATTCGCAAAATCCGGACAACACCCTATCATCCCAGAGGTAACCCGGTAGAACGTTTCAATAGAACGTTATTGAACATGATGGGTACTCTGGAGGAAAAGAACAAAACTCATTGGCACAACTATGTAAAACCACTTGTACATGCGTACAATTGTACAAAAAATGACACTACTGGTTTTGCCCCGTATCAGTTAATATTCGGTCGTCAGCCGAGATTGCCCATCAACCTTGCATTTGGGCTCCCGTTTCACAACAAAAGTTTCAAGTCACATTCCCAGTACATTGAAAAACTGAAGACAACTCTACAAGAAAGCTACAAACTAGCAACAGAAAATGCTAACAAGATGGCTGAAAGAAACAAAACAAGATTTGATATGCGAGGGAAACCCTCAAAACTAGAACCAGGCGACAGAGTTTTGGTACGTGCAGTCCGCCGCAGAGGAAAGCACAAACTAGCAGACAGGTGGGAAGCTGAAATCCACATTGTGGTGAACCAAGCAGGTGACTTGCCTGTTTACACTATAAAACCTGAAACAACACTTCCGGTCTGGACGCCATGGCGACTGCAGCTTAACACTGAAGCTCTCAGACTCAATCCAGGATAACACCTTGAAAATCAAACTTAACAGATTTTTGGAGGAGTGAAAATCAAAAGACAAAATCATCATGTCTAAAGGAAAACAGAAGAAACTGAAATTCTCCAGGCCAGGACACGTATCGGCCGGAGAATCTGAACTGGAAGATCCCCGTTCAGAAGACGAGGAGCTGGTGATAGCTAACAAAAGGGTTAGCCTGAAATCACTATTTGAGGAACTACGACGATTTCGCCGAGATGTTACGGCCGAATTTCGGGAATTCAGAGAAGAATTGAAAAGGACAAACAGCAGAGTGGACCAGGCCGAGAACCGAATCTTGGAAACAGAGGATCGAATAAAAGTGCTCGAAGATTCTGTGCTGGACCTACGCAAAAGACAAGCAGCTATAGAGGCTAAGCTAACCGACCAAGAAGGAAAACAAAGAAGAGATAACATAAGAATTCATGGTCTGATAGAAGGAACCGAAAATGGTTTTAACTCAATGGCAGAATGCGTGGAATCCTTACTAAGAGAGAAATTGGATATTCCACAAACCACCGACTTGAAGATAGAAAAGGCACATCGTTTATTAGCCGCTAGGCTGGCGGCGGAAGCGCCCCCACGTTCGGTGTTGGTAAGATTTTCCAATTTCAAAATAAAACAAGAGGTTGTAAGACTGGCCTGGCAGAAAAAAGGATTTATGCACCAGGAGAGAAAAGTCTACGTGGAACACGATTACGCCCCGGAGGTCCTTAAAAAGCGCAGGGAATACAATGACGCGAAAAAGGTGTTAAGAGAGAAGAAATTGCGCTTTCAGACACCATTTCCTGCGAAGTTAAGGGTCTTCTACGGCGATGAAACGTGTCTCTATAATTCGGCGGAAGAAGCAACAGCTGACATGGCGAAAAGAGGGCTCCCGGTAACGGTATTTAAACCCGCGGCAGACCCGAGTGTGAAGATCAAAGCGCAAACATGGACAACACAAAGACCCTCAAAATCCACGGACCAGCAGCGGGAAACCCAGCACCAGAGCGTCGCGGATAAACTATCCGTTTTCAGGTTGGAATAGCGACCTTTTTTTTTTTTTTCCTCTTGAATCAATCCGCACATCCAACCCCCCTCATACAAGGTAACAAACATTAAAGGAGATGCATATTCAGCATGTGGTAAAACATTTCATGGAACAATCATATTATTTGAAACAAATAAGTCTTTGTAATAAAAAAAAAAAAAAAAAAAAAAAAAAACTTGTTAAAATAGAAATGTGACAATAATCCACATGTTCTCCTCATACTAACAAATACTGTTTTTGCGTGAATGTTTGATGTGATGGGGGTGGGAGGGTGCACACAATTTCACAGGGTTTAGGCATAAAAGGAAAAAAAAAAAAAAAATCATTACAAGTTTGGATTGGGTTCTGAAACTCACGTTAAAAGCATGGGACAACTTTCAGTGGTAAGAGAGGGCCCTCAACACGTAACAGAGTTTGAGGAATTTCCCTCAGAGCCTTCACTCCATCAAGGCTCTTACAGGGTCTTTAAAAAGACCTCAGCTCAGGAAGTTCTTTTGACAGCTTTTTGTTTTAAAGTTTTTTACACTATGTTCTTAATGTTTTTCTTGTTTTTAATGTTCTTTCAGTTTCTGAGTAGCACAAAAGAGGGCCACCACACAGTTATACTAAACAAAACAACACAATGGAGAAACAGGGTGTAACCAAAATAATTTCATATAATGTAAAAGGAATCCTGAATCCAGTTAAAAGATCCAAGATTCTAGGCAAAATGAAAAAAGACAAAGCAGGAATAATACTTTTACAAGAAACCCACCTAACAGACGTGGAACACAATAAACTCAGTAGACAAGGGTTTAAAATGATCTCTTCATCTTCATATAAATCAGGGAGGAGGAGGGGAGTAGCAACATTGATATCAACCAAAATTACATTTGAAAAAAAATCAGAACACAAAGATAAAGAAGGGAGATACAGTTTGGTAACTGGGCGGCTAGAGGGAGAAGATATCACCCTGCTGAATGTGTATGCTCCCCCAGGGGCTAACTGGAAATTTTATAAAAATGTATTCGACCTAATGATAACTAAAGCTCAAGGTTTAGTGATATGTGGTGGGGACTTCAATCTTAGACTGAATCCATACTGGGATGCTTCTGGTAATTCCCCACATCAAAATAACACCCAAAACAGGAATACTCGGATGCTACTAAAAGAATTGGGAGTCTGTGACGTGTGGAGGGAACTCAACCCCAGTGTAAAAGACTATACATTTTACTCAACTCCACATTCATCTTACTCAAGGATTGACTATTTTTTTATGTTTAATAGAGACATTGGAAGAGTAAAAACATGTAAAATAGGACTGATGGATCTCTCCGACCACAGTCCGATCTACATGGACTTAAATATCCAAAAATACACAAATAATACATTTTCTTGGAGGTTAAATTCAAATGTCCTGAAAGGACCATTGAAAGATGAATTGGAGTCAGATATTCTCAGATATTTGGAAGATAACGATAATGGAGAAGTATCCCCTTTAATACTGTGGGATGCATGTAAAGCTGTAATAAGAGGAAAGATTATTGCAAAACTGGCAACCCAAAAGAAACTAAGACAAGAAAAACTATCCACATTAGAGTCAGAACTTAGGAACCTAGAAAAAGAACACAAAGGCAACACTCATTCTACTGACTCGCTCAAGATTAAGGAAATTAAAAACCAAATAAATGAGATCTACACAATAGAAATCCAGAAGAAACTTACATTTCTGAAACAAAAATACTATGAAGCAGGCAGTAAATCGGCAAAATTGCTAGCCTATAAATTGAGGAAACATCAAACAGAAAGAGCAATCTACAAAATCAGAGACCCAGTATCAAAGGAAATAAAATTCAGAATTCAGGATATTCTTAAAAACTTCGAGAATTACTATAAGAACTTATACTCCCACAAAAAACATAAAAATGCATCCGAGGCATTCCTAAACACATTAAACCTTCCCCAACTTACGGAGTCACAAAATAAAACACTACTGTCAGAAATACATCCTAAAGAATTGGAAAAAGCAATTATGAAACTTAAAGCTAACAAATCCCCAGGAGCTGATGGCTATACAGCAGAGTGGTACAAAACCTTTAAACAGCAACTATCTCCTCTCCTCCTGAAAACATTTAATTATGTCCTCCACACAGGGGAAATCCCCCCCTCCTGGAGAGAAGGGGTCATTGCAGTTATACCTAAACCTGAAAAGGATAAACTAGAGTGCTCCAACTACAGACCAATCAGTGTACTAAATCAGGACTATAAGCTTTTTACCATTATCCTTGCCAAAAGGTTAGAGAATATACTGACAGACCTAATTCATTTAGACCAAACAGGTTTTATAAGACAAAGACAGACACAAGACAGCATTCGACGCACTTTACACATAATTCATCATATAAAAAAATATAACTTAAATGCAGTCATATTAGGATTAGATGCTGAAAAAGCATTCGATTCGGTTGACTGGTCTTTTCTATACAGAATCTTATCCAGTTTCAATTTTCATAACAACTTCATTAGAACTATACAGGCATTATATAAAAAACCAACAGCTAAAATAAGGATTAACGGTAATTTATCATCATCTTTTGAACTGGAAAGAGGATGTCGTCAGGGCTGCCCCCTGTCTCCACTGCTCTTTGCAATCTTCATAGAACCTCTGAGCCAATGGATAAGACAAAACCAAAAAATTCAAGGTATTACACTTGGTCAGAAGGAACATAAAATAGCACTCTTTGCTGATGACATTTTAATATACCTAGGGCAGCCGGACACTTCTTTACCAGAACTAACCTCAGTTTTTTCAGAGTATGGAGATTTATCGGGGTACAAATTAAATATGCATAAAACCCAAGTTTTAACATTCAACTATGACCCAAATCATTATTCACTAAGCAAACTCAAAACTAACTGGGAGTCGGAATCTATGAAATATCTGGGGGTCAATATCCCGAAACAACTCAACAAAATTATATCACTAAACTATGATCCACTGGTGACAAAAATAAAATCTGACCTAGCAAGATGGAATATGATACCATTCTTGGGTATTGCACAAAGAATTGAAGCAGTCAAAATGAATATACTTCCACGTCTTCTATACCTTTTCCAAACAATACCGGTAGAACCTCCCAATAAAACATGGCAGGAGCTGGACAGAAGGATCTCAAGATTCATATGGCAGGGCAAGAGACCTAGAATCAGATATAGAACCCTACAGCTAAACAAAGACAAAGGTGGGCTCGCGCTGCCAAATATCAGGGACTACTTTAAAGCCGCACAAATTAAAACTTTAGTAGAGATATGTAACCCAGTCTACTCTGCACAATGGAAGGAGATCGAATGCCAAATAACAAGTGACATCCCCCTACAGGCGATAATAGGGAACAATGTCTTACCTAAGCTTTTGAATAACACTAACCCGTGGATAGAGACCCCGCTAAAAATTTGGTTTAAGATAGTCAGAGAGAATCAAACTAAAGAGCCCTATCGACTTCTGCAATGGATCGCCTATGATCAGGACTTTACTCCTAATAAAACAGACACCAGATTTAAAAAGTGGAAGGAGAAGGGGCTGATAAAATATTACGATTTTTTTAAAGGGCAAATCTTAAGAAGTTTTGAAGATTTGAAAAAACAAGGCCTAATAAATCAAGACCTTTACAGGTTCTTCCAGCTTAGACACCACATAAACAATATACTTAAAAAGGAGGTTTTGGAAAGGGCCCAGTCAGGTGTTCTGAAGGTCTTCTTAATGGCATATAAAGGGATCCCAGGGATCAGATACATTTCTAAAATATACCAAGGTCTTCAAGACTTAAAAGGAGACAACACATCTTATATAAAAGAGAGATGGGAAAAAGAGGGGAATTTCACTTTACATCTGGAAATATGGGAAAAGCTAAATAAACAGCAATGGAAAAGTACCTCATCCCTGCAGTGGAGAGAATTTGGATGGAAAAACTTGGCAAGATTTTTCAGAACACCTGCACAAAACAAATTTACCCATAAGGGATTGAACTGTTGGCGCTTGTGTGGTGAAAAGACTGCAAATCATTTTCATGTGTTTTGGTCATGCCCAGTTATCCACCAATATTGGACCAATGTACAGACAATATTGGGGAAAATATTCAAAATTACAGTTCCCTTTTCTTTTGTAACTTTGTATTTGGGTTTACCACCGGACTCACTGGAAAGACGAGGAGAAAAATACTTATTCAATGTTTTAATATTGGCAAGCAAAAAAGCTCTAACTAAAAAATGGATGTTGAAGGACTGTCCTACACCTGAAGATTGGACTAACGTGATCCAAGACATTTACTCGATGGAAAAGTTGACATTCGCACTGAGACAGGACATGGATGGGTTCATGAACTTTTGGCAACCCTGGACCACATATGTGTCTTCCATTAGATCTAATCTTTGACAAATACCATTTCAATAATGGTTCCTCTCTTTGTTCCAAAGCTACTCAGATGCTCTTTTATCTTTATTTACTTACTTTTTCTTTTTGTTTGTTTTTTACTGGTTTGTTTGTTTTTTTTATTTGTTTTTTGTTTGTTTTTTTTCTCTTTTCACTTTTTCTTTCACTTAAAAAAAAAAAAAAAAAATAAGGGGTGTTGTAAGAATTAATCTTCCAATGTTGTCAGATATCAGGAAATAAGGGAACATGTGATGAAAATGTAAACACTGCATTGCTGTAACGACCTGTATACCCTTTACAAAAACTTAAATAAAAAAAAAAAAAAAAAAAACCTGAAACAAAAGATAGTCCAGTTCGCACCGTTCACCGCGACCTCTTGCTTCCCTGTGGTTTTCTTGCCCCTGTTGAAGAAGAACCTGTCCAACCAAAACGTGTCCGCAAACCTAAGACAAGACAATCACCTGAACAAAGCGAGGAATGTGAGAATTCAGAACCGGAAAATGAGGATGTCTATTGGTACAGAGAAGAACCAATCCAAACACCCATAAAACTCACTCAAGTTTATGAAATTCCCCATCCAAAGACATTCTTTAAAGAAGACATTCCTGCTGAAACTCACTTACCTGAGAATGACAACCAAATAGAAAATGACAATACACCTGGATGTGACAACTTACATGGAATTGGCAATTCACCTGGATGTGACAACTTACCGAATGATGGAAACCTGGAGGAAACTGAAACAAATGTGGAACAATCAAACAATGAGAATGGAACTGAAAGTAAAACCAACTTACCTGATAAAAGTACCTGTGATGAACCTGTGGAAGAAAAATAATCTGAAAAAGAAATCCCAAAGACTGTGAGACGCTCCGAGAGGACAACCTCCCAGCCAGAAAGACTACAGTATAGTCAGTTGGGAAATCCTCTCATAACTGTTGCCCAGTCCCTGTTTCAAGGACTAAACCTGGCTTTTACCAGAGCCTTAACAGAGCCAGATATAAGATTATTCCCATGAACACTGGTCATTCCGTCATTACTATCTAGCTAATCTCATGCAAAGGGACTTGCATGATTCTAAGGGGGGATAGTGTAACCCAGTGCTAAAACCGTAAATAAAATTATAAATATCGATACCGCTTTAAAAAAAAAAAGGAGACACTCATTTCACAATGGGAATGGATATTTTGAGGATAGATATAATAGATATAAGTTCATAGAATATATATCTAAATAGTTAAGAACATTTTCTGGGGAGTTTTGATAAAGTTCCCAATATTTTTGTTAAGTGTTTTGAGCAACCAATGGCTGCGCCGTTGGGTGGCAGCATCAGCCAATGGGATCAGGCGCTCTCTCTCTCTCGGTCTTGGTGTAACCTGCATTTTGCTCAGTCATGTCAGACACAGCGGACGACACCGACCGAGAGAGAGACAATCACTTGCTGAGATGGAGACGCTAGCGTGCTAATAGCAGCCTTTGCCTGAATAAAACTTTGAGATTGGTAAGCCTGAACTAACACCCGAAATGAGACATTGCTGTATTATCAAATTCTAATACCTCATTTGTTAAATTTTAAGATTTGAATCCAAAGGCTGTGAACTCACGTTGAGCGCGGGAATCCCCATGACGCACGTGTCACTTAGCATGGTGAGTGCCATTCATTGTGTATGTGGGATGCTAACCTCTAGCTTAAAATGCAAACCGCCGATGCTAATTCAGGCTAGGTTTTCTATCAGAAAAGGGCGCTTTTCAAAGCTGTAATGGTTAGCATCTCACATACATCCACATACTGGAATCTGTCTGATCTGGCCCAATTGTTCCTTCTGTCCAGGTAGTAAAGTTTAAGGTAACTACACTGCCATAACACAACACTACCAAAAGGGTACAAGATTACACCTAAAGTGGTATTACACCTCCCCCGTTCCATTTTTGCTGAGCACCAAGCTGGACGGCAGGAAGTTCCATTTTTATATGGTCTTTGGCATGACCCAGCCGGGACTTGGTCCCCGACCTCCCTGTTGTGGGGCAGATGCTTTACCTCTAGGCCACCACTCCGGTGCCTAGTTTTGCAAGTGTTTCAGTTGCTTTTTAGCTCATTCCAGCGAAACCAGTAGGACCTAATGTAATGGTATGGTGTCCGTTGTCCATCCATCTGTCCACATTACACAAAAATACCTACTTCTCCTAGGCAGCTGTCCCAGTGCTCAATCCCACAATGATCCTGAGGTGATGTTGCATCAAGGTTGTGATCAAGATCAGGATCAAGGTCAAAGATCATGAGTTCTAGGTACTTGTGTGATTTTAGAAAAACCAGTACTCCTCTTAGGCAATTGCCCTGATCCTCATCAAACTCGCACGCAATGATCCCCGGGTGGGTGTTCTAGGTCAAAGGTCAGAAGAACTGCTCTTGTGGTTGGTTCTTTAGGGTGAAATGAGCTGTTCTGTCATCAACGGTCTTTTATTGGCTCATTCCAGCAAAGCCTAAAACAGCTTATCCAATGTCTTACCATCTGTCCATCCATTCACTTGTTTATAAAAATATCGTAGCCCTGATGTTCACCAAACTCACTTACAAATCCTCAGGTGATTTGCATCTAGGTTGTGCTCAAGGTCAAAAGTCAGGAGATCTGGACACTCTTATGGTGATTTTATCAAGCCACAATAAACTACTTCATCAATGAGGGTCTGGTTAATTTTAGTTAACTAACCATCCTGGTTTCTTCAGTAGAGTTTTGTTTTTCTCTCTTTTCTACACTTACAGGTGGAGAGAGGAAGTCCTAAGAGCTGCTTTTTGTTTCTGGGACAAGTGCTATGTGAAGTTAACTGGGTGAGCGTCCTAAGCGACAACTTCAAAACACCTCCCAGCTCCGCTACATATCCAGCTGTTCCAGACATGGCGACACAGAAGGAGTGCCATACCATGTTAGTCTACCTTCTCTACATGCTTGTTTTTCTGGCAAAGGAGGAACAACTTCTGAGTCAACAGGTGAGATGAGGCCAGTTTGAGTTTTCCTTAAGGCACTTGCCCCCATGTTGCTAATTTTTTTGTCCTCTCCACAACTTCCAGGACTCACCTCTGCTCAGTCTCCTTGTTCAATCCACTTCACTACCCTGGCACCAACTGGACCTGTCCTCCTATCAAAGCATTCTGGGATATGTTAGCACCCACTACCCCCCATCTCTGCTGCTTAGTGCTGATTCTGCTCCTCATCTGTTGCTGAAGTCCTTACGTAGTGCTGCTGGACTTCACCCCTGCCAAAATGACACTCCACACCAGGTGAGGCACACTGTTTGTTTCCATATCAGGTCTCAATTTCAAGGTGAACTAAAAAAGCAATTTTGTTAAAAGTCAAGAAAGTATTTTGTGGGGTACATTACACTGATGAGATAAGAGGCTTTATTGTCATTGTGCAAAGTACAACAAAACTTATGTGGTAGCTCCAGCCATCAGTGCGGCACAGTAATAAAAAAGAAAAGAATTTGGATATATATATATATATATATATATATATACAGTATATATATATATATATGTATGTGTGTGTGTGTGTGTGTGTGTGTGTATGTATGTATGTATGTATATATATATATACAGGGATGAGAATCCTCCTCGGATCCGCGGAATTCCTCGGATTTGATCATGTCTAGGGTCATTCTCGTGAATCATCTAAATTTGAGGAGAAAATTTTAGGGGGGGGGGGGGTGAGGTCTGTTATGAGCGGCGAGTTGTATTTTTGATCGGCTGCTAAAATCCACCGCGCAGAACGCGCTACCCAGCGAGATCAGTAATGTAATGTAACAAGGCCACTGATTGGCTGATACTTATTGAAGCAACCAATCGGCGATTTTGGTATTCCTTTGTCATATCTAACGCGCGGAGCGAAATGCAAATGGCAGACAGTTCAATCAACCGAGTTTTCCCGATTTCGTGAAAATGGTGAACCTAAAACTCACGAAAGACAACAAAGCAAGAATTTTAGAAATCGACAAAGGGATAAGGAACAAGTTTCGTTGGGAATGGCTCAAAAAAACTGTGTCAATGACTGTAAAGATCGGTAAAAATACCGAAGTTGTGGTTGAAAAAATGGCCGACTTCATAGCGAAATGCAAAGTACTAGGGAAAGGCCAGTGTGTTTATTGCAACGATTTCTTGAGTTATGGATCTCGTGGTTGTGTTGCCTTAGTTGAACACTGTTCAAAACAGAAACATCTCAAAATTGTGGCTACAAGGAGATCGAACTACTCGCTCGTGCTGCATTCAAAATGATCGATGGACACGGTCAAATTCAGATGCCAGTCAATCAAAGTTCATCACAATCGGCCCCGATTACAGCAATTAGTGATCGGAAGACACATTCCGAGGTAAGATTTTTTTTCTCGTTATAAGTAATGTACTTGAGAATTTTCGCGTAATGAATTTGTTATGAAATAGCATGTGTAAGTTGTGACGTCATGCCTGTTTTGAAACACTAATTGCATTTGAATGCTGATTATCGATTGTTAATAGATAAATGTTATTACCTACACCAAGGAGGTTATGTTTTCATCGACGTTGGTTTGTCTGTCTGTCTGTTTGTTTGTTTGTTTGTTTGTTAGCAAGATAACTCAAAAAGTTATGGATGGATTTTCATGAAATTTTCAGAGATTGTCAGAAATGGGGTATCCTACAGATGATTAGATTTTGGTGGTGATCCGGATCACCGTCTGGATCCAGGAATTTTTTAAAGGATTCTTTTTTTTTTTTTTTTTTTTACCTCCGCCAAGGAGGTTAAAAAAAAAAAGAATCCTTTAAAAATTCTTAAGAATGGCATTTTTTTTCATGGTCAAGGAATCTATAAAGTTAGACAAAATAAATGTAGGATTAATATTTATGATGTTAAACACTGTATGGGGGGAACTGTGGCGCTGGGCGGAGGTCTGCGCTGTCCGAGTGCTTTTCTAGTTACATATTTTCTCACAATTTGAAATGCAATCTATGAATTTTGAATATAATTTATCATTTTTCGTTTCACTAGGAGGAGTTACATAATGCATGTGTGTTTTTTTGTCATGGTTGGTGATGGGTTGCCTTTCCTAAGATATCTTTGCTTTTATTAGTAAACATAATTTCTTTATGGTCATTGCATAAAAATATTAAACATCTTTTAGGTTTTACTTACTTTCTTAGATTATCTTTCAAATATTAAAATATACTAATATGCAACTTTTTTTATATTCCTAGTAACACTAACAAATGCACACATTAATAAATCAAAATGTTTGCAGAATGTCAGTATATTTTAATAAATGGGTGATGGACTTGGTGATGGAATTTTGTTAATATTTATAATTTATTTTACTTGGTTAAATTATTTTGTCTGTTCTAGAACTATGTAAATGTAATTCTGTGTCAGTTCTAAACATATTAAATAGTAGTAAAATATAATTTAGTATTATTACATCAACATACCATTCAGATATCATAAATTTACACATGTGATGCAGCAGCAGATTAAAAAGGTAAACTATAAATGCATTTGTACTTACTTCTAACTTTAAATATAAGACCACATTTGAGCATTCTAAAACACCAGATTTCGTTAGCTTAATATATACGTATATATATATATATATATATATATATATATATATATATATATATATATATATATATATATATATATATATATAGATATTCTTCGTCGGCCTCCGTCGGTCTATGATGACTATGGAAGAGAATCCTAAACGTCTACTCTACTGGAACAGCACCGCCTGTGGCTGAACAGGCCGATGCGCGAATGGCAGTCCCCGTCACACAGGTCGCACTTGTGGGTGGTCTCCGTGCTGCTGGGTCTGTGGCGGTTCTTCCTGTAGGTCCTTTTTTCATCTGCTGCAGCAGTCAGTCTCTCTTCACCCGCCTTGAGCTGTCTGGTCAGGGTGCCTCTCCATTTGGAGCGGTCCGTTGCAAGGTCCTCCCAGCACTCTGTGTTGATCTCCAGGGCCTTCATGTCTCTCTTGCAGACGTCTCTAAAGCGCAGCTGTGGGCGGCCAACGTCTCTCCTGCCAGTCACCAGTTCTCCATAGAGGACGTCTTTGGGGATTCTGCCATCCTCCATACGGTGAACGTGGCCTAGCCAGTGGAGCCTGCGCTGCCTGAGTAGAGTGAACATGGAGGGAAGGCCGGTGCGGGACAGAACTTCTGTGTTGGGCACTTTGTCCTGCCAGGATATGTCCAGGATGTGGCGAATGCAGTGCAAGTGGAAGGAGTTCAGTCTCTTTTCCTGCCGGGCGTATGTTGTCCACGTCTCACTCCCATAGAGCAGTGTGCTGATGACGCAGGCGTTGTACACTGCCATCTTCATCTTGACAGAGAGTTTGGGATTCTCCCACACTTGTGTGGTGAGGCGAGCGAGTGTGGAGGCTGATTTTCCAATCCTCTTGTCGATCTCTGTATCAAGGGAGAGGTTGTTGCTGATCGTGGACCCCAGGTACGTGAACTGATTCACGACCTCCAGCTTGTAGTCGTCGATGGTGATGGTTGGTGGTGCTTCCGTGCCTTGCGCCAAGACGTTAGTCTTCTTCAGGCTGATGGTAAGCCCGAAGTCCTTGCATGCCTGGGAGAAGCGGTCCATCAGGGTCTGAAGCTCCTGCTGTGTGTGGGTTGCGACTGCAGCGTCGTCTGCGAACAGTATGTCTCTGATTAGAGCCTCGCGTACTTTGGTCTGGCTTTCAGGCGGGCGAGGTTGAAAAGCCTGCCGTCAGATCTTGTGTGCAGGTAGATTCCCTCTGTTGCTGTGCTGAAGGCATGCCTCAGGAGCATAGCAAAGAAAATCCCAAAGAGGGTTGGCGCAAGTACACAGCCCTGTTTCACTTCGCTGCGTATGTTGAATGGCTCTGAGACGTTGCCATCATGCTGCACTATCCCCTGCATGTTGGTGTGAAATGATTCGATGAGGCTTTGCAACTTTGGTGGGCATCCTATCTTTGGCAGGATCTTGAAAAGGCCCTCTCTGCTGACCAGATCGAACGCTTTGGTGAGGTCGATGAAGGCGACGTACAGGGGCATGTTCTGTTCTCTGCATTTCTCCTGGAGTTGGCGGATGGAGAATATCATGTCTACCGTCGATCACTCAGCGCGGAAGCCACACTGAGACTCGGGGTAGACACGTTCGGCAAGCTTCTGTAGACGAACGAGAACAACTCGTGCGTAGACTTTGCCAACAACGCTGAGGAGGGAGATGCCCCTGTAGTTGTTGCAGTCGCTTCTCTCCCCTTTGTTTTTGTAGAGGTTGATGATCTTGGCGTCCCTCATGTCCTATGGTACGGCACCTTCCTTCCAGCACTGGCAGAGGACATCATGCAATGGCAGCAGTAGGGCGGTCTTGCAGTGCTTGATCAGGTCGGGGGGTATGCCGTCGTTGCCGGGTGCCTTGCCAGCGGTGAAGCTATCAATGGCCTTGCTGAGTTCGTCGATGGTTGGCTCGGCATCAAGTTCGTCCATGGATGGCAGGCAGTCAATGGCATCAAGGGCTGACGGTGTCACGGTGTTCTGTCTGGAGTAGAGGTCGGAGTAGTGTTCCACCCATCTCTCCATCTGCTTGTTCTTTTCTGTGATCATCTCCCCAGTGGAGGATTTGAGGGGGGCCGTCTTGCTCTGAGCCGGACCAAGTGCTTTCTTGATGCCATCGTACATACCGCGGATGTTCCCTGTTATGGCAGCGGTTTGAATGTCTTGGCTGAGCTGAGTCCAGTACTCACTGGCACAGCGCCGAGCAGTCTGTTGAACTTTGCTTCTCACAGCCCTGAGAATCTGGAGATTCTTCTCGTTTGGGTACTTCTTGTACTCAGCAAGTGCTGAGCACTTGGCTTCAATGATGGGGGTCATCTCGGTCAACTTGGCATCAAACCAGTCCTGTGACTTCGAGGTCTTCCTCCCAAAGGTAGCCAAGGCTGTGCGGTGGATGGTGTTTCGCAGCTCTTCCCACTTCTGCTTTGCAGATTCTCCTTCTTGTGGTACACCAAGTTCCTTCTCAAAGGTGGAGGCAAACTGCTCAACAAGTTCTGGTTGGGCCATCTTGCTGGTGTCAATCCGTGCCTTTCCAGGCTGTCTAGCATGATGGAATTTCTTCAGCTGCAGCTTGACCTTACAACACACCAATGAATGGTCTGTGTCGCAATCTGCACTCTGGAACGAACGGGTGATTAGCACGTTCTTCAGTGAGGTGCGCCTGGTCAGGATCAAGTCCAGCTGGTGCCAGTGCTTTGAGCGCGGATGTTGTCAGGAAACCTTGTGTTGGGGCTTGGTCTTGAAGAACGAGTTTGTGATGCACAGATCGTGATATGTGCAGAACTCGAGCAGCCGCTGTCCGTTGTTGTTCATTCTGCCCACGCCAAATGGTCCAAGACAGGAGGGCCAGGAGTCATGGTCAGCACCCACTCTGGCATTGAAGTCTCCAAGGAGAATGAGTTGTTCAGAGTTGGGGATGATCCTGACAGTTGTTGCGAGATTCTTGTAGAACTCGTCTTTTGCCTCTGGTGTGGCTGTCTGTGTTGGGGCATACACACTGACGAGGGTGACTGGGCCTTGAGTGGTGTGAGGCGGAGGGTGAGGAGTCGTGCAGAGCCATTGCTGCCCGGTTCCACCATCTTCAGCAAGATGTTCTTCACTGCGAAGCCCACTCCATGTTCCCTGTGTTCGTCACTGCCCTTTCCCTGCCAGTAGAACGTGTAGTCCTTCTCTCTCAGTGTGCCTGCGTCAGCCAACCGTGTTTCCTGGAGAATGGCGAGATCCACTCCCAGTCTCTTCAGCTCATTATTGATGATGGCAGTCTTCCTGATGTCGTTGATGTCCTTGAGGTTAGCAGCGAGTCCTGTCATCATAGTGCGGACGTTCCAAGTTCCCAGTTTTAGAGTTGGTCTCTTTTGTTTTTTTGTCTTGCCTGGTGCGAAGGTTCTCAGCCTGCTGTTTGGACTTCTCCTCATCCCCATGCACCCAATGAGGAAAGCAAGCTGTGGCAGGACAACACCTTATTGGCTGGGGGCTGCCCAGCTTGAGGCAGGCGGTAGCTGTCCAGTGAGATCCGATGATCCCTCCCACCGTTGGGAACAACCCCTGGCGCCGCGCTCTACGCCAATTGAGCGGTGGCTTATAACCGGTAACTGTCATTCCCCGTGTTTTGTCTACACCAAAGGCGAAGCTGGAGTGTCCTCTCCAGTGATCCGGTGTTCTACCTTCCAGCGTTGGGCGTTGGTAGGATTCAAGCCTGGGCAGGAAGATATGGAGGACAAAATGCTGCCCATGCAGCATGTCCCCCCTCTCCACATCACTGATGAATCCAAAGGAACAGCAGGGCTGCTACAGTTTGGCACCAGCGCCGTCGCAGGAGCTGCCAGAACGATGTTGAGCACAACAGAGAACTGCCTTAGGGGCTCCGACTCCAGATTTTTCCTCAGGGTTGACTCCCGAAGCCTTTCCCGTGACCGGGTGTGCCGCAAGGCAGCGGAGGTTTAAAATCAGGGTTTACCTTCCCCTAGATGGGCTACCTTCCCAGGTTGACGAGCCACCATCTACCCGAAGCATCTGGTTTTAAGGCGCCAGAGATCCGCCCTCGCCCCTTCTCCTATTAGTAAAAGCAGTTCCGCCGGGCTTAGAGACTAAACCACACGGGCAGGCTAGGAGTTGGACTTAGTTGTCAGAGGCTTTTCGAGATGCACGCCATAAGGAGCATTTTATGAGCACTGGGAGCTTAACCCCAGTGCCGCTCCTGGCTATGACAACCTTGGAACCAAGGTTATATATATATATATATATATATAGTATATACAGTGGGGCAAAAAAGTATTTAGTCAGCCACCAACTGTGCAAGTTCTCCCACTTAAAAGATGAGAGAGGTCTCCAATTTTCATCATAGGTATACCTCAACTATGAGAGACAAAATGAGGGGAAAAAAATCCAGAAAATCACATTGAAGGATTTTAAATCAATTAATTGGTAAATTCTTTGGTAAAATAAGTATTTGGTCAATAACAAAAGTTCATCTCAATACTTTATGTACCCTTCGTTGGCAATGACAGAGGTCAAACGTTTTCTGTAAGTCTTCTCAAGGTTTTCACACACTGTTGCTGGTATTTTGGCCCATTCCTCCATGCAGATCTCCTCTAGAGCAGTGATGTTTTGGGGCTGTCACTGGGCAACACGGACTTTCAACTCCCTCCAAAGATTTTCTATGGGGTTGAGATCTGGAGACTGGCTAGGCCACTCCAGGACCTTGAAATGCTTCTTACGAAGCCACTCCTTCATTGCCCGGGCGGTGTGTTTGGGATCATTGTCATGCTGAAAGATCCAGCCACATTTCATCTTCAATGCCCTTGCTGATGGAAGGAGGTTTTCACTCAAAATCTCACGATACATGGCCCCATTCATTCTTTCCTTTACACAGATCAGTCGTCCTGGTCCCTTTGCAGAAAAACAGCCCAAAAGCATGATGTTTCCACCCCCATGCTTCACAGTAGGTATGGTGTTCTTTCTCCTCCAAACACGACAAGTTGAGTTTTTACCAAAAAGTTCTATTTTGGTTTCATCTGACCATATGGCATTCTCCCAATCCTCTTCTGGATCATCCAAATGCTCTCTAGCAAACTTCAGACAGGCCTGGACATGTACTGGCTTAAGCAGGGGGACACGTCTGGCACTGCAGGATTTGAGTCCCTGGTGGCGTAGTGTGTTACTGATGTAGCCTTTGTTACTTTGGTCCCAGTTCTCTGCAGGTCATTCACTAGGTCCCCCCGTGTGGTTCTGGGATTTTTGCCCACCGTTCTTGTGATCATTTTGACCCCACGGGGTGAGATCTTGCGTTGAGCCCCAGATCGAGGGAGATTATCAGTGGTCTTGTATGTCTTCCATTTTCTAATAATTGCTCCCACAGTTGATTTCTTCACACCAAGCTGCTTACCTGTTGCAGATTCAGTCTTCCCAGCCTGGTGCAGGTCTACAGTTTTGTTTCTGGTGTCCTTTGACAGCTCTTTGGTCTTGGCCATAGTGGAGTTTGGAGTCTGACTGTTTGAGGTTGTGGACAGGTGTCCTTTATACTGATAACGAGTTCAAACGGGTGCCATTAATACAGGTAACGAGTGGAGGACAGAGGAGCCTCTTAACCTGTTGCACTCCGGTGTATCGCGGGCGGACACGTCTCTGCGTCCTAGAGTGCACTGAAAAAAAAGCTGCATTTCCATTCTTCCACTACAGACACAGCCATGAACAGAAAGCCAAAGGAGTGCTTTGATTGGTTTAGATTTGATTGACCTCTCATTCGACTAATAAGAGCCTTGAATTGGATTTCTGAAACCTTGACAAACCAATGACTGAAAACCTAGCAAGAAGGACCCGCCTACCAATGGCTGCGAATACAGCCAGCCAAATGAAGCACAGAAGATTGAAAGCTGTTTTGTGTAAGGCTGGATGACACACAGGCATTCGCCAGTCTTTTTTTCTTACTACTGTTATTTGTTTTGAAAAATCGTTCGCCAAAACCGCAATCACGGAAGCGCAAAACCGCAATAATGGAATTATGGTTTGACCGGGTCGCGTGACCCGAACCACGAGTCCGTAACAAGCAGACCAGCGTCACGTTCGTCTGACAGTGAGGAAGAGAAGTTCGCCAGCGACTTTGCTGTTGTGGACAGGTAAGTGTTATAAGCTAAATTATTCTTTATCCCTGAAAACTGTAATCAAAAGGACTTTTGACCGATCGGTAAATTACAACTGTGCGTTATCGCAACATGACGGACCCGGACCGCTCCGGTCCGGGTGCAGATATATTGCAGATATTTTAGTCCAACTTTACGTTGTAGACCGCGGTGCGCCGTGACCGCGGCGCACCGGGCGATGTCCGTCCTCTGTAGTGGGGGGGGGGGGGGTTGTTATCTTCTACAATACAAATATTTTAGTATAATTTTTAGTGCACTGTAGGTTATTTTTTCTTGTAAAAAAAAAAAAAAGCCACACATTTTTTACGTGGCATGCTTCTTTGTGTGTGGGGGCTTGTTTGTTCATTCATTCATTCATGAATGAATAAGCACCCCCCCCACCCACACACACACACACACAGCCCTTCACCTTTCATTAGAGCCCAGGGGGGTTAAAGAAGAAGTTACAGGTCTGTGAGAGCCAGAAATCTTGCTTGTCTGTAGGTGACCAAATACTTATTTTACTGAGGAATTTACGAATTAATTCATTAAAAATCCTTCAATGTGATTTTCTGGATTTTTTTTTCTCATTTTGTGTCTCATAGTTGAGGTATACCTATGATGAAAATTGGAGACCTCTCTCATCTTTTAAGTGGGAGAACTTGCACAATTGGTGGCTGACTAAATACTTTTTTACCCCACTGTATATACATTTTGCAGTGCAAAATTATGGCACGTCTCTCCAGTTCCTCTGACAGGCTCATATGGGCTTGAAACAATCACACTAAATTCCCCTCTGCTCTATATTTGCTGAATAATATTGTTGTTAACCATAAGCATCTGTCACTGCTGCAGAGCAACAGTATATTTTATATACCAACAAATATTACTATAAAGGCAACAAATATTAGCAAGGTCAGTGTAATCCTCTACACTAAACACAAGGTTGCTTCTGGATCCAGTATTTACCTCAGTAAGCTTTGTTCTCACCCATGAGTGTGATTAATTGTAGCAAAAAAAATATGCTGGAAAAGCAAGCTGTTTTAACAAGAAACTTAAAAGAGCATATACTGTAATGTTCAGTCTTAACTAATAAATCACATGATGTTAACCCCTTGCACTCTGGTCACTTTCCCTAAAAACGCCTAAAAATAACGTACCCAAAGTAAATCAAAAGCTGTTCTTCAACCCTTTGCAGCATCTTCATGGGGTTAGTCTCATTTAAAAGAAAACACTTTGAATTTTTTGGCAAAACAGTCATAATCTCTCTAAGTGCTCTTGCCACTGAGTAACAGTCATCTAAACATACTGAACTTGAAGAAAATAAAGTTCGCCTGGGTGTTTTTTTAGATACAAATGCTTGCAAATAACACACAGCTGTCATATACGGGCTGGAAAATGCAACAGAAATGCAGAACCAAGTGTTATCCAGCTGAGGTCAAAATTTTGTAACAATACCACAAAAAATGAATATATTACACAGCTTTTTTCTCAGGTTGTTCCCAGGCGTTTTTGAACTGTGCCAAATTGTGCCAAATGGCACAGTTTGGAAAAACGTCTATAACTTTTGAATGATTCAATATAGAAGCTTGATCTTGGGCTCTAATGAAAGGTGACCCTCAGGGCTGTGTGTGTGTGTGGGGGGGGGGGTTGTTTATTCATTCATGAATGAATGAATGAATGAACAAACAAGCCCCACACACACAAAGAAGCATGCCACGTAAAAAATGTGTGGCTTTTTTTTTTTTAAAGAAAAAATAACCTACAGTGCAATAAAAATTATACTAAAATATCTGCAATGTAGAGGATAACAACTCCTTCCCCCCCCCCCCCCCGCTACAGAGGAGCACGGCGCATGGACCGGACCGTGCGCCGCGGTCTGTCATGTGGCGATGACGCACAGTTGTAATTTACCGATCGGTCAAAAGTCATTTTGATTCCTATTTTCAGGGATAAAGAATAATTTAGCTTATAACACTTACCTGTCCACAACAGCAGTGTCGCTGGCGAACATCTGTTCCTCATTGTCAGACGAACATGACGCTGGTCCGCTTGTTACGACTCGTGGTTCTGGTCACGCGACCCGGTCAAACCATGATTCCATTATTGCGGTTTTGCGCTTCCATGATTACGGTTTTGGCAAATGATTTTTCAAAACAAATAAGAACAGTAGTAATAAAAAAAGACTGGCGAACGCTACCATTACACACAGCGGCTTAGACAAAACAGATTTTACGCACGGGACGCACGCTTTCAATCGTCGAACTTCTCTGCTTCAATTGGCTCGTTGTGTTCGCAGTCGTTGGTAGGCGGGTCGTTCTTGCTAGGTTTTCAGTCATTGGTTCTTCAAGGTTTCAGAAACCCAATTCAAGGCTCTTATTAGTCGAATGAGAGGTCAATCAAATCTAAACCAATCAAAGCACTCTTTTGGCTTTCTATTCGCGGCTGTGTCTGTAGTGGAAGAACGGAAATGCAGTTGGGGTTTTTTTTCAGTGCGCTCTGAGACGCACAGTGCGCACTAGGACACATGAGGACGCACAAGGACGCAGAGACGTGACCGCCCGCGGTATCCCGGAGTGCAAGAGGTTAAATGAGTTCAGGATGAAGATCATCAGTGAGATGCTTTTTCTTTCCAAGCGCCAATCTACCTCCATCATGTTCAATAGAGCTAAGGAAAAGCTTAGTACCCAGTTATTTTTTATTGTCCTTTATAATTTTATGTCTTATTTTACTCTGTGTTGAGATGTGATGTTTTCAGTTGTCCCACAGTTCAGAGCTTTGATCGAATGTGCCTTTTTTTTTATTCTTTTAACATCCGTTTTTTCCACTACCAAGTGAGTTGGACGAGTTGCTACGGCAGACATTGATGTATCTGCCATAGTCTTATAGTTTTTGGAAGCAGAGTTTTTACGCTGGAAGCCCTTCCTGACGCAACCCTGTCCATTTTTATCCGGGTTTGGGATTGGCACAGGGAGTACACTGGCTTGTGCACCCACTGTGGCTGGGTAGCCAGCATTCCTCTCCTCCATTCCATTATTGCTGAACACCAAGCTAGACTGCAGGAAGTTCCATTTTTTTTATGTGGTCTTCGGCATGACCCGGCCGGGACTTGAACCCCGGCCTCCTGGTTGTGGGGTGGATGCTCTACCTCTAGGCCACCACTCTGCCTTACAAGTAGATGTTTTGATAAAAAATAACCAGTTAAAAAACTGTTGTACCTCTGCCAGTGGCTTTTATATTATTGAAGACAATATATACAGCAGGGAATATAAGTATTGAACACGTCAACATTTTTCTCATTAAACATATTTATGATGGAGCCATTGACCTGAACTTTTCACGAGATATCAGTAACAACCCAAGAAATCCATACATACAAAGAAATCAAGGCAACTGCGTTCACAAAACAAGTTATAGTTAATAAAGTGGAATGACACAGGGAATAAGTATTGAACACATGAAGAAAAAGAGGTGCAAAAAGGCATAGAAAGCCAAGAAACCAGCTGAAATCCATCAGAATTTAGGAAGCCATCCCATTCCCCATAAGTGCAAATTAATTTCAGCTGGTTAAGTCCTGACTGATAGCCTTTAAAAAGGTCTATGAATATCAGATTGCCACACCACAAAGAACTCATGATGGGTAGAAGCAAAGAGCTCTCTTTAAACCTTCACAACCTTATTGTTGTAAAATATAATGATGGCGTTGGTTACAGGTGCATTTCTAAACTGCTGAATGTTCCAGTGAGCACTGATGGAGCCATCATTCGGAAGTGGAAAGAACATTTCATCATAAACTGGCCACGACCAGGAGCTCCTCGCAAGATTTCTGACATAGGAGTCAAAAGAATTATCAGAAGAATTATCAAAGAGCCAAAGACCACTCATGGACAGCTCCAGAAAGACCTGGAGTTAGCAGGTACTGCTGTTTCAAAGAAAACAATAAGTAATGCACTCAACCGACATGGGTTCTACGCCCGCTCACCTCGCAAGACTCCATTGCTGAAGAAAAGCATGTTGAAGCTTGTTTAAAATTTGCTGTACAACATCAGATGAGACCAAAATCGAACTTTTTGGATGCCGCAACACACGGCATGTTTGGAGGAGAAATGGCACTGCACATCCCATCATGGTGTGGGGGTGTTTTTCAGCACATGGTACAGGCAGACTTCATATAATTGAAGGAAAGATGAATGGACAAATGTACAGAGACATCCTTGATAAGAATCTGTTGCCATCTGCCAAGATGCTGAAGAGGAAGCAAGGGTGGACATTTCAGCAAGACAGTGATCCCAAACACACAGCCAAGGAAACTCTCAGTTGGCTCCAGAGAAGGAAAATAAAGCCGCTGGAATGGCCCAGTCAGTCTCCTGACCTGAATCCAATTGGAAATCTATAGAATGAGCTGAAGATCAGAGTTCATAGAAGACACCCACAGAACCTTCAAGATTTGACAGTTTGTGTGGAAGAATGGGCTAAAATCACTCCTGAGCAATGCCTGCAACTAGTTTCACCATACAGGAGGCGTCTAGAAGCTGTTATTACCAACAAAGACTTTTCTGCAAAATATTAAATGAATTTCACCAAGTGTGTTCAATATTTATTCCCTGTGTCATTCCACTTTATTAAATATAATTTGTTTTGTGAACACAGTTGCCTTGAGTTCTTTGTATGTATGGATTACTTGAGTTGTTACTAATATCTGTTGAAAATTTCAGGCCAATGGCTCCATCAGAAATATGTTTAATGAGAAAAATGTTGACATGTTCAATATTTATTTTCCCCACTGTATAGTGGTTACTATTCAGATATCCATTTCTCTACAGCAATCACTCAAACTGATATTCTGTTTTTCTCTTGTCAGGAAGAAACCATGAAGGCTGGAGCTTACATGTCCTGGAGTGTGCAATCACTGGTCACACTGGAGCAGGGAGGGGGGATCACCCTCAACACGCTGGAGGCTCAGCTGGAGACACTTCTGGAGAGTGTAATCATGTTCAACCCACCAGGTGATACATCCTGGATCCCCCATCATCAAAACTATCCCTAACAAAATCTTTAGCATCTCAAATGTACCATTTCATCCTTTTTCTTCTCCAGAAGTGGAACTGGAGCAAAGGCACATGGCATTTTGCAGCCTCTTCAGCAATGCCTTGACTTTGCTAAATGGAGTTGGCGTTTCGACGGGTGAGGCACTTGCTGCTCATGTCATTACCTGGCTGGACAGAAAGGGGCGGGGATTCCCAATTCTGCCTCTTCTCACAGCCTGTTCGCGTTGTCTTGCATCAGTGCGACATATGACTCGCATCATGGAGGCCTGCATCACAGCATACTTTAACCACGGTATGCTTAAAAGGATTTCTGCCCTGTATTTGATGTACCTCACTGTTATTATGCACTTCTTTTGTTGAAGGTTTTTGTCTGATTTTTCTCACAACTGGCGTATATTTGCAAAGAGGTGAAATGGGAATGTAATTAGCTTTTTCCAGGGATTTGCAAACTGTGTCTCTGGAACCACATGCAGCTCTTTTAACCTTTATTATACAAGAAAATAAGCTGCACATCTGAGTAAAAAATTTTGCACCTTGAAAAAAGTGAAATAGTAAAGCAGTGTTAAAAAGTCTTTAAAAAAATAGCCAAATGGACAGAAAAAAGTTGTAAATTTACAATAAATTTTCCAAATTTATGAAAAAGGTATATATTTAAGAGAAAACAGCTTACCTACTAGTAGTGTTGACAGTTTATACTCATAACTGCTGTTTTTTTAACCCCTTAGTCTCTAAAAGACTAATGGGGTATTGTCACTCTGCCGAGTGGATGGGCAGCAGCAGCGTCAACTCTTACCTTGTGAATGCGATAACTAGAGAAAGAAATGATAGAGGATTTTCAAGTAGATACTACCATTAGTACCATACTAAAAACAGAAAAATATGAAAAATCTTGGACGAGTTTGAATTTGAATGATCCCTGACCTTGAGTGTCTCAAAGGTCAGGGGTCTTGTAAACATGATAACTTGAGAAAGATGCAGACTTTTCATACTGATACTATCTATGAAAAATCTCAGAAGAGTTCAAATTTGGGTGACCTTGACCTCAAGGTCAGAGTTTTTAATCACTTTTGTAAACATGATATGACAAGAAGCAATTGAGGGAGACTTTTGTGATACTGATGCTATAGTTGTATCGCTGACAAATCTTGGACGAGTTGGAAAAACTGGCCTGTGACCTTGATCTTGAATTCAAGGTCACCTAAATTTAAAAAAAACATTGTAGACATGATAACTCAGAAAGGAAATGACATATTTGTTTCACATTGATACCGTAGTTCTAGCTTTGAAAAATCTGGGATGACTTTGAAATTTGGCGACTTTGACCTCAGGTCAGGTCAGAGGTTAAATTCTCAAAAAACCTTGGAAATGTAACTTATGAATGACAGTGTACACTTTTCATACTGATCCCATACTTGCATCTATGAAAAACCTGGGACAATTTTGATTTTGGTTGACTTTGCACAAAAATTCAGCCAGCCAGTGGTCTTAATGCCAGCAGGCTGAGGGGTACTACTGGCAGCTGCCAGTGGGTTTTTTGGGGAGGCATTAATTCCTCAAATGGCTCTTTCATTAGTAGAGGTTGCTAAGCATCAGTAAACTCAGGATCAGTCTTGATAAACAAATATGGTTTTACTTCATATTTTCAAAGACCATCCAAATCCCACCTTCTCTTATTTGCCCACAATTTATAATCAGCTGATATTGAAGTTTGATGTCCAGGAGTCACTCTTTCTTTTCTCTGATTATGTTTCCACTTCAGCTGAAGAGGAGTCTGTCGGCTGGGGCCCTGTCCTGGTGTCCCTGCAGGTGCCTGAGCTCACAGTGGATGACTTTCTCTGTGAGAGCCAATCAGGAGGCAGCTTCCTGACTCTCTATGCCTTCATCCTGCAACGACTAAATGCTGAATACACAACAGCCAATGAGAGGAGGACTCTCGCCCTGATTAATGCATGGACATCTCGGGTCTTCCCAAGGTTTGGCCCCTCGTTCACTCGTGGTTTGCTTCAGTGAAGACTTTAAGTGTGATTTGTAAAGCACAGATATTTTTTGTTTTTTTTTTCCTCCCCACAGTGGTCCAGCTGATGAAGCCAAGTTGTTTCTGTGGTGGCACAAAGCACTGAATCTGTCAGCGGAGCAGCTGCAGCCACAGGCATGCCAGACTGAAGTGTCAGGAGTCGTCATGGGTCTGATGAAGCTGCAAACCCGGCTGCTTCAGCTGGGAGAAGAAAGGTTGAACTCTGGCCTGCTAGGAGCTATAGGTCTTGGGAAGAGATCCCCTGTTTCTAATAGGTGAGCTTGTTTGTATTTTATTCCTAAATTAAACCCCAGATCAGGCCCAGGCGTGGTACAGAATAATTTACCTCTCTTGATGAACCAGCTTTTGATGCATGTCCACTGCACATGTAGGTTCAGGTTGGTTGTTCGCAGTCTGGCAGCATTCCTGTCCATCCAGGTGCCATCAGAAACAGAACTGCGACTCCAACCCACTGCTGACTTGCAGCTTTCTGCCAAAGCACAGCAAGTATGCAAAAAGAAAATGCAGTTTCTTTTCATAGTTTGTATTTACTTTCTTAGAATAACTTGGATTTGTTTTTGTTTTGTTTTCTGTGGTTGTAGACTCTGGGGGTGTTGGAAGCCATGCCCAGCAACAAGCAGTATGCTGATTTAGAGGACTGTGTGAAAAAGGCTGTCCAGTTCATCCGTTACCCAGGACACTGTCTCAGAGATGGACCCCGGCTGCTGTCGCTCCTGTCCAACCTTCTATACCCCGACCTCAGATACTTGCACATTATACGATAACCAGGATTCTGGAAGATGTTTGGCTTCTGTGAAAAGTAAAGTGACAGTGAACATTTGTTCTCCCCAGATAGAATCTCGCTCAAGCACAGAGTTTCTAAGTAGCGACATTTACTTTAATGCCTTTGTCATTCTGTCAGTGGGGGCGCTGCGTGACAGAAACTGACAACAGAACATTTGTGGAAAGTACATTTTGACTGCTGGAGCAAGGAAGGATTTAAAAACACTCGGAGGTTCAAGCAGTTTTAAGTGCTGATCTCTGCCCATTTTTAGCACTTTGCTTTCTCCTCTGTTTATGCCTTGTTGCTTTTTACATAACTTGCCTGTTCTTTTCTTCATTTGAGAGGATGTTGCATATACTATATTTATTGAAGCAGAATTCATGAATCACCATTTGTTTCTGGGCTTTAGGTGTGATTTTTCATTTATGGGTGTGGAATCTTCTTCTTCTTCTTCTTCTTCTTCGTCTTCTTCTTCCCTCGGTTACTGGTGGATAGCAAACAACTGAAAGGTGCATACCGCCACCTACAGAGAAAAAATGAAGGGTCCATGGATTATTTGTATTAGGCTGCAAGACAGACAGATCTGCTGGGAATATAAATTCTTCAAATAGTGTGAAAGAAATGCCAGAACAGCTGGATTTAATGCCTGATAAAGATTTTGCTGCTGATGCTAGCTTCTGGATGTGAGCTAGACTCTGAAATGTGTCAGTCAAAAAGGTACCTTACACATACAGATAAGGACTGTGGACACCAGTACGAAGTGATCATGCAGTAATGGAACATTTGCCAGTATTATGTTCATGTCCAGCCAAAGTGCTTTCCTTTTATCTGCCAAAGAGATGTTCTTTTGCTCGGCTACTTAAACGTTCTTGAAGATGTGCTTTCGTTTCCTTTGTCTCTTTAGTGTGAAAAATTTGCAGTATTGCTACCAATTTGCTGCCTCACTTGGCTTCCTTATAAAGCAGTATTTGCACTGCAAGTCAAATTGCTAATACCACTGATTGCATGGGGACATAATGTTGCTGGATATAACTGGACAGTTTTTGTATTTTAATTACCTTTGTCAATTCACTACTTCTGCTGCTCTGTGCCGACTCGGTAATAATCGAGGGCACTTCAGCAGCCTGCGGCTCGCCTTATCACTGGTGTTATGTGGTGACTGTTAATGTCAAAAGCATTTCTTTTTTTTATGAGTCACTGATCAGGAATGAGTCTGCAGGGCCGCTCGAGCAGGGGAGCTACAGAGAAAGACTGCTCAATAAAGGGACTGGATGCCTTGCAGCTGTTATTTATCAATACAATGCACTGATGTGGGACCCTATGTACTCAATGCAGTTGTTCCAAAATCCCAGCAGGATGGATCATACTTATAGATGAGACACTAAACTTATGGTGAAAAGAAAAACTGGGGGAAGACTTAAGGTTAATGAGACACCAGTTTTTCATGCTGCAAATGGTCAGATTTTCATTCCATGTCAAAGACACCTGTTTGCCAATCGTGAATTTTGAGTGATTTCTCTAAAATCCACATCCCGATAAGTTGTCTATGTTTGATGGCACCATACGTTACATTCAGTTATAAAATGGGCACAGGTTCAGTTCTTCCAATGATGTGGCCTGTTCTCCAGGCTGGGCATCTATAAATTAAGCTTTTATTTTCATACATACATCCAGCATTTGACAGCAGCATCTCTGTCTCAAAGAAAACCTCTCGTCAGGCAACTGTGGTCTCTATGGTTACCGGAAGGGTAGAAGTGAGAGAGGAGGTGGAAAGGACGGCCTGTTCTGAAGCTGTGAGAGGGAGAGAAAAGAAGGGAGGTAGGAAACTGTTACAGCTTGGCTGCATCTCTAAACGACATCGGGTTTGTCCTGTATACCCTGTTTTTATCAATCCTGTTTTTATACTTCCCGTTTCACCTCACTTCATAGACAGTAACTGTCTTGTGAAATCAACTCCTCCTACAGTTTTGGTCCGATTGTTTTGAAACTTGGTACCATGGTTTGATATACTCTGATGATGCGCATAGTGCAATTTCACGATCATCGGATGACTTTGAGGTCAAAGGTCAGGGCAGATTTTTACCTAAATCTTCTAAACATAGAAAGAAATGATGTAGGCTTTTCAAATCAATACAGGAGTTGTATCTAATACACATCTTGGACAGCTTACACCCTCACCTAACTATGGGTTTGGGGTCAAGGGGTCAAAGGTTCAAAGTTAACATTGCAGTTGCACTATGGTAAATGCTACATTTACTATTACTATAAAACGAGTAAAGCTAGGGCCACCAAACCTGATACACAGGTTCACCTTGGGATCCTGAGCTCCAACTATGGGTTTGGGGTCCAAAGGTTAAAGTTAACATTTCTTATGCCTTATTATTGTACAACGCATAAAGCTAGGGCCACCAAACCTCGTACACAGGTTCACCTTGGAATCCTGACCTTTGACTGTGGGTTTGGGATCACAAGGTCAAGGGTCAACATCAAAATTGCTTATAAACTGTATCTCAACAACAAAGAAAGCTAGGGCCACCAAACTTGCTACATAGGTTCACCTTGAGATCCTGACATCTGACTATGAGTTTGGGGTCAAAGGTCAGGGTTAACATTCCTTATGCCTTATTACTGTACGAGTAAAGCTAGGGCCACTAAACTTGGTACACAGGTTCGCCCTGTGACCCTGAAGTGTGACTGTGGTTTTGTGATTGCAAGGTCAAGGGTCACCATCAAAATGGCTTATAAACTATATCTTAACAACAAAGAAAGCTAGGGTCACCAAACCTGGTACACAGGTTCACTCTGAAACCAGAACATCTGACTACAGGTTTGGGGTCAAAAGGTCAAGGTTGACTCTCCCTAGGGTCACCATACTTGCTACACGGGTTCACCTTGGGATCCTGACCTACAGCTATGGATTGTATACTTTGTTGTATATTTGGATGATGGGTTTATCATAATTTGGTTCTGCCCCAGTACTTGTGTTGAAAAATTCTCTCTGTCAGTAAGAATTAGGATCTTCAAAGAAAACTGAGGCAGGGGATATTGCACTCGCCTCAGAGTGCTCTTGTTGTTTTGTTTTTTTTCCTGGCCTTTTAACCAACTTTCTCTTCTCTCAGTTTAGCTGGAGCAGTGTTATGTAGTGGGTTTTAATGTACATTTCAACAGTTTCCATGCAAACTTTGGCCCAAACTGACCCTAGATTCCTCACATACATACTGCATATATAGTACGTATGCTAACATAGAGTACTCCTAGCAGACACATCACTGTCTGGCAAATTCCTGTGTCAACATGGAAACGCAGCCCCAGGCCAACAACGTGTTTCCATGCACACTCAGCATCAGAGCAGCACGTGTGTGAGGCCCTATCATTGGCAATCAGAATGCAGACACGAGCTGAACACTTAAGGCATCTGATTATATTACCTCACAATTATGCTGGAATCCCTGAGAATAACAAAAACAATATTTTATAACCTATGCAGTTTATTTCAGCATTTTTGAGTGTCTGTCACAGGCTCAGCGGAGGATCTCTGCATGAATAACTACACTGCTAACCAGTTGCTGTTCTGGGACAGCTGCACTCGCTCCAAGTCTCTCACTGCTGCCAAAACACACACACTTATGCAGACACACAGGAATGTCTCTCCATTCCCCTGCACAGCTACAGTATGCAGTTCTTCTCTAGATGTATGTTAACTCACATCAATATGTGCATATGAGAGTACATGTATGTGTATATATTTACGTGTGTCAGACAGTCTCCGTTGAGACACCCACTTTCCTCACACCTCCTCGCAAGTCCTCTGGGGAGTGGTGACTCAAGCTGAAACGAGCCCTTATTTCTCTATGCTTTCTTTGTCACGATGGAATTGATCAAGCCGAGCAGAAGCTCTTTACCTCTGCTGAGTGTACCTAGCAATGCAGTTAAAAGTAAAAGTCATCAGTGATGATTCAAATGTCCACCAGCTGAGTAACACATAGGACTTTTTTTTAAAGCTGGATAAGTGGTTTGTTATCTATTTTAGACTGCCAATAGTTGAAAAGTCAGTGAGGAATATTCGGTCTAATACATACCTTGATTTGCATGATAGTTTGTTGCAAGTAGGTAAAAAACAGTGAGGAAAAAATTTGCTAAGTTATGTTGGTTCATTATGCAGTGGTGGCCTGATGGTTAGGGATGTGGACTGGTGAGGTTGCTGGTTCAATCCCTAGACCAGCAGGATCAGATCTGGGTGGAACAGATGACATAGCAGTGTTTGCCCCACCCTTCTAAACCCCACTGTAGTGCCCTTGAGCAAGGCCCATAACCCCAACTACTTCAGTGGCAACAGGTCTGTCTGTGGTTGTACTGAGCAGCTTCCACGTGTGAATGTGAACAGGATGTCCTTGAAAAAGAGGTTGCCTCTCAGTGGACCTCCCCTGTGTAAATGAAAGTTGAATAAAATAAATTCCTGCAAAGTCGAGGGGAATGTGGCTGAGGCAACTGTTAGAAGTTCTAAGGTATAGAATTAATTTCCAAATCATGGACTGAGAAAGACCTGCAAACAATCTCAAAGGGCTTCCCCACAGACTGCATCTGTGTCTGAATCCTGCTGAAGGACGACACCTGACATAAGATCCACAGTAGTTTCTCAATATCTGTTAAATATTCCTGAACTGATTTCACCAAACATGATGCAGCTGGGGGGGGGGGGGGGGGGGTTGTTGGTTTTTCGTCTAAAAGGACAAGGGTCAGGGTTGGGTTATTTTGTTAGGAGCTGTTCCCTAACTCGGAATAAAGTTAAGATTTTAGCTTGGTTGCTGTTTGATTTAGTGTTTGCCAGGAAGCAAAGAACATAAAAGTAAATGAAAAGAAGGATATGACTAAGCAGAGGTTCAGACTTTGTCTTTTTCTCCAAATGTGATTCCACAGAGAAGCACCACTGCAGGAGCTGCTCCATGGTAGCTGAGTGGGCTGGATCTGCAGCGTTCTCACATAAGGTCAGGATCAGACAGAAAGCTGCTGCAGGCTCAGGGAGAAAATATGGGAGAAGATTTTACATGTTTCAGACTGGGGAGAGAGTAGAGTTACCAAAATCACCAAGGAATCGTTCACAACCCGCCACAGCCTGTTTCCAGAAATGGATTACCATGGGGGTCAGCTAACAAAGCTGCAGTTTCAGAGTCGTGTGCAGTGCCTTTGATGACCATGATAGGTTTATGATTCACAATTCAAAAATAAGTGTCAAATTTACAAAAAAAAAAAAAAGTCAAAACAAATAGTGACAGAAGTTTACAAGAGAAAAAAAACTTATAAGACAAAATATGTATGGGTGGTAGCAGCTCAGGAGGTAGAGCAGGTCGTCTAATAACCGGAGGGTTGGTGGTTCGACTCCCACTCTCCCCAGCCATCTTCCCATTGTGTCCCTGGGAAAGACACTTTACCCACCTTGCTTTGAGTGTCCATGACACTGGGTATGAATGTTTATAAATGTTCAGAATCAGAATCAGGTTTATTGCCATTGTTCATGTAGTACACAAACTAGGAATTTGTCTCGGTGCAATGCTGCAACATTAAACATGATAAGATAAAAGAAATAAACTATACATGCAATAAAGTGTAGAATAAGAGTAAGTGATACTGGTCAGCAGTTAAAATATATTAGCGAGCAGCAGATACTGTGGAGAACTATATAGTGCAGTCGGTAATGCAGGAAGAAAACAGTGATGATTGACATGAGTCTGGTTGAGCTGCTGTACATAGTGCACGAGAGTTCAGCAGTGGCTGGAGAGACCGTTGGCACAGATTGGCGCCCACATTTCCATCAGTCTGTTCCAGGGCAGCTGTGGCTACAGCAGTAGCTTACCACTATCATTGTCTGTGGAGTGAAGGAGTAATGATTCTATTGTCAAGTGTCTTTGAGTGACTATGAAAAGCGCTATATAAATCTGATTTAGTATGCCTCGGTGAAAACGAAGGCATGCGGCAATTGGTCATTGTGTCTGTGTGTGTGGTTGGTGGGTTGGTTGGTCGGTCGCATCTGTCCGCCTGTCTGTTTCAGCTCGCCCGGTCAAAATTAAGCTTAACTAAAGGCATCTGTCATTGTATGGCCATATTTTCTCGACTTTCAATTTGCCAGAATTTCGAGATAAGGCGTTGTTTTCAAAATAAACATAAATTTAGCTCACCATTGCCATGTAATGGAGCCGGAGAAAAGGGTATTGTAATAACTATGCCAGGCCAGTAGAGGCACCTTTTTTACAGCACACAGCGACTTCCTGTCACAGGCAAGCTCTAGCTGAACCGTTCTAAAATCGCTGAAAAACTGAAGAAAAACACGTGTTCAGCATCTACACCATTTATTCATCACATTGATTGTTTTCACACTGGTTTTGCTATTTAGTTTTGCAGCAGAAGGATGAGGTATTTTCTTCCTGGAGTTTTCAGGTCATCGCTAAAAAAACAAGTTCCAACATTCCTTGGCTCAAAAACATGCCGGACAGCAGCGGAGAGCTGAGCTGAACCACTGATCTCTATAGAAAAACTGGATGGATCATTGTTCTCCAGAAGTGAAGCCACCTGGTCGCCATATTAGTACACCCAAAACACTCGGCAAGTCAGAGGAGAATGAATGGGTTTGTAGTAAACTATGCCACTTTTACCTCAATAATTTCCCAAAAAATTAACAGATTTTGAACTTCTTGGTATGGAGACACTGCTTATAATCTTGCGCAACAGGTGAACTATAGAAATCAACATCTAGCACAGAGGTGTCAAACTCATTCCATTGAGGGCCAAGACCCTGCATGTTTACTTCCACCCAGTGTCTTCAGCAGGTGTCTTTCCTCTTTGTCTCTCTGAGGTCCACAGTGGTGAACCTCAGGGTGAGCAGTTAGAGCAGTGTAGATAACAGGCTGGAAGATAAATAAGAATATTACATGTCTTGTGGAGTGTGTAAATAATGAGGCTGATTTGGTTCAAGCAGTTTATTACACGACTCACACAAGGAGCATAGACAGAATGGCATACAAGTAGGAACTCTTCCCTTAAATAACATGACATCCTTCTAGACTCTTTTCACACACAAAAGATAATCCCCCCGTCCGACTGCAGTCAGTCCATTCATCCTTGACACCTCCCTGTTATCTTACTAGGGCATCTAGAAACTTCTCACACACAAAAGGTTAACTTCGCATCCTTGGTTCCTGTCTAAGGTGGTAAACCATTATGCACTCCCCAGGTTGCCACACCACCCCCCCAACAACTTAGATGGGACAAAAGGGTAACAGTCCACATGCTGTGATAAAACCATTAACATCAGTCCACATGCTGTAGAACAATCAACATCAGTCCGCATGCTGCTTGGGCTTCAGTCTTCTGCCGTATCTGCTGTAGCCAGGATTCGCTGCCTCCGTGGCGCTGCCATGCTGGGGGGCTGATGTCTGGGGGTGAAAACTTTTTGACTGTCCGTGTGGGTGCTCTGGAGAATCTTTTCTCTGGGAAGCGCCCCGTGGGGGTCTTCCACGCCGAGGGGCCCTCGCCAACAGCATTTGCTCGTCAGCCACAACGAAAGCAGGTTTGAGTCTGTCTATGCCAATTTTTTTCCCTCCTACCCCCCAAATCTAGCAAAAAATGCTTAGCCCCTGTTTCCAGCACTCTAAATGGTCCATCATAAGGTGGGCGCAGTGGGGGGCGGTGGGCGTCGTGTCTGACAAACACGAACTCTGCGTTTTTCAAAGCTTTAGGCACAAAAACGTGCGGAAAACTGTGGTGGGCAGGGCCCAGCAGCGTGCTTGAGTCTATGCAACGCTACAGCAGCTGAGACGGGGAGCTGCCCGGCGCAGGATTATCTGGCAGAAACTCCCCAGGCAGCTGGAGTGGTTGTGCAAAAACGAGTTCCGCTGGGGAAGCTTCCAGATCCTCTTCAGGCGCAGAACGTAACCCCAATAAAACCCATGGTAGCCTGTCTACCCAATTTGCATCCGTCAGTGAAGCCCTCAGAGCCGCTTTTAACGACCTATGAAAACGTTCGCATAACCCATTTGCCTGCGGGTTGTACGCGGTTGTGCGGTGAATTGAGACACCTAGGCTGCGGGCCATGGTTGACCAGAGTTCAGAAACAAATTGAGCGCCTCTGTCGGACGTAATGTCCGACGGAACTCCAAAACGCGCCACCCATGCTGTTAAAAACGCGCGCGCCACCTCCTCGGCCGTGGTTGCCGCCAGCGGAACCGCTTCTGGCCAGCGCGTGGTGCGGTCCACCATTGTCAGGAGATGCGTGTACCCCTGTGATAGCAGAAGGAGGCCTAAGAGGTCCACGTGGACATGGTCAAACCTCTTAGCCGGGATGCGAAACGGCTCCAAAGAAGACTTCGTGTGTCTGTGAATCTTGACTCGTTGGCACGCCACGCAGGCTGCCGCCCACTCTTTCACTTGTTTGTGAAGGCCCGGCCACACATATTTCTCTCCTACCATTTTGACCGACGCGTGCATCCCTGGGTGTACCAAAGAGTGAACCAACTCAAACACGCGGCGGCGCCACGCGGCCGGAACCACAGGCCGTGGGCGACCCGTGGAGACGTCGCAGATTAAGGGGGGAATGCCGTTAAGCAGCATCCTCTTCTCCAGCCTTAACCCTGTTGGCCCAGACTGGAGCGCGCGCACGTCCACGTCACTAGCCTGTTCCGCGGCCATGGCTGCGTAATCCAACCCTACACAGACCGGGGCCACAACGGCGTGTGAGAGGCAGTCTGCCACTACATTCAGTTTGCCCGACACATGCTGAATATCGGTAGTAAACTCTGAGATCGCGGCCAGCTACCTCTGCTGCCGGCCTGACCAAGGTTCTGAAACTTTGGCCATCGCGAATGTTAGTGGCTTATGGTCAACGAACGCCGTAAAATTGCGCCCTTCCAGCCAGAACTGGAAATGGCGAATGGCCAGGTGGAGAGCCAGCAACTCTCTGTCGAACGTGCTGTATTTACGCTCATTGTCACGCAAGGTTCTGCTGAAAAAGGCAAGTGGCTGCCAAGCCCTGGCGACGCGCTGCTCCACGACAGCCCCTATGGCCACATCTGAGGCGTCAGTGGTGAGGGCTATGCGGGCCGTTGGGTCTGGATGTGCCAACAATGCGGCGTTTGCCAGGGCTGCTTTAACTTCCGAGAACGCCTGCTCTCGTTCCAGGGTCCATTCGACCTTATTCGCGGGTTTCTGTTTTTTGAGCGCAGCGTACAATGGCTGCATGAGCTGCGCTGCACGGGGAAGGAAACGGTTATAAACGTTCACCATTCCCAAAAATTCTTGTAGCGCCCTGACCGTTTGTGGTCGGGGAAAATCTGTCACTGCGCGCACTTTGTCAGGCAGTGGAACTGCTCCTTCGGGAGAGACACGGTGCCCTAAAAAATCAATCCCCGTCACCCCGAACTGACATTTCGCTGGGTTGATTATTAAACCGTGCTCTTTCAACCTACGGAAAACCGTCGTGAGGTGGGTTTCGTGTTCGTCTTCGGATGCGCTGGCTACCAAGATATCGTCCAGGTAGACGAACACGAAAGGGAGATCGCGCAGCACTGCATCCATCATGCGTTGGAACATCTGTGCTGCCCCTTTAAGCCCAAACGGCATGCGCAAGAACTCAAATAAACCAAACGGAGTTATTACCGCTGTTTTGGGTATGTCCTCAGCACGCACTGGGACTTGGTGGTAACCACGGACCAAATCTATCTTAGAAAAAATGCGCGCTCCTGCGAGGTGAGCAGAAAAATCCTGAATGTGGGGAATTGGGTAGCGGTCATGCGCTGTAGCGTTGTTTAACCTGCGGAAATCGCCGCAAGGTCGCCATGAACCTTCAGCTTTAGGGACCATGTGTAGCGGGGAAGCCCATGGGCTGTTTGAGCGCCTGATGATGCCTAACCTCTCTAGGTTAGCGAACTCCTCGCACGCTATGGCCAGTTTAGCTGCGTCCAAGCGCCGAGGTCTTGCAAAAATGGGCGCCCCAGTGGTGGTGATAAAATGTTCCACCCCATGTTTAGCGATAGCTGCTGAAAACGTCGGGACTGTGAGTGCTGGGAACTGAGCGAGCAGTGTGTGGAACTTACCACATACTGCTGTGACGTTGGCTTGTGCTGTTGGCCGGGTCACTCGAGCTATACAGGGGAGAGAGTCAAAAGACAGTGCATTAACCAGGCGCCTGTTAGCCATATCTACCAACAGCCCATGTGCACATAGAAAATCAGCCCCCAGTATATGGTAATCCAATGCTGCTACAACAAAAGTCCATTCAAATGTACGACCGTGTAGAGACAAAAGCAGAGTCCTCTCACCAAAGGTCTTAATGTCTGAGCCGTTTGCTGCTGCCATCTCGGGGCTGCTGGTTCCTGCCAGCCGGTCAGCGTAGGTCAGCCAGATGAAACTCCTCTGTGCGCCGGTGTCCACGAGGAAATGCCTCACCGAGCGTGCGTCCGTCAAATAGAGCAGCTTGTTCTCCTCCCCGAGGGTTGCCGCTGCTACCGACCCCTGGTCTTGGCGTTTCCCGAGCGCTTGAAACTGGCACGATGGTATACATTTGCATGCCCTCTCTGCAAAGCGGCGATGGTAGAAGCAAAGCGTGTCACCTCCACGTTCCTTGGCCCCTGCTGCTGCCGTCGGTGGTTCTGCTGCTGCCGTCGGCGGCTCCTCGCCTCCTCGTGTCGACGTGCCGGGCTCCGTCGCTGCCGCAATGGTCACGAAAGCCTTGGTGGCGACGATGATCCGGTCTGCCTCTCAGGCTAGCGCACGATAGTCCCGTTTGGCCAGCAACGACGAATTGGCCAGGGCCGCTCTCGCCGCTGTCGGAAGGTTCCTGAGGAAAATGTGGGTGAAGATGAAGTGGTCGTCGTCCGTGCCCTTTAACCTCAGCATCTTCTCCATCATGTCCACGGCCGAACCATCTCCCAACTCGGTCCACGTCAGAAGCCTCTCTGCTCTCTCACCATCCGAGAGCGTGTAGTGCTGGATGAGGGCAGCCTTCAGCGCGTCATACTTGCCGTCGGCTGGTGGCTGATCGAGCAGGCTCTTGATGTGCTGAGCCGTGCTGGCATCGAGCGCTGCGACCACATAGTAGAATTTCGTATCATCCGCCGATATCCCTCGGAGGGCGAACTGTGCCTCGGTTAGGTGGAACCAGGAGCGCGGGTTGTGCTGCCAAAAATCAGGTAGTTTGATCGCTACAGCGCACGCGAAGCTGGGGGTTCCAGTCGAGGTTGGCTCCGGGGATCTTCCGTCGTATTCCATGATTCATCTTGGGTCACGAGTGTGGAGCGTGTAAATAATGAGGCTGATTTGGTTCAAGCAGTTTATTACACGACTCACACAAGGAGCATAGACAGAATGGCATACAAGTAGGAACTCTTCCCTTAAATAACATGACATCCTTCTAGACTCTTCTCACACACAAAAGATAATCCCCCCCATCCGACTGCAGTCAGTCCATTCATCCTTGACACCTCCCTGTTATCTTACTAGGGCATCTAGAAACTTCTCACACACAAAAGGTTAACTTCGCGTCCTTTGTTCCTGTCTAAGGTGGTAAACCATTATGTACTCCCCAGGTTGCCACACCCTACTGTTTAAACAAGAAACTGCTACTGTATTTCAATAAATTAGTTTTTGGACATACTTAGTTTTTTGCTAGATTATTTAAGAAGCTCTCAATATTCATTACACATAAGTGTGAAACATTTCAAACCATTCTGATTTAACATTCATAATTATGCTTTTACATCTGGAAATTTTGATGTGTTCACCTGCTCTTGCATGACACCGTGTAACTATACATGCATTCAGTTAATAAAATCTGTTACTCTGTGGCACATATGTTTGGTTCATATTTCCCACAAGAGTGTGGCACATATGTCTGGTTCATATCTCCCACAAATGTATGGCTTATGTGGATTGGGGCTTCACGTCTGGAGGAACAAAGAGTCTGGATCGACGGGGGCCGACAGGAGATGTCGAGGAGGTGTGAAGTCGGACCCTTGTCTCAGAGAGGAGGCCCTGGGGGGTTTCCCGGAACACCAGAGAATAAGAGACAATGGTGAATCTTCAGAGACTTGCATTGTGATTATTGTGATTGAATGTTTGCAGAAGCACCATGTGACTTGAGTTCTTAATCCCCCGGAGGTATAAGAGTGTGCTGTAACATGATTCTGCCTCTTCTTGCTTTTTGAGAATGTTGGATGATTGTGTTCTGCAATAAAGCCGAACCTGAGGAATCCACTCAAGTCTCGTCATTGAACACAACTTCCACACTGGTGACCCACGACAAAGAATGAGCAGAGAGAATTCTCCCGAGCGGAGCTCATCAGAGGCCAGCCTAATGGCTGCCTCCACGCTCCGGCTGCCCGATTTCTGGCAGCACAGCCTGCGCTCCTGGTTTAGCGCGGTCGCGGCGCAGTTCAACCTCCGGAGAATCTCAAAGGATGAAACGAGGTTCTACCATGTGGTAGCGAAGCTGGACAGTCACACGGTCCAGAGGGTGGAAGACCTGGTTAACCACCCACCGGACACCGACAAGTACGGCGCATTGAAGGAGGCGCTGATCAGCCATTTCACCCCCTTGGTGCAACAGCGAGCAGAGGGGCTCCTAGAGTTGACGGAGTCGGAGAACGACAGACCGGCAGACCTGATGGTGAAGATGCTGAGACTGAAAGACTCCGAGGATGGCGAATTTATTTTCGCCCACCTTTTCCTCCGGACTCTGCCGCCAGCAGTGAGAGTGACCCTGGCAGACTCACCCCGATTGGCCAAGCAGGACTACCATGGGCTCGGCAAGGAGGCGCAGCGACTCGTCGAAACCCACAAGCGGAGCGCGGTTTCAGCCGTGGCAGCTGAGCAGAAGACGGTGCCCGGAGATGGTTTGGAGCCAGTGGTGGCGGCGCCAGACGAACCGACGACGGCGGCGACAGGCGTCAGGCGATGCGGAGCTGAAGATGGCCTGTGTTTCTACCACCGCCGTTTTGTGGAGAGGGCACACAGATGTCTCCCACCGTGCCGCTTCAAGCGTCAGGGAAACGCTAAGACCGGGGGCCGGTAGCAGCTGCGTCCCTCGGAGAAGAAAATAAGCTGCTCTACCTGACAGATGCACACTTGGGGAAACAATTTCTCGTGGACACGGGCTCCCAGCTGAGTTTCGTCACGCCTACCTACGCGGAACGGCTGATGCCGTCTAAAGCTCCCTGGGTGTCAGTATCAGCAGCGAATGGCTCAGCGATCAAGACCTTCGGTGAGAGGACCATGCTTCTGTCCTTACAGGGCCATTCATTCGAGTGGACCTTTATTGTAGTGGCAGTCAGTTTTAACATGTTAGGGGCTGATTTTTTGTGCTCACATGTTTTATTGGTTGATCTTGCTAATAGACGTCTGGTTAATGCACTTTCTTTTCATTCTATCCCCTGCACAGCTCGGGTGGCTCCGCCGACTGCACACGCCAACGTCACAGCTGCGGGTGGTAAGTTTCATGCTCTGCTAACTCACTTTCCAACACTCACAGTCCCAAAGTTTTTGGCAACAGTGGCCAAACACGGGGTGGAGCATTTTATCACCACCACTGGGCCACCCGTTTTTGCAAAAGCCCGGCGCTTGGACTCAGCTAAACTGGCAATAGCGCGCGAGGAATTTGCCAACCTGGAAAAACTGGGCATAATTAGACGCTCGAACAGCCCCTGGGCTTCACCGTTACACATGGTCCCAAAGGCTGATGGCTCGTGGCGACCTTGTGGCGATTTCCGCAGGTTGAACAACGTCTCAGCACACGACCGCTACCCGATTCCGCACATCCAGGATTTCTCAGTTCATTTGGTGGGGGCGCGCATTTTTTCTAAAATAGACTTGGTGCGCGGCTACCATCAAGTCCCCGTGCGCGCGCAGGATATTCCCAAAACCGCGGTAATAACTCCGTTTGGGCTTTTTGAGTTTTTGTGCATGCCGTTTGGGTTAAAGGGTGCCGCGCAAACTTTCCAACGCATGATGGATGCTGTTTTACGCGACCTGCCTTTCGTGTTCGTCTATTTAGACGACATATTGGTAGCCAGCACGTCCGAGGACGAACACGAAACCCACCTCACAGCGGTTTTTCGGAGACTGGCAGAGCACGGGTTGATAATTAACCCAGCGAAGTGCCAGTTCGGGGTGGCGCAAATCGATTTTTTGGGGCATCGCGTTTCGCCAGAAGGGGCGGTTCCCCTGCCTGAGAAAGTGCGCACAATAACAGATTTCCCCCAACCTCAAACGATAAAAGCGCTGCAGAAGTTTCTAGGAATGGTTAATTTTTGCAACCGGTTCCTTCTGAGCGCAGCGCGGCTCATGCAGCCACTGTACGCGGCACTAAAAAAACAAAAACCCACGAATAAGGTCGAATGGTCTCCGGAGCGGGAGCGCGCTTTCTCCCAGGTCAAATCAGCCCTTGCAAGCGCCGTTTTGTTAGCGCACCCGGTTCCAACAGCCCGTTTGGCGCTCACCACCAACGCTTCGGACCTAGCGGTGGGGGCAGTCATTGAACAGTGTGTGGCAGGGACCTGGCAGCTGCTCGCGTTCTTTAGCAAATCCTTGCGCGATAACGAGCGTAAATACAGTGCGTTTGACAGGGAGCTTTTAGCCCTACACTTGGCCATCCGCCATTTCCAGTTCTGGCTGGAAGGGCGTCGTTTCACCGCTTTCGTGGACCACAAACCGTTAACTTTTGCAATGGCCAAGATCTCAGAACCTTGGTCAGGCTGACAACAAAGACAGCTAGCCGCAATATCGGAGTTCACCACCGATATCCAGCATGTCGCAGGCAAACACAATGTAGTGGCAGACTGTCTCTCACGCGCTGTGGCAACGCCAGGCCACGTGGGGGCAGACTCGGTGGCTGTGGGCCAGGGCAGTGACGCGGGAGCGCGCGCAGCCCCGGTCCACGTAGGTTTGGATTATGCAGACATGGCTGCGGAGCAGGTTGGTGACGCGGATGTGCGCGCGCTCCAGTCTGGACCAACAGGGTTAAGGCTGGAGCACAGGGTGCAGCAAATAGGTATGCCCCCCTTAATATGCAATGTCTCCACGGGTCGGCCTCGTCCCGTGGTTCCAGCCGCGTGGCGCCGCCGCGTTTTTGACTCGGTCTATTCGCTGGCGCACCCAGGGGTGCGCGCATCGGTCAAGATGGTGGGGGAGAAATTTGTCTGGCCAGGGTTGCGCAAACAGGTCAAGGAATGGGCAGCAGCTTGTGTAGCGTGCCAGAGGGCTAAGATACACAAGCAAACGAGGGCCCCTTTGGAGCCTTGTCACATCCCGGCTAAGCGGTTCGATCATGTGCATGTTGATCTGGTGGGCCTGCTTCCCTCGTCTCAAGGGCACACACACCTTTTGACGATGGTGGACTGCACCACGCGTTGGCCGGAAGCGGTACTTCTGGCGTCAACAACGGCAGAAGAGGTTGCGCGCGCGTTTTTAACAACTTGGGTCACGCGTTTTGGAGTTCCGTCGGACATAACGTCCGACGGAGGCCCTCAATTTGTTTCCGAACTGTGGTCGTCTATGGCCCGCAGCTTAGGGGTGAAGGTACACCGCACTACCGCGTATAACCCGCAGGCCAACGGTTTATGTGAACGCTTTCATAGGTCATTGAAAGCAGCCCTCAGAGCATCGCTCACGGATACAAATTGGGTGGACAAACTGCCATGGGTTTTATTGGGGTTGCGTTCTGCACCTAAGGAGGATTTGCAGGCCTCCCCAGCAGAGTTAGTGTTCGCACAACCTCTCCGTTTGCCGGGGGAATTTCTTCCAGAAAATCCTGCGCCCAATTGCCCCCCCGCTCAGCTGTTGCAGAGCGGCACAGGATCAAACACGCTGCCTGGCCCAGTGCATCACAGTTTTCCACGCGTTTTTGTGCCAAAGGCTTTGAAAAACGCAGTTTGTTTTTGTTAGACATGATGCCCAACGCCCAGGGCTGCGTCCGCCTTACGATGGACTGTTCAGGGTGCTGGAAAAAAATGAGAAGCATTTCTTGCTAGATTTGGGGGGCAGAAGGGAGCTAATTTGCATAAACAGACTCAAGCCCGCTTTTGTCCTGGCTGACGAACGCATGCAGTTGGCGAAAGCCCCCCGCCGGGGCAGGCCACCGAGAAGGCATGCTCCAGAGCTCCCACAGAGATGTGCTAACAAATCTAATCCCCAGGTGCGAGGAGACGCTGCAGACGCAGCGAAGCCGGCCTACAGCAGATTCGGCAGGAAGCTAAGACCTTAGAGATTGGGGGATTGATTGTTGGTTATGTAGTAATGTCTTTTATGTTATGCATTTATGAGTATGTTTGTCCCATGCAGACGTTTGGGGGGGGGTCATGTGGCACATATGTTTGGTTCATATTTCCCACAAGAGTGTGGCACATATGTCTGGTTCATATCTCCCACAAATGTATGGCTTATGTGGATTGGGGCTTCACGTCTGGAGGAACAAAGAGTCTGGATCGACGGGGGCCGACAGAAGATGTCGAGGAGGTGTGAAGTCGGACCCTTGTCTCAGAGAGGAGGCCCTGGGGGGGTTCCCGGAACACCAGAGAATAAGAGACAATGGTGAATCTTCAGAGACTTGCATTGTGATTGAATGTTTGCAGAAGCACCATGTGACTTGAGTTCTTAATCCCCCGGAGGTATAAGAGTGTGATGTATCATGAGTCTGCCTCTTCTTGCTTTTAGAGAATGTTGGATGATTGTGTTCTGCAATAAAGCCGAACCTGAGGAATCCACTCAAGTCTCGTCATTGAACACAACTTCCACAACTCCAGCATTTTTCTTTGTGATCCTAATTTTATTCTTGTGCTTCTGTATTTTTATGCCTCAGCGCAAAAGCAATGTAGGCATGTGGTAATCACTCCATGTGTCTGTGTATGTATCTGTCTGTCTGTTTGTTAGCAGCTTTTCAGCTCACCCACTCAAAATCAACTGGAACTAAAGGTTTGTATCATTGTATCGCTGTATTTTCTTGACTTTTAATATGCCAGAATTTCCAGATAGGACTTTGTCTTCAAAATAAACACAAATTTAACTCACCTTTACCATCAATGTAGCTGTGAAAAAAGGTATTGTAATAACTATGCCTGCCCACTAGAAGTGGCAGTGTGACTTTTTTTAGAGCCCCCCATGCTACCATGCCACAGGCACCGAGGCATCAGCACCTTGGTGCTTTTATTATTATGTTTGGGGTTTTTTTGGATCCGATGGCAGGGGAGGAAGCCATTCAGACCTGGTAGACCCAAACGTATAGTGAGGGTGTGCTGGGAGCGTCTGGCTGAGGCCCCTGTCCGGGAGGTCTTCAACTCCCACCTCCGGAAGAACTTCATCCACATTCCGAGGGAGTCTGGAGACATGGAGTCTGAATGGGCCATGTTCTCCACCTCTATTGTTGAAGCGGCGGCCCAGAGCTGCGGCCGCAAGGTGGTCGGTGCATCTCGTGGTGGCAACCCCCGAACCAAGTGGTGGACACCAGTGGTGAGGGGGGCCATTAAGCTGAAGAAGGAGTCCTATCAAGCTTGGTTGGCTTGTGGGACTCCCGAAGCAGCTGAGGTGTACCGGCAGGCCAAGCGGAGTGCAGCTCGGGTGGTTGCTGAAGCAAAAACCCGGGTATGGGAGGAGTTCGGTGAGGCCATGGAACAAGACTTTCGGTCGGCTTCAAAGAGATTCTGGCAAACTGTTCGGCGGCTCAGGAGGGGAAAGCAGCTCCCCGTCCACACTGTGTATGGTGCGGATGGGACACTGTTGACTTCAACTGGGGATATCGTCGGGCGGTGGAAGGAATACTTCGAGGATCTCCTCAATCCCACTGATACGCCTTCCACAGAGGAAGCAGGGTTTGGGGACGAGGGGGATGACTCGCCTATCACAGGGGCTGAGGTCGCCAAGGTGGTTAAAAATCTCCTTGGTGGCCGGGCCCCGGGGGTGGACGAGATTCGCCCTGAGTACCTCAAGGCCCTGGATGTTGTTGGGTTGTCATGGTTGACACGCCTCTGCAACATTGCGTGGAGGTCGGGGGCAGTGCCTTTGGCATGGCAAACCGGGGTGGTGGTTCCTCTCTTCAAAAAAGGGGACCGGAGGGTGTGCTCCAACTTTAGAGGGATCACACTCCTCAGCCTCCCTGGGAAGGTCTATGCCAAGGTACTGGAGAGGAGAGTCCGGCCGTTGGTCGAACCTCGGATTCAGGAGGAGCAATGTGGTTTTCGTCCTGGCCGTGGCACGTCGGACCAGCTCTTTACCCTCTCGAGAATTCTTGAGGGTTCGTGGGAGTTTGCCCAACCAGTTTACATGTGTTTTGTGGACTTGGAGAAGGCATTTGACCGCGTCCCTCGTGGATTTTTGTGGGGGGTGCTTCGGGAGTATGGGGTATCGGGCTTGTTGTTACGAGCTATTCGGTCTCTGTACGACCGTTGTGAGAGTTTGGTTCGTATTGCCAACACTTGGTCGGAGTCATTCCCAGTGAGAGTTGGACTCCGCCAGGGCTGCCCTTTGTCACCGATCCTGTTCATAATTTTTATGGACAGGATTTCTAGGCGCAGCCAGGGAATGGAGGGTGTCATGCTTGGTGACCACAGGATCTCATCTCTGTTGTTTGCAGATGATGTTGTCCTGTTGGCTTCATCCAGCAATGACCTACAGCTCTTGCTGGGACGGTTTGCCGCTGAGTGTGAAGCGGCTGGGATGAGAATCAGCACCTCCAAGTCCGAGTCCATGGTCCTCAGTCGGAAAAAGGTGGATTGTCCTCTCCGGGTTGGGGACAGGCTCCTGCCCCAAGTGGAGGAGTTTAAGTATCTTGGGGTCTTGTTCACGAGTGAGGGGAAAATGGAGCGAGAGATCGACAGACGGATTGGAGCAGCAGCTGCAGTGATGCGGACGTTGTACCAGTCTGTTGTGGTGAAGAGGGAGCTTAGTTCTAAGACAAAGCTGTCGATTTACCAGTCAATCTACGTTCCTACTCTCACCTATGGTCACGAGCTTTGGGTAATGACCGAAAGAACGAGATCGCGGATACAAGCGGCTGAAATGAGCTTTCTCCGTAGGATTGCTGGGCTCACCCTCAGAGATAGGGTGAGGAGCTCAGTCATCCGGGAGAGGCTCAGAGTAGAACCGCTGCTCCTCCACATTGAAAGGAGTCAGTTGAGGTGGTATGGGCATCTGATTAGGATGCCTCCTGGACGCCTCCCACTTGAGGTGTTTCAGGTACGTCCCACTGGGAGGAGACCCCGGGGCAGACCCAGGACTCGGTGGAGAGACTATGTCTCCCAGCTGGTCTGGGAACGCCTTGGTATCCCCTCTGAAGAGCTGGAGCAGGTGGCTGGGGAGAGGGAAGTCTGGGCTTCTCTGCTTGAACTGCTGCCTCCGCGACCCGGACCTCCGGAAAAGCGGTAGAAGATGGATGGATGGATGGATGGGTTTTTTTTGTTTTGTTTTGTTTTTTTAAAAGGGGGGGGGTCTAATTTTATAAATAAAAAATCTAAATAAAGAGGGCTCAAAATTCCAAGAACTAAGAGAAAAGTATCCCATTATTTCTAAGCTAAAAAGTCCCAAATTTACAAGAACAATATTTGCAAATTTTAGAAAAATTAGTGAAGTGGCACAAAAACGTGTAAATGTGAAAAGGTGCTTATTTGTGTAAGAGAAAAAAGTTCGACATAAAAGTCAAAGTAAAAACTTATAAGAATAAAGTCCAAGTGGACAGATCATTTTGCAAATATGTTTTGTGGTTCCCTTTTTTTTTTTTTTTTTTTGCTCTTTGAGATCAGTCCATCATTCTTTATGTTCTGTTTTCTCTCTTTTGCTCCTTTCTTAATTTATTTTCTTTCTTTTCCCCGTGTCTTCCTTCCTCCCCTCCCCGTCAGTGTCTGTGTGTCTGTGTTAGGTTGTGTGAGGATTTTCCGGTGAACGGTCCGGGTTCCTCGGTGCTGCCTCACCGGTTATTTCGGATCCGGTGATCCTCTCCTGGTCCTGACGTCAGTTTAAAAGGACCCAGCGGCAGCAGACAGATAAAGGAACCGGAGGGAGAGAGGATCGGATCGGGAGAGCAGGTCGGAGGGAAACCGGACCATGATGATCTGATTCCTCGTGAAGTACCGAACGTTCCGGTAGGATTTTCCTTTTAATATTTTCCCTTTTTTTCATTTTGTTGTCGTTTTAAGACCTGGTTTTCTGTCAGAATAAAGCAACGGATGGACTGATGAGAATTAAATTAGGCTAAAATAAGCTAGTATAATGTCTTTGTTATTGTACTGCTTGCTTGCTGTAGACGGCTATAATAGAATATTGTGCTTTAATGTGATCTAAATCTCCAGGATCCGCAGTGTCTCGGTGCCTGTCGGGTGCTGCTTAGGCGTCTCTGGCCAGCTGGTCAAATACAGCAGTTAATGTTATCGGTCCCCCCAACCACAAAGGCGATCATCTTCATGTGGCACAAATACCACAGTTTGAGCTGATGGGAAGAAGCCCTTTTTTTTAATGAATGAGAAGGATAAGGGGGATTCCTCTGTGATTCTATCAGCAGAGAAACCACATCCCCATAGCAACAGATAGTAAAACCAATGCCCTGTTTTCCCATTTTAACGGTCACTAAATACACTCCACATTAAAGCAGTACTGGGAAGTGCTGCTTTTGACAGGTCATACATAGTCTCTTGGTCTTAGTCTCTTGGTCTGGGCTGAACCATTCTCAAAGGAGTAAGTATTATATAAGGAGAAGTGGGCAGAGCAACCAGAAACTGTAATCAAGTATCAGTATTTTACTTTGTGATATTAATTACCCAAGTGTAATTTAATTAAGTAATTGTAGTCACCCCATATGAAAGGAAGTATATCTTAAAAAGATTGCTTGACTGGTAACTTTGATCTAGCTTATTGTTTGGGATAATGAACACGTTATAAAGAGCTCGTCTGAAGAAATATAAATACAAATCAGCCATACGTACCTAATTAAATTAGGGCTGTCACAAAATCCGATTTTTCACTAACCTACACCATTATACTGGGTATGATACCTATAGAAAATGTAAAAACAAAAAATAATCCTATCACGCAAATGATTTTTAACTTAATTGTGGTTGTTATTATGTAAGTGGTGGCCTAGTGGTAGAGCATCCACCGCCACAGTGGGAAGGTTGTGGGTTCGAGCCTCAGCCGGGTCATACCAAAGACCATATAAAAATGGTACTTCCCGCCTTCTAGTTTGGTGTTCAGCATAATAGAGTGGTGGAAGGAAAGTTGGTCGATTCTAGTTGTGACTGACAATGTAGATAGGAGAAAATTTCATTCCACTTTACATGTTTGGCTGCATGGATTGAATGACAAGAAAGTTGGCTTTTGTAAATAGCCATGTACAGGTACATCTCAAAAAATTAGAATACCATGAAAAAGTTCAATATTTTTTGTCACTCATTCCATAAAGTGAAACCCATATATTATATAGATTCATTACACAGAGAGTGAAATATTTCAAGTGTTTATTTATTTTAATTTTGATGATTATGGCTTACAGCCCATGAAAACCCCAATTCAGTTTCTCAAAAAATTAGAATATTACATAAAATTAATTTTTAAAAAATAGTTTTTAAATATAAATGTTGGCCGACTGAAATGTATGTCCATGTACACACTCAATACTTGGTCAGGGCTCCTTTTGGATTAATTACTGTATCAGTGTGGTGTGGCATGGAGGTGATCAGTCTGTGGCACTGCTGAGGTGTTATGAAGGTCCAGGTTGCTTTGATAGTGACCTTCAGCTCGTCTGCATTGTTGGGTCTGGTGTCTCTCATCTTCCTCTTGACAGTCCTCCATAGATTCTCTATGGGGTTTAGGTCAGGAGAGTTTGTTGGCCAATCAAACATAGTGATGCCATGGTCATTAAACCAGGTTTGGATACTTTTGGCAGTGTGTGTGGGGGGTGTCAAGTCCTGCTGGAAAATGAAATCGGCTTCTCCATAAAGCTTGTCAGCACAGGGAAGCATGAAGTGCTCTAAAAATTTCCTGGTAGACGACTGCTCTGACTTTGGTCTTGATAAAACACAGTGGACCAACACCAGCAGATGACATGGCTCCTCAAATCATCACTGACTGTGGAAACTTCACACTAAACCTCAAGCAATTTAGATTCTGTGCCTCTCCACTCTTTCTCCAGACTCTGAGACTTTGATTTCCAAATGAATTACTTTTATCTGAACAGAGGTCATCTGCTGGTGTTGGTCCACTGTGTTTTATCAAGACCAAAGTCAGTGCAGTCGTCTACCAGGAAATTTTAGAGTACGTCATGCTTCCCTGTGCTGACAGGCTTTATGGAGAAGCTGATTTCATTTTCCAGCAGGACTCCCCCCCCCCCCCCCCGCCAAAAGTATCAAAACCTGGTTTAATGACCATGGCATCACTGTGTTTGATTGGCCAGCAAACCCTCCTGACCTAAACCCCATAGAGAATCTATGGAGTATTGTCAAGAGGAAGATGAGAGACACCAGACCCAACAATGCAGACGAGCTGAAGGTCACTATCAAAGCAACCTGGACCTTCATAACACCTCAGCAGTGCCACAGACTGATCACCTCTATGCCACTCCACATTAATACAGTAATAAATCCAAAAGGAGCCCCGACCAAGTACTGAGTGTGTACATGGACATACTTTTCAGTCGGCCAACATTTCTATTAAAAAAAAAAACTATTTTTTTTTAAATTAATTTTATGTAATATTCTAATTTTTTTGAGAAACTGAATTGGGGTTTTCATGGGCTGTAAGCCATAATCATCAAAATTAAAATAAATAAACACTTGAAATATATCACTCTCTGTGTAATGAATCGATATAATATATGGGTTTCACTTTCTGAAATGAGTGACAAAAAATATTGAACTTTTTCATGATATTCTAATTTTCTGAGATGTACCTGCATAACTGGCCAAAATTCAAGTCAAATTTATTCACCAACATGTTTAAAAACAACATAAGCTGACCAAAGTGCTTTCCATTCTAAAATCTAAAAAAAGGATTAAAAAAACAAAGATTAAAAAGAGTTTAAAAGAGCTAAAAAAAAAGACAATTACTCTTTAATAAATTATGAAAAGACAGGTACGTAGATAACACCCAATATACTCTACATAATATTAATATGAATAATATTCTCACAATTTTATTTTATTTATAATCCTTCATTAGTCCCACAATGGGGAAAGAACACCCCTTTTAACACCCTTAATTCAAATCATATCATGACAGAACAGCACACCATAATGAAACTCATATTATACTGTACATAATTACAAATTAATTTACATACTACATGAATGACATTACATGCTGAGTCAGAATAGAACAATAATTCCAACTCTGATTTTTAATGAAAAATGACTTAAAACACAGTCCTAAGCTAGTTATTAGACAAGTTATTACTGTATGAACACACACACGTCTAACTAGTTTCTCTGTCTGATGGATTTAATTCTGCTGGGCACAGTCAAACAAAAATCTATTTTATTTTAAATTATCAGTGAGAGCAGGGGACATTTTGATGTCCTGTATAAGATTCAAGAATCAAAGATTTTGTCAATAATACTACTATACATACATGACATACAGGAGAATAGAAATGGCATTTCTCTCTCTCTTCAGTGGTGTGCACAATGTTAAAAAAAGAAAAAGGAATAAGGCTGGAAAATACAGCTTAGCTAACATTTTAATATGATTGAACAAGCTTCACAAATTGAATTTGTACTCAATGCAGTGAGTGCGACCAGATGCAAAGGAGTGAAAGTGCGTTTTTTTTTTTTTCTTCGTAAGTGTGCTCATGTAAGAACAAAAGTATCCTACCGTGAAACTGTTCATGAAAGTACAATAGCAGCAAAAAAAGTTACTTGATTCCATGTAACAGAGTAGATGTAACTAGTTACCACCCATCTGTGATTGTAATCCTTATGTCTTTCACCAGAGACCGACCACGGCCTGAGCTGAAGAGGGGGTTCCAGTCCCGATTTCCAGCTATGGGGAAGGACTACTACAAGACCTTGGGCATCCCCAAGGGCTCCAACGAGGAGGAGATCAAAAAGGCCTACCGGCGCATGGCGCTCCGCTTCCACCCCGACAAGAACACGGATCCCAATGCAGAGGAGAAGTTCAAGGAGATTGCAGAGGCCTATGAGGTGCTCAGCGACCCCAAGAAGAGGGTCGTCTATGATCAGCTGGGAGAGGAAGGTGAGGAGGGGGTTCACGCTTGCTCTGTTTGTGTCCAGATCATTCTGGTGAAAACAGTCAGAGAGTTCAGACAGTGTTAGTACAGCCTTCTTAAACGGGCGTTATGATGGATTAAACTGTTATTGAAATAGCTCAGGCACAGGCTCGGCTTCTAATATCACAGCAGAGAGTCTTGGAGAGTTTCTGAAGTAATAATGCTGTCCCTCCTCTGTTTCCGCGTTCTTGTGTTGGCGCATGTGTAGTTGGATGTGGTTCTCTTCCGTGTCAGCATCACTTACACGTTGCGATACTTCACTGTCTACCTCAGCTGCTACTGCAGTGTGTGTGTTCACTGACAGACAGATGGCCAAAGATCATTACGTGGCTCAGATATGAATAGCAGCGACTGCTGTAGTTTGCGTTAGTGGGTGTTCTGTGCATGAGTCTCTTCTGAGTGAGTGTGTTGGACGGGGGTGACCTGATGGTTCATGAGTTCCTCCACCATCAGCGCTGTTGGAAGGTCTCAGATATTGTGGGATTTTTTTTCCCCGCCCACTCAGGCTCTGCTCTTTTCTCTGCTGTTACCCACACTCTGTAGTTTTTATTGTTGTATGTCTGGATCTGAGTTCATTATGATTGTGTTTTCAGCTAGTGGGTGTTGGCGAATGTGCATGTGAGAATTCACGTTCTCCTCGTTTTTCCTCCTCACTCAGGTTTGAAAACAGGGGGCAGCAGCTCTTCAGGTGCTCCTGGCAGCTCAACATACCACTACACTTTTCATGGGGACCCCCATGCCACCTTTGCTTCCTTCTTTGGTGGCTCGAACCCTTTCGACATGTTTTTTGGTTCCAGCCGCAGTCACAGCCGCTCCAATGGTTTCCCTTTTCACAACGAGCACAGCAATGACGTGGATCAGGATACGGAAATGGATGAGGACGACCCCTTCCCTCACTTCGGGAGGCAGTTCGGTTTTGCAGCGGGGATGAACAACGGCTTTCCAGGGGAGGGCCGCAGGCGGAGAGGCACACCATCTGAGCGCCTGGGGACTGGCAAAAAGCAGCAGGATCCTCCAGTCGTCCATGAGCTGAAGGTCTCGCTGGAAGAGATCTTTCATGGCTGCACAAAGCGCATGAAGATCACCCGGCGGAGGTTGAACCCGGACGGTCGGAGCATGAGGACAGAAGATAAGATCCTCAATATTGTCATCAAAAAGGGATGGAAGGAGGGGACCAAGATAACTTTCCCAAAGGAGGGGGACGAGACCCCTGAGAACATTCCTGCCGACATAGCCTTTGTGCTTAAAGACAAAGGGCACGCCCACTTCAAAAGAGACGGTTCCAACATTATTTTCAACTGCAAGATCAGCCTAAAAGAGGTGCGTCTGTCAGTTTTTATGTCTTCTGTTTTTCTATCTGAATTTAATGTTTTCTGGCCTTTCTTTTAGTTGTAGTTCTGCATGTGCATCAGCTTATGATGCTGCCGAATTGATTCCCGCTGGAGCAAATGGGGAGCATATCTGTTTAAATTTATGAGGCTGTGATGTTTTTGGATGAATATATAAGAGTAATAAGTCTTCATACTTTTTAGGAATGCACTCATTTGTCTGCTTAACTTTGGTATGGGCTGATATTTGCCTAGTTGACTGCCATCAGCTCACTGCCGTGTAAGATAACATTGATGAATGGCAGCGTGTGATGTTTACCTGATTGTGTGGCAACAGTAGACTACAAATATAAATCCTGAAAATGAGCAGAATTGTTAAAATTGTTCAGTTATTTTTTTTAATACAGCATATTTTTTGTTTCCCTGGCCTAAAGGAGGGAATACATGACAAAAAAAACAGTCAGCATCAGCTGTCAGCCATCGAATAAATTATTCTTTTTAACATCAGTATTTGTATCAGCCCCAAATTTCGGTGTATCCATGTCACTCATCGAGGAGAGCTATAGGGCTGTGTCCTGGGTTGATGGCCACTGAGAATCAGAGATACTGAGGGGTGAATGTGCACACATGAGTTAAACAGAGTCTGTATTACTGTGCTGTGAGAGAAGTGGCAGGAATGTGCTGTCCTCGTGTGACTGGCTCCAAGCCATTGCCGTCGTTTGTTCTGCCCACTATATTAAAGCATATGCATCAACACATAAGCAGCCACACGGGCATCAAGCTGCACACACTCAAACACAAATACAAGTGTACGCTCTCTTGCATCTTCAAGCATATTTGCAACCACCCTCCGTTAAAGATGGATTATGGTGTGACTTTGGTGACAGTCCAGGCTGTTATTACTCTGACTGGCAGGACATTTAATTAGCTGCTCCTACAAGAACATCGGGTCCAGCACAGCTCTGGTCCGGCTGTAATTTACTAAAACTTTGATGGTTCTAACACCACTGCCACTTACAGACCTATGCTCCGCATCATTGACTTAGTGACAAGTGCTCTCAAAGGGATGACACTGTAAAGGGAGGGGGTTTTTTAGTTCGCCCTTGACAGTTTTGAACATTTTCCCCCTAAAAGCAGAACATATTCTCACAAATAAGAAGGGTGGGGGGGAGCAAAACAAGTCCCTGTACATATCACCACGATGAAGCCCAGTTAATAAGAGCACTTTAGTGTTTGTTGAGTCACACTAACCAGGAGATGGTGCTTCATCAAACCTGCAGTGATTAAGTTTTCACTGCAGAACTCCCACAGCTAAAACCCTCCGCTCTTACAGCAGCCAGATAAGAGACTTAATTCTCACGCAGCTGAAGACGAGGTGGGAGAGGGAAAAGATGATGTGGCTGGGGTGGGGGGTATCAGGGGAATATTAGGGAAGCGGGTCAGATGAGTCAGTATCCAAAGCAAAGAAGAGCTCATATTCCACTGCTTCTTTCTGCTTGTCTCTCTTGAAGATGTGATGCTTGATGCTGCAGTGAACAGCCCCAGATGCAAAGTGCTAGTCAGCATGCTACATAAGGGTAATGTGGCATATGTTATGTATTGCATCAGGAGATGATATAAAGCGGGGAAACAATCTGGAAGTGCTCATACTCAGGTTAAAAAAAACAGCTGGACAAAATAAAACCTACTGTATAATTCCTCTGCTGCTTGGATGCTCAGCTTCATTTTCTGCCAGGAGCATGCCCAGCTGAGCAGCCTCCTTCAATGCCACCGAGCTTATTTTTCCATGCTCTAAACTCCTGAGAGACAATAGACAAGGCAGCATTCAGCCCTGCAGTGCCAAGGGTTTGGTGTAAATTGGACAAGCCAATATCCCAAAAACTGAAGGGTATTAAGATTTATAGGAGGGCTCCACGTGGCTTTAATGACTCTGCTGCTATCGCATGTATGGCAGTGTTTTTCTAGCATCTTGCTCTGCTGCAAATCCGTGTACTGTGGTGCTTGCATCTGCATTTGTCAGAATCTGCTGTGTGTAGCAGTGGCAGACAGCCCACAGTTTATCTGAGGATACTTTGGGTGTTTGGGACTTTTTCAACTGCTCACTACAGTTAAAAAACAAAACAAAACACAGCAGCTACTTTTTAACACATCATCATTTCTTTAATACCAAATTATGGCCCTTTTAAAAGTTAAGGATGCTGTATTGTGCATTTTCTAGGAATTAATTTTAAGTTTTGCCATCGTCAAGGACATATGAGGGGGGACTGAAAAGTTCATAGTGGTCATATTTGACCACATGTGGTTTATTTTTCAACATATCTCCCCTTTGGTCCACACACTTCTCCCATCGGTGGTGCAGCACTTGGATCCCTGCGGTTGAAAAATAAACCACATTTGGTCAAATTTGACCACTATGAACTTTTCAGTCCCCTCGTACATAGATATTGTATGTAGTATGTAGTATCTAGTATGTATGTACTATGTATGTAATTTTAAAGACCAAAAACCATGACTTTGTTGTTTTATGGTTCTTCAAAAAAAAAAAAAAAAAAGGTTTGTAAAACAGGCAGTTTTCAATCTGCACATCAAAATTAATGAGCCCCTAATCTGACTGGGTAAAGGTTTTTTAATGGCCCAATCACAAGTAACAGTGCAATCAGGGTGTGTTTGTTTCATTAACTTGGAGAACTGAAGGCGGGACTTGATGATTATGACATCATAAAAACCAGGATGTGAAACCTTCTATATAAGAACTACACAAAGGCAGTATGTGTTTCTTTGTAAAGTGACCATTTTAATATTTCAACAATGCACGTGTGATCCATTTCTGTATTTTATAAGGTAAAATTCACCAAAACACAATTTTGCACAATATGGGACCTTTGATTTATGTCTGGAAAGTGTCATTACAGTTATAGCCAAATATGCGTGTGTGTGTGTGTGTGTGTGTGTGTGTGTGTGTGTGTGTGTGTGTGTCCGTTTCCATAGTGTTGTTGTCTGAGCGGAGGCTTACGCAACCAGTGGGCCTTCGGATCAGCTGGCAGTGTGTGTCGAGTGTCATAGCAACCTGTCTGTGTGTGAGACTTGTATTAGTCAATGGAGCTGTTCCTAAGGGGATGAGCCACTGGTCTCTATTACAGTCAAAGGGTAAATCAGCCTTTAACATTTATAGTGGATAAAGGGATGCTGAGGTCATAGCTAGCAAATGCAGAGGCATCTACTGCTGTTAAACAAAAAACAGATGAGGCAAGAAAATCCTCCAGCACTCTAATGAAACAGCAGCCAAGAACATCACTATCACATGATTATGAAAATTAGAATATTACTTCTTAAACTGATCTGTCTTATTACCAAGTATTTAGTGTTGTCTCTCAGCAATGGACATGTAGCAAAATGGCATGTAGTAATTATACATCTATTTGAACCTGTTGAAAGTTAAACAACTGTTAGATTGGCTCCAGACTGAAATAGATCAGTGATCAATGGATTCCTTTGGAGTTTTGTATGAGGATTGTTCATTAAATATTCCCCCGAAGTCATTTCCCTGGGACTGAGAGGAAGCAAACTTGGCACAGTTATTAGTCTTTCTCTACAAAGGTACCACCAACGGTCACACACTTCTCCCATTGCTTTATGCAGCTGTGGAGACCTTGCCTGTAGAAGTCTGCAGGTTGTGTCAGAATCCACAACTTGACCTCAGAAATCAGTATTTCATCATCTTGGAAGTGCTCGCCTTTCAAAAATGACTTCATGATTTGAAAGAGGTTTAAGTCAGATGGTGTGAGGTTGGGAGAATAAGGGAGGTGAGGAAGAATTTCATAACTGCAGGACCATGCTTCCGTCTGGGCAACATGCAAGTTCTGAACTGGGATGTTGTCTTGCAGGAGGTGGACACCTTTGGTCAGCATGCTATGCCTCTTGTTTTGATGGCCCTCTGCAATTTCTGCAGCAGTGAAGCATAGTAATTCCCGGTAACTGTTGCACCCTTTGCCAGGAAATCCATCATCAATACTCCATGTTGGTCCCAAAAGACTAAGCATGACCCTGCCCACCAAGGGTTGGACACGTGCCTTCTTCTAAGGTGATGAGTCATAATGTTTCCATTGCTTTGACTGGGCTTCAGTCTCTGGATCATAGTGTTGGACCCATGATTCATCCTACATGATTAGTATGTTGAAAAAGTCCTCCTGGTCTTCTTAGCATATGGCCAGAAGAGCTTGGAAGTACGTAACTCATTTCTGCTTCTGGAACAGTATGAGCAACCGAGGAATTCATCATGCCGACAACTTCTCCTTGTGCAAATGATTATTGATGATTTTTTTCCACAAACCCAACACTGATCTTGACATTTTGGACAAGTTGGTGAAGAGTTATGGGGTGATCCTCCAAATTGGTGGCCTCCATTAGCTGGATGATGTCTTCATCAGTGGTGCACTGTAGTCACCTGGGAATGGATGCCATTTCCACCAATGTCCAATCACACTTGAACTGTTAATGCCAGTGCTTGACTATATCATATGATGGGACATCCTCTCCATAAGTCTTTCATTTCATGGAATGTCTCCCATGTTGTGTGGCCTCTCAAGTACAGGAACCTGATGACTGCTCTGCATTCAACTGGCTCCATTATCACCTTAGCGCCTGTAAAAGAGAAACTCTTAGGAGTTTAGCACTGTAAATTACCACTTGACCTATGCATTATTGTACATGTGCATGTTCAACCTCCTCTAATAACCAGAAATGAGTCAGGGGAAATCTTTAATGAGTAGCCCTTGTACAAATATTGTATCATTTGCAAAGCTGATGAATTCTGAATGCCTCAGCAATTCATTGTCTTCTTTTAAAGATGCATTCCAGTGACTCTAAAACCACCTCAAAAACCAATCTGTTTTGTCTCTAATAGTATATTGTGGCTTTTTATACACCAAAAAACTTTCATTTCCTTAGAATGGCTTGGAAAGAGCTTTTATGTCTTTGACCTACTGAAGTATGTGTGGATCTATGAATATTCTAATTAGCTCCACCCATACTCCCACCCACCAGTAGCTGGAAGAAGACGAGGATATTGTACAAGGCTCCGAAAAGGCCATCTAACTTGAGGAAGTACCGTCATAGGTGAACCCATGGAATAGTTGCTGTCCAGCCCGGCATGAAGGCTGGAAAGCTTCCTGCCAGTCTCTGTTTACCCACTCACTGCAGATCGCCTCGCTGGGGGCTGGTGAGTAGTTCGCCTCGGTCCAGTGCATTCGCCAGCCGGATCGCCTCCAAGGTGCTCCCTGGCCTCTTTCCTTCAGAGCTTGCCTTGCTTCGAGCTGCTCCAAGGCGAACTGCTCGCTGGCCCTCAGTGAGGAGATCCGGGGTGAGTGGGTAACCAGAGACGGCTCCTTCGGGGGAAGAGGGAGGAGCCAAGGAGCACTCAATTCCTTTGGAATCTTTTTCCCTGGCTCGCTTCTGGGAGAGGTGATGTGGCTGGCGGGGTGCACTGGCGGGTACTCCCAGCGAGGTGAGGGGAGCCCTCCAGCCCGGCAGTGACTGCCTCTCCGCTCCATTGAGAATGATCCTTCCGCAGGTTCATCTACGACGATACTTGCCCCAGCCGTTGCGCCACACAAACCAGGGCCATCTCTTCTGGCATGCAGGCTACAAACCCGTGTCCTCTCCGGTATTTTAGCAGGGACACTGAGGTTTTTCCAAGTAAAATTAATCACTGCTGTCATATTTTCATGTCTGTGGGTAAGACATGTAATTTAAAAGGATTTCATGCTCACACAGCCAAAAACTGAACACTGAAAAGATCATAGGCTGAAAAGTTCATAGTGGTCAAATTTGTAACTGAGACACCAACTAATTAACTAAGACAGATGAGAAAATTATAAGAAAAAGTTATGAGAATGAAAGACTCAAATTTATCAAAAAAAAGTCACAAAATTTGAGAGTAAAACATTGTAAAAACACAAGGAAAAAGTTACAAATGAGAAATTCGAACATTTTATAGAAGAAAGAGCTGAAAGATTATACAAAAAAGCTGAGGGTTTAAGGAAAAAAGCCTTGTAAATTAACTAGAAAAAATCATTTTCCAAGACAAAGTATGGCAAAAGAAGTCACAAAATTGGTCTGAAAGTTAATAGGAAAATGGCTGCAAATTTACAGGAAAAATGCACAATTTTACATGTAAAAAGTTGCAAATGTATGAGATAAGCTATAGATTAATGGAAAAAGGTTACAAATTTACAGGGAAAAGTCACAAATTTATGGGGGGAGGGAAGCTGCAAATTTATGAGAGAAATTTTTGTAAATTTCCTGGAAAATATTATACATTTAGAGGGGAAAGAGAAATTTTTTTAATAGTGGTTCCAAAAAAGTGTAAATTCAGACATTGTCTTTTGCTGCCATCTGGTGGGTTAACATTGAAACATCAATTTGACATTATTCTACATCTTGTGAGCTTTCCAAAGCTGCATGACATGTGCAGTTTACTTTGTTTTACATTGTTTACATTTTAATTTATATTTAAAATATTTTATTCTTTAAAATTATTTGATATTGTAAAAATGTATAGAGTCTGCCTGGTCCTTTTATCATTAAAAACTATGCCAAATCTGTCCAGAAAGTGTCACTTCTGTATAATTTTGTCCAGTTGCAGTCAAGAAGCTGCCTAATTGATTCAATGACGTCTCTGCATATAGATTTATTGTTGTAATGGTGTTTTAAACATCAAAATAAAAAGAATTAGGCAAGGATCCATCCATCCATCTTCTACCGCTTTTCCGGAGGTCCGGGTTGTGGAGGCAGCAGTTCAAGCAGAGAAGCCCAGACTTCCCTCTCCCCCGCCACCTGCTCCAGCTCTTCAGAGAGGATACCAAGGAGTTCCCAGACCAGATGGGAGACATAGTCTCTCCACCGAGTCCTGGGTCTGCCCCGGGGTCGCCTCCCAGTGGGACGTGCCCAAAACACCTCAATTGGGAGGCGTCCAGGAGGCATCCTAATCAGATGCCCATACCACCTCAACTGACTCCTTTCAATGTGGAGGAACAGCAGTTCTACTCTGAGCCTCTCCCGGATGACTGAGCTCCTCACCCTATCTCTGAGGGTGAGTCCAGCAATCCTACGGAGAAAGCTCATTTTAGCCGCTTGTATCCGCGATCTTGTTCTTTCGGTCATTACCCAAAGCTCGTGACCATAGGTGAGAGTAGGAACGTAGATTGACTGGTAAATTGACAGCTTTGCCTTAGAACTCAGCTCCCTCTTCACCACAACAGACCAGTACAACGTCCGCATCACTGCAGATGCTGCTCCGATCCGTCTGTCAGTCTCTCGCTCCATTTTCCCCTCACTCGTGAACAAGACCCCAAGATACTTAAGCTCCTCCACTTGGGGCAGGAGCCTGTCCCCAACCCAGAGAGGACAATCCACCTTTTTCCGGCTGAGGACCATGGACTTGGACTTGGAGGTGTTGATTCTCATCACAGCCGCTTCACACTCAGCGGCAAACCGTCCCAGTAAGACCTGTAGGTCATTGCTGGATGAAGCCAACAGGACAACATCATCTGCAAACAACAGAGATGAGATCCTGTGGTCACCAAGCATGATGCCCTCCATTCCCTGGCTGCGCCTAGAAATCCTGTCCATAAAAATTATGAACAGGATCAGTGACAAAGGGCAGCCCTGGCGGAGTCCAACTCTCACTGGGAATGAGTCCGACCGAGTGTTGGCAATACGAACCAAACTCTCACAACGGTAGTACAGAGACCGAATAGCTCATAACAACAAGCCCGATACCCTATACTCCCGAAGCACCCCCCACAAAAAACCTCGAGGGACGCGGTCAAATGCCTTTTCCAAGTCCACAAAACACATGTAAACTGGTTGGGCAAACTTCCACGAACCCTCGAGAACTCTCGAGAGGGTAAAGAGCTGGTCCGATGTGCCACGGCCAGGACGAAAACCACATTGCTCCTCCTGAATCCGAGGTTCGACCAACGGCCGGACTCTCCTCTCCAGTACCTTGGCATAGACTTTCCCAGGGAGGCTGAGGAGTGTGATCCCTCTAAAGTTGGAGCACACCCTCCGCTCCCCTTTTTTGAAGAGAGGAACCACCACCCCAGTTTGTCATGCCAAAGGCACTGCCCCCGACCTCCACGCAATGTTGCAGAGGCGTGTCAACCATGACAGCCCAACAACATCCAGGGCCTTGAGGTACTCGGGGCGAATCTCGTCCACCCCCGGGGCTCGACGACCAAGGAGATTTTTAACCACCTTGGCGACCTCAGCCCCTGTGATAGGTGAGTCATCCCCCTTGTCCATAAACACTGCTTCCTCTGTGGAAGGCGTATCAGCGGGATTGAGGAGATCCTCGAAGTATTCCTTCCACCGTCCAACGATATCCCCAGTCGAAGTCAACAGCACCCCATCCGCACCATACACAGTGTGGACAGGGAGCTGCTTTCCCCTCCTGAGCCGCCGGACAGTTTGCCAGAATCTCTTCGAGGCCGACCGAAAGTCTTGTTCCATGGCCTCACCGAACTCCTCCCATACTCGGGTTTTTGCTTCAGCAACCACCCGAGCTGCACTCCGCTTGGCCTGCCGGTACACCTCAGCTGCTTCGGGAGTCCCACAAGCCAACCAAGCTTGATAGGACTCCTTCTTCAGCTTAATGGCCCCCCTCACCACTGGTGTCCACTTCTTGGTTCGGGGGTTGCCACCATGTGATGTACCGACCACCTTGCGGCCGCAGCTCTGGGCCACCGCTTCAACAACAGAGGTGGAGAACATGGCCCATTCACACTCCATGTCTCCAGACTCCCTCGGAATGTGGTTAAAGTTCTTCCGGAGGTGGGAGTTGAAGACCTCCCGGACAGGGGCCTCAGCCAGACGTTCCCAGCACACCCTCACTATACGTTTGGGTCTACCAGGTCTGAATGGCTTCCTCCCCTGCCATCGGAGCCAACTCACCACCAGATGGTGATCAGTTGACAGCTCTGCACCTCTCTTTACCCAAGTGTCCAAGACATATGGTCGCAGGTCTGATGACATGATAACAAAATCGATCATTGACCTGCAACCTAGGGTGTCCTGGTGCCAGGTGCACATATGGACACCCTTATGCTTGAACATGGTGTTCGTTTTGGACAAACTGTGGTTGGCACAGAAGTCCAATAACTGAACACCACTCGGGTTCAGATTGGGCAGGCCGTTCCTCCCAATCACTTCCCTCCAGGTTTCACTGTTGTTGCCCACATGCGCATTGAAGTCCCCCAGTAGGACAATGGAGTCTCCAAGAGGAGCACCCTCCAGCACCCCAGTCACAGACTCCAAAAAGGGTGGGTACTCTGAAACATCATTTGGTGCATAGACACAAATGATGGTCAGGACCCGTTTCCCAACCCGAAGGTGCAGGGAAGAGCCTTCGGGTTGGAGCTTGGCCTTTTCTGGAATTAGGCAAGGATAATAAATTCAATTTTATGCTTTGGTTTCTCAAAATCTCCTCAGTCATAGTAAAATATACTGTGCAATGCCAATTATGCTAGGAGGAAATTCTGTGAGGTCTTGCCTCTCTATAGAGACCACGACTATGCATGTAGACCTTAGACTTGTGGAGTTATCAAAGATTTATTTTGAGTGTTTGTTTTGGCGAGTAACACCGCAAAATACAGTGCATCCGGAAAGTATTGACAGTACTTCACTTTTTCCACATTTTGTTATGTTACAGCCTTATTCCAAAATGGATTAAATTCTTTTTTTTTCCTAAAAATTCAACACACAATACCCCATAATGACAACATGAAAAAAGTTTTTTTTTTTTAGATTTTTTTCAAATTTATTAAAAATAAAAAAACTAAGAAATCACATGTACATAAGTATTCACAGCCTTTGCCATGAAGCTCAGAATTGAGCTCAGGTGCATCCTGTTTCCACTGATCATCCTTGAGATGTTTTTACAGCTTAATTGGAGTCCACCTGTGGTAAATTCAGTTGATTGGACATGATTTGGAAAGGCACACACCTGTCTATATAAGGTCCCACAGTTGACAGTGCATGTCAGAGCACAAACCAAGCATGAAGTCAAAGGAATTGTCTGTAGACCTCCAAGACAGGATTGTCTCGAGGCACAAATTTGGGGAAGGGTACAGAAAAATTTCTGCTGCTTTGAAGGTCCCATTGAGCACAGTGGCCTCCGTCATCCGTAAATGGAAGAAGTTTGGAACAACTAGGACTCTTCCTAGAGCTGGTCGGCCGTCTAAACTGAGCGATCAGGGGAGAAGGGCCTTAGTTAGGGAGGTGACCAAGAACCCGATGGTCACTCTGTCAGAGCTCCATTGTTCCTCTCTGGAGAGAGGAGAACCTTCCAGAAGGGCAGCCATCTCTGCAGCAATCCACCAATCAGGTCTGTATGGTAGAGTTTGCCAAAAGGCACCTGAAGGACTCTCAGACCATGAGAAACAAAATTCTCTGGTCTGATGAGACAAAGATTGAACTCTTTGGTGTGAATGCCAGGTATCATGTTTGGAGGAAACCAGGCACCACTCATCACCAGGCCAATGCCATCCCTACACTGAAGCATGGTGGTGGCAGCATCATGCTGTGTGGATGTTTTTCATCGGCAGCAAGTGCGAGACTAGTCAGGATAGAAGGAAAGCTGAATGCAGCAATGTACGCAGATATTCTGGATGAAAACCTGCTCCAGATCGCTCTTGACCTCAGACTGGGATGGCGGTTCATCTTTCAGCAAGACAGTGACCCTAAGCACACAAGATATCAAAGGAGGGGCTTGAGGACAACTCTGTGAATGTCCTTGAGTGGCCCAGCCAGAGCCCAGACTTGAATCCAATTGAACATCTCTGGAGAAATCTTTAAATGGCTGTGCACCGACGCTTCCCATCCAACCTGATGGCGCTTGAGAGGTGCTGCCAGGAAGAATGGGAAAAACTGCCCAAAGATACAGTCGGTGGGCCAAGCTTGTGGCATCATATTCAAAAAGACTTGAGGCTGTAATTGCTGCCAAAGGTGCATCAACAAAGTATTGAGCAAAGGCTGTGAATACTTATGTACATGTGATTTCTTAGTTTATTTTTAATAAATTTGCAAAAATCTCAAACTTTTCATGTTGTCATTATGGGGTATTGTGTGTAGAATTCTGAAGAAAAAAAATGAATGTATTCCATTTTGGAATAAGGCTGTAACAACAAAATGTGGAAAAAGCACTGAATCTTTCTGGATGCACTGCACCCTTTGGGCTTGAACAAGGTCACAAATTTATGTGAAAAGTCTCAAAATTGCTAGAAATAGTCTTTTTAAAAAAACAATGCAGCTTTTGTGTGAGAAAATTATGTACTTGAGAGAAAAAAAAAATGTCTCTTTAACTATTTCTAAAGTTGACATTCCAGTTTGTACTTCTGAATCTGTCATTTTACCTTTATTTTTATTTTTTTTTCGGTCCAAAAGTTGAAATGATTTTGCCATAAAAGAGATGGCATGGTTTTCAGAAACACCCAGAAACAGACGCAGGCTTGAACAACAATGATCTTTTATTGAATGAGAGTGGATGTGTGCGCGTGTGAATGGTGTGGGAATGTAGTGTAGTGCTAGCAGGAGCGTGACGACAGGACAGGTCTGGCAACCCTGGAACGACAACAAGACAGGAGAGTTAGCTTCAGGCTGGCAGGTAATGATGTTAATAGAGTTTTAGCAGTCTTACGGCAGCGAAGAGATAATTCAGCTCCGAAGAGATGACTTTCCAATACCAGCCCAGCGATCTGCTGTGAAGCCGTAGTGCAGGTGCGGAGTATTTACAGTGCAGCTTGGGTGAAGGTGATGTGTGCTCCAGCTCACCAATTTGCGAGAGGAGAAAGCCGCTGTTCACAGCTGAAGTCCGGTCTGCTGCCAGGAGGAAAGGGAGATCCGCCTGGAGGGTGGTCCACCTGTGCACAGGGAACAAGGGGAAGAAAGGCAGGTGCAGGTAAAAGCTCTGAGAAGCCTTACGTTACATTGGGGAGATGGAACTCCCGTGACGAGAAGCAGGTGATCTGAGATGCACTCTCAAGTATAGCGAGATGGAGGAAGACACTAGGGAGGAGGTCTTCCTGGGAGAAAGCGTAGACGTCTCCGTGCTGACTACTGGAGAGCGTTCCTTATAAAGCGTGCTTGATGAGTGAGAGCAGGTGTGCCCGCAGCTTTGAAAGATAATTAGGGCGAGGCACACACACTGCAGATCACCACAAGAGATTTCCCACTTATTGTGTAGGTCATCTACAATAACTTCCCAAGTGTCTTTCTTCACACCTTTATATTTCTTCTGACTCATTTTTATGGTTGTCAGTTAGTTATTCATAGGGTTCATTCATGGATTTAAATAGTTCTTTCTGGCCAGCACAAATCTGGCAAATGATTCTCACTGGAAAGCCTGTGAAGTCGTAATAACCACAGGTCTCCGTGTTTAGTTTAGCGCTCTCTACACTCTGACTGGGTTCATCAGGCACTGCGATAAGGAGGTGAGGCTTAGCATGTGTGTGTGTTTGGTGTGGTTTGGGGATCTGACAGGCCCTCCAACTATTTACGAGCTCAGCCGATTCCTGCCTCACTTCATTAGTCCCAGCTATGAGACTTGCTAAAATTAGTTCCCTGTGCAGTGTGCCCCCCCCCATCCACCCCCAAACACTGACACACTTACACACACATAGAGACACAAAAACTTTCACAACTGCCAAGTCATGTCTTCCTTGATGTTCCTGTTCCAAAACACTGCTCTCTAGACTCCATGGTGCTATAGGCAACGTTAAACGATTTGTCAAAAAGATCACGCACGTTAACACGCACACAACACGCAACACACAACAAAGTTTGCCTTATCATACCATGCTGTGGGAACATAACTGTCTTTTTTTGTTTATTTTTTTACCTCATGGAAACATTAACTCACTGAGTTATTCTTGGATTTGGTATTTGAATCTGACTAAACATATTAACTCTTTCGATCTCTTCTCCTCTCCAGGCATTATGTGGCTGCACAGTTAGTATTCCCACGCTGGAAAACCGAGTCATCTCGCTCCCCTGCCATGACATCATCAAACCAGGGACGGTGAAGCGAATCAGGGGGGAAGGCCTGCCTTTCCCGAAGAACCCATCACAGCGTGGCGACCTTATCGTGGAGTTCTCCGTCCGTTTTCCTGACAGGATCCCCCCTCAGTCCAGAGAGATTATCAGACAACACCTCCCACCGTCATAGGACCTCTTATCCTCCAATACCGCACCACTCCAGGATAAACCCAGAAAACATCCATTCAACGACACTGTATTTACATGCTGTCTATTTTCTGTCAGTTCACACAGCGTTAAGCATGCTGTGGTTTGTATGAACTTTACAGTGGCAAGATGAAGTCAGGATGCCAATAGAAATGGCAATATCAGGATGTAATTTAATCATGATGTGTTTTGTCTTTTTGGCCCAAGCACACACACTAACATACAAGCACTTGGGCAGTGAAGTGTTGCTGGGGACGGGCTCGGCCCAGTGGTGAGTTTTTAAAAGAAGCTCTTTTCTTAACTGTTTTTTTATGGATTTGTCAGTGGTTTTACATGGAGTTCAAATCTCTGGTTATCTTTTATGTCCTTGGATGAAGCGTGAAATATTTTTTAAAAGGGAAGGGGGTTTTTTTCCCCAAGATTTTGCTTTTGAAAGGGGTCAGAATAGGATTTTTCTTTATTTTTACCTTGAGTGTACCAGCAGCTTCAGAGTATTCAGTGCAGTTCCTGGTTATATAATGTAACTCTGATACCTGTGTTTTTATGCTTTCTGTCAAGTAAAGCATTGCGCTTTAAAGGTGGGGTTTGTACATTTTCAAGAGGTATATAGAAACCTTTCAGGGTATGTTACATCTGGTTTTCTGGATGTGAATTATACCCACATACCCCCTCTGTTCCAGGGACGTGCACAGACATTTTGAGGGGCCAGTGGTTTTCTATGAAACAAGGGCAAAATTGCAAGAAAGAAAACAGTAGATTTTTAAGACAAAAGTAAGAAATGAATGAGAAATGTTGCAAATTTATGAGGAAAACAAGTCACTTATTTACAATAACAATCACTGAAAATATAAAAGAAAACAAGAAATGTATTAAAAAAAGATGCATTAAATTTGTCAGAAAAAAGTGATATATTTTTGACAAAACATCACAAAATTACAAGAGAAAAGTAACACATTTTAAAGGGAAAAATATATTTTTCAATGAAAAGGCATAAGAGGAAAAAAGGCACAAAAAGTCACAAAGTTGGAAGAAAAAAGGTGAATTTTTGAAGTGAAAGTCACAAATTCAAAATAATTTGGAAATTAAAGAACCAAAAAATGTCTCAAATTTCCAGGAAGCCTCAAAATTTTGTCAAAAAAGTTTTTAATTACAAGAAAAATGAAGAAAGAAAAAATAATAATCTTAGACACAATAAAAAGTAGCCAATTTGTGAGAATATTCCTAAAATCATATATTAAAAAATGCAAATAACAATGTTATATACTGCATGTTTTTGTGATTACAGGTGATTACAGTTAACTGGCTGAAGCTGGATCCTCCCGGGATTGGTCACTGGTTGCAGAAAGTAAAACCTGTTCATATGATGGAATATACAGTGCTGTGAAAAAGTATTTGCCCCTTTCCTGATTTCTTATATCTTTGCATATTTGTCACACTTAAATGTTTCAGATCATCAAACAGATTTTAATATCAGACACAGATAACCTGAATAAATACAAAATGCAGTTTTCAAATGATGATTTCATTTATTAAAGGAAAAAAAATATCCAAACCTACTTGGCCCTATGTGAAAAAGTAATTGCCCCTCTTGTTACATCATGAATAAACTGTGATTAACCATATTTTTTGGAAAGATGAGTTCAGTTTCAGTAGCTACACCTAAGTCTGATTACTACCAGACTTGTTGACTCAAGAAATCACTTAAATAGAACCTGTCTGACAACATGAAGTAAGCTAAAAGATCTCAAAAAGCAACACATCCCACTGTGATCTAAAGAAATTCAAGATCAGATGAGAAACAAAAACCCAGAACAGTCTAAAGAACTGCAGGCCTCACTTGTCTCAGTTTGGACACTGGTCCATGATGAAACAATAAGAAAGAGACTGGGCAAAAATGGCATCCATGGGCAGCTCGGTGACGCAGTGGTTAGCACTGTGGCAGCACAGTAAGAAGGTCACAGGATCGATTCCACCCCTGACCATCGTGGGTTCAATCCCACCCCCTGACAATTGGTGATCCTTCTGTATGGAGTTTGCATGTTCTCCCCGTGCCTGTGTGGATTTACCCTGGGTACTCCAGTTTCCTCCCACAGGCCAAAAACATGCAAGTTAGGTTAACTGGAGACTCTAAAGTGGCCCTAGGTGTGAATGGTCAAGGGATTGGCGCTGTACCGTGGCTGCCTCATCCATCCAGGTGGATGCCCTGAATTTCCCTCTGGGGATCAATAAAGTACACAAAATACAAAAAATACAGAGTTCCAAGACAAAAACCGCTGCTGGACAAAAACAACACAATGACTCGTCTCACAATTGCCAGAAAACATCTAGATGATCCTCCAGACTTTTGGGAAAATATTCTGGGGAGCGATGAGACAAAAGTTGAACTTTCTGGAAGACGTGTCCTGTTTTATCTGGCATAAAACTAACACAGAATTTCATAAAAAGAACATCATATCAACAGTCAAACATGGTGGTGGTAGTGTCATGTTCTGGGGCTGCTTTGCTGTTTCAGGACCTGGACAACTTGCCCTAATTGACAGAACCATGAATTCTGCTCTCTACCAAAAAATCCTGAAGGAGAATGTCCGGCCATCAGTTCATGAAGCCCTCCAGTGTGACTGAATTTAAACAATTCTGCACAGAAGAGTAGGTCAAAATTCCTCAACAGCAATGTAAAAGACTCATTGCCAGTTGTTGGCACCAATGGTGGCACGACCAGTTATTAGGTTTAGGGGGCAGTTAAAGGGCAATTACTTTTTCACTCAGGGCCAGGTGGGTTTGGATAGCTTTTTTCCCTTAATAAATGAAACCATCATCTAAAAACTGCATTTTGTATTTACTCAGGTTATCTTTGTCTAATATTAAAATTTGTTTGATGATCTGAAACATTTAGGTGTAACAAATATGCAAAAATATAAGAAATCAGGAAGAGGGCAAATACTTTTTCACAGCACTGTATGACTGCACATTTACAGCTAAAAGTATCTTTGTGTATCATCAGGTATGTATCATTGTGGTTACCCCTGTTAATATAATTGTATTGGTTGCATGAACATTTAGTGCTGCTAAAATGGCTACAAATACTGTGACCAGTATTCTCAGTCATTACAATGTAGCACTTCACAGATGATTACCTTTTTTTTTAGTACTTTTATGGTCAATATTTCCCTTTTTAGAACATTTAAATAGAAAAAAGGTGGCTGAAAAAAGGATATGTCGCAGCATCCTGAATCTATGACCACATTAATCCCAATACTTGGGATTTGATTATTTTTTTCATATTTTTATATGTAGGCAGTTTTACAGAGATTAAAATCTGTTTTGCTTTCTCTGTTGACCTGAGGGATTGAGTTTATCACAAATTATAGTGCAATTGGTCTCTCCCTGAGACGCTAACTAAGATAGATGACAAAATAAGAAAAAGTTATGAGAATGAAAGTTTCAGATTTAAAAAAAAAATATCAAAATTTAAGAGTAAAACATTGCAAAAACAGAAGAAAAAAGTAACAAATGAGAAAAACACAAACATTTATAGATAAAATGCTGCAACTTTATATAATAAAAAAAGCTGAGCGTTTAAGGAAAAAAAGTCTTGTAAATTAACTAGAAAAAGTCATTTTCTCAGACTGAGGACAGTGAAAAAAGTCACAAAACTACAGTCTGAAATTTAATAGAAAAATGGCTGCAAATTTACAGGAAAAATGCACAACTTTACATGTAAAAAGTTGAAAATGTATGAGCTTTAAGCAGGATAAAAATACCAATTTTTTTGAAAAGACTGTCTCCAGTTGCTGAATATCTGGGTTCGGACTCATATCTTTGTACCTTAAATTTAAATTAAATACCTTGTAGTGTTATTTAAATCATTTATTTAATCCATTTGTATTTTATTTTATTCTCTACGCATCTACAGTTTCAATAGCTCACTTAAGTTTATGTATGTCCTCTACCTCTTACTGTTGGATGATTAATGAGGCCCAATCTCAATTAAAAATATAGCAATAAAGTTTAAAAAAAAATACAAATGTACAAGGACTAAAACTCTACCAAAACATGCAAAGTTTAAAAAAAAGTTACAAAATTATTAATAAGTGGCAGATTTACTATAATCAGTGAAGTTCCGTCGAGTCTCATGTGACCCCTGGTGACTTCACCCATCGTCTTTCTCCAGCCTTCATGATCTCTCATACATTCTTTGAGAAGGGATAATGTCAGGCCTGGGGGTGTGATAATATCTTGCATCCATCTTTGTCGAGGCCTTCTCTCCTCATTGTCAATCACACTTGGCTAACATGAGACTATTCTCAAGACTGTTGTCCTGTCTTATAATGTGGCCAAAGTACTTGGGTCTGCACTTCACAATTTCACCTTCAAGGGAGGTTTCAGGGTTAATTTTCTCCACTACAGACTTGTTGGTTTCCTTGTTGGTCCAAAGAATCTTCAGTCTTCTTCTCCAACACTCCCAACTCAAAGTATCTGTGCGACAGCTGTTGTTACCGACAGAATTGTTTTCTAGCTGGAATCCTGGCATACACGTGCCCCCCTTTGCTGTAACAGATGGAATAATCCATTTCGAGGCCATTGTAAGGTTTAAGAAACACAAACAACATTTATTCCAAAGGTGTCACGGTGAAAAAGTTCCCATACAAAGATAAGGAGAGTTGACGGTATGAAAACTGTGCGACTCCACAGCTTGCCTAAACTTTACATTGCTCTCAGCCACAAAACTCACTGCAGGGCGAAACGTTAAAAAGTCTGCTCTCTTAAAGAGACAGTAACCAAAAAATAGCATTTCTTCAAAAATGATGAAATAACCATTACAGATATCAGATACTACATCTAATAATGTTTTACCAATTACAGTTAGCAACTACGTGTTTCACACTCAACTCCACACATAACAAAAAATGTATGTTTAGAATGAATACTATAAAACTATATAGAAACCGTAATGTCAACAACAATATAGTTTTTGCCCCATACACACCCAGCCCTTAATTGTTCTCTAAACTTAGAAACAATTGCCAAACTTTGTAAACAAAGAGTCATGGGTATGTAAAGTCTTAAGCATAATTCTTGTCTTCTTTCTTCTGATGTCAGAAGTTACTAGCACTTGACATACCGCAGGAGTGCAGTCTTTACCACTGCCTCATTTGCCTCTAGAAGAAGACAAACCTTGGTGATAGGTCTTTCAAGTTCACTGGTCTTAGTCTTTATGTGAACACGGCAAACAAGATCATGTTCATCTGGCACTGTATGAATGACTTTGCCAATGACCCAGGAGTTCCTTGGTGCAGTATCATCATCAAGCAAAGCATGACCACTTTTGGCATGTCTGTAGCTCAGGAAAGTACTCTTTCACCCAATGCTTCCAAAACAAATCCGATATGTATTGGACTTACCACCGTCTTCTGCGTGCATAGAGGTCCTCATTCTGGAAGACACCTGGAGGTAGAGATGGCTTAGTCTCCATTAACAGGAGGTAGTTTGGGGTGAGTGCCTCCAAGTCTATTAGGTCACTAGAAGGTGTGGTAATGGGTCAACTGTTTATAATGGCTCTCTGTGCTTAAAATGGAGTTGAGAATTTTCCTGATGGACCTGATCAGACGATTCCATACTCCTCCATGGTGAGAGGCCGCTGGGAGGTTGAACATCCACTTGATGCCTCATTGGAGCAAAGTGTTCTCTGTCTTTGAGGTGTTCCACTCTTGGATAGCTTTTTTGAGCTCTCGCTCTGCCCCAACAAAATTGGTCCCATTGTCTGAACATAGTTCGATCACTTAACCTCTTCTTGCAATGAATCAGTGGAGAGCATTAATGAATGAGTCAGTATCAAGCGATGCCACAACCTCTATGTGGACAGCTCGAATCAACAAGCAGGTGAAGATGACGCCATATCTCGTGGCATTAACTCTTCCACGTTTCACCTTGAAAGGACCAAAATAGTCTACTTCGGTTCTGGTAAAAGATATGATTCTGGTCTGAGGCAGGTCTGCCCTCTTTTGTTGTCCATAGGCACCATGCAGTCGCCAGCATGTGAGAGACTTAAATAGGACTCTTCTGATTGCAATGCTTGCACTGGGGATCCAGTATTTCTGACATAGCTTAGATTGAATATGGTTATGCCCACTGTGACCCAGATCTTGATGAATTTCCTGAAAGATGAGCTCTGAAATCTGAAACTCTTTGGCCAGGAGGGCAGGGTGTTTGGCCTCTTCTGGTATGGCTGTTCTGCTGAGCCTTCCACCAACTCTAAAAATTCCATCCTGAAGGATTGGGTCAAGCTTGAAAATGGGGCTATTTCTTCTGATGGACTCACCCTTTTCTAGAGCATTAATTTCCTCTTGAAATTTGTTTCTTTGGCACTGGCGTACAATCTCCAGTTCAGCTCTTTTCAGATCCTCCACTGTGAGAGTTCTGTTGCTGCAGTTTGCTTTATAGCTCATCATAAACTTTTGAAGCTGATCTTTTTGGTAGTCATGAGACAGTCCAAATTTTGCAGTCTACTCCTTCCTCTTCTTTCCTAGGCATAGCAATGTCATTGCATGCTGTTGCATCTGCCATGCAACAGCCTTTTTAAGGCGTGCCCATGAGGAGTAATGTTCTATAAGATGCTGCATTACATCCACTTTTTTCTTCTAGTGCAACAGCATTGATTGTTGCCTTTTTCTTAATCTCAGGATCTTTTTCTTAATCTCAGGATCTGCTGCCATGAGGTCTCTCGTGGGTTCTTTGGCCAACTTTTAGATGTATCTTGGAGGAAGTCTGGTCCAAAAATCCAGGTTTGGTTCTGTAGAAAAGAATCAACCTTCTGTCCTCTTGATGCATAATCTGCTGGATTTAAGTGTGTGCTAACATGCCTCTAGTGGGATGCTGTGGATGCTTTCAGTATTTCTGACACTCTGTTAGCTACAAAGGTACGGAAACTTGTCTCCTCATTGCTGATGTACTTTAGCACAGCTGTGCTATCTGTCCAAAATACTGAGTCCAAAAGCTGAAGCTGCAGCTCTCTTCTTAACATCCTGTCCATTCGCGCTCCCATGGTTGCTGCTGTTAATTCCAAACGTGGAATGGTCGTAGGTTTGAGTGGAGCAACTCTTGCCTTTCCCATTACAAAGGCACGGCACAATGAACTTGATTGCTGCTATTTTGCTGAACCAGGTGGGTGACTGTGCCATAGCCCTCTTCACTAGCATCACAGAAATGATGTAGCCGAGCAGATATTGACTCTCCAAAGGGTGCTGGTTTGAAACATCTGTCAACTCCAAAGTCACTGAGCAGGTGCAGTTGCTTGATCCAGTCAAACCATTGCTGAGCAAGAATGGGTGAAAGTATTTCATCCCAGTTGAACTTCAGCCTGCAGAGTTCTTGCTAGATCTTTTTTGCTGGTAGAATCACTGGTGCCAATATTCCCAAGGGGTCATAGACAGAACTCACCATGGGAAAAATGTTTCGTCTTGTGGGTGGCTTTTCCTGGATGACAATTCTGAATTTGAAGAGGTCAGACTGGATACACCACTGTACTCAGTGCTCTCTCCATGGGGAGTGAATCCTGATCAAGGTCCAAGCCTTTCACCTCCTTTGCCTTTTCCACCTGAGGAATGGCTGTAAGCACCATCCTAGAGTTGCTAATCCACTTTGTTAAGTTAAAGCCACCCTGTTGGCAGACAGTTTTCAGGTTGTGGCACAGCATCACAGCCTCCCCCTCAGTGCTGACTGACTTGAGGCAGTCATCAACGTAGAAGTTGTGCAATACTGTCAACTGCTTCAGCATCAAACAGGTTCCTATTTTCTTCAGCACATCACCGAAGGGCATAGCTAGTGCAGCTTGGTGATGAAGTAGCACCAAAAAGGTACACAACTATCCTGTACTCCATCAGGTCCTTTTTGGTATCTCCATCAGGTCACCAAAGAAATCAAAGGAGGTCAGCATCATCCACTGGGACCTGAACTTGATGGAACACGGCCATGATGGCCACAGGTTCTTGATGGAATCTAGTGATGACTCCAATCAGGCTGTTTGTGAAGTCTGGCCCTTGAAGAAGTTGGTGAAGAAGTGAAATTTCCTGATATGAAGCACCACAATCAAAAACAACATGCAGTTTATGTTTTTTAGGATGGTACACTCCATGATGTGGAATGTACCAAACTTTTTCATCAGTGCAGCAGAGGTCTTGGTCAGGAACCTTCACTGCATAACCCTTTGTAATCATGTCACTCATGAAGGTAACACAATCCTCTCAAACTGAGGGATTCTTGGGAAGCTTCTTCTTCAAGTTCAAAGCACATTGCTCTACCATTGCACGGTTGTTAGGCATGCAGAACTCTCTGTTCTTCAGAAGCAGGCCAATACAGTAATGCCCCTCTACCAGACTGACTGACTGTGACACACTATCCATGAATCGGAGATTCTCCGTGGACATCTCTAGGTGGTCATCATGGCTACCCTCAGGGAAGTCATATTGTTTATAACAATAATGGGACATTAGTATTATTATTATATTCATATTATATTAATATCATTATATTAATGTTATGGATAATATAATAATGGGATAATATTATTGGTTCCACAGTTCATCAAGCTTTGCAACGGATATCCTGTTTGACGTAGCGTAGGCTACTCCATCTCTCAATGCCTCGCAGCTGCCCTTTCTTAAAGGTCCATTCACTGTCCAACCCAGAATAGTTTTAATGGCAAACAGTCCATCATGAACACTCTTTATGACCTTTTTCTGGTTCCATGGCCTTTGGAACATATTTCCCAATCAGCAGACCTATTTCTGCATTGATCTGAGGGATACGCACTTGCTGTAGATGAGGCCACCTGTCCACATCTTCCTGCAATGTAATGTTCCTTTCATTAGCTGGAATAGTCTTTTGAGAGAATACTTTTTGGAGTTCTATGAAGTTGCAGCCATCCAAACTGCTCATTTCTAAGCCTTTTACAAATTGGCTTTGGACGGTCTTTTGTTCTTTCATGGTCATCAAGAGAATGTTCATTTTCCTTCCATGAATGTTGAGCTCATTCTTAAGATCTTCCGTACAAAAGGTTGCAGTGTTGCCTGGATCTAAAAAGGCATAGGAGGTAACCACTTCGTTGCCTTTCTTGGCCTTTAGTTGGACTGAGATGATGGCTAAGGTAATGTCTGCATCACTGGCCCCAGTTTGGGAACAGAATTTACTTGCTTGGTCCACAAAACCATTGATAGCAGAATCCTTCTCACTGTCATCTTGGGTTTCCTTCTTTGGAGTTACCTTGTCTTTGCTCTTCATGCATGACACAACTGGATGCATCAAGGATCACACTTCACATATGGCCCTGTTTCAAGCAGCTAAAGCATAATCCTTTTCCATAAAGAAAGTCCAGTTTTTCTTTGTGAAGACATTTTCTTACAGTGGGCCATGCTGTGGTCACCTTGACAGAAGAGACAGGGCTTAGCAAAGGCACTAGCAGGGTTGATAAAAACCTTCTTGACTGGCTTTAGTTCTGTGCTAACACTTGACTGGGTGTTCAATGGCGTCGCAGTTGTGGTGAAAAATGCCTTCCCACTCTTCTTCTCTGCCTCGAGGTGTAATGGAGACTTAGCTTGTACTTTACTGCTGTCCTTTATGTCTTCAAAAAAGGATGATTCCAATCTGGATTCCATTCACAACATGGCACTGAAACAGCCCTACTCAAGGTGACAAATTATCTCCTACTCTCTGCCGACTCCAGAACATTCTCATCATGCTCGACCTCACAGCCGCCTTCAATACAGTTAACCACTCATTTCTCCTTTCCCGTCTGGAAACCTGCCTCAGCATCACTGGTACAGCTCTCTCCTGGTTCCACTCATATCTCACCAACAGACAGCAATTCATCCACATCAACAATTGCACCTCCCTCACAGCCCCCCTCTCCCATGGTGTTCCCCAGGGTTCTGTGCTTGGCCCTCTCCTCTTCTTCATCTATATACTCTCGCTTGGTAACATCATCCGCTGACATGGCCTTAACTTCCATTGTTATGCTGACGACATTCAGATCTACATTTCCACAAACTGCATAACTACGGTAACCTGCTCCATACTGGAAAATTGTCTTTCTGAAATAAAATCCTGGATGCAAAAGAACTTTCTACAACTCAACTATGATAAGTCTGATATGATGATCATTGGCCCGGAATCCCTCATCGGACCACCCACAACTTCAACCTCACTGTTGCCAACTCCTCACTTTCCCCATCTCCACAGATACAAAACCTTGGAGTCATCTTTGATAGCCACCTCACTTTTGAACCGCATATTAATCATGTCACCAAAACTGCCTTCTTTCACCTAAAAAACATAGCCTGACTCCATCCCTCACTCACCTTCTTCACCGCAGAAACCCTCATACATGCATTTATCACATCCAGACTTGACTAATGCAATAGCATTCTTTATGGCTCATCATCCAAAGTCCTTCAAACACTTCAATACATTCAGAACTCAGCCGCCCAGCTCCTTACCCAGTCCCACTCCTCTGACAACATCACCCCTGTTTTCCAGAATAGAATAGAATAGGCTTTATTTTCATTGTACAGAACCTCTACTGGCTCCCAATCTCACAACGTATACAGTTCAAAGTCCTCCTCACCTTTAAAGCCCTCCATCACCTGGCCCCTCCTTCCTATCTCACTGACCTGTTGCACTGCCCCCCTTCCCCGTCTCCATTCTTCTGATGCAAATCTCCTCTCTCCACCACACAGAACCAAGCACAGAAGTGCTAGTACACAAGAGCCTTTTCCATCGCTGCCCCCTCCCTCTGGAACTCTCTCCCCCAACACATCCGTGACTGCACAGACTTAAACTCCTTCGAATCATTATGCAAAACCCACCTGTTCAGACTCGCTTTTAATCTTTAATTTTAATTGTGCATTTTTTCCCTCTAATGGGAAGCGTCTTTGAGTGCCTTGGAAAGCACTATACAAATAAAATGTATTATTATTATCATTATTAGTTTATAGTGCCACCTTCGCCTGTTTGTTGACAAAATTAACAAGGCCTTGAAATTTTGGTCTTCGAGCCTTCTTCTCTTGAATATCAAAGACAACACCTCTCTAGCTCTCTCTCAACTTAAATGGAAGCTTATTCACAATGCCACACATGTTAGCAATGTTATCCAGTTCCTCCATGTACTCCATGTCTGTCATGGCAGTACCACAGCTGGTGAGGAAGAGAGCAAGTGCATTTAGAGCTTCACCATCATCCGCCTTCACAATGGGCCAATTTAAAGTCTTGTTAATGTAAGCCACAGAGATCCTATATTCATTTCCAAAGTGCTCCTTTATGAGTTTCTTTGCCTCTTTGTCTCCTTGATCTGGATCCATATGTAGACAACTTCGGATCAAGTCTCTCGGGTCGCCGCTAGTATATTCCTCTATAAAGTAGAGCTGATCCTTGCTACTCTCTGTTTTATTCTCTACGCCATACTCAAATGCTCTGATGAAGAGTCTATATTCCAATGGATCTCCTTGGAAGACAGGAATGTTTTGGGGTGGTAGACAGCCTTTGTTGGTTCACCAGAAAATCTGTCATATCACTTTGACGTTGTAACATAGCGATCAATTGATTTGCTGAGTTCTCTGAACCACTACTTGATGAACTGTCATTATCTACATCACCTGTAGCTATATGAAATGATGAAGCAGGATTACTGGAGGGTAGCATAGGATTAGGTACATGGCTTGCAGTCTGTGAAGCAGGCTCTCCACGACTGTCCCTTAATCCAGCTGGCTGATTTTCGTGCTGATCAGAATATGCACAATCACTTTGTGCAGCAACAGACCGGTCAAACGCCTGCAAAACCTTGAGTTTAGCATCTGCAGCAGCTAGCGTTGTCTGAATTTCAGCTTGTTCCTTCTCAGCTTTAAGCTTAGCTTCCTGCTCCTCTAAAGCATGTTTTTGCCTAAGTCCTGCTGCCTTGAATCATATGTGCAGCCTTTTCCAGCTCAGCCTTGAGCCATGCAGATGAAGCAGAAGATGCATGAGAACTGGTAGAACTAGCCTTTGATCTTTTGGACCTCCTGGAAGCTGCAACTGAAATGCTATCTGATGGTTTGACATTTTCATTTGCTTTTCTTGCTTCCTCCATGCGTTCATGCACATTTGCAATCCATGTATCCACTTGCCTACTAAAACATCTGAATGAATCCGCCTTGGGTTCAAGCCAGTGCCGTTGATCATTGTTCATGTCTGCTTCTAACATTATCTGCTGTAACAGCCCTTTAACTGAGATAATCAGCTCACAAAATTCTCCACATAGGTGATTAAACTCAGCTATTAACTGGATCTTTATCACTTCTAAATTGCCATCATCATCCATTAAATTAAGCATCTCATTCCTTTTTGCTGTGAGTTGACCTAGCTTAGCCTTCCTTGAACCTATTTTCCTTTGTAATACGTCCTCCACACCTTTGGCTGTTGGCTGTACTGTACGTTTTTCCAGTGAGCCTGGATCTTTATCATCTTCCATGTTTTTAAAAGATTCCTGCATTTTCACTTGCTAAATAGAGTCAGCTAAGCACAGCACGGCATTCCAATGCCTCCCAAAGTCACAAAGGCAGTTCTTCACAAGTTGTTTGCAGGTCTTCAATGGTTAATCAGTGTTAGCACACATGCCTTGCATTTTTCCACCACCACTTGCAAAGAGTTAATGCACTTGCACTTACTTTAATTGATGTGAAGTGCTCCTCAATCAGTAAGCCGTCATGCAGGATTAAAACAAAACGTTCCAAATATACTTTTCCAATCCAAAGCACTGACAGCAAAGAGTTAGTTTTCATACTAACGTTACCAACAGAACTGTTTTCTAGCTGGGATCCTGGCATATACATGTCCCTTTTTGCTGTACCAGATGGAATAATCCACTTCTAGGCCATTGTAAGGTTTAAGAAACACAAACAACATTATTCCAAAGGTGTCACGGTGAAAAAGTTCCTATACAAAGATAAGGACAGGACATGGTATGAAAACCATGTGACTCCACAGCTTGCCTAAACTTTACATTGTTCTCGGCCACAAAACTCACTGCAACGAAACACTAAAAAAAATCTGCTTTATTAAAGAGACAGTAACCAAAAAATAACATTTCATCAAAAATGATGAAATAACCATTACAGATATCAAATACTACATCTAATAATGTTTTACCAATTACAGTTAGCAAATACGTGTTTTACATTCAACTCCACCATAACAAAAAATGTATGTTTATAACGAATACTATAGAACTACATAGAAACTGTAACGTTAGCAACAAGATGTTTCTTGCCCTATACACCCATCCTGCTTTCTCCAAGTCTCAGATGCGTCTATAGCCATGTGAAAAATAAGAGTTTTAACCATCTGTATGTTAGACATTTTACTGAGCTTACTGCTTTTCATGAGGCATTTTCATTTCCATTGCTGCTCTTTTCGTGTTGAGTCTTCTCTTGACTTCGTCAGAGGACATGTTATTGGTAGCCAAACTGCTAGGAAAGTTGACAGATTGGACCACCTCTATGTTCTCCCAATTCACCTGGAAGTTGCGTGTGTCATCATCTGTCATAATCAATTTAATCTTCTTGATGGTCAGATACAACCCAGCCTTGGCAGTCTCTTCCTTGACTTTTATAATCAACCTCCGCAAGTCTTGACTGGTTTCTGCTATAAGGGTGGTATCATCTGCATATCACAGATTTGTCAGTCTTAGTCCTCCTACTTTGTTTCCAGGGTCATCTTCATCCATATCAGCCATCCTCATTATTCTTTCAGCACAGAGGTTGAAGAGGTACAGGGATAGGATGCAACCTTGTTGGACTCCTTTGCCACTCGTATCCCCTTGTGATGTGCGAACAGTGGCCTCTTTTCTCTTGTAGAGTTTCCTCATCAGCACAATCATGTTGTGGGATCTCCATATGTCTCAAGGTGAGCCACAGCCTGTTGTGATTGATACAATCAAAGGATTTGCTGTAATCAATGAAATACTGATGCACATTCTTTTGACATTCTCTTGTGACATTTGCAATATGGTAAATGGCATTCACTTATATAGCGTTTTTTTCCTCATCTCTAGATGACCAAAGCACTTTACAGATCCTGCTATCCACCCATTCACACACACATTCACACACTGATGGTGACGGAGCTGCCATACACAGGCGCTGGCCTGACCCACCAAGAGCAACTGGGGATTCAGTGTCTTGCTCAAGGACACTTCGACACGCAGACTGCAGACAGAGCAGGAATCAAACCCCTGACCCTCCAATCAGTAGTCGGCCACACTACACCTGTGCCACAGCCACAGGTGTAGTGTGGCACTGTCTCTAGTCCCTCTGCTGTTTCTAAAACCTGCCTGTTCAACTATAACACAGTACAAATATAAGAATAAAATGTCAAAGATACCTAAAAATATGACGGTGTGGAGGTTCAAATCACTGATCTATTACCTCAGGCATCTTGCCTGAGGTAATAGATAAGGCGAGATGCAACGAGCTGGAAGGGTACAAGGTGTTATTTCTGCCAACATATTGAAACGCGCTTTGTAGCTCAGTGAGCTGCTGCGTTGCCCAGGCGTGTGTCACAAGCTCTTTTATACACGTTATACAGACAGAGAGAGTGCATGGCACATTAGCATAATGATTGTCATCTAATACACATCAGTCAATACACATCATTAGCATGACATCAGCTAGCGCCTGGCCTGGACGTCCTCTCCAAGGACGCATACATAACAGTCCCATCTGATTGCCCCCTGGGGCTCTCTGTACGTATGTAAATTGTCCTCCGTTTCCTCCAGTCCTGATGAGTGTGAGATAGTGTCCGTCCGCAGTGTGCTGGGTCACCACAACGGAAGCAAGAAAAATCTGCAAATTTACTTGGACAAAGTGATGTTTTCAAAAAAGTTAACAGTTGTTTTTTTTTAATTATCGTTATGGTTTTTTGCCTCAAAGGGGGCAGCTCAGACAAAGAGGGCAAATGGGCTTTTGGCCAGGCAACAATATCCCATACCTGCGCATGTCTTTGCTCTATTCTGAGTTTCAGGGAATAGAAAGTCATTAATATGTCATACTAGTAGAGGGCACATCTAATAGATGTGTATGTGGTGTGCAATCACATTTGTGCACTTCTTTAGATTGGATGCTGTAACTCAAAAAGAGAAAAAATAATTTGGAAAAGGGTAAAGCAAAGGTTATTATGATTTTATAACTCTTAAAATTTTACAAGCTCCACCTTTAAGTCTAGGCCGCTTAATGTGAACCATGTCCCCATGAATTAGCTGATGTGTGCAGCTCCCTTAAAATCCTGCATTATTCTGTGTAACAGTAGTGTATCTCAGCTGCATCAGAAAATCTGGGAATGACAATCACAGTCAGCAACAGCAGTCTAAGCTTGGACATTATTATAACCTGCACAATGATATGGGTGCTTTCTCCTTTGAGCTGTGAGCTGAATGGCCTAGCTCCATAATCGAGGGAAGTTTAGGTGCCTTAGCCCAGTATCATAACACATGTGTTAACATGCACACACAAACAGATCACACTATCACACAGATGAACAGCCATGTTGCGTACACAACAAACGACACCCTATGCTGTGTTTGACTTAAGGAGCTCCAAGCAATGTAAAGTATTTCACCATGTTGTACTGTATGTAAGCAAGAACATTTTTAGGGAGAGATTTGATACATGCCTGCAGATTTTTTTGATATTTCACCCATGTAAAGTGCCATACATGTACAGGGTGAATTTCCCAGAGGAATGTATGCATGAAGTTATTCTAAAGTCCACAGTGGATTTCTCTGGGTAAGCCAGCTTTGTTGTGTATACTCTGCCTGCCCCCCGCCCCTGTGGCATTTGAAGGCCATTTCTCGGTGCTACTCTGATTGATGCCAAAATTAGACTCCACAGTTGTCTACGTTTTGGTTCATGGAGCCCTCAGTATGTGATTTCATATATGCCTCTTTAACATCTGTACATCACACATGTGTATGGTGCAAGTTTAAAACACTAATGAGAATTAAGTTTGTATTATTGCCGCAGCAGTTTTCTGTCTCGGCTGCAGGGGGCTCTGAAAACTTCTTTCAGCGCTTGCTTAATTTATACCAACAATAAGATGTAAGATATGAGTGTGGTTTGGTAGATTACAGTACATGTACAGGGAAGTGTTTGAAAGCATTGCGAATGATAAATGCACTTTTATGTTGTAAAATGTTAAACTACGATATGATGGAAGAGACTTGAATGATGTGTCTGAGTGACTGTTGTGGCTGCACATGTACTACTGCTGCTGCTGACAGACTCACGCTGCTTATGTGCATATGCCAATATGTATGAACTTTTCAGAACTGAAACAAATAAACCAAATGTGTGAAGTTAACAGTTTGTCATTTTCTTTTCTGGCTGAAAGACACTAATACAGCTAGATTAAATATTCCAAGTTGGAATTTCATTTAAAAAAAAAAATCTGTCCTGTCCAGCAGCTTGGCAAGCAGAACAGCTATCTGATTGCCTTGTTGTGCCAAACACATTCACTTTGCCAAAATGAGCTCTGCTCATATTTGATATATACTGTATATGAATAGTATACTGCTCAAAAAAATAAAGGGAACACTTTGAAAACACATCAGATTTTAATGGGGAAAAAATAAGCTGGATATCGAAATTGTGGCAGGCTAGTCCAGCTTACTCAGATTAAAAAGTGTTCCTTTAATCTGAGTAAGCTGGACTAGCCTGCCACAATTTCGATATCCAGCTTATTTTTTCCCCATTAAAATCTGATGTGTTTTCAAAGTGTTCCCTTTATTTTTTTGAGCAGTATATTTATAGGCTCCTCATGCTGTATAAAAACTTTAGTACTTCATTTATTCAAAGATTTTTATTTGTCAATACTTCTATACATACAGGACATACAGGAGAACTGAAATGCTGTTTCTCTCTTAGTGGTGTGCACAATATATAAGAAGGAATAAGGATGAAAACAACAACAGTCTATGTACAGTAATGCAACCCGTAGTGCAAATAAAGATAAAAACCCAGCAATCCTATGTACATAAAAAAAAGTAGAGCCATAATATCCGTAATTACAAGTTCAATGCGGTAGTGGAGGTGCAGACAGTGACGGATTGGACTGCACATGATCAGTATTGCAATAGCAAACAGCAGCAGGTATGGCATTTGTGCAAATGGTTGCGGTGAGGTGCAAGACATATAGCAGCAGATGTATTACTGTTGGTGTGCCAAGTCTTCCTGTGCAAACAGCGGAGGTAGTTATTGTGTGAGTGTGTTACAGTCTGGGGGGGAGGGGAGAGAGTTCGGGGTCCTGATGGCCTAGTGAACAAAGCTGTTTAGCAGTCTTGTGGAGTGGGTCTGGAGGCTCGGTACCTTCTCCCCAAGGGAAGGGGGTTAAAGAGGGAGCGTGAGGGGTGGGAGGTGTTGCCTGCAATGTTGATGGCTCTGCGGGTGAGGTGGGTGTGGTTTGATGTCCGAGAGGGAGGGCAGAGGGGCACCGATGATCTTGCTGGCTGCTTTCACTGTGCGTTGTAGTGTCTTCCGGCAGGAGGTGGTGCAGCTTCCGTACCACACCATGATGCAGCTGGTGAGGATGTGCTCAATGGTACCCTGGTAGAATGTTGATACACCAGGAAAGGTCCTCGGAAATGTGCACTCCCAGGAACTTGGTGCTGCTCACCATTTCCACAGCTGCTCCATCAATGATCAGAGGGAGATGTGTGTGTCCTCTCCTGAAGTCGTCCACAATCTCCTTGGTTTCTCCCATGTAATAACCCGATTTCTATCAATTATTTTGTGTATTTTTTTTCTTAAATATTTTCCATGTTTTCTTGGTTTGAAAAAAAAAACTATATCCAAGAGGGTGTAAGATGATTTAACTATTTTGCATAAATATTGTTTCTTCGTGCTGTGATTTGCTGATTGAGAGAAAAGTTTCATATTTGTTTCATACATGTGATTTGCTTTGTCTCAGAGTGTGCCACAGAGTCTGTGTAAAAGTGTCAAGGATGCAGCTGCATTTGTTATCATCTTGTTTTAGTTCAATTTGTGCGGCTCCCGTGTAACTGGTACTGTGAGCGTCATGATTCTTGAGAAAGAGATAATCTGTACACCATGTTTTGACCAGATGTACTGGACCAATCATGATGGACAATTCCTTCTCCACCTCTCAGATAACGAAGGGCTTAAAGAACTGAGTGATGTATATTTGGGTCAGAATGGTGTGCGAATAGGCTCTGAGACTATTTTTGTATTGTTCTCCACTGGCTAGTGTAATTAAATTTGCTGAAACTCTGATCTAGTCTGGTTTTTGACTGAAGGTTAAGAAAGATTTTTTTTAACATACAGACGTGGACAAAATTGTTGGTACCCCTCTGTTAATGAAAGAAAAACCCACGACGGTCACAGAAAAATTTGAATCTGACAAAAGTGGTAATAAATAAAAATTCTATGAAAATTAACCAATGAAAATCAGACAATGCTTTTGAATTGTGGTTCAACAGAATTATTTTAAAAAAACAAACTCATGAAACAGGCCTGGACAAAAATGATGGTAGCCCTAGAAAAGATTGAAAATAATGTGACCATAGGGACATGTTCAACCAAGATGTGTCCTCTAATTAACATCACAGGTGTCTACAAACTTGTAATCAGTCAGTCGGCCTATTTAAAGGGTGACAAGTAGTCACTGTGCTGTTTGGTGATATGGTGTGTATCACACCAAACATGGACCAGAGGAAGCAAAGGACAGAGTTGTCTCAGGAGATTAGAAAGAAAATTATAGACAAGCATGTTAAAGGTAAAGGCTATAAGACCATCTCCAAGCAGCTTGATGTTTTTCCGGTTTTTTTTTCCGGTTCCACCGGACCGGCGGCGCCACACGAGTTGGCTGCCGTTTGCAACTGCCCTTCTCTTATCTTCCTTCTTCTTTCTACACCTTTCACTCTCTATATATATCACGGACACACAGATCGCCCCAAGGGTCTCCCGAGTCGGCGGACGGAGCCGCCGTTTGCAGCGGGGGACGGAGCTAGCTGGCTAGCTAGCTCCAACCGCCACCCGGTGCTAACGGAGAAACTCGACATGCCGAGGAACTGTGGCGAAAGCGACGCGGGTGCCGGGCTGGAGTTTAGGCGGCGTGCAAGAAATATAAGACAGAATAATAAAGAGCGATGGCAAGAACCAAGCAGACCGCCCGTAAATCTACTGGAGGAAAAAGCCCCCCAGGAAGCAGCTAGCCACCAAGGCTGCTCGAAAAAGCGCTCCGGCCACCGGCGGAGTGGGGAGGCCTCACTGTTGCAGGCCCGGTACCGTGGCTCTGAGAGAGATCCATCGCTACCAGAAATCCACGGAGCTGCTCATTCGTAGGCTGCCCTTCCAGCGCCTGGTGAGGGAGATCGCTCAGGACTTCAAGACCGACCTGCGCTTCCAGAGCTCCGCCGTCATGGCTCTGCAGGAGGCCAGCAAGGTCTACCTGGTGGGTCTCTTCGTGGACACCAATCTGTGCGCCATCCACGCCAAGAGGGTCACCATCATGCCCAAAGACATCCAGCTGGCCCACCCCATCCACGGAGAGAGAGAGCTTAGACTTTCTGCTGCACATTCACCAACCACAATGCTCCGCACTGTGTATATACAGTATATATATATATATATATACGTATATATATATATACTGTATACGTGTATATATATATATATATATATATATATATATATATATATATATATATATATATATATATATATATATATTAATATGTACATATGTATACTAGCTGTTCTTGTTTTTTTCTTGCCTTCTGATTGTTGGTCTGAGTGTTGCTATCCCTGTGCTGTTGCAATCCTGGAATTTCCCCATTGTGGGACTAATAAAGGCTTATCTTATCTTATCTTATCTTATGTTCCTGTGACTACAGTTGCACATATTATTCAGAAATTTAAGATCCACGGGATTGTAGCCAACCTCCCTGGACGTGGCTGCAGGAGGAGACAGATAATACGAATGGTAACAAAAGAGCCCAGAACAACCTCTAAACACATTCATGGTGAACTCCAAGGTCAAGGTACGTCAGTGTCAGATCGCACCATCCGTCGTTGTTTGAACCAAAGTGGACTTCATGGGAGACGACCAAGGAGGACACCACTGTTGAAAACAAATCATAAAAAAGCCAGACTGGAATTTGCCAAACTGCATGTTGACAAGCCACAAAGCTTCTGGGAGAATGTCCTATGGACAGACGAGACAAAACTGGAACTTTTTGGCAAGGCACATCAGCGCTATGTTCACAGACGCAAAAATGAAGCATACCAAGAAAAGAACACTGTCCCTACTGTGAAACATGGAGGAGGTTCTGTTATGTTGTGGGGCTGCTTTGCTGCATCTGGCACAGGGTGTCTTGAATCTGTGCAGGGTACAATGAAATCTCAAGACTATCAAGGTATTCTAGAGAGAAATGTGCTACCCAGTGTCAGACAGCTTGGTCTCAGTCACAGGTCATGGGTCTTGCAACAGGATAATGACCCAAAGCACACAGCTAAAAACACCCAAGAATGGCTACGAGCGAAACATTGGACTATTCTAAAGTGGCCTTCTATGAGCCCTGATCTAAATCCTATTGAACATCTGTGGAAGGAGCTGAAACATGCCGTCTGGAGAAGGCACCCTTCAAACCTGAGACAACTGGAGCAGTTTGCTCATGAGGAGTGTGCCAAAATACCTGCTGAGAGGTGCAGAAGTCTCATTGACAGTTACAGAAATTGTTTGATTGCAGTGATTGCCTCAAAAGGTTGTGCAACAAAATATTAAGTTAAGGGTACCATCATTTTTGTCCAGGCCTGTTTCATGAGGTTTTTTTTTTAAATAATTCTTTTGAACCACAAGTCAAAAGCACTGTCTGATTTTCATTGGTTAATTTTCATAGAATTTTTATTTATTACCACTTTTGTCAGATTCAAGTTATTTCTGTGACCATTGTGGGTTTTTCTTTCATTAACAGAGGGGTACCAACAATTTTGTCCACGTCTGTACTTGGCGCCCAAGCCACAGGGACTCCATATACCTCTCCTCCTGCTTTCAGTGTTTTTGGACCACAGACAGCCAGTGCACAGCTGTGGAAAGCCCTCCCCCACGTCCCCAGTGGGTCAGCTTTGTGGAAGTGAGGCATGTTCCGCAGACGCTGGAACCAGAACTGGGGAGTGATGGAGCCAACCCACAGGCAGATCGAAGTGAGTAAATTTAATTATTAATGACGCCCCGTTACAGTCCATGGTCGGTCTGAAGGTACACGTAAAAGAGTTGTAAGCCAAGCGTTAGATACTGCAAAGTCCAAATAGGTTTGGACGAGGTAGAAGCTTGGGGGTCCCGGTTCGAGAGTGCAGAGAAATGCATTTCTGCTGCATAAAGTGGACCCACAAAGACCATGCGGGGGTATAGATTAAAATCAATGCAAGACCTTTTTTGCATCACAAGTGAGCATAGATCAAGGGGAAAAAAATCAATGCAAGATCTTTTTTACATCACAAGTGAACATAGATTAAGAAAAAATATCAATGCAAGACCTTCTTTACATCACAAGTGAGCATCGATAAAGTACTCCCATATATATATATATTACAAGATTCTCAAATTTAATTGAGTGAGTAATATAACAGTAATATAAAAAGGGGAAAAAACAATAAACAAAATATATACAGAATAAAAGTTATAATGAGAGATAACCTTAAAATAAAGATAAATAGCGCTAATATAATAAGGATAAACTCTAATGTGACAATCATCATCATCATCATGATCATCATAGCAGTCTGTCGGGGGCGACAATGACTGTTTCATTTAGGTCAGATCAGATTCCTCCATGCAGCCCTGTCCTTTGCCTTCCGCTGTCAGAAACTCCTGACCTTATTAACTCGAGTGACGTCCGAGCCAGTATGAGTTGCTTTCTGACTAACCATTTCATCAAACTGCTTGCAAAGTGTTTGAGTACCACTAGCTTTTGCTGGACTAGGGGCACATTCTTGGCAGATAGAGGTATTATCAGTGGCAAGGACAGGCCAAGACAAACTGACTCCAGTATCTGTTGCAGTGACTGACCAGATGATAGGTTTGTTTATCTCTGCTCTTTGTGTAGTGCATGTCATGATGCACTGACTGGCAAAAGTCCACCACAGACCTTGTGACAGATGTGCGTATCTGCCAGGATGTCCAGTCTCACCCCGTGTAACTGGGAGTGGTCCAGATGGGAGTAAAACCCCATGGAAGGACATGGACAGGAAAGGTTCTCCACAACTTTGAGCATGTTCAGAACTTTCTCCTGACCATCCCGTCTGAAAAAAAGACTGAGTGAAGATCTACTGCAGACATGATAGAAACATGTGGAGAACCAGAAAATGTGGCACGGCATACTGACTTTTGTTGTTGTTGTTGTTGTTGTTGTTGTTTACAAGTATTTTTGTTAGAAAAAGATATTCTTTATTTAGAAAAATATGTTTATTAAAAAAAATCATCTTAGCCAAAATACCTTAAGGCATAATTTAAAACAGGTCTAAAATAAAATAAAATAACCCTTAAAAATATACACGATAAAATAACCTCAAATTACAATAAAATAAAATAAATACGTAAATAAATAACTGCAGTTTGTTTGTCTGGTCGTTCCTGTGCTTGTTCATGTGTGTTTTTAATGTTTTATGGGTTACTATGGTGAGAAAAAGAGAGAAAAAAGAGTGACAATGCAGAAGTCAGGCAGCAGGACAGAAGTCAAGGCTATTTTTTCTTGTTGTTGTGAAGTGCAAAAGGGCAATTATGAGACTGTTGTTTCACGGGAAATGGCAGATTTGTGCACAGGAGATTGGTAAGTGATAAAGATGGGGGGAAAAATGAATGTTTTCAGAGCGGCAGAAGATGATTGACGATGAGAACCTTGGGTTGCCAGATCTGCTTATTATTAAGCGACTTTGGGATTGTTTCACTAACGTGTGTGCTTATCTGGGGCTTGCTGTGTGTGTGTGTGTGTGTGTGTGTGTGTGTGTGTGTGTGTGTGTGTGTGTGTGTGTGTGTGTGTGAAAGGACTAACCTGTGTTGTGCTGAAGCAATAATAAGGTCACACTGAACTGGGGATTTTGGTAAGATGAAAAGTATTAGATGACTGCTTTTTATCTCGAGAGAGTTTTGACAGTAATTTCTTTTGTTGAGCAGTTTTCTGTGGGGTTTTTGCTGGCTTTATGATACCTGAGTTAAGCAATTTAATCTTGCTTTACTGGCAGATGTCTTTTATTTTTAACTAGCATTATCAATTGCCAGAATTTTTTGTTTATTTTAAGTAAATTTACCTGTCATCAGAGCAAGAAAATTTGATTTTTCTTTTGTTTGAGATGCCTGAAGGTAGGCAAACAGCATTAGGTTATTTCATTTGACTTATATTTGACTTTTGCAGTATAGTTGTATTCCCTAGCCCACAGTTTCATTATCTCTCCAACTGAGGGATAACAGTGGCTTCAGGTGGAAAAGGAAAAAAAAGGGGGTGACAGGCTGACTTGGACTGGACTTGGATGGTAAAATCAAAATCTGATGATAAATCTGAAAAATTGACTTTTTTTTTTTTTTTGTACTTATTTTTGTACCCGTAGGTAGATTTGTTTTGCAGTCTGGTGACAAGCCACCAGCTGCCGGTCGCTGCATGCGCAAGTGCCCCGTATCCCTAACCTGCATGTTTTTAGCATGTGGGAGGAAACCGGAGAAATCCCGGAGTAAACCCACGCACCACGGGGAGAACATGCAAACTCCACACAGATCACTGTTGGCCGGGGGCAGGGATCGAACCCACGATTTTTTTTAATTTTTTTTTTTGTTACTTATTTGTACCCGTAGGTAGACTTGGTTTGCAGTCTGGTGACAAGCCACCGGCTGCTGGTCGCTGCGTGCGTGAGCGCCCTAAACCTACATGTTTTTGGTATGCGGGAGGAAACCGGAGAAATCCCGGAGTAAACCCGCGCAACACGGGGAGAACATGCAAACTCCACACAGCTCACTGTTGGTCGGGGGCTGGGATCGAACCCACGATCTCATGATCCCCGCGATCCCCCGGCCGAGGGTAAAACTGTGCTGCCGCAGTGCTAACCACTGCGCCACTGTGCAGCCCGTGGTAAGAGGAAGGTAAAAAGATTTGACTAATATGTGTTCTATCTCTTTTATGGTGCATGATGAGTCTGGCGTGGGGGCAGGGAACCATGCTTCTGCTTCTCCTCCTCCTCCATGCTCCCCCGCTGCTCAGTCCATTTACCCCAATCTCACAGAACCCCAGGCTGGAGAGACTATGGCTGACGTCACCTAGCCTCCACCCGTCTCCACCCCTCTACCCGGAGCAGCCACACCGGGGTGCCCAAGAGTTACGTAGATATCAAATCAAGTCAACCTTTATTGTCATATTGCTGTACATACAACTGTAGTGCAGGCAAGATGAAATTGCGTTTCTCTCGGCATCCATATAAGTAAAAAAAAAAGAACATTATTTAAGACACACTCACACACACATAGCTTCACCCCCTAACCCAACACAGCCATTCACACGTCCCTGAGACATACTTGAAAACTAACCAGAACTATAATATACAAATAATATACATAATGTCCATAGGTGCAGTAGTATGTATGAGAGATTCCGGATCAACTGTTCAGCATTCTAACAGCTTGTGGAAGGAAGCTGTTAATCAGTCTGGTGGTTCTGCTTCTGATGCTCCGCAATCGTTTGCCAGATGGCAGAAGTTCAAAGTGTTTATGCAGAGGGTGAGAATGGACCTTGACAATGTTCAGTGCCCTGCTCCTGCAACGGTTCTGAAAAAGTTCTTGGACAGAGGGGAGGGAAACTCCAATTACCCTCTCAGCTCCCTTAACTATCCTCTGCAGGACATACTGCAGCTGGAGTACCATGTTGCAATGCAGTACATCAGAACACTCTCCACCACACCTCTGTAGAAGGTCCTGAGGATGCAGATGGGGAGAGAGGCTTGTTTGAGTTTCCTCAAGAAGTGCAGTCTCTGCTGGGCCCGCTTCCTGATCCCCAAGGAATTCTTGCTCCAGGTCAGGTCCTGCGAGATCTGCACTCCGAGGAACTTGATGTTCTCCACTCTCTCCACTAAACGGCCGCCAATGCTGAGAGGGACGTGTTCAGGCTGTGACCACCGGAAGTCGATAATCATCTCCTTCATTTTGTCCATGTTGAGCACCAGATTGTTCTCCCTGCACCAGCCCTCCAGGTCTCTCACTTCTTCCCTGTACATTGATTCCTCATCCCTCTGAATAAGTCCCACCACCGTGGTGTCGTCTGCAAACTTAATAATCTGGTTCCCCTCGTGTCTGGATACACAGTCATGTGTTAGAAGTGTAAACAACAGCGGACTGAGTACGCAGCCTTGAGGGGATCCGGTGCTCAGCGTGATAGAGTTGGAGATGTTATTTCCAACCCGGACAGACTGAGGTCTCTCAGTCAGGAAATCCAGGATCCAGAGACATGTGGCGGTGTTCAGACCAAGAAGGAGTAATTTCTCCATCAGTCTCTGGGGAATAATGGTATTGAATGCTGAACTGAAATCAATGTACAGGAGTCTGGCATAGACTACCACCTACGCAAGAATGCTGTTTATTGACTTCAGCTCAGCATTCAACACAGTTATCCCCTCCAAGTTGCTCACCAAACTTGGGGACCTGGGAATCAGTACCTCCACCTGCAACTGGATCATGGATTTTCTGACCAACAGACCCCAGCATGTTAGGTCAGGCCCCAACCGTTCTTCCGTCATCACACTCAACACTGGTGTACCACAGGGCTGTGTGCTCAGCCCATTCCTCTACTCCCTCTACACCCATGACTGCAGGCCTATGTATGGATCCAATTCCATCATAAAGTTCGCAGATGACACCACGGTGATTGGACTCATCAGGGACAACGACGAGTCAGATTACAGGGCAGAGGTTGAGCACTTGGCTACTTGGTGCGCTGACAATAACCTGCTCCTTAACACCAGCAAAACCAAGGAGCTCATAGTGGACTACAGGAAGGAGAGGGAAGAGACACATGACCCCATCCATATCAATGGCATAGCTGTTGAACATGTCCCCAGCTTCAAATTCCTGGGGACCCACATCTCGGAGGACCTGTCCTGGTCAGTTAACACCACCAGCCTGATCAAGAAGGCCCATCAGCGCCTCTTCTTCTTGAGGACATTGAAGAAGAACCATCTGTCAACTGACATCCTGGGCAACTTCTACCGCTGCGTGATAGAGAGCACCCTGACCAACTGTATCACACTCTGGTATGGGAGCTGCTCTGTAGCTGACCGCAAGGCGCTGCAGCGGGTGGTGAAAACCGCCCAACGCATCACAGGGACTCCACTTCCAGCTATAGAGGACGTCTACAGGAAAAGATGTCTGCGCCGGGCACGCAGCATTCTTAGGGACTCCAACCATCCTGCTCATGGACTGTTCCAGCTTCTCCCCTCCAGAAGATGTTTCAGAAGCCTTCGGACTAGAACCAGCAGGTTTAGGAACAGTTTCTTTCCAACAGCTGTCACGTTATTGAACTTAGTTCCCCACTGACTCTCTTACAGTCATCTTTTACCATCCTCACCTGTACATAACTGCATAACTACATAACTACATCTAACTTATTGCACATTATTTGCACATAACAGTACTTTTAACTTTCTGCACTGCTGCATATATTTGCATATATTTGCTTAAATTGCACATACTGTTAATTACCATATATACTGCACTGCTGTCCTTTGCACTTCTGATTGGATGCTAAACTGTGTTTCATTACCTTGTATTCATACATGTGTAATGACAATAAAGTTGAATCTAATCTAATCTAATCATAGGTGTCTTTCTGATCCAGGTGGGTGATGACAGAGTGCAGGGTGGTGACTATAGCATCCTCCGTGGAGCGGTTTGAACGATATGCAAACTGGAGTGGGTCATGTGATGCAGGGAGGCAGGCTGTGATGTGTGGTTTAACAAGCCGTTCAAAACGCTTTATCACAATTGGTGTCAGTGCAACAGGACGATAATCATTCAGACAGGACACAACTGGTTTCTTTGCCACCGGTACTATGGTAGAGGTCTTAAAGCATCTGGGAACAATGGCCTGACTCAGGGAGATGTTATAAATGTCAGTTAGGACATCCGCCAACTCGCTCGTGCAGTCTTGGAGCACACGTCCCGGGATGTTGTCCGGACCTGCAGCTTTACATGGGTTGACCCTGGTTAGGGTCCTCCGTGTGTCCGCTGTGTTGATGGTGATAGCTGGTCCAACCGATGGTGGAGATGGGCCAGCCTTCCCTCTGATTGTCGGGTTTGATGCTTCAAAACATGCAAAGAAGTTGTTGAGCCTGCCTGGAAGCGAAGTGTCGTCATCATCGACCCCCTGCCTAGACTTATAGTCCGTCAGCACCCGAACTCCCTGCCACATCCGCTTGGTGTTCCTAGTGTCACAGAGGTGTCCCTGGATTTTCTCCGCATAGGCGCACTTCGCCGTCTTAATTCCCTTTGAGAGTGCAGACCTGGCTGAGCGGAGGGCGATCCTGTCCTTCGCTCTGAAGGCTGCATCTCTGGCTGTGAGCAGCGAGTGCACCTCTACAGTCATCCAGGGCTTATGGTTGCCCCGTGCAGTGATAGTTTTCACTATAGTGACCACCTCTGTGCACTTCATGATGTAGCTGGTGACCGTTTCAGCATACTCCTCCACTTCTGTCTTGTCTCCCTGGGAGGCTGCTATTTTGAAGACCTCCCAGTCTGTGTGCAGAAAACAGTCTTTCAGTGCAGAGGTTGCACTCTCTGGCCAAATCCTGATTTGTTTCACTACTGGCCTGCTGCGCTTCAGTAAAGGTTTGTAGGCAGGCACCACCATCACGGATAGGTGGTCAGAAAGGCCGAGGTGGGGGCGAGGTGTTGCCTTATAAGCATCTGTGTTTGTGTACACCAAGTCCAACATATTCTCTCCTCTGGTCTTAAAGTCTACACATTGTTTAAACTTGGTGAGCACAGTCTTTAAACTGGTGTGGTTAAAATCCCCTGCAACCACCACAAAACTGTCCGGGCGTGAAGTTTGAATTTCACTAATAGCATCGTGCAGCTCTCCGAGTTCCTCTTTAGCATTAGCTTTAGCATTAGCACTCGGCGCTATGTAAACAGCAGCTACAAACACGTTGGTGAATTCCCTCAGCAGATAAAATGGCTGACAATTTACAATAAGGAACTCCGCCAACGGAGAGCAGTGTTTAGATACTAACGTGGCGTTAACGCACCAGTTCTTGTTGTTATATAAAGGTTTTAACCCTATTCTTAAAAACAGAGATCGAGTCTGACTCCCGAATCCAGATTGGCAGGTGGTTCCACAGGAGAGGAGCTTAAAACTGAAGGCTCTGCCTCCCATTGTACTTTTGGAAATTCTAGGTATTGCAAATAATCCAGCATTTTGGGAGCGTAGTGCTCTGTTAGGATAATAGGATAGTATCAGATCTTTTAAATAAAAAGGGGCCTTATTGTTAAGAGCTTTGTAAGTGAGAAGAAGGATTTTAAACTTAATTCTAAACTCTATGGGAAGCCAATGAAGGGAGACCAGAACTGGAGAGATATGATCTCTCTTTCTAGTACCTGTTAAAACTCTTGCTGCAGCATTTTGGATCAACTGAAGACTTTTTAAAGATGTTTTAGGGCAACTTGATAATAAAGAGTTACAATAACACTGGTCAACACCAAATTTACTGTCTCAGTTTGTTTTTAGCTGATTTAGAATAATTTTGATGTGCTGAATCCAAAAATCACATTGGTTTTGCTCAATCAGGTCAACTTTTTAAATTATGACCACATGTTCTTTTATACGTTCTTGTTTACTTACAGGTATTTTTGCTTTGTATGATGCAAAATTCTTTTAATGTCTTGAAATTCTCTGAATTTTGAACAATGATGACGTAACATTCAATTTACATGTACTTACCTTTATATAAAGGTAAGTACATGCACAGTACTAAGTACAGGTTTTTACTTAGCACCTGATCGAGTGAAACGGATGTCATTTTCGGATTCAGTGGTGCAAAATTCTCTTAAATCGGTTGAAAAAACACAGACAACTTACAAAAAAATTATTTTTGTAACTCTGGGTAATCTAATCTAGAGCTAACAAAAGGGTGGATCAGTTTCTCAGCATCACTCTGAAACAAGATGCTCCTATCCATCCATCCATCTTCTTCCGCTTAATCCTTTTCAGGTCGCGGGGGGGCTGGAGCCTATCCCAGCATCTTTGGGCGAGAGGCAGGGTACACCCTGGACAGATCGCCAGTCCATCGCAGGGTCAACACAGAGAGACAGACAACCATTCACTCTCACAGTCATACCTAAGGACAATTTAGAATCCCCAGTTTAGATGCCAATTAACCTAACTTGCATGTTTTTGGCATGTGGGAGGAAACCGGAGAAATCCCGGAGTAAACCCACGCAGACACGGGGAGAACATGCAAACTCCACACAGATCACTGTTGGTTGGGGGCTGGGATCGAACCCAGGATCCCCCGGCCAATCTTGGCAATGTTATGCAAATGATAGGAGGCAGTGTTAGAAACAAATTTAATATGTGAATTGAAAAACAGATCTTGATCAAAAATAACTCCAAGGTTCCTCACAGAGCTATTAAGAGAAAGAGTAACCACATGGTATCCAAACTAAGAGTTTGATTTGGAGAGGTATTTCTAAGGTTTTTTGGACCAACAAGAATGACTTCAGTCTTATCTGAATTTAATAGCAGGAAATTACAAGTCATCCAAGCTTTGATTTCCTTAAGACAGGCCTCTAACTTGGGTAATTGATTACTATCATCTGGCTTCATTGACAGGTATAATTGTGTGTCATCTGCATAACAATGAAAATGTATACAGTGCTTTCTAATAATGTTGCCTAACGGAAGCATATATAAACTAAAAAAGAATAGGGCCTAGCACAGATCCCTGTGGAACTCCATGACTGAGCTTTGAGTTGAAAGAAATCTCATTATTGACATCAACAAACTGGAGCCTATCAGATAAATAAGATCTAAACCACTGCAACGAAGTTCCATTAAGTCCAATATAGTGTTCTAATCTATCAAGTTGTGGCGGTAGAGAATTATAAGCAGCGAACTGAGGGTTTTAAGTAGATTTATTAAATCATACCGCCATCATAGGAACTTGCTCCAGCCCTTGTGCAGGCAGGCTGGAGCGGGTCCTCAGGCTCTCAGCAGCAGTAGTCAGAAGCAGTGGTAAGAGTGAGCGAGTGAGCTACAGAGCAATGCAGCTTTTATACCCAACTACAGACAATACATGAAAGGTATGGGACATTTACATCACAGTAAGAGCAGGAAGCATGAACACAATGCATGAATGGCACATTAACATCACAGTACTGAGCAGGAAAAAGCTAGACGAAGCGAGGCTGCCTGTTGACATTAATACAAACATTTCACTGTAATGTTAATCGCTCCAGATGCACGCTCTGATTGTCCCAGTCTGTTGTGGGGGTTATCCACACAAGTAGAATATTATATGGTTCCAAGGTTGTCATAGCCAGGAGCGGCACTGGGGTAAAGCTCCCAGTGCTCATAAAATGCTCCTTACAGCGTGCGTCTCGAAAAGCCTCTGACAACTAAGTCCAACTCCTAGCCTGCCCGTGGTGTTTAGTCTCTAAGCCCGGCGGAACTGCTTTTACTAATAGGAGAAGGGGCAAGGGCGGATCTCTGGCGTCTTAAAACCAGATGCTTCGGGTAGATGGTGGCTCGTCAACCTGGGAAGGTAGCCCATCTAGGGGAAGGTAAACCCTGATTTCAAACCTCCGCTGCCTTGCGGCACACCCGGTCATGGGAAAGGCTTCGGGAGTCAACCCTGAGGAAAAATCCGGAGTCGGAGCCCCTAAGGCAGTTCTCTGTTGTGTCTCAACATTGTTCTGGCAGCTCCTGCGACGGCGCTGGTGCCAAACTATAGCAGCCCTGCTGTTCCTTTGGATTCATCAGTGACGTGGAGAGGGGGGACATGCTGCATGGGTAACATCTTGTCCTCCATATCTTCCTGCCCAGGCTTGAATCCTACCAACGCCCAACGCTGGAAGGTAGAACACCGGTGCACATCGGCCTGTTCAGCCACAGGCGGTGCTGTTCCAGCAGAGTAGACGTTTAGGATTCTCTTCCATGGTCATCATAGACCGACGGAGGCCGACGACGAAGAATATTATGATCAATAGTATCAAAAGCTGGACTAAGGTCTAAAAGGCCAAGTACAGGAACAAGTCTATTATCAGATGCGATAAGGAGGTCAATAGTGACCTTCACAAAGGCTGTTTCAGTGCTGTGATGGATTCTAAACCCAGATTGAAACTCTTCAAGTAAACCAATTCCCTGCAAGTGGTCAAATAATTGCGTAGCAACAACTTTTTCTAAGATTTTTGAAATGAAAGGCAGATTAGAGATTGGTCTATAGTTAGCTAAAACTCCTGGATCCAGCATTGGCTTTTTGAGTAAGGGTTTAATTACAGCAGTTTTAAAAGCCTGCGGTACATGGCCTAATGTTAATGAAGAATTGATTATTTGAAGAATAGAGCTACCAATAAATGGGAAGACTTATTTAAATAACCTGGTAGGAATAGGGTCTAAAAGACAAGTTGAAGGCTTGGATGAGGAAATTATTTTATCTAACTCTAAAAGGTCAGTTGGAGTAAACTCATCCAAACAGATATCAATTAAAGGAATTGTAGTAGTTACTGTATTTAAGTTAACGGTGGGAAGAATCTGACTGATTTTATCTCTGATAGATGAAATTTTATTATTGAAAAAGTTCATAAAGTCCTGACTAGTGAGCTCTAAGGGAATGCTAGGATTGACAGAGTCCTGACTCTTTGTCAGCCTGGCTACAGTGCTGAAAAGAAACCTGAGATTATTCTTGTTCTCTTCTATTAATGCAGAATAATAACTTGTTCTAGCTTTTCTAAGAGATTTTTTATAAATTAAAAGATGATTTCTCCAAGCTACATAGATTTCATTTAAAGTAGTGGAGCGCCATTTTCTTTCTAATTGATGAGTCTTCTGTTTTAAAGGGCCTATATCATCCTATTTTAAGCCTTTCAGAGTAAACTATATGCATGTATGTGATAGTATATTACCTTTGGTATACTGGAGAATGAATTTCTTATGAAATATGAGTTATTTTCGCAAACTACTTTTCCAACCCGGAAGTAAGATGCCTCGATCTCTGAGGCTCTGCCTCTCCTTCTTGTGGCTGCCGCCCATTTCATGACGATAAAAAACTCCAACCATTTCTGACGAGTAGGCTCTTCTTTAGGAAGGCTGAACAAACTCCTAAATCTCTCACAGCCAAAGACACATTTACGCCACTTAGAAGACATTGTCTTACATAAAAAAGCAAACAGTTGTTGTCAGTATAACCGCTCCCAAAGTCTTCTTCTAGGTCAGAAAACCATGCTCCAACTGATGTTGACAAGTTTTTTGTTTATTTTGCCACAGCAAATCTTCGCCCTTAAACACCGTGAAAAACTAAAAATACAGACATAAGAAACATGAATACAAAATAAATTATAACACTTAACAAGTGTTCATAAACAAAAATAATCACATACCGTGTGTGCCTTCGGCCTAGAATTTAGAAGTTGTTAGTCATGTCACAAATTTCCCAAACAAAGTCCTCTCTCCAAAGTCCTCTCTCCGCATCTGATTGTGGACAGCCTCCAGCAGCCGTGTGACTCTTCTAATCAGGCATGTGAACAGTGCATGCCCACCACCCATTTTTGCACCATATCAGGTCCGGGTCCGCCACTGTTTCCTCACAAACATGGAGAACATTTAACAGTCCGGCTGCCTGCAGGAAAAACATTCCGTCCTCTCTCCGACACTCGCTCACATAATGGCGCTGATAGGCGGGGCGAGACACCTGCACGAGCCCTCTTCACGAGCTCTCCGACTCACCCGCGAGCTTGGCAGCACGAGCGCATATGCGCCGCGATATGGAGGGACTGAAGGCGGAGAAAAGGACACTGCTAACGTCCGCAACACTGGCGCACACACCCATAAACAAACATTATTTCAGAAAAGAACCAAAAATACATAAACCTTTTCACTGTGACAGCTACAATAAGCCCTTTAAGCTACGAGTTTCTGTGTTGAACCAAGGAGTTAGAAATCTCTGATTAGACTTTTTCTTTTTTAAAGGGGCCACCATATCTAGAGTCTGATGCGGAGAAGCTGTAACACTATCTACCATGCTATCAATTACAGAAGGAGCAAGCTCTCCATAGCTTATCTCCATTGTGTTGACACATGGCGTAGAGGAGACAATCTGCATAAATTTGGTAACATCATCTGAGAGGCATCTGATGTAGTAATATTTTTCTTTAGGAGCCAAATAGTCAGAAATAGTAAAATCAAAGGTTAACAGACAATGGTCTGACAGTACAGGGTTATGAGGAGACACTACTAGATTTTCCTGTTTCTATGCCATATGTCAGAACAAGGTCCAATGTGTGGTGGAGATAATGGGTAGAATTTCCTACTTTCTGAGAAAACCCTATCGAGTCTAATATTGAATTAAATGCCATATTAAGACAATCACTATCTACATCTACATGTATATTAAAGTCTCCTACTATAATTATTCTATCTGATTTCAGCACTAAATCAGCTAAAAATTCGGCAAATTCTGATAAAAACTCTGAGTAGGCTGAGGGAGGACAATAAACTATGGCAAATAAAATTGGGTTTAACCTAAAATTGCTAACATCATCTCCCTCATCGTCTCCCTCATGGATCGTCACCTTATCGTGGTGGGGGGGTTTGCGTGCCCCAGTGATCCCAGGAGCTATGTTGTCCGGGGCAATTTGCCTCTGATAGGGTCTCCCAAGACAAACTGGTCCTGGGTGAAGGGCCAGACTAAGAACGATCCAACAGACTCTCATGATAAATTGTATATCAAGGATTCAGTGTACCCCGCCCCGCCCGGTATGGGGTTACCGGGGCCCCACCCTGGAGCCAGGCCTGGGGGAGGGGCTCGAAGGCTAGCGTCTGGTGGCCGGGTTTCCACCCATGGGACCCGGCCGGGCTCAGCCCGAAGGAGTAACATGGGTCCGCCCTCCAGTGGGTTCACCACCTGCAGGAGGGATCATGGGGTCCGGTGCTATGTGGATTAGGTGGCGGTCAAAGGCGGAGACCTTGGCGGACTGATCCCAAGCTTTCTAAACTGGCTTTTGGTACGTGGAATGTCACCTCTCTGGTGGGGAAGGAGCCTGAGCTGGTGTACGAGGTTGAGCGATACCGGCTAGATATAGTCGGCCTCACCTCAACACACAGCTCCGGTTCCGGAACCAGTCTCCTGGAGAGGGTCTGGAGCTTGGCCTTTTCTGGAGTTGCCCCGGGCGAGAGGCGACGAGCAGGGGTGGGTATTCTTGTATCGCCCCACCTTGCTGCCTCTATATTGGAGTTTTCCCCGTTGGACGAAAGGGTTGCTTCCCTGCGCCTTCGGGTTGGGAAACGGGTCCTGACCATCATTTGTGCCTATGCACCAAATGATGTTTCAGAGTACCCACCCTTTTTGGAGTCTGTGACTGGGGTGCTGGAGGGTGCTCCTCCTGGAGACTCCATTGTCCTACTGGGGGACTTCAATGCGCACGTGGGCAACGACAGTGAAACCTGGGGGGGGTGATTGGGAGGAACGGCCTGCCCGATCTGAACCCGAGTGGTGTTCAGTTATTGGGCTTCTGTGCTAACCACAGTCTGTCCATAACGAACACCATGTTCAAGCATAAGGGTGTCCATATGTGCACCTGGCACCAGGACACCCTAGGTCGCAGGTCGATGATCGATTTTGTTATCGTATCATCAGACCTGCGACCGTCTGTCTTGGACACCCGAGTAAAGAGAGGTGCAGAGCTGTCAACTGATCACCACCTGGTGGTGAGTTGGATCCGATGGCAGGGGAGGAAGCCATTCAGACCTGGTAGACCCAAACGTATAGTGAGGGTGTGCTGGGAGCGTCTGGCTGAGGCCCCTGTCCGGGAGGTCTTCAACTCCCACCTCCGGAAGAACTTCAACCACATTCCGAGGGAGTCTGGAGACATGGAGTCTGATGGGCCATGTTCTCCACCTCTGTTGTTGAAGCGGCGGCCCAGAGCTGCGGCCGCAAGGTGGTCGGTGCATCTCGTGGTGGCAACCCCCGAACCAAGTGGTGGACACCAGTGGTGAGGGGGGCCATTAAGCTGAAGAAGGAGTCCTATCAAGCTTGGTTGGCTTGTGGGACTCCCGAAGCAGCTGAGGTGTACCGGCAGGCCAAGCGGAGTGCAGCTCGGGTGGTTGCTGAAGCAAAAACCCGGGTATGGGAAGAGTTCGGTGAGGCCATGGAACAAGACTTTCGGTCGGCTTCAAAGAGATTCTGGCAAACTGTTCGGCGGCTCAGGAGGGGAAAGCAGCTCCCCGTCCACACTGTGTATGGTGCGGATGGGACACTGTTGACTTCAACTGGGGATATCGTTGGGCGGTGGAAGGAATACTTCGAGGATCTCCTCAATCCCACTGATACGCTTTCCACAGAGGAAGCAGGGTTTGGGGATGAGGGGGATGACTCGCCTATCACAGGGGCTGAGGTCGCCAAGGTGGTTAAAAATCTCCTTGGTGGCCGGGCCCCGGGGGTGGACGAGATTCGCCCTGAGTACCTCAAGGCCCTGGATGTTGTTGGGTTGTCATGGTTGACACGCCTCTGCAACATTGCGTGGAGGTTGGGGGCAGTGCCTTTGGCATGGCAAACCGGGGTGGTGGTTCCTCTCTTCAAAAAAGGGGACCGGAGGGTGTGCTCCAACTTTAGAGGGATCACACTCCTCAGCCTCCCTGGGAAGGTCTATGCCAAGGTACTGGAGAGGAGAGTCCGGCCATTGGTCGAACCTCGGATTCAGGAGGAGCAATGTGGTTTTCGTCCTGGCCATGGCACATCGGACCAGCTCTTTACCCTCTCGAGAATTCTTGAGGGTTCGTGGGAGTTTGCCCAACCAGTTTACATGTGTTTTGTGGACTTGGAGAAGGCGTTTGACCGCGTCCCTCGTGGATTTTTGTGGGGGGTGCTTCAGGAGTATGGGGTATCGGGCTTGTTGTTACGAGCTATTCGGTCTCTGTACGACCGTTGTGAGAGTTTGGTTCGTATTGCCAACTCTCGGTCGCAGTCATTCCCAGTGAGAGTTGGACTCCGCCAGGGCTGCCCTTTGTCACCGATCCTGTTCATAATTTTTATGGACAGGATTTCTAGGCGCAGCCAGGGAATGGAGGGTGTCATGCTTGGTGACCACAGGATCTCATCTCTGTTGTTTGCAGATGATGTTGTCCTGTTGGCTTCATCCAGCAATGACCTACAGCTCTTGCTGGGATGGTTTGCCGCTGAGTGTGAAGCGGCTGGAATGAGAATCAGCACCTCCAAGTCCGAGTCCATGGTCCTCAGCCGGAAAAAGGTGGATTGTCCTCTGGGTTGGGGACAGGCTACTGCCCCAAGTGGAGGAGTTTAAGTATCTTGGGGTCTTGTTCACGAGTGAGGGGAAAATGGAGCGAGAGATCGACAGACAGATTGGAGCAGCATCTGCAGTGATGCGGACGTTGTACCGGTCTGTTGTGGTGAAGAGGGAGCTTAGTTCTAAGGCAAAGCTGTCGATTTACCAGTCAATCTATGTTCCTACTCTCACCTATGGTCACGAGCTTTGGGTAATGACCGAAAGAACGAGATCGCGGATACAAGCGGCTGAAATGAGCTTTCTCCGTAGGATTGCTGGACTCACCCTCAGAGATAGGGTGAGGAGCTCAGTTATCCGGGAGAGGCTCAGAGTAGAACCGCTGCTCCTCCACATTGAAAGGAGTCAGTTGAGGTGGTATGGGCATCTGATTAGGATGCCTCCTGGACGCCTCTCACTTGAGGTGTTTCAGGCACGTCCCACTGGGAGGAGACCCCGGGGCAGACCCAGGACTCGGTGGAGAGACTATGTCTCCCAGCTGGTCTGGGAACGCCTTGGTATTCCCTCTGAAGAGCTGGAGCAGGTGGCTGGGGCGAGGGAAGTCTGGGCTTCTCTGCTTGAACTGCTGCCTCCGCGACCTGGACCTCCGGAAAAGTGGTAGAAGATGGATGGATGGATGGATGCTAACATGCCCAATACTGAGGACCAGGCCCTCAAAGGAATTAAAACGTGTTTTTTGCTTTACATTAACTAGTAATTTGAAATGGTAAATTGTTGCTACTCCTCCTCCATGACTAGAACTTCTGGGATTTTGACAGTTTAAATAACCAAAGGGAGTTGATTCATTTAAACCAACATAATCATCTTGCCCTAACCAAGACTCTGTAAGGGATATTAAATCAATCTGATGATCAATTAACAGATCATGGACTAGCAGAGACTTGGGAGTTAGAGACCTAATATTTAACAAACCACATTTAATTTTTAAATTATGAGGAGGAAAAGAGGCCAAATCATTAAATTTAGAGACTTCACGTTTAATTTGAGTTTTATCAACTTTTTGTTTAATCACTTTGGGATGCTTATACATAATATTTTTATTTACTTTGGAGGGAGCAGACAATGATTCTCTGATTGGAAAGACAGGGGCTAAGTTGGGGGGTGGCGGATGAAGAGGAGCTGCAGAGAGGCATGTAAGACTGCAACTCTGCTTCCTGGTCCCAACTCTGAGTTGTCAAGGTTTTGGAAATTTGGATAAAAATGATGCCAGATTGTTAGATAAAAGAGACGCACCATCCAAAGTGGGATGGACGCCGTCTAGCCTAATAAGACCAGGTTTCCCCCAAAATGAGTTCCAATTGTCTATGTACCCCACGTTGTTTGCAGCACACCACACAGACAGCCAGTGGTTGAAGGATGACAAGCGGCTAAACATGTCATCACTGGTCAGAATGGGGAGTGGCCCAGAGAATACTACAAAGGCAGACATTGTTTTGGCAAAGTCACACACTGATTCCACATTAAGTTTTGTGACTTCCGACTGCCGGAGTCGGCTGTCATTAATGCCGGCGTGGATAACAATTGTGGAGTATTTACTCTAGTTACTTTTAGCCAGCATTTTCAAATTTGACTCGATGTCGCCTGTTCTGGCCCCAGGAATGCATTTGACTATGGCCACTGCAGTCTCTAGGTTCACGTTTCTGACTACAGAGTCGCCAATGATCAGAATTTTTTCCTCAGTGGGTGTGTCGCTGAGCGGGTAGAAGTGATTAGAAACATGAACAGGTTGGTGGTGAACCAGGGCCTTGCAGCTAGGCTTCCTTCTCACCATCACCCACCCAGTCTCCTCACTGCTAAGAAGGACCGGAGGACCGCTGGCAGGCCGCACTATGCTAAGGTGCTCCACTTCAGCTAAGGGGCGTCCGTCATTATTAATTGGCACAGATGGTGTTTCAATGCAGCAGAACCGGGATTCCAAATTAGACAACCTTGCCTAAAGCACCTCAAAAAGACAACATTTATTACATTTACCGTTATCACTAAAAGAGGCAGAGGTGTAGCTAAACATCTGACAGAGAAAGCACACCAGAGAAGAAAGGGAAGGAGAGCTAGTAGCCATAGCTAGTGGCTAACCCGAAGCTAACATAAACACCGATGAAAGGTGAACAGAAGGCTAAAGAGGGTGATTAGATGACAATGAGTGTGCACACAGGTGCAAGAGGCTTGTTAAACAGAAGTGAGAGCTAACGGTAGATGGAAAAAAAGTGATTAAAATACAATTAAAGGCAAAACTCCTCAGGAGATTGAGGAGAGCTAACCACAAAGCAAACCACACCAACACCCAGCAACACAGGAAGTGACGATACGTTACCACAAGTGACCAAATCACTTTCACCTTCAGGCAAGGTAGACATACACCTCCTAATATTCCAGGCTGAGTTTCGAACCCATGGCACCGTGATCTCAAAACCTCTTACTCTACCACTGACCCAAAGAGGAATTCCTCTCTAGCCCTCGGCTGGTAACGGAGATGTACTCTAAGGCATCAAGGACTGCACCACTGATTAATTCCAGATGGAGGGGTGCGTAACAGCTGGGACATCAGTCACTCAAAACACTTCATGACTACAGACATGAGTGCTATGGGTCAGTAGTCATTCAGGCTGTCAATTGCGGACTTTTTGGGGATAGGGATGATGGTGGAGGCCTTCAGGCAGGAGGGGATAGTGGCATGCATCAGGGAGCATTTGGACAGCTTGGTGAGGATCCCTGCCAGCTGATCTGCACATGCTTTGACCACCACTCCCAGGATGCCGTCTGGACCAGCAGCTCTGCGAGGGTTCACTGCCCTCAGTTGCCTCCTCACCTTGTGCACCTGTGGGAGGGTGGGTGTACTCAAACTGGGCAAAGAAGCTGTTAAGCTCCTCTGCCAGAGTGAGGCTGCTGTCTGATGCTGGGGGGGCCTTGGTCCCTGTAGTTGGTGAGGGCCTGGATGCCTCTCCACATCTGTAGGGGGTTGTTGTCTGTGAGGAAGCCCTCCACTTTCCTCCTATAGGTATTTTTAGTGAGTTTTATGCCTCTCAGGTTAGCTCTTGCAGTGCTGTACAGAGAACTGTCCCTCTGCCTGAAGGCTGAGTTGTGGGCTATGATCAGAGCCTGGACTTCACTGGTCATCCAGGGTTTGCGGTTTGGAAATACCCGGATGTGTTTGATGACTGTCACATTTTCTACACAGCAGCTGATGTAGAAAAGGACATATCTGGTGTAGGAGTCCAGCTCCTGCTTGTAGGATCGGGATTTTATTGTGAAGTGTGGTGTGATGATGCCACCTTCCGGTTGCATCATCACACCGCCCTATAATAAGGGGTGTCCACCATTTGGGGCTCTCTTTCCCGGACAGCTACTCCATGTACTGTATAACTTGTATTGTCGCTGTTGTACATTAAAGCTCTGTTGCAGTGCAACCTCCTCATCCATCTCATTTAAAAAAAAGCCCTGCAGAGGATAGTCAAGGGGGCTGAGAGGGTAATTGGAGTCTCCCTCCCCTCTGTCCAAGAACTTTTTCAGAACCGTTGTAGGAGCAGGGCACTGAACATTGTCAAGGACCGTTCTCACCCTCTGCATAAACACTTTGAACTTCTTCCATCTGGTAAACGATTCCGGACCATCAGAGGCAGAACCACCAGACTGATCAACAGCTTCCTTCCACAAGCTGTCAGGATGCTGAACAGTTGACCCGGAATCTCTCATACACACCACTGCACCTACGGACATTATGTATATTATTTGTATATTATAGTTAGTTATGTGGTTTATATTAATCATATATTCCATACCTACATATGTATAGACATATTAGAATGTTTAGTGAGTACATATGTGCAATGACCTCATGCCTCAGAACAGGACAAGAGGTCTCGACCGCCAGCGAAGATCAAAGAGCATACGGAGTCGCAGCGGTGGAGACCAGATCGATCTCCCTGACTACCCAGGGTCAGGTGGAGGAGACAGAGGACAATGGAGGAGATCGATCTCCCTGACCACCCAAGGTCAGGTGGAGGAGACGGAAGACAAAGGAGGGGGGATTAAGTTAATGCGGGATGTCAGCTTTGATATGCAATGTCTTTTGTTGTGTGTAGGTATAAGTATGAAGGTCTGAATGTGTTCGACCTCTTATTCTGCTTCTGCACTGAGATGAGACTTGTTAGAGGAGCGAAGCTGATATTAAACTTTGGTTTATAAATCACGTCGCCTCATTATTTCAAGCTCCTCTACACTGGTGACCCTGACGCGAGGATGGAACAGAGACGTTCTCCCGCGATTGACTCATCAGAGGCAACCCAGGCAAGCGCCGGCGCCCATGCAGACAGGGGAACAGATGGACGACGTTCCCCCACGGCAGAAGCTACAGAGAGGGCTCAACCGAGCACCAGCCCTGCCGTGAGAGCTGAAGAAAGGCGCTCTCACCCGGCGGACACATCAGGGATGGCCCACACAAGCGCCGTCACCGTCAAGCTGCCAGACTTCTGGCAAGAAGACCCGAGCTCATGGTTCCAGCAAGCTGAGGCTCAGTTTGCACTGGCGGGCATAACGGCAGACGACACAAAATTTTATCACATCGTCGCCAAACTCAACGCTGCCACGTCGAGATGTGCGCGAAGTATAATCCAACAGCCGCCCGCCCATGACAAATATAGAGAACTTAAGGCGACCATCGTCGAGAACTTCGTCCCCTCAGCCGAAGAGAGAGCAGAGAAGATCCTGGCGATCTACAGCCACAGAGGAAGCAGACCCAAGGCCCTCATGGAGGACATGCTGCAGCTCAAGGAAGAGGACAACGACAACTTCCTCTTCCAACACATCTTCCTCAGCACTCTGCCGCCACACATGAGAGGGACGCTGGTCAGCATGCGGTGCAGCACCCAGCAAGACTTCCGCGCGCTGGCCCGCGAAGCGCAGCGACTCGTCAACGCCTGCGGCGAACAGATGGCCACAGCAGCATCCGCAGATCTCAACGCGGATGCCCAGAGCAGCGGAGAACCACAGACAACCGAGCAGAGCCCGCCCACCATGGCAGCAACACGACCAAGACGCAGCAGGCGGAACGACATCTGCTATTACCACCACCGTTTCACCGAGGGGGCGTACAAATGCGTTCCCCCCTGCAAGTTCAAAAATTCGGGAAAACGCCAAAGCCGAGAACCGTTAACGGCTGCGGTTCTCGGCGAAAAAAATAAGCTTCTTTATGTGACTGACGGACACACCGGGAGACAGTTCCTGATTGACACCGGAGCTCAACTGAGTTTTATCACCCCTTCCCACGCAGATCGGGCCATGGGTCCCCGGGGTAATGGGGCGATGGCAGCCAACGGCTCCATCATCGACACTTACAGTGAAAGGAGCCTGCCTCTTTGCATTCACGGCCGCAACTATAGATGGACATTTATTGTAGCGGCGGTGAGTTTTAACTTGTTGGGCGCTGATTTTTTGTGTGCACATAGGTTGTTAGTCGATCTAGCAAATAGACGCTTGGTTAATGCACTCATTTTCTTCTATCCCCTGCTCAGCTCGAGTTTCTCCACCACCCGTGCAGGCCAACGTCACAACAGCAGGAGGTAAGTTTGACCAACTCCTCACCCAATTTCCAGCACTCACAGTTCCCAAATTTTCAGCAACAGTAGCAAAACACGGGGTTGAACACTTCATTCCCACAATGGGCCCACCCGTGTTCACCAAAGCTCGGCGCTTAGACGCGACCAAGCTCGCCATAGCACGGGACGAGTTTACCACCCTGGAAAAATTAGGCAGTAACGGATCAGACACTCTCCCCGGACTGGCACATCACTCTTTTCCACGGGTTTTTGTCCCCCAAGCTTTAAAAAACGCTGAGTTTGTTTTTGTTAGGCATGAAGCTTTAAAATCAACCCTCCGTCCACCATACGACGGACCATTCAGAGTACTGGAACCTGGTGATAAGCATTTTGTGCTTGATTTAGGGGACAGAAAAGAAACAGTCAGCATTGACAGACTTAAACCGGCTTTCTTGTTGAGAGACGAACCTGCACGGTTGGCGAGGGCACCTCGGCGGGGTAGACCCCCCAAGAAAAAAGACTCAACCCCCCTGCAGGGAACAAATAACCACTCTCCTCCCCAAGCTGCAGATTCCTTACAGGAGGGTCCCACCAGGACGCCAAAGCGGACCTACAGCAGATTCGGGAGAAGATTAAAACCCAGACGGCACAGGGACTGATGCAAATTAACCAAGAGTTGTTAACTATGTTATCAGATTGTGCCGTGACAGTTTTAAGGCTGATTTGTGATATTACTATACTGTTATGGTTACCACTGAATTCTCTACAGGAGCATGACTGCTGGAAAGATTCTTCCTTGTTTTCCCTGTCAAGAGGTTTAACAGCATAGTATGTCATAGAAATTATCTTAAACTGTAGAATTACTTTGATTGTCCTTTTCTTAGTCGTTTTGGGGGGGCTGTGGTTTATATTAATCATATATTCCATACCTACATATGTATAGACATATTAGAATGTTTAGTGATTACATATGTGCAATGACCTCACACCTCAGAACAGGACAAGAGGTCTCGACCGCCAGCGAAGATCAAAGAGCATACGGAGTCGCAGCGGTGGAGACCAGATCGATCTCCCTGACTACCCAGGGTCAGGTGGAGGAGACAGAGGACAATGGAGGAAATCGATCTCCCTGACCACCCAAGGTCAGGTGGAGGAGACGGAAGACAAAGGAGGGGGGATTAAGTTAATGCGGGATGTCAGCTTTGATATGCAACGTCTTTTGTTGTGTGTAGGTATAAGTATGAAGGTCTGAATGTGTTCGACCTCTTATTCTGCTTCTGCACTGAGATGAGACTTGTTAGAGGAGCGAAGCTGATATTAAACTTTGGTTTATAAATCACGTCGCCTCATTATTTCAAGCTCCTCTACAAGTTAGTTTTTTTCCCAAGTATGTCTCAGGGATGTGTGAATGGATGGAGGTGGGGTGAGGGGGGTGTGAAGCTATGTGTGAGTGTGTCTTAAATCATGCTGCTTCTATTTATATGGATGCCGAGAGAAACGCAATTTCATCTTGCCTGCACTACAGTTGTATGTACAGCAATATGACAATAAAGTTTGATTTGATTTGATTTGATTTAATGCCAGGTTTGTGGACATAATATTTGGTGATTGAGGATTAACACATGGAGGCGTGCGAAACACCACTGCGGCCTTTCCTGGAGTTCCTCGGCGAACCACCAGTTCCATGGCCATGTTGGCTGGAAGGATTCGAGACATACATTACAGTGTTGGACCTGGGAAAGCTGGATAAGGTGAGGAAGCGTGCGCTGCTTGTCCACAACCTAGGCATGGAGGGCTAAAGGATTCTCTGCACGTTCGATGTGATGGACTCATATGAGGAAATTGTGGAGCAGCTAGCTTGTTATTTCACCGCACCGGACGGCATGATGGTACGATGGATTTGCTTTCACCAGAGATGACAGAGAGTCGTTGAGCCAATATAGCAGTTCGTCGCTGACCTGAGACAGTTGGCTAGTGTGTGCCATTTTGGGCCGCTGGAAGACAAAATGGTGCGGGACCAATTGGCCGAACACACATGTAATGCTGGGTTACAAGCTAAGTTGCTAACGGTGCCTAATGATGCTAGCTAGGGCAGTTGAGCTAGCACTTGTTAGGGTAAAAGGAGTGTAGTAAAAACATCTAGGTCTATTCTTCCAAGATTGTCTATGTATGTAGATGCTTCACCCAGGTTCATTTTCAAGGAAGAGATTAGTTTACTTGGAACACGTATTTATTTAAGCAAGTTGAATATAGCAGTTTACAGCGCTGGGTCAAACGTCCTTTCCCTGACAGCAACAGGTTGTGTCAGTTCATGAAGTCTGACTAACTATGCTGGCCCTGACCCAGAATATTTATACAGAAATGAACAAAAGTGAAAGCATGCATTATCAAATGACAGTCCAGGTGCATGGTCCACGGGAGGGTCCGTTCCTGGCGCCGAGTGTATCCACATGAAGGCCACTTCACCTCCCAGGTCAGAGTAGGCCAGGCTCAGCCATTCCTTATCACAGCTGTGCCTCGTTCTCATAAATCCCAGGCGTTTGTTATTCTGTGCTGAAACAAAGGTCCACTCTTTTCTGCAGAGACTCACCCACACATCTGGCAATATATATTCCATTATGGTATATTGGTTATAGTACCTAAATTCAATTCAATTCAATTCAATTCAACTTTATTTATATAGCGCCATTTCACAACAACAGTCATCTCATAGCACTATCAACTGTAGGGGGGACCCCCACAGTTGCAGAAAGACCCCAGCAATCAGGCGATCCCCTGTGAGCAAGCACTTGGCGACGGTGGAGAGGAAAAACTCCCTTTTAACAGGAAGAAACCTCCAGCAGAACCAGGCTCAGGGAGGGGCAGTCATCTGCTGCGACTGGCTGGGGGGTGAGGGGATAGAGAAGAAGAAAAGAACAGACATGTAGAGAGCAAACAGCACGATGGGGACTCAATCTATGGGAGAGAACAAACAAATGTTAATGACCAGCAAAAAAAAAATATTTCATAGAGAGTGAGGAAAGGAGTGAGGCCCAGTGCATTACTGGAGGTCCCCCGGCTGACTAAACCTATTAGCAGCATAACTAAGGGAGGGTTCAGAAACACATGATCCCTCCCTAATTGTAGGCTATATCAAAAAGGTAGGTTTTAGCCCTATTCTTAAAAACAGAGATCGAGTCTGACTCCCGAATCCAGATTGGCAGCTGATTCCACAGGAGAGGAGCTTGATAACTGAAGGCTCTGCCTCCCATTGTACTTTTGGAGATTCTAGGTATTACAAGTAATCCTGCATTTTGGGAGCGTAGTGCTCTGTTAGGATGATACGGTAGTATCAGATCTTTTAAATAAAAAGGAGCCTGATTGTTTAGAGCTTTGTAAGTAAGAAGAAGGATTTTAAACTTAATTCTAAACTCTATGGGAAGCCAATGAAGGGAGGCCAGAACCGGAGAGATATGATCTCTCTTTCTAGTACCTGTTAAAACTCTTGCTGCAGCATTTTGGATCAGCTGAAGACTTTTTTTTTTTTTTTTTTTTTTTTTTTTTTTTATTTAAGTTTTTGTAAAGGGTATACAGGTCGTTACAGCAATGCAGTGTTTACATTTTCATCACATGTTCCCTTATTTTCTGATATCTGACAACATTGGAAGATTAATTCTTACAACACCCCTTATTTTTTTTTTTTTAAAGTGAAAGAAAAAGTGAAATTAAAGAGAAAAAAAAAACAAAAAACAAATAAAAAAAACAAACAAACCAGTAAAAAACAAACAAAAAGAAAAAGTAAGTAAATAAAGATAAAAGAGCATCTGAGTAGCATTGGAACAAAGAGCGGAACCATTATTGAAATGGTATTTGTCAAAGATTAGATCTAATGGAAGACACATATGCGGTCCAGGGTTGCCAAAAGTTCATGAACCCATCCATGTCCTGTCTCAGTGCGAATGTCAACTTTTCCATCGAGTAAATGTCTTGGATCACGTTAGTCCAATCTTCAGGTGTAGGACAGTCCTTCAACATCCATTTTTTAGTTAGAGCTTTTTTGCTTGCCAATATTAAAACATTGAATAAGTATTTTTCTCCTCGTCTTTCCAGTGAGTCCGGTAGTAAACCCAAATACAAAGTTACAAAAGAAAAGGGAACTGTAATTTTGAATATTTTCCCCAATATTGTCTGTACATTGGTCCAATATTGGTGGATAACTGGGCATGACCAAAACACATGAAAATGATTTGCAGTCTTTTCACCACACAAGCGCCAACAGTTCAATCCCTTATGGGTAAATTTGTTTTGTGCAGGTGTTCTGAAAAATCTTGCCAAGTTTTTCCATCCAAATTCTCTCCACTGCAGGGATGAGGTACTTTTCCATTGCTGTTTATTTAGCTTTTCCCATATTTCCAGATGTAAAGTGAAATTCCCCTCTTTTTCCCATCTCTCTTTTATATAAGATGTGTTGTCTCCTTTTAAGTCTTGAAGACCTTGGTATATTTTAGAAATGTATCTGATCCCTGGGATCCCTTTATATGCCATTAAGAAGACCTTCAGAACACCTGACTGGGCCCTTTCCAAAACCTCCTTTTTAAGTATATTGTTTATGTGGTGTCTAAGCTGGAAGAACCTGTAAAGGTCTTGATTTATTAGGCCTTGTTTTTTCAAATCTTCAAAACTTCTTAAGATTTGCCCTTTAAAAAAATCGTAATATTTTATCAGCCCCTTCTCCTTCCACTTTTTAAATCTGGTGTCTGTTTTATTAGGAGTAAAGTCCTGATCATAGGCGATCCATTGCAGAAGTCGATAGGGCTCTTTAGTTTGATTCTCTCTGACTATCTTAAACCAAATTTTTAGCGGGGTCTCTATCCACGGGTTAGTGTTATTCAAAAGCTTAGGTAAGACACTGTTCCCTATTATCGCCTGTAGGGGGATGTCACTTGTTATTTGGCATTCGATCTCCTTCCATTGTGCAGAGTAGACTGGGTTACATATCTCTACTAAAGTTTTAATTTGTGCGGCTTTAAAGTAGTCCCTGATATTTGGCAGCGCGAGCCCACCTTTGTCTTTGTTTAGCTGTAGGGTTCTATATCTGATTCTAGGTCTCTTGCCCTGCCATATGAATCTTGAGATCCTTCTGTCCAGCTCCTGCCATGTTTTTTTGGGAGGTTCTACCGGTATTGTTTGGAAAAGGTATAGAAGACGTGGAAGTATATTCATTTTGACTGCTTCAATTCTTTGTGCAATACCCAAGAATGGTATCATATTCCATCTTGCTAGGTCAGATTTTATTTTTGTCACCAGTGGATCATAGTTTAGTGATATAATTTTGTTGAGTTGTTTCGGGATATTGACCCCCAGATATTTCATAGATTCCGACTCCCAGTTAGTTTTGAGTTTGCTTAGTGAATAATGATTTGGGTCATAGTTGAATGTTAAAACTTGGGTTTTATGCATATTTAATTTGTACCCCGATAAATCTCCATACTCTGAAAAAACTGAGGTTAGTTCTGGTAAAGAAGTGTCCGGCTGCCCTAGGTATATTAAAATGTCATCAGCAAAGAGTGCTATTTTATGTTCCTTCTGACCAAGTGTAATACCTTGAATTTTTTGGTTTTGTCTTATCCATTGGCTCAGAGGTTCTATGAAGATTGCAAAGAGCAGTGGAGACAGGGGGCAGCCCTGACGACATCCTCTTTCCAGTTCAAAAGATGATGATAAATTACCGTTAATCCTTATTTTAGCTGTTGGTTTTTTATATAATGCCTGTATAGTTCTAATGAAGTTGTTATGAAAATTGAAACTGGATAAGATTCTGTATAGAAAAGACCAGTCAACCGAATCGAATGCTTTTTCAGCATCTAATCCTAATATGACTGCATTTAAGTTATATTTTTTTATATGATGAATTATGTGTAAAGTGCGTCGAATGTTGTCTTGTGTCTGTCTTTGTCTTATAAAACCTGTTTGGTCTAAATGAATTAGGTCTGTCAGTATATTCTCTAACCTTTTGGCAAGGATAATGGTAAAAAGCTTATAGTCCTGATTTAGTACACTGATTGGTCTGTAGTTGGAGCACTCTAGTTTATCCTTTTCAGGTTTAGGTATAACTGCAATGACCCCTTCTCTCCAGGAGGGGGGGATTTCCCCTGTGTGGAGGACATAATTAAATGTTTTCAGGAGGAGAGGAGATAGTTGCTGTTTAAAGGTTTTGTACCACTCTGCTGTATAGCCATCAGCTCCTGGGGATTTGTTAGCTTTAAGTTTCATAATTGCTTTTTCCAATTCTTTAGGATGTATTTCTGACAGTAGTGTTTTATTTTGTGACTCCGTAAGTTGGGGAAGGTTTAATGTGTTTAGGAATGCCTCGGATGCGTTTTTATGTTTTTTGTGGGAGTATAAGTTCTTATAGTAATTCTCGAAGTTTTTAAGAATATCCTGAATTCTGAATTTTATTTCCTTTGATACTGGGTCTCTGATTTTGTAGATTGCTCTTTCTGTTTGATGTTTCCTCAATTTATAGGCTAGCAATTTTGCCGATTTACTGCCTGCTTCATAGTATTTTTGTTTCAGAAATGTAAGTTTCTTCTGGATTTCTATTGTGTAGATCTCATTTATTTGGTTTTTAATTTCCTTAATCTTGAGCGAGTCAGTAGAATGAGTGTTGTCTTTGTGTTCTTTTTCTAGGTTCCTAAGTTCTGACTCTAATGTGGATAGTTTTTCTTGTCTTAGTTTCTTTTGGGTTGCCAGTTTTGCAATAATCTTTCCTCTTATTACAGCTTTACATGCATCCCACAGTATTAAAGGGGATACTTCTCCATTATCGTTATCTTCCAAATATCTGAGAATATCTGACTCCAATTCATCTTTCAATGGTCCTTTCAGGACATTTGAATTTAACCTCCAAGAAAATGTATTATTTGTGTATTTTTGGATATTTAAGTCCATGTAGATCGGACTGTGGTCGGAGAGATCCATCAGTCCTATTTTACATGTTTTTACTCTACCAATGTCTCTATTAAACATAAAAAAATAGTCAATCCTTGAGTAAGATGAATGTGGAGTTGAGTAAAATGTATAGTCTTTTACACTGGGGTTGAGTTCCCTCCACACGTCACAGACTCCCAATTCTTTTAGTAGCATCCGAGTCTTCCTGTTTTGGGTGTTATTTTGATGTGGGGAATTACCAGAAGCATCCCAGTATGGATTCAGTCTAAGATTGAAGTCCCCACCACATATCACTAAACCTTGAGCTTTAGTTATCATTAGGTCGAATACATTTTTATAAAATTTCCAGTTAGCCCCTGGGGGAGCATACACATTCAGCAGGGTGATATCTTCTCCCTCTAGCCGCCCAGTTACCAAACTGTATCTCCCTTCTTTATCTTTGTGTTCTGATTTTTTTTTCAAATGTAATTTTGGTTGATATCAATGTCGCTACTCCCCTCCTCCTCCCTGATTTATATGAAGATGAAGAGATCATTTTAAACCCTTGTCTACTGAGTTTATTGTGTTCCACGTCTGTTAGGTGGGTTTCTTGTAAAAGTATTATTCCTGCTTTGTCTTTTTTCATTTTGCCTAGAATCTTGGATCTTTTAACTGGATTCAGGATTCCTTTTACATTATATGAAATTATTTTGGTTACACCCTGTTTCTCCATTGTGTTGTTTTGTTTAGTATAACTGTGTGGTGGCCCTCTTTTGTGCTACTCAGAAACTGAAAGAACATTAAAAACAAGAAAAACATTAAGAACATAGTGTAAAAAACTTTAAAACAAAAAGCTGTCAAAAGAACTTCCTGAGCTGAGGTCTTTTTAAAGACCCTGTAGGAGCCTTGATGGAGTGAAGGCTCTGAGGGAAATTCCTCAAACTCTGTTACGTGTTGAGGGCCCTCTCTTACCACTGAAAGTAGTCCCATGCTTTTAACGTGAGTTTCAGAACCCAATCCAAACTTGTAATGATTTTTTTTTTTTCCTTTTATGCCTAAACCCTGTGAAATTGTGTGCACCCTCCCACCCCCATCACATCAAACATTCACGCAAAAACAGTATTTGTTAGTATGAGGAGAACATGTGGATTATTGTCACATTTCTATTTTAACAAGTTTTTGTTTTTTTTTTTTTTATTACAAAGACTTATTTGTTTCAAATAATATAATTGTTCCATGAAATGTTTTACCACATGCTGAATATGCATCTCCTTTAATGTTTGTTACCTTGTATGAGGGGCGTTGGATGTGCGGATTGATTCAAGAGGAAAAAAAAAAAAAAAAAAAAGGTCGCTATTCCAACCTGAAAACGGATAGTTTATCCGCGACGCTCTGGTGCTGGGTTTCCCGCTGCTGGTCCGTGGATTTTGAGGGTCTTTGTGTTGTCCATGTTTGCGCTTTGATCTTCACACTCGGGTCTGCCGCGGGTTTAAATACCGTTACCGGGAGCCCTCTTTTCGCCATGTCAGCTGTTGCTTCTTCCGCCGAATTATAGAGACACGTTTCATCGCCGTAGAAGACCCTTAACTTCGCAGGAAATGGTGTCTGAAAGCGCAATTTCTTCTCTCTTAACACCTTTTTCGCGTCATTGTATTCCCTGCGCTTTTTAAGGACCTCCGGGGCGTAATCGTGTTCCACGTAGACTTTTCTCTCCTGGTGCATAAATCCTTTTTTCTGCCAGGCCAGTCTTACAACCTCTTGTTTTATTTTGAAATTGGAAAATCTTACCAACACCGAACGTGGGGGCGCTTCCGCCGCCGGCCTAGCGGCTAATGAACGATGTGCCTTTTCTATCTTCAAGTCGGTGGTTTGTGGAATATCCAATTTCTCTCTTAGTAAGGATTCCACGCATTCTGCCATTGAGTTAAAACCATTTTCGGTTCCTTCTATCAGACCATGAATTCTTATGTTGTCTCTTCTTTGTTTTCCTTCTTGGTCGGTTAGCTTAGCCTCTATAGCTGCTTGTCTTTTGCGTAGGTCCAGCACAGAATCTTCGAGCACTTTTATTCGATCCTCTGTTTCCAAGATTCGGTTCTCGGCCTGGTCCACTCTGCTGTTTGTCCTTTTCAATTCTTCTCTGAATTCCCGAAATTCGGCCGTAACATCTCGGCGAAATCGTCGTAGTTCCTCAAATAGTGATTTCAGGCTAACCCTTTTGTTAGCTATCACCAGCTCCTCATCTTCTGAACGGGGATCTTCCAGTTCAGATTCTCCGGCCGATACGTGTCCTGGCCTGGAGAATTTCAGTTTCTTCTGTTTTCCTTTAGACATGATGATTTTGTCTTTTGATTTTCACTCCTCCAAAAATCCGTTAAGTTTGATTTTCAAGGTGTTATCCTGGATTGAGTCTGAGAGCTTCAGTGTTAAGCTGCAGTCGCCATGGCGTCCAGACCGGAAGTCCCAGCTGAAGACTTTTTAAAGATGTTTTAGGACAGCCTGATAATAAAGAATTACAATAATCTAATCTCGAGCTAACAAAAGCGTGGATCAGCTTCTCAGCATCACTCTGAGACAAGATGCTCCTAATCTTGGCAATATTACGCAAATGATAGAAGGCAGTCTTAGAAACAAATTTAATATGTGAATTGAAGGACAAATCCTGATCAAAAATAACTCCAAGGTTCCTCACAGAGCTATTAAGAGAAAGAGTAACTGCATCCAAACTGAAAGTTTGATTTGGAAAGGAATTTCTAAGGTTTTTTGGACCAACAAGAATGACTTCAGTCTTATCTGAATTTAATAGCAGGAAATTACAAGTCATCCAAGCTTTGATTTCCTTAAGACAGGCTTCTAACTTGACTAATTGGTTAGTATCATCTGGCTTCATTGACAGGTATAATTGTGTGTCATCTGCCTAACAATGAAAATGTATACAGTGCTTTCTAATAATGTTGCCTAACGGAAGCATATATAAACTAAAAAGAGTAGGGCCTAGCACAGATCCCTGTGGAACTCCATGACTAAGCTTTGAGCTGAAAGAAAACTCATCATTTACATGAACAAACTGGAACCTATCAGATAAATAAGATCTAAACCACTGCAACGAAGTTCCATTAAGTCCAACATAGTGTTCTAATCTATCAAGTAGAATATTATGATCAATAGTATCAAAAGCTGCACTAAGATCTAAAAGGACAAGTACAGAAACTAGTCCATTATCAGATGCAATGAGGAGGTTGTTAGTGACCTTCACTAAGGCTGTTTCAGTACTATGATGGATTCTAAACCCAGATTGAAACTCTTCAAGTAAACCATTTCCCTGCAGGTGGTCAAATAATTGCGTAGCAACAACTCTTTCTAAGATTTTTGAAATGAAAGGGAGATTAGAGATTGGTCTATAGTTAACTAAAGCTCCTGGATCTAGCGTTGGCTTTTTGAGTAAGGGTTTAATTACAGCCGTTTTAAAAGCCTGCGGTACATGGCCTGAAGTTAATGAAGAATTGATTATATGAAGAATAAAGCTACCGATAAGTGGGAAGACTTCTTTAAATAACCTGGTAGGAATAGGGTCTAAAAGACAAGTTGAAGGTTTGGATGAGGAAACTATTTTGTCTAACTCACAAAGGTCGATTGGAGTAAACTCATCAAGACAGACATCAATAGAAGGAGTTGTAGTAGTTACAGTATTTAAGTTAACTGTGGGAAGAATCTGATTGATTTTATCTCTGATGGATGAAATTTTATTATTGAAAAAGTTCATAAAGTCCTGACTAGTAAGCTCTAAGGGGATGCTAGGATTGACAGAGTCCTGACTCTTTGTCAACCTGGCTACAGTACTGAAAAGAAACCTGGGATTATTCTTGTTCTCTTCTATTAATGCAGAGTAATAACTCGTTCTAGCTTTTCTAAGAGATTTTTTATAAATTAAAAGATGATTTCTCCAAGCTAAATAGATTTCATCTAAATTAGTAGAGCGCCATTTTCTTTCTAATTGACGAGTCTTCTGTTTTAAGCTACGAGTTTCTGTGTTGAACCAAGGAGTTAAAAATCTCTGATTAGACTTTTTCTTTTTTAAGGGGGCCACCAAGTCTAGAGCCTGATGCAGAGAAGCTGAAACACTATCCACCATGTTATCAATTACAGAAGGAGCAAGCTGTCTATAGCTTATTTCCGTTGTGTTGACACATGGCATAGAGGAAACAATCTGCATAAATTTGGAAACAGCATCATCTGAGAGGCATCTACTGTGATAATATTTTTCTTTAGGAGCCAAAATAGTCAGAAATAGTAAAATCAAAGGTTAACAGACAATGGTCTGACAGTACAGGGTTATGAGGAGACACTACAAGATTTTCTATTTCTATGCCATATGTCAAAACAAGGTCCAATGTATGGTGGAGGTAATGAGTGGAATTTCCTACTTTCTGAGAAAACCCAATCGAGTCTAATATTGAATTAAAAGCCACATTAAGGCAGTCACTATCTACATCCACATGTATATTAAAGTCCCCTACTATAATTATTCTATCAGATTTCAGCACTAAATCAGCTAAGAAATCAGCAAATTCGGATAAAAATTCTGAATAGGTTGATGGGGGACGATAAACTATGGCAAATAAAATTGGGTTTAACCTGAAATTGCTAAAGTGCCCAATACTGAGGACCAGGCCCTCAAAGGAATTATAACATGTTTTTTGCTTTACATTAACTAGTAATTTGGAATGGTAAATTGTTGCTACTCCTCCTCCACGACCAGAACTTCTGGGATTTTGACAGTTTAAGTAACCAGAGGGAGTTGATTCATTTAAACCAACATAATCCTCTTGCCCTAACCAAGTCTCTGTAAGGGAAATTAAATCAATCTAATGATCAATTAACAGATCATGGACTAACAGAGACTTGGGAGTTAGAGACCTAATATTTAATAAACCACATTTAATTTTTAAATTATGAGGAGGAACAGAGGCCAAATCATTCAATTTAGAGGCTTTATGTTTAATTTGAGTTTTACCAATATTTTGCTTTATCACTTTGGGATGCTTATACATTATATTTTTATTCACTTTGGAGGGAGCAGACAACGATTCTCTGATGGGGAAGTCAGGGGCTAAGCTGAGGGGTGGCGGATGAAGAGGAGCTGCAGAGAGGCGTTTAAGACTGTGACTCTGCTTCCTGGTCCCAACTCTGAGTAGTCACGATTTTGGAAATTTGGATAAAAAAGATGCCAGATTGTTAGATAAATGAGAAGCACCATCCAAAGTGGGATGAATGCTGTCTCGTCTCATAAGACCAGGTTTTCCCCAAAAAGAGTTCCAATTGTCAATGTAGCCCACGTCATTTTTAGGACACCACACAGACAGCCAGCGGTTCAAGGATGACGAGCGACTAAACATGTCATCACTGGTCAGATTGGGGAGGGGTCCAGAGAATACTACAGTGGCTGACATCGTTTTTGCAAACTCACACACCGATTCTATATTAAGTTTTGTGACTTCCGACTGCCGGAGACGGATGTCATTAATGCCGGCGTGAATAACAATTGTGAAGTATTTACAGTTACTTTTAGCCAGCATTTTCAAATTTGACTCGATGTCGCCTGCTCTGGCCCCAGGAATACATTGGACTATGGCCGCTGGAGTCTCTAGGTTCACGTTTCTGACTACAGAGTCGCCAATGATCAGAGTTTTTTCCTCAGCGGGTGTGTCGCTGAGCGGGGAAAAACGATTAGAAACGTGAACAGGTTGGTGGTGAACCGGGGCTTTGCGACTAGGCTTCCTTCTCACCGTCACCCACCCAGTCTCCTCGCTGCTGAGGAGAGCCGGGGAACCGCTGACAGTGGGGCCTAAGCTAGCTAGCTCCACTGCAGCTAATGGGCGTCCGTCGAGATTAACTGGCGCAGACGGTGTTTCAATGCAGCGGAGCCGGGATTCCAAATCAGACAACCTCGCCTCGAGCGCCTCAAAAAGACAACATTTATTACATTTACCGTTATCACTAAAAGAGGCAGAGGTGTAGCTAAACATCTGACAGAGAGAGCACACCAGAGGAGGAGAGGAAGGAGAGCTAGTAGCCATAGCTAGTGGCTGGAGAGCTGGAGAGCAAACCACACAGGCAGACAGCAAAACAGGAAGTGACGATACGTTACCACAAGGAAGTGACGATCCCACTCACTCAATATAAGCAGAGTACAAATATTTTGAGTCATACAAATAACTATTATATGGTTATATTGATCACTTTGTCCTATCACACTCCAGTTTGAATTGGCAGAGAAGTTAGCCACGGAGCTAAATGGGCACAAAACGCAGGGGCTAGCCGGGTAGTCGATGGTAGCTAACGTGGTGGACATAGAGGACAAAGAGCACCCGGCAAGAGGGAAATGGGGTAACAAGTGTGGGCGCCTGAACCATTTCGCCATAGTATGCCGGTTGTCAGCACCGTGGGACCCGCAAAGTGAGCCCGCCCACCCACCAGTGACCATCCACTTGGTGAGTCCCATCGCCAATGGTTATTCCTATTGTACGGTGTAATTGGATGGTGTAGCTTTACCACTCCTGCTCGACACAGTGGTGGTGTGGTCGATGCTAAACTGAGCTACGGTGAAAAAGTTTTTCCCCAACCACAAAGTCAAGGAAAACCCAGTGCCGCTGTATGGATATGGTGGTCACAGACTGTACAGTGTCAGAACGGTGGAAATGACTGTTTGCTCTAAACCCAAAGTTGTATATGACTTCACTTTCCAGGTGACAGTGCGTGGTGACACCATCATGGGATGTGACCTTTTCTATGGACTGGGTATCACCATTAGGGACAGCACTGGGTTTGAATGGTCCCAGTGTGGACGTTGGAGCCCTTCGGACCCGGATGATGGCATTGTGGTGTGGGATGAGCTAATCCGGGACAGCACAGACAACACTCCATCCACCCCGTACGCTCGGGAGGAAGGGGGGGGGACCCGTGCCCATCGAGTACAACCCTGACGAGGTGATGAAGAACGGTACCGACACCAAAGCATCCACTCCGCGCTTTCAGGTGGAGAGCCACTGGGAGGGGGAGCATGAGCACGCTGAGAACCCCAAAGCACAGCAGCGGCAGCCAGACACAGATACAGCGCATCATGCGGCACTGTAGAGCACTTCAGATGCCTCAGTAGAGGAACCGGATGGCTTCAGTGCCCGCGCTCGACCGGCTGTAGTGGGAGTGACCAAGTTAGCAGGTGGAGGGTCGTTTAGACGAGCAACACCAGGGAGGCACTAGACACGTTCAGTGCTCATGTTGAGTTTTGGCTGACGACGGGTGAGGGGTCCACCTCGACAACGGTGACTGCTGTACCGCCACAGTGTAACAAAGGCATCAGACCGAAGGAGAGCACGGAGCTGCCGAAGACACAGCGGCACATCAAATAAAGTAAAGCACCGCTCCACGTCATGGACTGGGTTCAGGTTTGTGCCGGCGGGAGACCGGGATGGTGAATGACAGGGCCGCAGCCAGTGAGATGGTGGGCGCCACTGAGGATCGAGGTGAGGCTAAGAACAATGTGCTTTCGGCTGCCGGACGATTCGATTCGGCGCTCAAACAGACTACGGTGTGTCTGGGTGGCAGCTCCAGGTGGCGGGTCTCCGCAGGAGTCAGCTGCCGCAGTGTGGGACCTGGGCCCCGGCGTCATGAAGATTGGCCCCAGGGGTCTGTGCTCTGGGGAGGCAGCCACCACGGGCCCGTTTCAAAGCTCCAGGGATGAGGCCACCATGGGACCGCTTCAAGGCTCCAGGGAGGAGGCTGCCACAAGCCCGCTTCAAAGCTCCAGGGGCGTGTCCACCGCGGGGCCACCGCGTTCCCCCCCAGTGGAACTACCCTTACCGTGGAAGACTGTAAAAAAAAAAAAAAAAAAAAAAGAAGAGAATAAAAGACTGTTTAAGTAGGAGCATGGTGGTTCCAACAAAAGTGGCAGAATAGCCTACTTAGCCATGCAGGGTTGTGTGGTAGTCCACCCACAGGCCCTAGTTTTTGTTTGTGATGTTTGAGGTTTTATGATTTTTACCTCCGCCAGGCCGCAGGCCGCAGGAGGTTATGTTTTTGCCGGGGTTTGTCTGTCTGTCTGTCTGTCTGTCTGTCTGTCTGTCTGTCTGTCTGTCTGTCTGTTGTTTAGCAAGATAACTCAAAACGTTTTGAATGGATTTCGATGAAACTTTCAGGTGTTGTTGGAAATGGTACAAGGAAGAACTGAATAAATTTTGGGGATGATCTGGATCACCGTCTGGATACAGGAATTTTTTAAAGGATTCTTTAACATTGTGAGATACGGCCATTTTCAACATGTGTGCAGGCGCAATGGAGGGCGCTGGTCATCGTGTCTGACGAACACGAACTCCGCGTTCTTCAAAGTTTTAGGCACAAAAGCATGCGGAAAACAGTGGTGGGCCGGGCCCAGCAGCGTGCCTGTGTTTGCGCTACGCTGCAAAAGCTGAGACGGGCAGCTGTCCGGCACGGGATTATTTGGCAGAAATTCCCCGGGCAGCCATAGGGGCTGCGCAAAAACAAGCTCTCTGCCGGGGAAGCTTCCAAATCCTCTTTTGCCGCGGAGCGCAACCCCAATATAAAACCCACGGCAACCTGTCTACCCAATTTGCATCCGTCAGTGAAGCCCTGAGTGCTGCTTTCAGTGATCTATGAAAACGCTTGCATAACCCATTGGCCTGTGGGTTGTACGCGGTTGTGCGATGAATTGCAACGCCCGCAGCCTGGGAGTTTGGAGATGGAGGAGATGGACACAACAGCAACACTTCAGTTTATTACCTCCGCCAAGGAGGTAATGCTTTTACTACTGAACCACTAATCCTATCATTGTGAATCCAATTGCTAGTCATATGTTTTCATGGTCAAGGAATCTGAAAACGTACACACAAACACTGTATGGGGGGAACTGTGGCGCTTGGTGGAGGTCTGCGCTCTCCGAGTGCTTTTCTAGTTTGTTTGGTGTTTTACGTCAAATAGGTTCATTTTGTCTTCTTTTAATTATTTGTCTTTTGTTCATATGAAAGACAAAAAATAAAATAGAAAGATGTCTTTACCTTCTTTACATGTTTCAACTGCACTGCAGCTTTCATCAGAAGAGTCAGCTGATTGCTGCCAGGTGACATTTAGTGACATTTAGGTGACATTTAGACATTTAGATCTGCTGAGCTGGCCCCGCCTACGAAAATCAGCTGATAAATGTCACCTGGCAGCAATCAGCTGACTCTTCTGATGAAGGCTGCAGTGCAGTTGAAACATGTAAAGAAGGTAAAGACATCTTTCTATTTTATTTTTTGTCTTTCATATGAACAAAAGATAAATAAAAAAAGTTTAGTGTTTTAGTTTGGTGTGTTTGTTAGTCTTAGTAGTTTGTGTGTTTTGGGGGTTCTGTTTTTACCAAAATGGGGAGGGTTTTCATACGGCGTGTTTTTGTATTTTGTCAAGGGTAAAGGAATGTAGGATTGGGATTTTATTGTGAAGTGTGGTGTGATTACGCCGCCTTCCAGTTGCATCATCACACCACCTTATAATAAGGGGTGTCCACCATTTGGGGCTCTCTTGCCCGGACAACTCCGCCATGTACTGTATAACCTGTATTGTCACCGTTGTACATTAAAGCTCTGTTGCAGTTCAACCGCCTCGTCCATCTCATTTAATGCCAGGTTTGTGGACATAACATTTTGTGACTGAGGATTAACACATGGAGGCGTGCGTAACACCACTGCAGCCTTTCCTGGAGTTCCTTGGCGAACCACCAGTTCCATGGCCATGTTGGCTGGAAGCATTCGAGACGTACACTACCGTTCAAAAGTTTGGGGTCACTTAGAAATTTCCTTATTTTTGAAAGAAAAGCACTGTTTTTTTCAATGAAGATAACTTTAGACTAATCAGAAATACACTCTAATATCTAATATACATTGCTAATATGGTAAATGACTATTCTAGCAACAAATGTCTGGTTTTTGGTGCAATATCTACATAGGTGTATAGAGGCCCATTTCCAGCAACTATCACTCCAGTGTTCTAATGGTACAGTGTGTTTGCTCATTGCGTCAGAAGGCTAATGGATGATTAGAAAACCCTTGTGCAATCATGTTAGCACAGCTGAAAACAGTTTAGCTGGTTAGAGAAGCTATAAAACTGACGTTCCTTTGAACAGGTTGAGTATCTGGAAAAAATTATTATTTCAAATACAAATCATTATTTCTAACCTTGTCAATATCTTGACTATATTTTCTATTCATTTTGCAACTCATGGTGGGAAATAAGTGTGACTTTTCATGGAAAACACAAAATAATTGTCTGGGTGACCCCAAACTTTTGAACGGTAGTGTACATTAGTGTTGGACCTGGGAAAGCTGGATAAGGTGAGGAAGTAAGAGCTGCTTGTCCACAACCTAGGCATGGAGGGCCAAAGGATTCTCTGCAGTGCAACCTCCTCGTCAGTCTCATTTAGTGCCAGGTTTGTGGACATAACTGCTGTTCAAAGATGCTCCAATCAGTGCAGGCAAAGCGGTCTTGTAGCTGGAGAAGAGTGTTTTCACGCCAGGTTTTAATTGTTTGTTTGGTTGGGGGGAACTCTTCTTAAGGGGGGAGTAGGCAGGGATCAGAAGCAGAGAGAGATGGTCTGATTGTCCAAGGTGGGGGAGAGGAGTGGCTCTGTAGGCATGCTTAATGTTGCTATAAGTAGTTTTAAAACTCATCTTAAAAAACATTTTTATTCTCTGGCCTTTGACCCAGTTTGAGACACTGATTTTATTTGTTTCTTATTGTCTCTATTGTATGACTACTGTTTTGTTTGTCCTGTTTTGTCCTTTTTTATCTGTATTTTATTGTTTTATGTTTTTATATTTTATTTGTCGTTGATGTACAGCACTTTGTGTTTTAAAGTGTTTTATAAATAAAGTTGGATTGGATAGGATAAACATGATCTAGTGTTCTTTCCCCTCTTGTGGGACACTTAACACATTGGTAGAATTTGGGGAGTAGTCTTTAAACATGTCATGGATGGCCCTCACGAGCCATCATAAGACGCCACAAGTCACCAGTGAGTTTGCACAGTTTATTGAAGAACAGAAAAGAAACACAAAATAACGAGCCACGGGGGGCTAAAACATACTACAACTACATACAGACGACCATAGAGAAATAAGGAAGCACACTTACGATCATAGCAGTAGAATGGTCAGCGTACAAACAGAGGGATGCTCACTCACGTCTGACAATGAACAGGTTTTTGATGAGACTGCCGCGTCTTTTCGCTCCCAGCTGCCCTCTTAAGAGGAGAGCCGCTGATGAGGCGAAATGCAGCTCAGCTGTCAAACCTGACAGCCGGAAGCCCCTCCAAGCGCTGTCACAATAAAGGCTCGGGGGGACAAAAGGGGCACACAGCCGTCAAATGGGTGAGGACAGTGCATGGCTCGAGCATGGACGGGATCGGCGCTCGAACCATGACAGTTCCTCCCGCCCAAGGGCAAGCTCCGAGTGCCCAACGACACCCAAGCCCCCCCTCACCCCCCCCCCCCCAGGGTGGGCGGATGGGGGAACAGGCCTGGAGGGTGAGAACCAGCAAAAGGAGAGGAAACACCATAACGATGACCGGGAACACGTGGTAATTACAGAGTAAGGTTAAAAGAAAAACACAATACTCCATAATGCACAAATGATACTTAGAACAGAGCACAAGTGAGGCAATTACGGAGTATGGTTAACAGAAAACACAATACTCCATAATGCACAGTAAACACACAGAGCAGGGGAAAGAGCAAAAACCAAGAGTTAGGCACGTTTCATCCCTCAGACAGGAGAGGGGAGAGGAGAAAAAAAAAACTGCTAACAATGACAAATACACGGAGCAGAACAACTACACCGAATGACCTTATACCTCAGTGGGACCACACAACACATGAGGATGACGACAGGAAGAGTCCCAAAAAAACGGGAACAGTTCCGGTGGTCTCCCTGCGTCCCATGGCCAAAGGGTGATTAAGGGGAACGGGGAATGTTCGGGCGGCCTACCCCAGTCCCAGGCCCGGAAAGTTAAAACCTCTGGCGGCCGAACCAGGTCGCTGGCTGAAAGCACAGTATGTCGGGTGGCTGACCCAGGGCGCCGAACCGGCAGAAAAGTTCCTCAAGTGGCCGACCCGCATCCCTCAGCCACCAGAACCATGGGGAAACAATAGGCGACGGCCTCCCTGGCGAGGGAAAAGACGTGGGAGAGCCAGGACGAACGTAGAGAACCCCAACGGCCCCCAGTGGCGATGAGCTGGGATGATGATGACGAGGAGCCAGTACAATGTCAGGCGGCGGAGGGTCTGCAGCTCCTTCACCGACCTTGACCCATACCGGTGCTGCACCCACGTTGGACCCCGATTGGGTCTCGGCTGCACCCGTGTTGGACCCTGATTGGGTCTCGGCTGCACCTGCGTTGGACCCCAATTGGGTCTCGGCTGCACCCGCATTGGACCCCGATTGGGTCGGCGCAGCACCAGTGACGACCTCCAACCCCAAACCTGGAACCTCCAGCACAGCGACTGGGATTGGCTCCGCACCGGTGACCCTGGGAGAAGGCTCAGGAGAAAGGAAAGAACCGGGATCAGAATCACCGGTAGCGACAGAGCCCAGCGAGACAAGCTCGGGTGCAGTGGACAGCTGCCCCTGGCTCGTCTCCCCGAGAGGCAGGCAAAAATGCTCCAAAATAGAAAGAAGAAAAACAAAGTAGAGCACTTGCCTGCACTCGGGTTCTGTCGCCGTCCAGGACTTCGCTGATCCAGGCTCAGGACGAAGAAAATCGTTGTCAGGCTCCCACTCGGCTACGGCAGGTACCGCAGCCGACAGGATGGTTTCTGCAGTCTGAGGACCCTCCGGCACTAACGTCCATGCCGGCGACCCGCACAGCATGGTGGCAGGGGACCCTCAACCCGCTGGCTTGAACTGCTCCTCTGTGGAGACCCAGGGACGCTTCATCGTCGGCGCAGGCTCCACGCTGCAGTCCGCTCTCCTTCTCTGCCCATGACATGGCTGCGGTGCTGGAATCAGGCTCTCCAGAACCGCAGGCCCCCTCCTCGTCCGGCGACCTAGGCCTGGCGTCGTGGACCGCTCAGCGGAGGGAGACACAGAGGCAGCAGGTTTAATGACAGAAGCTACAGCAGGTGGTGGGAGCTCGGGGGACTGCGAACCCCGAACTCCACCCCCAGGAGTCAGGCAAGGCAAATCAAAACTACGGGGAGAAAACTGAACCTGCACTTGCCTGTCTCCTGGAGGATAGATGGTGCCTGCTGTAGCGGACGTTGTTCCCCCCCTTTCCCCGCTGGATGGTGACGGAGAGCCCCCCAGGAGGACGAGGAGGAGCCACTTGCGATGGTCCAATAACGGGCTTCACCGGGGCAGGACTCAAAACTCTCTCGGCAGCCGGAGATGACGTCGAGGAGGAGGGGACGACAGGCCGAGACGATCCAGGCACGATGAGCTGACGTGACAATGGGAACAGGTGACCCGGGAGGCTGCGGGAATTCCCTCCTGTCGTGACGCAGAAGGAGCGGCTGGCTGGACCCGGAAACAGATTCAGACGGGGTTCTTGCTGAGGTTTGCTTGGAGCGTGGCGCCGACGTTTACTGGCTGATGTTGAGGCAAAGGTGAGGTCCGGAAAACGCCGCTCTTGTGCAGAAATGGAGGCGAGCAAGTCAGCGTACTCCAGATAGTCACTCAGCTCAGGATTCCTCTCAACCAGCCTGACAGCTGCCGTCATGTGCTTTATGATTTGTTGTGGGGTGGCTGGCGGAGCGAGCTGCAGCCACTCGGTCCCATATGGAGATTGCTGTCAGCTGCAACCTCTCTGGGGGATTCCCGACTGACGTCACGCTCGTTCGGGGATGACCCCTGGATGGTGCAAACTCCTGGACCAGATCGGGGACAGGAACGGGATCCCGAAACGAGGAGCGAAGATGCCTCCTCTTCGGCTTCCTGCCAGAGTTTCCCTCCAGTCCACAGAGTATCTCGCATTGGGAAGCGATGTCAGGCCTCCTCGTCGTGACTTCCAGGTGGTCAAAGTAGCAAGGAAGGCGATTAAGGATGACCTCTGCGTAGTCCAGGTGCCGGTGTACGTCGCTGGGAGCATCGTAGAGGGTAGCGGTGAAGAGCGTTCCATCTACGTAGTCCAGGGCTTCCGCCAGCTCGTAGCCCAGGCTCCGAACGCGGGCCCTGAATGACGACATAGCCTCCCAGTGTGCAGGTACCCAGACAGGGAAAACAAACGTCCAACTTAGGCAAAACTCACCGGGACTGGCGTCTCAGTCTGGTGGCAGTCTACTGTCAAGGAATGGCCCTCGCGAGCCATCATAAGACGCCACAAGTCACCGATGAGTTTGCACAGTTTATTGAAGAACAGAAAAGAAACACAAAATAACGAGCCACGGGGGGCTAAAACATATGTCAGAAGTCTGAAATATAAACCTCACAAATACAGAGTACAAAAAGGTATTAGACTGAATCAAAGACCAGACTTAAGACACGCAGAGCCTTTGAAGTTTTTACTTGCAAGGAGCAATCAAAACAAACCTTATACAGGATGAGCTGAATGCTGGCGAGGCAGTCTCGCACAGCAACTTATATACACAAAGATAAGACAGTGACAGTTTTACAACCCGTTCTTTCCCCCCACACAGGGGAGTGATGAGTAAAAGCACACACAGTTTGTACACAACAGTCTTTTGCAGAGAAGATAAAGAAAAAGTACAAGATATGCAAAGGTACAAGATATGCAAAGGATGAGTCTTGGCACACAACGCTCCAGCTACACCCACCCACATGTGGGGACATCAGTCTCAGCTTCATGAATCATTAATAAAATGATAACTGTTTATATACATATATACAATTTTTCCAACATTTCCCTCCTGTTTATTATTTTATTAACCCTTTTAATCATATGCAATTATCAGTACAATGTAACTTCAAAAGATTTTCTACATTGACCTCATAGAGCATCTTGTCCAAATTTAAATAGTGGTTTTGTCATCACAATCACCATCACTTTGCTGTGTTAAGGCAGTATATTGTACAGGGACTTCTCTTTGGAGCATAACAGATTGTAACATGAAAGTGTGTTGAGCAAAAGTTCTACTTATCATGGACCTTATACAGGGAATGACACACATGAAAAGCACATAGAATAAAATTAATATCACAATCAATGGGGTTAACTATTTCAAAAAGACTCTGCCACCAAGTTCTTACTTTGAAACCAATCCCAGGAGCCCCAACCTTTATCTTTATCTAAACCATGCTGTAAGTGTAAAATATCATTCAAATGGCTAATTTTTGTTCTTCATTTAAAGTTGTGAATCCTTGCTCCACTAATACAGTCAGATTTTCCATTGTCCATGCTAATGCATTTATGTGGTGTATAGCTAGAGCACTGCCATGCATTAGAAAAAGAGTACTCATAACACCTTTAAAATCACTAATTCTCTGTTTTCCAGATAGTTTACCCACCAACTGTTGCATGTCTATTTCTTCTTCTTTTTACCCTGGTGTGTATTTCAGTTTGTTCAGGATGATAATAATGGGAGTATGATGTTTTCATTTCATGTGTAAGATTTGACCTTATGCTGATGTGTGGGAACAATATAGCCATGTAACACCTGCCACACCATCCTGGAGGAAGCAATGAGTAAACATTAGATCCACAAACCCAAACATGGTTTTCCAAGAATCCATACCCATCATCATTTGGCCAAAAAACAGCAGTTAAAAGTACAATTTTTGCTCTTTAAGGTGAATTTTCCAGCAGCAATATAGGGAAAGTGAAATACATTTCTACAAACAGAATCATAATATGACACTTCACAGGTCACTTCCTTAGTATCATTGCATCGTTGTGAAATACCCAGGTTGAAACTGTTTTTACTACAATTTTTGTGAAAGCAGATTGGTGAAGTAAACAGTGTAGGATTTACTTTCATTAAAGGCTTCTTAACTGCAAGCAAAGAAGTTCCAATCCCAATAATATTAAATAGTCTAATCTTAGACCCAGTGTAATCAGTAATAGTGACATTCAATCTATTAAGATACCTTTCTGACAAATTCCCCACCAACCAATGTCCAACATTACTGCTTGGTATTAAACAGACTGAGACAAGAGTTCATCGCTATTGTCGCTCCGGGCGTTTTCTCTTCACTCAGTGGAACAGGGATCATGGGTATTGTAGTCAATCATGGGTATTGCAGTCTTGTGTAAATGGGGTAGCAATGAACACACATAGCGAGAAGTATCGATTCCCAGTCCTCTCACCGAAACCACCATTGTCTGGTACCATAGGTTATGCGTATTGTTCATTGTCCGTGCTTCGTGGGTTCCTTGTCCTTGAATCAGAAAGAGATTACCACCCCACTGTCAGGAGAAGTGCTGAACACAGAGTCATCAATAATTTTGGTGCCATGCTTCCACCTGAGAGAGTACCCCTCCGGGCCTCTTTCTTCACCAGGGTTGAGACGGCCTTGTCCTTAAAAGGACATGCCCCCTTTGTAACTGGACTTACTCAGGGAAACAAGTTAGTTAGTTCACTTACAAGCACCCGTAGTCTTTTAGCGTGTGAAAGGTGAATCCGAGATGGTCATTCAGCAATACGTACTGCAGTGGGAGTGGGAGTGTCTAGTGTTGTCGGTGGTGGTTCTTTATGAAGACATAGTCTCCATGTTGCAACGGTTATCCGTTTCTTTCTGTGGAGCAGAGAGAGAGCTTCTGACAGAATCAAAACATTCCCTGAGATGTTCACCAAGATCTGTGTATTTGTTAGGTGTGGTTAGTGGTGAGAGGTCAGGTAATACATAAGGATGGTGAAAAACACATTCAAAAGGTGACAATCCTGTCTTTGGGTCTAGTATAGAGTTAATGGTTAGTCTGACTAATTTCAGAGCTTCTGGCCAAGTAATACCCTTTCCATGTGTGGTTTTTGCCAGCATTTGTTTGATTGTACCGATACTATGAAATCTGATCTTACTTCTTACAGCTTGGATTAAGTCTTGAACTGTTTGTGCTGTAAAATGAGTTCCATTATCTGCATAAATCAGTTTTGGAACCCCAAAAACGGAAAAAGCATCATTCAATAGAGTTTCACACACACCGATGCGGCATTTGCTGAGGATGTGTGATGAATTCCTGTCCACTTTGTGAAGGTGTCAATCTACACCAAGCAATATTGTAGCTTTCCATTGCTCCTTGAGCATTATTTTATAAACAAATGATGCACTTTTGGAATGTTTTTGTTACTTCTTTCAAAATATTAGGACAGTTTTTCCAACATCCTCATCATTGATTTCCCTCCTGTTGGCACATGATTGGCCATGTGCCACCAGGACAGCTCATCTGTATAATGTGGGTGGCAGAGCAAATTTTCATCAGGCAAGCCAAATGTATATCTAATTATTTACACATGAAACAGGAGGAAGGTCCATATTATTTTGATAGTCTTTTAAAACATCAACATTATTAATAAGACAGACGGTTCCTAAAAGACCAATAGCAGCACAGTGAGTAGCGTTATCAGCCAAGTGATTATCGCAGCTAGACAAGTCAGTGCCATTAGTGTGGGCAGGGCAGTGAATAACTGCCACAGAACATGGTAGCATCAGAACATTACATAGTTGCAACAATTGCTGTCGATGTTTTGCTGGTTTTTCTGTGGAGGTGACAAACCCCCGCAGATTCAAGGTAACAGTATGCAGGTGGCATGTGCTATAAGCATATTTACTGTCTGTACAGAATACAGATAAGTTACATTCAGGTTAGTAGCTCATTCAGCTGTTGGAGGTGATGCAGGTTGTGGAATTTTTACACAATCAGGACCCCAGACAACACCGTTACAGCATAAGCACACTTCTATTTTTTTACAGAGCAAGCCTGTCGCTCGCTTCTTCCTTTGCTAAGTAGAGAGAAAGAGAGAGCTGCTGTTCACCCCCTCCTTCACAACATGGGAAATGTGTAGGATAATAGAGGGCATGATCTTATTATTTGTATTATCCCATAAATAATAAAAAGGTGGTCTGTATTGCCCAGCCTGTATGTGAGTTATAACTGCAGCCATATGTTTATCCTGGGCACTACAGAAAATGAAATGAAAAGCACTTATGTAAATAAAATTGCATTTATTGATAATTTTTATGCATTATCTATTTTTCTGAGGATTGCTAATTATTTGCCAATTAATTTCTTTGATACCCCCTGTTTTGATACATGGAGGCTCACATGCAGCAAAGTTACAGGGTATTTGTTTGATTCTTTTACTGAAAGGAAGTGTGTTACCATTTTTAGTTTTAAATAAAATTTGCAGGTAGCCCAGTTCCTTCAAAGATGAGATCTCAATAATTATAGCTTCTTTTTGTGACATCTCTTGAAATAGTTTACAAATTTCATTTAAGAAAAACAAAATAACTATCTGCGCATTTTTGATATGCTTCAGCATTGATAAATAAGATCAGTTTGTCCAGTTGAACACAGATGGGTTGAATTTGAAATATTGTGTCACATTCTTTCAGTCAAAGGAAAGACGGACGTTTTGCCTAATTAGAATTTGATTTAATGTTTTACAAGGAATGTCCCTATTTCATACATTCCTTGGTAAATTATGGAGTGCAATGTAGTTCACCCTGACCCAGCTTGGCCACCGCTGAATCAGGAGAAGCACATCCCTCATTGCTGTCACATTTCTGAAATATATTGTTACCGCACCATTATGTGGTGAGTAATATCAGTATAAAATCATATAAACATTACATTTGTAAAGTCAAAGTCATTTGAATCAGTACACCTTATGTTATCTACAATGTCATACAAAGTCATACTTGGCTTCAAAAAGTGCTTATCAATTTAAGGATTCTTTCTCCAAGACCTTTGTCTGATAATCCATAGCCTCTGGCAGATCATATGCACAGACACATTAATTATCAATCTGTTTTGATCCTCTGTGCTCTAAATCATGTGATATAGGGTAAACATAAAATCTTCAGTGATTAGGCATTATTAAATGACATCATAATATGATCATAGTATGGCCTGTAGTCACATTGTCACACGTCAGTCCTTTTTTCTATAAAGTGCACTGTCATGTTTCAGTCAAGGACAAAGGTCAGTAATGCGTCAAAATTGCTTTTTTTTTTTTTAAATATGTAAACAGTTTATCACGTACGCAACATTAATCAAGACCCCACAGAGTTAAATTGGAAAAATAAAAACCCAAAACCTTGTAAAAGTACCCATATTTAGACCACTTTCTTCACAGATCAACCACACACACACACACACACACACAAAGAATAGATAATAGATAAAATAACGTTCTCATTGTCCATTTTAACGTTATCCAGTTCTGCTACCATTTAATCCGTCCGTCTTTAAATGTTATGGTCTAATTATTATGATTTTATTTGCTTCCTCCTTTTCCCAACCTCTTGGGCTTCTTGTGAAAGAGTGGAATACGGGCCCGCCTTAGGTCCCGGTTTGGGGTATGGGGGTGGATTTTCCAATAGTGGGGCCGTACTAACAGTACTAGTTTGAGTTTTCATTTGTTTCTGCTTTTCTCTGGCTTCATCAGCTTTCCGTTGGGAAGCCTCTGCCGCTTGTGACCGCACTGGGTTTGCCTGTTTTAACAGGTTTATTAGACGTCATTTTAATGGTTGTTAACAATGCCTGGCATTCATCCACGTTCAACGGGGGCTTGAATGAGAAATCCTTTTTTCCATTTATTTAAGTATTTTTCTGGATCCTTTATTTTTCCCTTTTCATTTTGTCTGTTATTGTAATTTTTTACAGTTGCGCGCGCTATGTCCTGTTTTTTCTTCTGTTTATTCGTCTGCCTATCCGGTTTTCTAACACAATTCCCCATTTTTAGATGGCCAGGAACGTTACCAGTCCGCCCACTGTAACACTATTACTGCCCAATTTTGGGGTGGGTTCGTGGTCAGGAACGTTATCAATACGCCCACTGTAACACTATTACTGCCCAATTTTGGGGTGGGTTCGTGGTCAGGAACGTTATCAGTACGCCCACTGTAACACTATTACCGCCCAATTTTGGGGTGAATTCTTTCACCCTATTTATTTTTAAACCTGACCACTAAGTAGTTGTGAATCGCCGTCACACTACTTCCTACACCCCTTTTTATTTTTAAACCTGACCACTCAGTAGTTGTGAATCGCTGTCACACTACTTCCTACACCCCTTTTTATTTTTAAACCTGGCCTATCAGTAGCCGTGAATCGCCGTCACACTACTTTTTATGGGGAATTCTTAGGCCTAGTTTTCCTTTGTATATTTCCATTACAGTCAATTTAAAAAGGGAAAAATTTGTAACTTACTTTCGAGCTCTATCAGTGAGGACAGCCGTCACCAGATAGAGCTGGGAGGAAGAGAGTCTCTGGCAGAGTTCCCTCAAGTCGGGTTTTCAATACTGATGGATGTCATCAGACAGTGCACGGATTTCAACCTGCAGGACGTCTCCTCCCACTCCATCTGGATCTCAGCTGTCCCGGGTTTTGGCACCACATATGTCAGAAGTCTGAAATATAAACCTCACAAATACAGAGTACAAAAAGGTATTAGACTGAATCAAAGATCAGACTTAAGACACGCAGAGCCTTTGAAGTTTTTACTTGCAAGGAGCAATCAAAACAAACCTTATACAGGATGAGCTGAATGCTGGCGAGGCAGTCTCGCACAGCAACTTATATACACAAAGATAAGACAGTGACAGTTTTACAACCCGTTCTTTCCCCCCACACAGGGGAGTGATGAGTAAAAGCACACACAGTTTGTACACAACAGTCTTTTGCAGAGAAGATAAAGAAAAAGTACAAGATATGCAAAGGTACAAGATATGCAAAGGATGAGTCTTGGCACACAACGCTCCAGCTACACCCACCCACATGTGGGGACATCAGTCTCAGCTTCATGAATCATTAATAAAATGATAACTGTTTATATACATATATACAATTTTTCCAACAACATACTATAACTACATACAGACGACCATAGAGAAATAAGGAAGCACACTTACGATCATAGCAGTAGAATGGTCAGCGTACGAACAGAGGGATGCTCGCTCACGTCTGACAATGAACAGGTTTTTGACGAGACTGCCGCGTCTTTTCGCTCCCAGCTGCCCTCTTAAGAGGAGAGCTGCTGATGAGGCGAAATGCAGCTCAGCTGTCAAACCTGACAGCCGGAAGCCCCTCCGAGCGCTGTCACAATAAAGGCTCGGGGAGCCAAAAGGGGCACACAGCCGTCAAATGGGCGAGGACAGTGCATGGCTCGAGCATGGACGAGATCGGCGCTCGAACCATGACAAAACATGCTTTGTTAAAATCCCTTGCAATAATGTGGACTGCGTCGGGGTGATCTCTTTGCTGCCTGCTGACAATGTGCTGGAGGTGGTTGAGTGCTAAGCTAATCTTAGCATCAGGAGGAATGTAAACGGCTGTTAAAATTACTGCCGTTAACTCGCGGGGGCGATCAAAAGGCCTACACAGGAAAGACCTGGCCTCGAAGTCCGGTAAACAGTGGCTATGAATTATTCTGGTGTTTTTACACCAAGTCTGAAGCACATAAACACAGAGCTCTCCCCCCCTTCCCTTAACAGAATCAGTGCTGCGGTTGAGACGGGGTGTAGTTCAGCCAGGTACTTCCACAGTGGCAGCCGGAATGCATTTGTTCAGCCATAATCTGGTCACAATCAGAAGAATCAGAATCAGAATCAGAATCAGAATCAGCTTTATTGGCCAAGTATGCACAACACATACAAGGAATTTGACTTTGGCTAAAAACTTGCTCTCATTGTTCAGGTGGAGGATTTAAATAAGGATTCAATGACAACAGAGTATGTACAGTAAATTACAGTCTGTCCACGTTTCTATAAAAGGATGCAAATATATACAGGAATATATGCAGTTATTTACTCAGACTAACCACACTTTGCAGAAATATATGAAAAAATATACAGTCACACAGTATTTCAATGTGAACTCAGATTCAGTGATATAATGTGAATGAAGTAAAAAGCAGTGTGAGAGTTATGTGCAATGTAATAATGGATGAAAAGTCATGAGTACAGCAACAGGTAGGACTAGGTGAATGTTAGGAGTTCATCAGAGTGATGGCTTGAGGAAAGAAACTGTTCCTGTGACGGGTGGTTTTGACCTTCAGTGATCTGTAACGACGACCAGAAGATAGAAGTTCAAACAGTTTGTGGCCGGGGTGTGATGGGTCAGCACAGATGTTTCCCGCCCGTTTCCTGGTTATGGACCGATATAAGTTCTCAATGGAGGGTAGGTCAGTACCAATGATCCTCTCCGCAGACTTAATGATCCGCTGCAGTCTGGTCTTGTCCTGTTTAGTGGCAGATCCAAACCAGACAGTGATGGAAAAGCAGAGGACAGATTGGATGATGGCGGTGTAGAAGACAACCAGCAGCTCCTGAGGCAAATCAAACTTCTTGAGCTGACGCAGAAAAAACAACCTCTGCTGGGCCTTTTTCCGGACAGTGTCTATATGGGAGGACCACTTCAGGTTCCGGGAGATTGTGGTACCCAGAAACTTGAAGGAGTCCACAGTGGACACTGTGCTGTTGAGGATGGTGAGTGGGGGGAATGAAGGGGGGTGTCGCCTGAAATCCACAGTCATCTCCACCGTTTTGGCTGGGTTAAGTTCAAGATGGTTCTGGCTGCACCAGAGGATCAGCTGCTCCACCTCCCGCCTGTATGCAGACTCATCATCATCCCGGATCAAACCGATGACTGTGGTGTCGTCCGCAAACTTCAGGAGCTTCACCGAAGGGTCCTCTGAGGTGCAGTCATTGGAGTAGAGGGAGAAGAGCAGTGGGGAAAGGACACATCCTTGGGGGGCGCCAGTACTAATTTTTCGGGAGCTGGATGTAAATCTCCCTAGCTTCACCTGTTGCCACCTGTCAGTCAGAAAGCTGGAGATCCACTGGCAGGTGGAGGGAGGCACCTTGAGCTGGAGGAGTTTCTGATGAAGAATGCCTGGGATGATGGTGTTGAACGCTGAGCTGAAGTCGACAAACAGGATCCTGGCGTACGTCCCTGGGGAGTCGAGGTGTTGCAGGATGTAATGTAGTCCCATATTCACTGCATCATCCACTGACCTGTTTGACCGGTAGGCAAACTGCAGTGGGTCCATCAGGGGGCCTGTGATGACCTTCAGGTGGTTCAGCACCAATCTCTACAAGGATTTCATGACCACAGAGGTCAGGGCAACAGGTCTGTAGTCGTTTAATCCTGTAACAGAGGGTTTCTTGGGAAGTGGAATGATGATGGAGCGTTTGAAGCAGGAAGGCACTTCACGCAGCTCCAGTGATCTGTTAAAGATCCGGGTGAAGATGGGGGCCAACTCGTTGGAGCAGACTCTCAGGCAGGACGGAGACACACCATCAGGTCCTGCAGCCTTCTTGATCTTTTGTCTCTGAAAGACCCGGCGCACCTCCTCTTCACAGATCGTTAGTGCTGGTGGGAGGTGAGAGTGGAGGAGGGATGGAGTTCCTGGGGCTGCAGATAATCCTTTTGTGTGGGTGGGAGGTGAGAACTGTAGGTTCTTTTCAAACCTGCAGTAAAAGCTGTTTAGGTCGTTAGCCAGCTGGAGGTTTTCCACAGGGTGGGGGGATGGTCTCCTGTAGTTGGTGATATTCTGCAGGCCTCTCCAGACAGAAGCAGAGTTGTTGGCTGAGATCAGAATACAACAGTCCCGGATGTAGCAATTATAGGCGATCTCCGTACACAGCTCGTCCATTTTGTTGGCGAGGGATCTAGCATTGGTGAGGAAAATTGAAGGTAAAGGTGGTTCAGACTGAAGTTTGCGTAACTGGGTGATAGAATAAAATTGAATTGAATGAGACTGAGTCAGGCAGCGCGATGGCGGAGTGGTTAGCACTGCGGCAGCACAGTAACTCACCCTTGGCTGGGGGATCCTGGGTTCGATCCCAGCCCCCGACCAACAGTGATCTGTGTGGAGTTTGCATGTTCTCCCCGTGTCTGCGTGGGTTTACGCCGGGATTTCTCCGGTTTCCTCCCACATGCCAAAAACATGCAAGTTAGGTTAATCGGCATCAAACTGGGGATTCTAAATTGTCCTTAGGTATGACTGTGAGAGTGAATGGTTGTCTGTCTCTCTGTGTTGGCCCTGTGATGGACTGGCGATCTGTCCAGGGTGGACCCTGCCTCTCGCTCAAAGATGCTGGGATAGGCTCCAGCCCCCCCGCAACCCGAAAAGGATTAAGCGGAAGAAGATGGATGGATGGATGGATGGATGGATGGATGGATGGAGACTGAGTCAAAAATTCAATAGGCGTATTCTGAGTTATGAGCCATTTATTTCCTCTGGCCAGGAGAAAAAAGTTCAACCATCTACAGAGTCGCTCATGCACCTTTTCTGACCATACATTCCGAGCCTGATATTTTTATAGCTCTAAGGATAGCTCTAAGAACAGATAAACAAAGAGGGAGATGTCCTTGTGGCATCTTCTGGAGACAGGCTAAGTGTCTACAAGTCTAATCTTCATAAACTGGGAGATTACATCCCTTGGTCACAGAAACTTAGCAGAGCAGGTCAATAAAACAAAGTGATTATCAGTGTAGCCTAGGTCATCCCTTACGTCTCTGCTGGCCTGCCCTCACATGCATGCACTTCCATTTACATGCACATCCACCCAGACTCTGGGACAGGAGAGTCACATAGAGAATAATGGCTCATACAACGCATCAAAAACATATCAGACATAAAATATGAAAGAATAATCAATCAATCAATCTTTATTTCAGATAGATTAAAAGTACAGATTAAAAGAAACAGAATAATATAACAAAGGGGGAAAGAAAATCCAACAAGGTCAAATTAGACAATAACTCCTCTGATTATACAGTTCAACATAATTTATCCGAAATGGGTGATGGCTGAAGCCACAGCTTATATTGCCCACCCATATTCCATCCAAGAATTCAAAAGAAAAACAAACAAGAGCGATTACAATTCAGAACAAAGCTAAAACAAAATGTGACAAAAAAAAAAAAAACTAAGCAACAACACAACGCAGACTGGATATGACAATCCTTACGTGATTTTATATGTCATCTTGTATATATGTTTGGAGTATTTCTTCCTTTAGTTTTTGTTTAAATTGTCCAAGCGTTGTACATGATTTTAATTCAGGTCCAAAATCGTTCCATAATCTGACTCCTTGCACTGAAACACAGTGTTGCTTGGTGGTAGTTCTCACTGAAGGTTTTTGAAATATACATGTTCCTCTGAAATGATATTGTTTCTCCCTTATTTGGAACAGCTTTTGGATATTTGCGGGCAGTGATAGATTCTTCACATTAAAACATTATTACTGCAGTTTTAAAGTCAACCAGATCTTTCAACTTGAGAGCTTTTAATTTAAGAAAAAGTGGGTTTGTTGGTTCCCTGTAAGCTGCTTTATTTATTATTCTAATAGCTCTCTTCTGAAGCATAAAGACTGGATATATGTTTGTTTTATATGTATTTCCCCATACTTAAGTACAATATTGTGATATCCTACCGTGTAGCAATGATCACACGAGTTATTTCTTTGGCTAACTCTTGCCGTTTATTCTGCAACACACACAATATGACTGAACATGGATTCTGCGCGGGGTTTTCACACTCTTATTCTAATGTGTCCCCTTAGTCGTAGTGCTGAACAATACAGGTAGTTCCCCCTAGAGGCATGTGCCAGTAATGTTTTAAATTAGACTTGCAGTCTACCACATCCCTCCCCTCTAGATTAAACTACTCTTAATTACACTAGCCAATTATGCTAGACATCCTGGAACTCCCATTTACCCCTAAACTATCACAGTTACTTTTTAACTTCTTAAAACACATGTGCCATACACATAATTTCTTTCTCTCTTTTTTTTTTTTTTTTTTCACATGTATAACACACAACAGTCTAACTGGGGAATTGGTTTGACTACCGCATCCCAGTGAGGTTCCAGGACGCATTCTTGTCCTGTGGCTGGGGAACTCACTACTGACTAAGTATAGTCCTTCAAGTAGTCTGGAGCTCTCCTAGCTCGCTGAGATCTTCTCACGGCTGGTGAGCCAACTGCAGGTGAAGACTCAGACTGCTCCACTGTTTCGGCTGCTGCAGTGCTGCCCGTAGAATCTGCAGAGACGGGTACCTCAGGTTTCACCTGAAGTGGTGGTTCGTTGATGCTCTCCTCAGAATGGTTGTTAGACAACACCTCTGGTGCCATCGGCAGGGGAATGGAGCTCCTACCACGAACTTGGTCGATGTGTCGCCTCACCACTTGTCCATGGCCTAATGTCACCTTGAATGACACAGGGCCTGTCTTTTCTGTTATTTCTCCTGGTACCCAGGCTGGTCCTGAGCCAAAGTTGCGGGTGTAGACCACGTCTCCTTCTCTCAGTATTCTCTCTCTAGCATGCATGTCATGATAACCTTTTTGTTTCTCTTGTTTGTCATGCACTTTGTTTCTGAAGTCTGGATGTATTAAGTCAAATGTTGACCTCAACTTCCTTCCACACAACAGCTCAGCTGGTGACTTGCCAGTTGTAGATTGGGGTGTTATTCGATAGCTGAACAGAGCTCTCGACATTCGGGTTTCAATAGAGTCTCCTGTCATCTTTTTCATGAGTGACTTGAACGTCTGCACGGCCCTCTCGGCTAAGCCATTAGAAGAAGGATGGTATGGCGCAGTCGTGATGTGACGTATGCCATTCTTTTCAGAAAACTCTTGGAACTGTTCACTCGTAAAACATGTACCGTTATCTGATACTATGATTTCAGGTATGCCATGTTGGCTGAAACTCTTTCTAAGACATTCAATGGTAACAGTAGAAGTAGAGCTACTCACAGAATATGCATCGATCCACTTTGAGTATGCGTCAACTATGATCAGGAACATTCTTCCCATCCATGGACCTGCGTAGTCAATGTGAATTCTTCTCCATGGTTTATCTGGAACTTCCCAGGGATGTAGTGGGGCTGCTGGAGGACTGTTCCTGTTCTCCTGGCATGCCGCACATGACTTCACAAGCGCCTCCACCTCTGCATCCATGTTGGGCCACCACATGTAACTCCTCGCCAACGCTTTCATGCGAGTGATGCCAGGGTGTGCTTGGTGTAGTTGTTGTAGTAAGGCATTCCGACCAGGTGGTGGAACAACCACGCGTCCTCCCCACAGGATACAACCTTCCTGGGTGCTGAGCTCATCCTGTCGTCGGGCATAGGGAATGAACTCAGGACTGTTCATCTTCGGCCATCCTCGCAAGATGTATTCTCGCACTCTTGCTAGAACAGGGTCTTTGTCTGTCCACTTCTTTATTTGTTGTGCGTTCACCAGGGGCACGCCGATATCTTCAAACAATAGCACTCTCTCCTCCTCCTCAGGCGTGCTGTCTCTTCCTCCATCCAAGGGTAGCCTACTCATCGCGTCAGCATTCGTATGGTCCCGTCCGGCTTTGTAAACGATGGTGTACTCATACGCTGCTAATGTAACGGCCCATCTCTGAATTCTCTGAGATGTCATCTGGGGTATGGCTCTCATTTCACTGAACAGTGAAATTAGTGGCTTGTGGTCAGTCACTATAGCGAACTGTCTCCCGTACAGGTATTTGTGGAACTATTTTACACCAAATACTACTGCAAGGCCCTCCTTGTCTAGCTGGGAGTAGTTTTTCTCAGCTGCACTAAGAGTTCTTGAGACAAACCCTATGGGTCTCTCTGAGCCATCCTCCATACGATGAGAGAGTACAGCTCCCACACCGTAGGGTGATGCGTCACACGCCAGGATGAGTGGTTTGTTTGAATCATAATGCACTAACACACTACAGGACTGAAGTAGCGCTTTGGACTCTTCAAACGCCTTCTGCTGCTTGACCCCCCATGACCATTTTTCTTCCTTCTTAAGTAAGGTATGTAGTGGTGCCAGCAGCGTGGAGAGCTTTGGGAGGAACCTATGGTAATAGTTCAACAAGCCCAGGTAGGCTTTTAACTCAGTAACATTTTGTGGCTCAGGCGCCTCCGCAATGGCTTCCACTTTGTCTGTTAGAGGGTGTAGACCACTGGCGTTGATCTTGTGGCCTAGGACCACCACCTCTTTTCCCATGAACTCACACTTGCTTCTTTTCAACCTCAGACCGCTTTTCTCCAACCGTTGAAGCACTTCCTCCAGCGTTTTCAGATGTTCTTGTTCATTTGGTCCTGTACAAAGGATGTCATCCAAATAAATGGCAACATTCGGAATTCCACCTAGGATGCCCTCTATAGTTCTCTGGAATATAGCAGGACTGGAAGCTACTCCAAATGGTAAGCGTGTGTAGGTATATAAGCCTTTGTGTGTATTGATGGTTACATACTTTCTTGATTCTTCTTCCAAGACTACTTGTTGGTAAGCGTGACTCATGTCTAATTTCGTGAAGTGTCGGCCGCCGTTCAGCTGTGCGAAGAGGTCCTCCACTTTAGGAATTGGATACTGATCCACCCGTGATGCTCGATTGACAGTGAGTTTGTAATCTCCACATATTCTAATGGAGCCATCCGGCTTTCTCACTGGGACTATGGGCGCCGCCCATTCTGCAACCTGCACTGGCTCAATGATCTTGTCATCCAGCAGCCTCTGTAGCTCGCTTTCGACCAGTGGCTTGACTGCATAGGGTACCGGTCGGGGTTTGCAGAATCGTGGTGGGGCCTCCTTGTCCACATTAATCTTTGCAGTGACACCTTTTAGCTGTCCTAAGCCTTCTTTGAACACCTCAGCGTGTCTTTCGAGGATCTCCTCCAGCTGCAATTTGGGCTGAGATTCCACCTTATTCACCAACTGATCCATCATGGCCAGTTCTTGTAGCCAACTTCGCCCTAGTAGATTTGGTCCTTCGCTCCCAACTACTACTACAGGTAAGTCCTTTTCTTTGTTTTCGTGTTGCACCTTCACTTGTGCCATGCCTAGCACGTCTAGCTTCTCTCCTGTGTATGTTTTTAATTTTAATGAACAGGGATTTAATTCTGCTGTGTCTGTTTTCTTCCACAGTTGTGTATATTGCTGTTTACTTAATATGGTTACTCCACAGCCTGTATCAACTTCAAATGTTACTTTCATTCCATTAACATTCATGGTACGCGTGATGGGCGCTACCTTGGTCAGCTCCTCTGACGTGTTGTAAATTGTGTGAAAACCCATGTCTTCTGTATCACTTTCTCCCTCCCCTCTAAGTTGATTCGCTCGCTGGTCCTTTCCTGGGCCCTTGTTTTCATTCTTTTGCCCTTTTACTGTTGCCTTCTGCACCTGTGCATTGCCCACCTTTGTTCTACATGCTTTCTTAATGTGCCCTCGCTTGCCACAATTATGACACAGCTCAGTGGCAAATTTGCACTCGGCGGCATTGTGCTGGCCTTTGCAGCGATAACAACTGGGGAATTTGTGCTGATTTTTGTCAGTCGACACTTTGTGGACACCTACTTGGGTCTTAGGCACACGAGCATGCGTTGCTGTGTCCTCTGTTAGCTTCCCTTGCATCTCTCTCACATCTTTAGATGCTGTTTCCATCGCTTGGCATAATTCCAAAGCCTTCACAAAAGTGAGTTTTGTTTCAGATAAAAGTCGCCGTTGCATTCGGTCATCCTTCACTCCACACACAAGTCTGTCTCTTAACATTTCTTCCAATGAGTCTTTGTAATCACAGTGCAGTGTTAATTTCTTCAATTCTGCCACATAAGATAAGATAAGATAAGATAAGCCTTTATTAGTCCCACAACGGGGAAATTCCAGGATTGCAACAGCACAGGGATAGCAACACTCAGAGCAACAATCAGAAGGCAAGAAAAAACAAGCAAGCAAGAGCAGCTAATATACATATGTACATATTACTATAAAATATATATATACACACACACACACACACACACACACACAGTGCAGAGCATTGTAGCTGGATGGAATAAATATATGAATATATGAACACACAGTGCAGAGCATTGTAGCTAGATGGAATAAATATGTAAATATATAAACACCCACAGTATGGAGCATTGCAGCTAGGTGGAATAAATATGCAAGTATATAAACACACACAGTGCGGAGCAATGTAGCTAGATGGAATAATATGTAGATATATAAAAACACAGTGCGGAGCATTGTAGCTAGATGGAATAAATATATAGATATATAAATATAAACACATCCAGTGCAGAGCATTGTAGCTAGATGGAATAAATATGTAAATATATAAACACACACAGTGCAGAGCATTGTTGCTAGGTGGGATGAAACAGCATAACCGTCTATTTAGTTATCCTACATGGTATGATTATGTGCCCATACATATTCTCACCCTCCATAGCGACCGGTATGTTCCTAGTTGTATGCCGGAGAGGACCATTGTGTAAGTCTATTGCATCTTTTGCATTCAAAAAAAAAAAAAAAAAAAAAACTATTAGTTTGTTACGTCTTTTTGCTATCTCTGCGAGCAGCCCTGCTTAGGTTGTACAGTCTGACAGTACAGTCTGACATACTCTGCTATGGACTCAGTGTTCCTCCTTATGCGTGAATTAAATTTGAATCGTTGCACGATTTCACTCGGTTTGGGGCTGAAGTGCTTCTGAAGCTCAGCAGTAAGCTGGTCGTACGTTTTATCTTTCGGTAATGCAGGGCTTATTAAATTTCTCAACAAACTGTAAGTAGTTGCACCAACTCCACTCAACAGTACAGCCTTCCTTTTGTCTGGCTCCTCAATCTCATTAGCTTCGAAGAAAAAGTCCAACATTTCACTATATTCTTCCCATGACTGAGTCGAGTTATCAAAAGGGGTTACCGTTCCGATTACAGCCGCCATTGCTCGTCGTGGTGGGGAAACCTCGTTTTTCCTCCTCTGAACTTGCACTCGAACTACTGGAGTCACTTGAGTTCGCCACACTTGCAATGTTCTCTGTTTCTCGCCGCTGATTTTTTTCTTTTAATCCTCGTCGCCAATTGTGTGATATCCTACCGTGTAGCAATGATCACACTTGAGTTATTTCTTTGGCTAACTCTTGCCGTTTATTCTGCAACACACACAATATGACTGAACATGGATTCTGCGCGGGGTTTTCACACTCTTATTCTAATGTGTCCCCTTGGTAGTAGTGCTGAACAATACAGGTAGTTCCCCCTAGAGGCATGTGCCAGTAATGTTTTAAATTAGACTTGCAGTCTACCACAAATATGTCATGCATGGGAGTATTAATGAATGATACAAGGTATATAGTGTGGGTTGATTCAGCAAATATTTCACTCTGTGTAGTATTGCAATTGATTTGGATATTTTACCTTTAATATAATTAATATGTGACTTCCAACACAGTTTATTATCAATTATTACTCCAAGAAATCTAGCTTCGGATATCCTTTCAATCTCTACACCAGGGGTGTCAAACTCATTCCATGGAGGGCCAAGACCCTGCAGGTTTTACTTCCACCCAGTCTCTTCAGCAGGTGTTTTCACTGATCAGCAGTCAGTAGGACGAAATTCGGAGAAATCACCTGTTGAAGACACTGGGTGGAGGTAAAACCTGCAGGGTCTTGGCCCTCCATGGAATGAGTTTGACACCTGTGCTCTACACCATTTACACTGAGTTTAGATACTAAGTTGTGATGGTTGTTAAAAACTATAAATTTTGTCTTACTTAAATTGAGTGTTAATTTGTTTGATTCAAACCACAGTTTAAGCTTTCCTAATTTCTTTCCGAGTGTATCCAAAAGTTGTTCCAAATTGCTTCCACTGCATAATAAGTTAGTGTCATCGGCAAACAATATTAAATGCATTTTTTCTGAAACTTTACATATATCATTTATATACATATTGAATAACAATGGCCCCAAAACTGAACCCTGTGGGACTCCACAAGTAACCTTCAGTAACTGTGAGTTTTTGTTACCAACATATACATACTGATATCTATTCTTTAAGTAACTACATAACCAGGACAGTGCTACTCACCTAATAACACAATTTTGTAGTTTCTTTAATAATAAGTTATGATCCACTGTATCAAATGCTTTTTTAAGATCCAGGAATACCCCAACTGAATACTCTTTATTTTCAACGGCAGTTGATATTTTTTCTATAAATTCCATTAGAGCAAATGCAGTTGTCCTCTTGTGTCTGAACCCATATTGCTGCTCACACAATAAATTATTCTTCAGTATGAAGTTGTCAAATCTCTCATAGAATATTTTTTCAAGTATCTTGGAAAACTGCGGCAATAGTGAAATTGGTCTATAGTTTGAAAGTTCCCCTCTGTCACCCATCTTGTATATCGGAATTACTTTAGCTATTTTCATTGCATTGGGAAATATACCTGTTTGGAGAGACAGGTTACAGATATACGTCAGTGGTTTCACTAAGCATTCAATAATAGTTTTGACTAAGAGCATGTCAATACCATCACAGTCCACAGATGTTTTACTTTTAAACCATTTAACAATTTCAATGACCTCTCTTTCGTCTGTGTTCTTTATGAAAATGGAGTCTTTTATAGCAGTGTTTTTGCTTATTGTGTCACCTGTGGGTGCCGTAATGGGTATTTCTTTAGCCAAATTAGGACCAATGTTAACAAAAAAGTTATTAAATTCATCTGCAGGTGAAGCTGCATTCACACTCTGAGTCGTTTTATTATTTTTTGAAAAATTGGTTGGGTAGCTTGTATTTCTGTTTTTATTTCCAAGAATATTGTTAAGTATTGTCCATGTATTTTTAGTATTGTCTCTGTTTTTCTCCAGTTCTTTACTGTAATAGTCTCTTTTACTACATCTTATTATATATGTTAACTTATTTTTGTATGTTTTATAACGCTGCTCTGCTTCTTTTGTCCTTTTCTTTAGAAAAGCTTTATATAATAAATTTTTCTTTTTACACGCCTTTTGTAATCCTTTGGTTAACCATGGCTTATCGGCAAATTTACGTTTAAGCTTTTTCTTTACTAATGGACAATTTTTTTCATAAAGAGTGGTTACAATGTTTATAAATGTGTCACAGGCTTCATTTACATCTGATACATAGACTTTTGTCCAGTCTTGCTTCAGCAAGTCTTCTTTAAAAGAACTGATTGCATTTTGTGATTTGTATCTGAACGATTTTAAAATTTTTTCTGTATTGGCCCCCGTGTGGCCATGGATAAGTGCAAAGGTTGGCAAATGGTCACTTATATCATTTATCAATAATCCACTTTCTATTTTCTTATCAATAATATTAACCCCTTGCACTCTGGTCAATTTCCCTAAAAACGCCTAAAAATAACGTACCCAAAGTAAATCAAAAGCTGTTCTTCAACCCTTTGCAGCATCTTCATGGGGTTGGTCTCATTTTAAAAAAAAACACTTTGAATTTTTTGGCAAAATAGTCATAATCTCTCTAAGTGCTCCTGCCACTGAGTAACAGTCATCTAAACATACTGAACTTGAAGAAAATAAATTTCGCCTGGGTGTTTTTTTTGGATACAAATGCTTGCAAATAACACACAGCTGTCAGATCCGGGCTGGAAAATGCAACAGAAATGTAGAACCAAGTGTTATCCAGCTGAGGTCAAAATTTTGTAACAATACCACAAAAAATGAATATATTACACAGCTTTTTTGTCAGGTTGTTCCCAGGCGTTTTTGAACTGTGCCAAATTGTGCCAAATGGCAGTTTGGAAAAACGTCTGTAACTTTAGAATGATTCAATATAGAAGCTTGATTTTGGGCTCTAATGAAAGGTGACACTCAGGGCTGTGTGTGTGTGGGGGGGGGGTTGTTTATTCATTCATGAATGAATGAATGAACAAACAAGCCCCCACACACAAAGAAGCATGCCACGTAAAAAATGTATGGCTTTTTTTTTGCAAGAAAAAATAACCTACAGTGCACTAAAAATTATACTAAAATATCTGTAATGTAGAAGATAACAACTCCCACCCCACCCCCCACCCCCGCTACAGAGGACGGACATCGCCCATCGCTACATGACGGACCGCGGTGACGGTGCGCTGCGGTCTACTATGCACAGTTGTACTAAAATATCTGCAATCCGCTACAGAAGAGTAGCGGGGGGGGGGGGCGTTCACGGTTCGGAAGCGGCACAGTGACTGATCCGTCATGTAGCGATGACGCACAGTTGTAATTTACCGATCGGTCAAAAGTCATTTTGATTACAATTTTCAGGGATAAAGAATAATTTAGCTTATAACACTTACCTGTCCACAACAGCAGTGTCGCTGGCGAACTTCTCTTCCTCATTGTCTGACGAACATGACGCTGGTCCGCTTGTTACGACTCGTGGTTCTGGTCACGTGACCCGGTCAAACCATGATTCCATGATTGCGGTTTTGGCGAACGATTTTTCAAAACAAATAAAAACAGTAGTAAGAAAAAAAGACTGGCGAACGCATGTGTGTCACCCAGCGGCTTAAACAAAACAGATTTTACGCACGGGACGTACGCTTTCAATTGTCGAACTTCTCTGCTTCAATTGGCTCGCTGTATTCGCAGCCGTTGGTAGGCGGGTCCTTCTTGCTAGGTTTTCAGTCATTGGTTCTTCAAGGTTTCAGAAACCCAATTCAAGGCTCTTATTAGTCGAATGAGAGGTCAATCAAATCTAAACCAATCAAAGCACTCCTTTGGCTTTCTGTTCGCGGCTGTGTCTGTAGTGGAAGAACGGAAATGCAGCTCTTTTTTTTTTCAGTGCGCCCTAGGACGCACAGTGTGCATCCTAGGGCGCCCTCATGCGCCCTAGGAAGCAGAGACGTGACCACCCGCGGTATCCCGAAGTGCAAGAGGTTAACAAACAGGTTGTCAATAAGTGTGGCAGTGTGGACTGTGATTCTACTGGGATGTGTTATTGTGGGATATAGACTCATGCTGTACATAGAATTCATGAACTCTGTAATTACATTTTGTTGACATGGGCTGCACGGTGGCGCAGTGGTTAGCACTGTGGCAGCACAGTTTACCCTCGGCCGGGGGATCGCGGAGATCGTGAGATCGTGGGTTCGATCCCTGCCCCTGGCCAACAGTGATCTGTGTGGAGTTTGCATGTTCTCCCCGTGTTGCGTGGGTTTACTCCGGGATTTCTCCAGTTTCCTCCCACATGCCAAAAACATGCAGGTTAGGGATAAGGGGCGCTTGCGCACGCAGCGACCGGCAGCTGGTGGGTTGTCACCAGATTGCAAAAAAAATCTATCTACGGGTACAAAATAAGTAATAAAAAAATGGATTTAGTAAATCAATATTGAAATCTCCACAAATTACTACCATTTTCTTACTAGTAATATTATTGTATAGCTCGACTAATTTATGTCTGAATGTCTCAATGCAAGTTCCCGGCGTTCTATATATACAACTTATAATAATTAGATTTTTTTGTTTTATCTTGGTCAATCTCAACAGTAACACATTCCAAAATCCCTGGTAGTGCAAAGGACATTCCATTTACAAGTTTACACCTATACAGGTCATCAATATACAGTGCAACACCACCACCCTTTTTTTGAGATCTGTTAATATGAAACATCTGATATCCCTCTATTGCCATCAGGGGAGCCTGCTCTTTATTAAGCCAAGTTTCAGAGACTGCGATAGCTGTAAATTTTCTGTCTAGCTGTTTTAAATAGTCCTGAATCTGTGGAAAGTTTTTGTTAAGACTTCTACTGTTGAAGTGTATTATTGATAGTTTACCATCTAGTTGCACTTGACTTTTGAATTGCTTTTCAGTGTAATATTCACAATGATTATGAATATTATTGAAAAAGTGGTTATCAGGATCAATATCATTTTCCATCTCTTGTAGTTTATGTTCAGCATAATGGCATATTTTCAGAGTTTGAATTTCCTCACTCTGTGTCAAATGACTTCCTCCAACTGGGGATAATTGATGTCTACTCAAATCAGTCATAAGTTTTTTTGTTTGTTTTGTTTATTTTTTTGTTTTGTTTTAAAGTACATTGACATGGTATGTCAAAAGAACTATTCTTGCCGTGTGTGTGGATATGGATTTTTATAGTCTCTTAATTTTCTTAATCAGTGTTCATCTGTATTTATTTAAGTCAGTAACATCCCTGATTATTATACTCTTTGCTTCCTCAGGTGTTCCGTTTAGTTTGATCCAAACTCTACAATTTCTTGTCCATGTTGCCTGTATCTTATTTTGTCTTTTCAGCATCCGTGCTTGCCGTGCTATTTCAGCATTAGTTTTTGTTAGATGTTCATTTAGGTAAACCTCTATTCCCCGTAGTTTTCTGGCCTGCCTCAGTATGTCATTCTTTGCCCTTCTGTTCACAAAGCGCATCACAATTGATTTCTTTGTTTTATTATCTTTTCTGGGTAAAGCATGACAGGCTGAAATTGCATTTGCTTCGACCTTTATATCTCTACTATCAAGGAACTGAAGCACCTGGTTTTCCAGGGAGACTGATTCACTCAGGGGAGCATCCTCTCCTCTCAATCCTGCTGTAGCATGAGCATATGATTGATATTTAATGTCTAGTCCACTTATAATTAGATCATCCATACGAGAACATTGTTCAAAATCCTCGACGTGTCGTTCCAAGTCTGCAATTTTTTTGTCTTTTTCCTTAATTGTTAATTTTAATTCTCGGACATCTTCCATTAGATCTATTATTTTAGCCTGCTGACTAACCACTTTCAGAGATTTTTTGATCTCTTCCATTTCCTCCTTCTTTGGTGGCATTTTTACTGACCTGTGGATAGTAAAACAATCTCTGCTGGTGTCGCCGGTATCCGATCCGACCGACCTCGAATCCAGCTGGGCCTCAGCTAGCCCCCTCCGCTGCTGTTCCCGCTGCTTACCGCCACCGTAACCAAGCTCCTGTCCAGCTGGGGCACCGGAAGCTCCTCCACCGAGTCCCGCCGCCCACCGCCACTGCAGCCGAGCTCCGATCCTGCTTCTGTCCAGCTGGGGTCCCAGTAGACCCTCCGCTGAGCCCCGCTGCCTACCACCGTCTGCCTCAGTAGTTCCTCCGCCGAGCCCCGCCACTGCAACTGGGCTCCGACTCCAGCTGGGGCCCCGGTGGTCCTCCACTGGTCCCCGTCTCCCACCACCGCTGCAGTTGAACTCCGATCCGGCTCCCGTCCAACTGCTGCCTTGGCTTGTTCCTCCAGCGAGCCTCAATCACCGGGGACAGAGTCGCTTCTCTGTGTCGGTGCTAGGTGCTACGACTAGCTATGGCGTTAGCTATAGCGTTAGCCTAGCAAACACTTCGGGTTAAGCATAGCAGCGAACCACGAAGAGAAACGCCAATCAGTTCACTCACGCCAATCATTTCACTCACGAATGAGAGCAGTCCCAAAAGTCCAGTTCTCACAGCGAGAGCAAAACAACTCTTAAAAACAGAGATCGAGTCTGACCCCCGAATCCAGACCGGCTGAACCACAACTAAAAAAATTGATTTAAGCTGCAAGAGCCTGCAAGACTGAGACCACTCACTCCGCCATCTTGAAAAAAAAAATTGCCTTAATAAAAAATTGCCTTAATAAAGGGAAACATGAAATTATTCTTTCACTGGGTATGAAGGCCAGCCCTGCAGCCTCGTTCCTGCTTCCTCTCCCATTGTCTGTGCCGCTTGCAGGGCATAACGAACCATGGAGCGCCTGGAGGTCTGGCAATCTCCTCAGGGATATGGTAGTAGTCACTGGAATGGCGCTGGAGATGTCGGAGGTGACTTGGCGACTGATGCCTATAAGTTCCTGGCAACTGTAGGTAATTAGTCCATCACAGAAGAAGTACAGAAAAAGACAGAAAAGACAAGAAGGGGTGCAGTGGGCCGGAGCATCTAGCCGCTGTGTGTGAATGCGCCGCCATCTTGACTAACAAAAAAAATATGGATAGATATTTTTAGCGCAAATAAATACAAACTGACCCTACATAGTTGACACAGCCGTCAGTCAGCATGACTTGTTGCAAAGAGCTTCTTCACTACTGAGTGGAGAAAAAGATAAAGCTACTTTGTTTTTGTGAAAATAGACAGATTATTTTTCCTTTGTCGCGGTTAAGGACAAAAGCATATTGGTGGGTTGCAAGCCTATTATAAGACCTATTGTAATTTTTAGAAGCACTTGAAAACAGCAACAAGCTGCGACAAAGCTTGTGCTATGCTAACAACACTGTGTCAGTGGATTTATATTATCTGAACAGCCACGGCTGGATGTAAAGTGAAAATACTCTTATCTGAACACTCACGGTTGGATTTCAAGCACAAGTATGCATCTGGACAGTTTGTGATCCAGCAAGAATTAAACCGATTGATTGCCACATATGTTGTTACAGAATGAAGATGCGATAACATTCATTTTCCATCAAACAGCTGAGACTGTGAGCCACTGAAGTTAAAACACATTTACCTGCTACCTGGATAAAACATTTTCAAAAATGGATTTGATCTGCAAAAGGAATTTGAGAGACTGGATCATGTCTCTCTCACTGCAAACATTTGGACTGTGGATAATGGACATTTTCTTTGGATCACTGCACATCAGATTAAATCCATAATATAAAGGTAAGATAAACATTGACAGCTTTATGCAGTGTTGCCAACTCACTCTTTTGGAGTGAGTCTCACCCTTTTTCCCTCTCTCACTCCACAAATCCCATTTCTCACTCCAAAATGAAGAAGCTACTGGCAATTTCATGTTGATTTTCTTAATATTTTTCCCAAATTAAGAGCTCTCAAGGCAGGATAAAACAGACTGAACACATTCTAAAAGCTCTGTCTGAAACAGTCTGTTTTCAGCCTTACATTAATAAGCTCATGATGTAATCCATTAATTAAATTATCTTGCTACGTGTGCAAGATGATTTAAGTATGCATTTAAAAATAACGTGAAAGTTACTTTTCCAAGTAACTAGTTACTTTAATCATGTAGTAATTGGTAAAGTAACTCAGTTACTTTTGAAAAGAAGTAACTACTAACTGTAATTAGTTACCATTTTTTAGTAACTTGTCCAACACTGCTGACACCAGAGAAAATTAAAAAAAAAACACTGAACATGAGTTGGGACTTGGAGTAAAAAAATACTAAAAGAAGAGTCCAACAGCACAGACACGAACACTGGTAAGAAAACAAAGCATCTCCACCGGTCAGAGCAGCTTTCCCTGCCTGGAGTTAGACCCTACATTTAAGGACAGAAGCAGTGGTTGTGCAAAAAGGTGCAGTTCACTGTGTGGGTAGATGTGTGTGACAATGCATACAGCAGTTATTTAATTCAAATGGCTGAGCCTCTGTATTTATTCCTTAGGTTACTGGACTTCCATATACTGTATATAGGTTTGTTTTTAAATGCACTGTCCTAGCCTGTGATTTTTCAAGTTATTTTAGTACATATGATAGTTTGGGTCAAAATATGATCATTTTAAAGCGACGGTACGATATTTCTTCATTTTCCATCTGACAACACTGTGCACAATGATCCTTAGGTGGGCAACGGTCAGGAGATCTGTAAAAATTAATATTGGACAGTTAGCAGTATCTTTTCAGTTAACCAATCAATAATCACAGCAGAAATACTATTTCTCAGCTTATCTTTTATTGACTCACACAGGGAGTCAGAGAACACGGCCGCGGATCTTTCCCAGACCCTGTCGTGGAAAGACCCAGCACAAAGGAATCCACAGCTACATATAGACAAATTACTGGGCGTTTCCCAGTAACTTTCCAACAAGAGTCCCCAAAAAAAGACTGGTTTTTGTCCAAACTGGTTTCAACTGGTCCACTCAGCGTTATCCTCTCCAGATGTCTTCATCTCAGCACTTTTATGGCTTCCACTTCAGTCCTACACGACCCTCATGCCCATATGTGGAAGCAGGAACAAAGACCTCTTGCAGAACCTCTGTGTGTGTGTGTGTGTGTGTGTGTGTGTGTGTGTGTGTGTGTGTGTGTGTGTGTGTGCAGCTTGTATGTATGTGTGTAAGCAACTGTGTGCATGTGTAAATGGTGTATGTGTGGGTTTGTCTTGTGTGTGTGTGTGTGTGTGTGTGTATGTGGAGCTAAAAGATATATGTATACAAGCACTTTGTGTAATATCTAATTAACTAATCTTCACTATGTACTTATTATAACAGATCTAAGCACTCTTGGGGTGATTTCATCAGGCCAGAATGAGCCACTCCATCACTGACGGCCTTGTTTTATTCTGATATCTTGTTACTGATCATATGTTGTAACCGTCAAATTATGCATGCAAATTAAATGTAAATTATGTCACTTATTTGCATATGGAAGCAGGTGTCAAATTCTGGGGCAAGGGAAAAATATATAGTGAAACAAATTAAAAATGATTTTTGACAGGGAAAATTGTTAAACTAGCCTTTTAGTGATAACATTGGTAAGAATAATAGAGTAAGGGGTGTTATGTCGGGACAAGGAGCCAAGGACGAGGCCAGGTGTTGAGCTGAACACATGTTTATTAGCAAGCCACACAACACACCACACTTGCAGCTGTCAGGCAGAAGAGATGGCAAAGCGACCGCCCCTCCTGCCTACTGTCCTTTTATAGGCACGGGTGGTGGCGGAACCGGAAGCCAGAGCCACCACCCCGTGCCTCACAAATAAAAGCATGGAACTATAATATTATAAATAACTACACAACATCCCCCCCTTCATAAAAGTCCAAAACACACATACACAGTTCAGACCCACCCCAATTTAGGACCTGAATCACGCACTAAGATGACAAAACAATATAACATAAGTGGCCTAACACATTCACACCAAAACAACTTCTCTTACCATCCTCACCTGTACATAACTGCATAACTACATAACTACATCTAACTTATTGCACATTATTTGCACATAACAGTACTCTTAACTTTCTGCACTGCTGCATATATTTGCATATATTTGCTTAAATTGCACATACTGTTAATTACCGTATATACTGCACTGCTGTCCTTTGCACTTCTGATTGGATGCTAAACTGTGTTTCGTTACCTTGTACTCATACATGTGTAATGACAATAAAGTTGAATCTAATCTAATCTAATCTAATCTAAACTAAAGCTAGGGGGAACGGGTGGACTGCCGTCCCACCCCACACAGCAAAGCGGATTATTCTGCCGCTTATACTAAATGAAAGTCCATGTAAAACCAAAATACCACCGTGTCTCCTAAACTAAAATAAGACAGGCAAAATAACCCCCAGAAATATATGCAAACAACAGCTGAACAGAACAAAAACACTTCAGTGAATCTATGCATAACAGTCAACGTATGACACACACATAACAACACATTTCAAACACATGCATGATAGTCACCCTATATACATATGGCTGGAGAAAACAAGCCCGTGGGCCCCCCCAGACCATCCTTTTATCAGTCCACCCCTGGAGGCAGTCCGCCTCCTGGGACGCCGCTGGTTGCCTCGGCCCTGGTGCGCCTCCTCTTCGTCACCGCCAGATGAGTCACTCATCTAGGCCCACGTCCCACAGTCTCCTCCCAGGCACACCGCAGCTCGTTTGGGTGCCTCCATGAGCCATCCGACAGCTGGAGATAAGTATCTTCCCGTCTGGCCACCACACGCAGCCGCCCCTGGTGTGCCCCCAACTGTCGTTTGGCCCAAATCCACCGTGGTCATGCCTCCTCCCGAGCCCGGACCAAGTCCGCGACTCCCAGAGGGGCCCTGCTCGGCTTGCAGGGTCGCTGCATGGCACGTGGTCTCACCGTGCCCAACGGTCTAGCCCAGGGGTGGGCAGTGAGGGCCATTCCACTGCAGGTTTTTTGTTCCACCCAGTCTCTTCAGCAGGTGTGTGCTCTGACCAGCTTCAAGGATTGCTAATCATTGAAAACACCTGCTGAAGAGACTGGGTGGAACAGAAAACCTGCAGTAGAATGGCCCTCCATGGCACATGATTGCCCACCCCTGGTCTAGCCCCAACCTCTTTTGAATCTGCCGCGGACATCACCATCGTGGCTCCCTGTTCACTGGCCCACTTCAGCCGAGCTCCGGGAACAATTGGAACCAGCCCCTCGTCGTTGCAGGCATCCTGCCGTGCCACCCAGTGCCCTCATCCAGGGCAACTTGGGCTCTGGCACAGGGACCCTCGTGTGATGACCCTGAGCGATGCTGGTCCTGCTCACTTTCTGGGATGCCGGCCAGTTCTTCATCCCACACTGCATCGTCTTCCACTCTCTAAATCGGTCAGTCCCACAGTCCACAGCCCAACCACTCCTCCCCAGCATCGCTTTTATGGCGAAGCCCAGACCATAAAAAAGGTCACAGCCCATTATGTTGTTGCCACGGGCCGTCACAGTGAACTCCGGGTCACACATCTCCACCAATTTGTATTGGGTCGTCAATCTCAGCGTACCCACCATGGCCAGCCATCCTCCTCCATATCCACAAAGGATATGGAGGAGGATTGGGTCACCTCCAATCCTGTAGTGTGGGAAAAATTGTCTCACAGTAGCCCAGTTCAGTAGGGAACCCTCTGCCCCCGCGTCAGTTAGCAATGGCACCTCCACACCATCCAACTCCACCGTGCAGAAAGTGTATCCATTGGTGCTCGGGGACACAGTGTGAACAACCGTCAGGGCAGGATGGTCCGATTTACACTGTGGACTTCCTCGCTCAAACATGTGGCATACCCTGGCAAAATGATGCAAGCGGCCATACTTGCCGCAGCGCTTTCCTCTTGCTGGACAGTCTCTGGCCTTAAAACGGTGCTTCGTGGACCCACAACCCATACACTTGGGCTTCCCCGCAGTAGACCTCAAGTCTACAGTGTTGGCATCGTCTGCGTCGTCTTCAACACTCCCATCACTTTCCGGGTCCACTACTTGTGTGGTCAAAGGGGATCCCAGCTGTCGGTGTGACAAACGCTCACTCAATTCCTGTGTCAGCTTATCTGCAGCTTCCCGCTGGAGAGCTTACTCAATGGCCATTGATTAAATCACCCTTTATTGTCATTCAACTGTACAATCAATCATGTACAGTAGAACGAGATTGTGTTTTACCTATCTACTGTGTTAATCACACACACCCCAAGTGCAGAATCAGAGGGCCGCTGCCATGCAAGGCACCGCCACAAATTTCCCTCCTCCATTCCATTACTGCTGAGCACCAAGCTGGATGGCAGGAAGTTCCACTTTTATATGGTCTTCGGCATGACCCGGCCGGGATTTGAACCCCTGCCTCCCGGGTGTGGGGCGGATGCTCTACCAACTGAGCCACCACTCCGGTGGCTCAGTTGGTAGTAGGTGATAGTGTTAATTCACCCAAAAAAGTGAGCAGCTTCGATCTAAGTGCAGCGCAGTTGGTATGCTCCGCCAGCTGGACGCGAACCATCTTCTCCTCCAACAGTCCGAACCGACACTCACTAGCTAGTAGCCTCAGGTCTGCCATGAACCGCTGAATGGACTCGCCCACCTGTTGGCGGTGCTGCCAAAACTTAATCCTCCAAACTATGATGTTGTCTGGGGCACGAAAATGGCACGGCATTAGCTTGACCACATTGTCAAAACTGTCACAGTCTGCTCAGAATTCACTGTCCCTCCATTCCCAGGTTGTGCACCAATAACGCGTGTGCCCTCAATTTGTCCAACTTCCCGAGACTCAGTGCCACCATGTACGTTTGAAAAGCAGCGTACCACCTTGGCCAGGGAATGGGTGGCTCGCCCGGGAGCTCCAAAAATGGCCGAACAGAAATAACACACACTTCCATATCTTCTTTTATCCTTGTTGCCAAATGTTATGTCGGGACAAGGAGCCAAGGACGAGGCCAGGTGTCGAGCTGAACACACACTTATTAACAAGCCACACAACACACCACACTTGCAGCCGTCAGGCAGAAGAGATGGCAAAGCGACCACCTCTCCTGCCTACTGCCTTTTTATAGGCACGGGTGGTGGTAGAACCGGAAGTCAGAGCCACCACCCCGTGCCTCACAAATAAAAGTATGGAACTATAATATTATAAATAACTACACAACAAGGGGCATGAGCTTTGTGTCTTTTATAGGTGGGTATATCAGATTAAAAAATAAGTTTGCAGCCTAGTACTGTACTCCCCTCATAAACAGGAATGTCCCAATATTGACAAAAGGCATTTTTTGAGCATGAGTACCTGATCTGGTGCACATTGCTGCAGTCAGAACACCAGCCCAATGCATTCATCTGTACACTGCACTATATGCTAAAATTGCTCTATTTAGAGTGACCTTTTATTGTGACTGTTAGATATGGAAAAGGCTGGTAATAGTAAGACGGCGGCCGGGTTGGACGTGGGATAGACCGGGGTGGCTAACTGCCGGTTTCCGGTAGTGACGCCACTCATGGTATAGAGGAGGTGGGCGGAAGAGGCTCTGCCTCTTTTGTCGTGGGCGCCACCTGGCATGCAGGCAAGTGCCATAAGCCTTATGTATATAGTTGTATCCTGTATTAAAGCCCTGTTCACCGAGTTACTAGTATCTCGTTATTCCTTATAATTATGGACACAACATTTGGCAACGAGGTAAAAGTGGTAATGGGGCGTTCCATTGCCAGCTTTCGGCCGCCTGTGCCGTGGCCTTGTTGGTTTGCTGCCTTTACCAACTATCTCGTTGTCTTAAACCTGGGTGAGATGGAGAAGTTCCGAGCGAGAGCTTTGTTTGTCCATAATTTGGGAATGGAAGGGCAGAGGATCCTAGAGAACCTTGGAGGTGCTGATAGCTTCAATGAGGTAGTAAAGCTAATGGCGCGTTACTTTAGAGCGCTGGAAAACATCACAGTTAGACGCATTCAGTTTTGACAGCTCCGCCAACAGTCGGGAGAGCCAGTTAGAAGATTCTTGGCGGACCTCAGTGAGCTGGCGAGGGAATGCAGATTTGGACCCCTGGAGGACGAGATGATTCGGGACCAGCTGGCAGAGCACATCCACTGCCCGGCGTCCCGGTCCAGGTTGTTAACACACCCAGGAGAGTTGATGTTAGCTGAAGCTATCGAGCTTGCCCAACAGTTTGAGACGGCAGAGACCGTCATGAGAGGCCTTACTGAAGGGGCTTCTCTGGACGGGGGTGAGTCTCGTGCTGAGGCACTGATCCTGGACCCTTGTGATGGTGAATGCGGAGAGGATGATTTTGCCTCCGTGGTCAAGATAAGGTCCGCCCCAGGTACGCCAAAATGTTATGGATGTGGGTCCAATGAGCACCGCTATAAGTCCAGGGTGTGCCCGGTGAAAGGAAAACGTTGTGGCAAGTGCGGTGTGTTGAACCATTTTGCCAGGATGTGTGCTAACTTTGTACGCAGGACCCGTAGGGGTGAACCCGGTGCTGCGCAGAAGACACCGACAATCGTGCATACCGTCTCCCCGGAGACGACAGGGAGGATCAGTTGCACTGTCACGCTAGATGGCGACGAGGTTCCACTGTTGGTGGACACTGAAGCGGTTATTTCCGTCCTGAACCTGATGACCATGCAGAGACTGTTTCCCCACCGACAGATTAGGAGGCAATACGGAGAGTATTTTGGATATGGACGGAACAGGTTGACCATTTTGGGCTATGTGGAAGTGGAGGCCTGATATAAGGAGAGTGTGGCACCCAGAGTCCGCATCAACGTTTCAGCATCCGGAGTCAACATTATGGGGTGTAACCTGTTTTAAAGCCGCCCCAAAGGTCTCCCGAGTCGGCGGACGGAGCCTCTGTTTACAGCAGGAGACGATACAGCAGGGAAGAGCTAGCTAGCACTCAACCGCCACCCGGTGCTAATGGAGAAACTCGACATACTGGGAGAACTAAAGCAAAAACAACGCGGGTGCCGGGCTGGAGTTTAGGCGGCGTGCAAGAAATATAAGACAGAATAATAAAGAGCGATGGCAAGAACCAAGCAGACTGCCCATAAATCTACTGGAGGAAAAGCCCCCAGGAAGCAGCTGGCCACCAAGCTGCTCGGAAAAGCGCTCCGGCCACCGGCGGAGTGAAGAAGCCTCACCGTTACAGGCCCGGTACCGTGGCTCTGAGAGACATCCGTCGCTACCAGAAATCCACGGAGCTGCTCATCCGTAAGCTGCCCTTCCAGTGCCTGGTGAGGGAGATCGCTCAGGACTTCAAGACCGACCTGCACTTCCAGAGCTCCGCCGTCATGGCTCTGCAGGAGGCCAGCGAGGCCTACCTTGTGGGTCTCTTTGAGGACACCAACCTGTGCGCCATCCACGCCAAGAGGGTCACCATCATGCCCAAAGACATCCAGCTGGCCCGCCGCATCCGCAGAGAGAGAGCTTAGACTTTCTGCTGCACATCCACCAACCACAATGCTCCGCACTGTGTGTCTATATATATATATATATATATATATATATATATATATATATATATATATATATATATATACTGTATATATATATACTGTATATATATATTTATAGTAATATGTACATATGTATACTAGCTGCTCTTGTTTTTTCTTGCCTTCTGATTGTTGCTCTGAGTGTTACTATCCCTGTGCTGTTGCAATCCTGGAATTTCCCCATTGTGGGACTAATAAGGGCTTATCTTATCTTATCTTATTCTCCATATCTAATGTGTCGGGTGAAGAATGGTCCGGATGTGGGCTTTGGGGCCGGCCCGTTCCAGTGGTGGAGGGTGCTGAGGTGTGGGATTCAGATTGGCTGGACAGAGTTTTAGAGGGAGAGCACATTCGGCGCCATGCGGAGCCGTCTCAGGATGGACCCGATGCCATCATGCAGGCTGTCCTGGACGAGGGTGCCAGACGGCACGCCGAGACCTCCAATGAGGCTCATAAGGACAAGGTGCCCACGCCAGGAGAAAAAGGGGCGAGACCGCGGAGCATGGTGGTTGTAAAGTGCTTCCAGCAACGGCCTGCCAAAAGGAGACCGAAGCGGACCCGCGAGCCGGAGAGTTCGGTGACGGAGGCCAGTCGCAGGAATAGTGATCCGGAAAAGAGGAAGAGGGCTCCCTCACTGACCAAGGTTGATGCTCGAGTACGACGGGATCACAGTCCACGCGAGCAGCGGGACGACCAGAGGTGGTTCCAGGTGGAGCCCGACTGGATGGAGGCACACCGGCGTAGGTCCATCTACACCTGGAGACACCCAAGGGATCTGCGACTGCCAGTGATGGAGAGGAGACGGCGCAGCAGAAGCCCTGAGGTTAAGAGACGGAGATGCCTGGAGAGGGATCCATCCAAGGACTGAGGGTTTGGTGTGTGTCTGTGGTGTTTTACCCTAGTCCTGTCTGTGTAGTTGTTGCTGTTTGGTGCCCTGGTAAATTAAAAAAAAAAAAGAGAGAGAAAGAAGAGCGATGGTACTGTGATTTGGTTTGTTTATGACATTTTCCTGTGTAATTTTAGGAGTTTATTAACCAGGATGGTGGTGTGCCTAATTAAGTACCAATGATTTAGTGTGCTAATGTTTAATTGGTTGTTTATGTGGATTTGGAATGCCCAACACGGTTTGTTTCTCTGTGTGTGCCTGTCACGAGGTGGGTGTTGGGGTGGGGGCCGCCAATAGTATGTGTATGTTGTGATTTTGTATGTGATGTTTGTATATTGTTGTTTATGGGGGTTGTTTTGAGTTAGAAACATGGCTGTGTTTTATTTGAACTGTTCTTTCTCTGGCGGCAGAATAACCTGCCCAGCCGTGTAGGGGGCGCTGGCAGTCTACCCGGCCCCCCAGCCTCAGTTGTGTGAATGGATAGGAGTTTGTTTATTTTTGTACATATTTTCTTCCCCTTTTAGAGCGTGAGTCGGGAGACAAATTAGGGTGGGTTCTTTGTGTACTTGACATTTTTTTAAAGGGGGGGGGATGTTAGATATGGAAAAGGCTGGTAATAGTAAGATGGCGGCTGGGTTGGACGTGGGATAGACCGGGGTGGTTAACTGCCGGTTTCCGGTAGTGACGCCACTCATGGTATAAAGGAGGTGGGCGGAAGAGGCTCTGCCTCTTTCGTTGTGGGAGCCACCTGGTGAAGAAATACACTCCTCGATGTCAATTTATATTTTAATGACAAAGATGAAGGAGCCCTGCAGGGATACAAATATACAAATATAAAATGACCGCGGCAACTAAATGTGGAAATATGTAATAAAGAAACCAACATAACTGAATATAACTAACAGAATAAGTAATGAAGCAGAGAAACTTACAGTAACAAAGTCGGTAACTTGATGCAGAGGTTGTGTCATGAACAATGGGGAAGCATGAGACAGAACAATAAACAAAATGGATGACTATCCCCTATCGTTCCATAATATATTCCTTTGTGGCCCCTAGTGGCCGGAGGTAAACTCTACACCTGGCATGCAGGCGAGTGCCGTAAGCCTTATGTATATACTGTAGTTGTATCCTGTATTAAAGCCCTGTTCACCGAGTTATTAGTATCTCAATATTCCTTATAATTATGGACACAACAGTGACCAGCAAGAGCCCAATAATCATTTTACATCTTTTTAGTCCAGCTTGCAAAACATAGAGGCAAAGCAAAAGTGTTCATATTTTTGTTGGATATTTAAGAATATGATCTGAACCATTAATGTGGACATACTCATACTCAGAAATGACAGTCTATATTTGACATGAATGTGGTGGAGTTTGGACATTTCCATTGTTGCCAGTGAAGACAGACTTTGACCTCAACTTGCTAAAATTCAGATGGACACAAGCGCTCAGCTGAACACTTGGTTGCTGGACTGATTTCAGGTATGTAAAAAAAAAAAATCAAACAAACAAAAAAAGACTATGTGACTCCTGTAGCTTGTGTTTGAGGATTCAGTGCTGTTTTTTGCATAGGCATTTGTGCCAAGTAATCGATCTTTATTAGAGTCAGATCATGAGAAACAACAGATGAACCAAGTATGTGTGCTGTGTGTGCATGTTAAAGATTAACACAATTAGTGAACCATGGAAAAGCTGCCTGAGATGTGCTTCAGGAAGTTGCACTAAATAATGGCATGAATAGCTGAATCATCTATTTTAAGCAATAAAGCTGAGTTCACAGGAAGTTTATGTTCCCATTTTTCTTTTTAGTTCATCTAATAACAAAAGTGGTCCAGCAAATGTGTTTGCTGCCTTTGTTACTGCATTATGAAAGGTTTCTGCACTATGCAAAGAATACAGCACAAATACAGTGCATCCGGAAAGTATTCACAGTGCTTCACTTTTACCACATTTTGTTATGTTACAGCCTTAATCCAAAATGGATTAAATTTATTTTTTTCCTAAAAATTATACACACAACACCCCATAATGACAACATGAAAGATGTTTTTGAGATTTTTGCAAATTTATTAAGAATAAAAAACTAAGAAATCACATGTACAAAAGCATTCACAGCCTTTGCCATGAAGTTCCAAATTGAGCTCAGTTGCATCCTGTTTCCACTGATCATCCTTGAGATGTTTCTACAGCTTAATTGGAGTCCACCTGTGGTAAATTCAGTTGACTGGACATGATTTGGAAAGGCACACACTTGTCTATATAAGGTCCCACAGTTGACTGTGCATGTCAGAGCACAAACCAAGCATGAAGTCAAAGGAATTGTCTGTAGACCTCTGAGACAGGACTGTCTCGAGGCACAAATCTGGGGAAGGGTACAGAAAATTTTCTGCTGCTTTGAAGGTCCCAGTGAGCACAGTGGCCTCCATCATCCATAAATGGAAGAAGTTCGGAACAACCAGGACTCTTCCTACAGCTGGTCAGCAGTCAAAACTGAGTGCGGAGTAGAAGGGCCTTGGTCAAGAAGGTGACCAAGAACCTGATGGTCACTCTGTCAGAGTGCCAGCGTTCCTCTGTGGAGAGAGGAGAACTTTCCAAAAGGACAACCATTTCTGCAGCAATCCACTAATCAGGCCTGTATGATAGAGTGGCCAGACGGAAGCCACTCCTTAGTGAAAGGCACATGGCAGCCCACCTGGAGCTTGCCAAAAGGCACCTGAAGGGCTCTCAGAAACCATGAGAAACAAAATTCTCTGGTCTGATGAGACAAAGATTGAACTCTTTGGTGTGAATGCCAGGCATCATGTTTGTAGGAAACCAGGCGTCGTTCATAACCACGCCAATGTTGGTAGTAGCATCATGCTGTGGGGCTGTTTTTCAGTGGCAGGAACTGGGAGATGAGTCAGGATAGAGAGAAAGATGAATGCAGCAATGTACAAAGACATCCTGGATGAAAACCTGTTCCAGAGTGCTCTTGACCTCAGACTGGGACGACAGTTCTTCTTTCAGCAGGACAACAACCCTAAGCACACAGCCAAGATATCAAAGGAGTGGCTTCAGGACAACTCTGTGAATGTCCTTGAGTGGCCCAGCTAGAGCCCAGACTTGAATCCAACTGAACATCTCTGGAGAGATCTGAAAATGGCTGTGCGCCGACGCTTTCCATTCAACCTGATTGAGCTTGAGAGATGCTGCAAAGAGGAATGGGCAAAACTGGCCAAAGACAGGTGTGCCAAGCTTGTGGTATCATATTCAAAAAGACTTGAGGCTGCAATTGCTGCCAAAGGTGCATCAACAAAGTATTGAACAAAGGCTGTGAATACTTACACGCATGTACATGTGATATCTTAGTTTCTTATTTTTTATAAATGTGCAAAAATCTCTCAAAAAAAAATTTTTTTTTTGCATGTTGTCATTATGGGGTATTGTGTGTACAATTTTTAGGAAAAAATGAATTTATTCCATTTTGGAATAAGGCTGTAACATAACAAAATGTGGAAAAAGTGAAGCGCTGGGAATACTTTCTGGATGCACTGTACACAGCCCTTACAGTAGAGTTAATAAATTGTGATGACTAGGATAAATCAGTAACTGAGTATTAAGATTTTGTCATGCTGAGTGAGGTAAGGTTTATAAGAACATAAAGTGAACACTTCAGTCACTCATATCTTTGTCCTTCTTTCATCAGGTTCTCAGATTTGGACCATGAACACCTTTGTGACCCTCTCTTTGGGACAGAAGATGCCCATGGTTGGGCTTGGCACATGGAAAAGTTCTCCAGGACAGGTACTTGTAGGACTATGAAAGTTTATACAGATTTCTGATTTAAAGAAACTATATGTAGAAGGTTATTTCTGTGTCTATAGGTGAAGCAGGCTGTGCTTACAGCTTTAGAGTGTGGGTACAGACACATCGACTGTGCTGCTGCTTATGGCAACGAACAGGAGGTCGGACAGGCTCTGACTCTCTGGGTTGGTCCAGGAAAGGTGAGAAACTTTGATTATGCTGCCTTCATATGTTGATTATGATGGTTTTCCTCCCAATTTCAGAACTTCAAGTCACACGAGTGGTACTGTTAAGGTTCAATGACTATGCTGGGCACTTTGAAGGCTTCTTATCAATTTAATTTTCAAAGTAACTTTCAGTTCAGTTGAGTAAACAGTTTTTCTTCATAAATGTATACAACAGTAAATAATAACCAGACCATCAATGACAGAATAGCCATTCCAGCCTGATGAAACCTCCAAGCTCACGAGAAGCCTTTGCCTCTCTATAGGCCTGTACTAGCATACAGTGCTGTGAAAAAGTATTTGCCCCCTTCCTGATTTCTTACATTTTTGCATATTTTTCACACTTCAGTGTTTCAGATCATCAAGCAAATTTTAATATCAGACAAAGATAACCTGAATAAATACAAAATGCAATTTTCAAATGAGGATTTCATTTATCAAAGGAAAAAAACTATCCAAACCTACCTGGCCCTGAGTGAAAAAGCAATTGCCCCCATGTTACATCATGAATCAATTGTGATTAACCATGTTTTTGAGAAAGCTGAGTTCAATTTCAGTAGCTACACCCAAGCTTGACTACTGCCAGACTTGTTGAATCAAGAAATCACTTAAATAGAACCTGTCTGACAACCTAAAGTAGGCTAAAAAATCTCAAAAAGCAACACATCCCACTGTGATATAAAGAAATTCAAGAACAGATAAACAAAAGCCCAGAACAACGTCTAAAGAACTGCAGGCCTCACTTGCCTCAGTTTGGACACTGGTCCATGATGGAACAATAAGAGAGAGACTGGACAAAAATGGCATGCATGGGAGAGTTCCAAGACAAAAATCGCTGCTGGACAAAACGAACACTAAGACTCATCTCACATTTGCCAGAAAACATCTAGATGATCCTCAAGATTTTTGGGAAAATATTCTGGGGACTGACAAGACAAAAGTTGAACTTTTTGGAAGACATGTGTCCTGTTTTATCTGGCATAAAACTAACACAGAATTTCATAAAAAGAACATTGTAGCAACAGTCAAACATGGTGGTGGTAGTGTCATGGTCTGGGGCTGCTTTGCTGCTTCAGGACCTGGACAACTTGCCCTAATTGACAGAACCATGAATTCTGCTCTCTACCAAAAAATCCTGAAGGAGAATGTCTGGCCATCAGTTTATGAAGCCCTCCAATGTGATTGAATTTAAACAATTCTGCACAGAAGAGTGGGTCAAAATTCCTCAACAGCAATGTAAAAGATTCATTGCCAGTTGCTGGCACCAATGGTAGCACAACCAGTTATTAGGTTTAGGGGGCAGTTAGGGGGCAATTACTTTTTCACACAGGGCCAGGTAGGTTTGGATAGCTTATTTCCCTTAAGAAATTAAATCATCATCTAAAAACTGCATTTTGTATTTACTCAGGTTATCTTTGTCTAATATTAAAATTTGTTTGATGATCTGAAACATTTAGGTGTAATAAATATGCAAAAATATAAGAAATCAGGAACATTACATTTAAGGAACATTACTTTTTCACAGCACTGTATGACTGCACATTTATAGCTAAAAGTATCTTTGTGTATTATCAGGTATGTATCATAGTGGTTACCCCTGTTAATATAATTGTGTTGGTTGCATGAACATTTAGTGCTGCTAAAATGGCTACAAATACTCAGAATCAGAATCAGAATGAGATTTATTGCCATTGTTCATGTAGTACACAAACTAGGAATTTGTCTCGGTGCAATGCTGCAACATTAACCATGGAGTAGCACTAAAGATAAAAAACTATGCATGCAATAAAAGGTAGAATATGAATAAGTAATACTAATCTATGCAATTTTTAAATATATTAACAAGCAGCAGATATTGTGGAGTTCCACATAGTGCAGTCGGTAGTGCAAAAAGAAAACAGTGATAATTGTCATAAGTCCGGTTGAGCTGCTGTACATAGTGCACGAAAGTCTAATAAGTCACTTAGTGTTCAGCAGTCTGATGGCAGAGGGGAAGAAGCTGTTCATGTAGCGGGAGGTTTTAGTCTGAATGGACCGAAGTCTTCTGCCTGAGGGGAGTGGGGCAAACAGTGCGTGTCCAGGGTGTGAAGGGTCGGCTATGATCCGACCTGCACGACTACAGTGTGCAGTATGTGTATGTAGTAGTGTACACCTATGGCCTCGTGATGTGTGTGCGCACAGTTACCTGAGCTAAGAGGTAAATATCTGTCAGAAACTTTGGTGAAATGCAAAACTAGTAATCAGTTTTAGCAGCTAAAACACTAACTAAACTAAGACACTAAAGCTGATTGTTGATGATGTTTCCACGACGATGTTTATATATTAAGAAACGTGTGAAAATTTCCAGCCACGCTGAGGGAAACATGAGCAGCGAGGCAGCGTAAGTTCATGAAAACAGCGAAGTGCTTTACTTTTGTACACTTATGTTCTGCTCATGGAGTTATAATTTGAGTTTAAACGGTTTAATGAACATTAATCCCTGTTTTGTATGTTAAACCACTTTAGAGGGGAGATGAGACAGCTATGTTGAATGGAGGTGTGTAGCACACAGGCTGTATACAGGAGTAAAAAGTGAGTTTGTGGAAATGTGAAAATGACGAGGCAGAGTTTATCTCACGAGTCAGGTTTAATCACATCTTCCAACATCAGCAAAACAGAGGAAAAAACTCAGACATTCGTCCTTTATATATCCAGGACCTTCAAAGCTCACAGTCACATTGCAGTTTAATCACAAGTCACAATACATCTTTCCTTAAATCCTATAACATCCTCCTCATAGTCTCTGGGAGACCAGGAAATCCCCCAAGGTCGTCTCTTGCATACCAAAGACTAAATTTTCACATCCTCCTGTTATCTCACAGGAGGCCCAGTTCTTTGTTCTCTCTGAGATGTGGAGCTTAAAGTGATACACATGTGGTCCCACATGACCCCCCCCCAAACATCTAAGATGGAACAACAGAATACAGTCTGCATATCATGATAAAATCATTACACATTAACCCACGTGCTGCTTGGGCCTCAGTCTCCTCCCGTATCTGCTGTAAGCGGGCTTCGCCACTTCTGCGGCGCCATCCCGCTGGGGCGCTGCTGTCTTGGGGTGAGAACTGTTTGTCACTCTCTGTGGGTGTTCTGGGGAATGTCCCCGGGGGGGCCTGCCGCGCCGAGGAGCCCTGGCCAACAGCACATCCTCGTCCGCCACCACAAAGGCAGGTTTGAGCCTGTTTATGCCAATCTTTTCCTTCCTGCCCCCCAAATCTAGCAAAAAATGTTTGTCCCCTGTTTCCAGCACTCTAAATGGTCAATCATAAGGCGGTCGCAGCGGTGGGCGATGGGTATCGTGTCTGACAAAAACAAATTCCGCGCTTTTTAAAGCCTTAGGCACAAAAACGTGCGGAAAACTGTGGTGAACGGGGCCAGGCAGCGTGCCCGATTCCGTGCCACGCTGCAACCGCTGAGACGGGGAGCTATCTGGCGCAGGATTATCTGGGAGAAACTCCCCGGGCAGCCGAAGTGGTTGCGCAAAAACTAGCTCAGCCGGGGAGGCTTCTAAGTCCTCTTTAGGTGCAGAACGCAACCCCAATAAAACCCACGGTAGCCTGTCCACCCAATTTGCATCCGTCAGCGATGCTCTGAGAGCCGCTTTCAATGACCTATGAAAACGTTTGCATAACCCATTAGCCTGCGGATTGTACGCGGTTATGCGGTGGATCGTTACCCCCAGGCTGCGGGCCATTGCTGACCAAAGTTCGGAAACAAATTGAGGACCTCTGTCGGACGTAATGTCCGACGGGACTCCAAAGCGCGCTACCCATGCTGTTAAAAATGCGTGCACCACCTCCTCGGCTGTGGTTGATGCCAGTGGGACCACTTCCGGCCAGCGCGTGGTGCGGTCCACCATTGTCAGAAGGTGTGTGCACCCCTGTGATGGCGGGAGGGGGCCTACGAGGTCCACGTGAACGTGATCGAACCTCTTAGCCGGGATGTGAAACGGCTCCAAGGGAGCTCTCGTGTGTTTGTGTACCTTGGCACGTTGACAGGCCATGCTGCTCACTCCTTAACTTGTTTGCGCAGGCTCGGCCACACAAATTTCTCTCCTACCATTTTGACCAACGCGCGCACTCCCGGGTGCGCCAGAGAATGAATCGAGTCAAAAACGCGGCAGCGCCACGCGGCCGGTACCACAGGACACGGTCGCCCAGTGGAGACATCGCAGATTAGGGGGGGGCATACCGTCTTGCAGCACCCTGTTCTCCAGCCTTAACCCTGTTGGTCCAGACTGCAGCGTGCACACGTCCGCGTCGCTAACCTGATCTGCGGCCATGGCTGCATAATCTATCCCTACGCGGACTGGGGCCACCACGGCGCGCGAGAGATAGTCTGCCACTACATTCAGTTTACCCGCCACATGCTGAATATCGGTAGTAAACTCTGAGATAGCGGCCAGCTGTCTTTGCTGCCGGCCTGACCACGGTTCTGAAACCTTGGCCATCACGAATGTCAGCGGCTTGTGGTCAACAAACTCGGTGAAACGGCGTCCCTCCAGCCAGAACTGGAAGTGGCGAATGGCCAAGTGGAGAGCTAACAACTCCCTGTCGAATGCGCTGTATTTTCGTTCACTATCGCGCAAAGTCCTGCTGAAAAAGGCGTGCGGCTGCCAAGCCCCAGCTACATGCTGCTCCACGACCGCCCCTATGGCCACATCTGACGTGTCAGTAGTGAGCGCTATGCGGGCCGTTGGGTCTGGATGTGCTAACAACGTAGCGTTTGCCAGGGCTGTTTTGACCTCCGAAAATGCTCGCTCTCGCTCCGGAGACCATTCGATCTTATTTGTGGGTTTTTGCTTTTTGAGTGCGGCATACAATGGTTGCATGAGCTGCGCTGCGCGGGGGAGGAAACAGTTATAAAAATTCACCATTCCCAAAAACTCCTGTAACACCTTGACCGTTTGTGGCTGGGGAAAATTTGCTACCGCGCGCACTTTGTCAGGCAGCGGAACCGCTCCTTCTGGAGAGACGCGATGCCCCAAAAAATCAATCTGTGTCACTCCGAACTGACACTTCTCTGGGTTGATTATTAAACCGTGCTCTCCCAACCTCCGGAAAACTGCCGTGAGGTGGTTTTCGTGTTCGTCTTCGGACGCGCTGCCGACTAAGATGTCATCCAGGTAGACGAATACGAAGGGGAGATCTCGCAACACCGCGTCCATCATGCGTTGGAACGTCTGCGCAGCGCCTTTAAGCCCAAATGGCATGCGCAAAAACTCGAATAGACCAAACGGAGTTATTACCACTGTTTTGGGTATGTCCTCAGCGTGCACTGGGACTTGGTGGTAACCGCGGACCAAGTCTATCTTAGAAAAAACGCGCACCCCCGCCAAATGAACGGAAAAATCTTGGATATGCGGGATTGGGTAGCGGTCGTGTGCTGTGGCGTTGTTCAACCTGCGGAAATCTCCGCAGGGTCGCCACGAGCCGTCAGCTTTCGGGACCATGTGCAGTGGGGAAGCCCATGGGCTGTTCGAACGCCTGATGATGTCCAACCTTTCCAGGTTGGCGAACTCCTCGCGCGCTATGGTCAGTTTAGCTGAATCCAAGTGCCGAGCTTTTGCAAAAACAGGCGGGCCGGTGGTAGTAATAAAATGTTCCACTCCGTGTTTAGCGATGGCTGCTGAAAATGTGGGAACCGTGAGTGCTGGGAACTGAGTGAGCAGTGTGTGGAACTTACCGCTTGCCATTGTGACATTGGCTTGTGCTGTGGGCGGGGTCACTCGGGCTGTACAGGGAATAGAATAAAAAGAAAGTGCATTAACCAGGCGCCTGTTAGCAAGATCAACCAACAAACCATGTGAGCACAGAAAATCAGCCCCCAACATATTGAAATTCACTGCAGCTATAACAAAAGTCCACTCAAATGTATGGCCGTGTAGGGACAGAAGCAAAGCCCTCTCACCAAAGGTCTTAATCTCCAAGCCATTCGCTGCTGACGCCCCGTGACCTCTGGGAACCACCAGCCGGTCAGCGGAGGAAGGCGTGATGAAACTCACTTGGGAGCCTGTGTCCACGAGGAATTGCCTCCCCGAGCGCGCATCCTTCAAGTAGAGCAGCTTGTTCTCCTCCCCGAGGACCGCAGCTGCTACCGACCCCCGGTCTTGGCATCTCCCGAGCACTTGAACTGGCACGGTGGTATACATTTGCATGCCTTCTCTGCAAAGCGGCGATGGTAGAAACAGAGGGTGTCTCCTCCGCGATCCTTGGCCCCCGCCGCCGCCGTCGTTGGTGGGTCTGCTACCGCCGTCTCTGGCCCCCCGCCATCTCCGGCTGTCGCGCCAAACTCCGTCGCTGCCGCGGTGGCCGCGCGCTGTTTGCTGGCGTTGAGAATCCGGTGCGCCTCCTGGGCCAGCGCGCGGAAGTTCCGCTGGTCCAACAACGGCGAACTGGCCAGGGTCACTCCCGTGGCCGACGGTAGGGTCCTGAGGAAAATGTGGGTGAAGAGGAAGTCGTCGCCGTCTGAGCCTCTCAACCTCAGCATGTTCTCCATCAGGTCAATGGGCGTGCCATCTCCCAAGTCGTTCAGAGCCAGGAGCCTCTCCGCTCTCTCCTCGACTGAGAGAGTGAAACGCTGGATAAGTGCAGCCTTCAACCCGTCATATTTGTCGTTGGCAGGTGGCTGCTCCAATAGGCTCTGCACATGCCGAGCCGTGCGGTTGTCGAGCTTTGCGATCACATGGTAGAACTTCGTGTCATCTACCGTTATCCCCCGGATGGCGAACTGTGCTTCGACCAAGTGGAACCAGGAGCACGGGTTGTCCTGCCAAAAGTCCGGTAGCTGGACGGTAGTGGCATACGCTTGGCTGGGAGCTCCTGACTCGGCTGGCCCGGGGGAATTTCTTTCATCCATGATACGTCTTAGGGTCACCAGTGTGGAAATGTGAAAATGATGAGGCAGAGTTTATCTCACAAGTCAGGTTTATTCACATCTTCCAACATCAGCAAAACAGAAAGAGGAAAAAACTCAGACATTCGTCCTTTATATATCCAGGACCTTCAAAGCTCACAGTCACATTGCATTTAATCACAAGTCACAATACATCTTTCCTTAAATCCTATAACATCCTCCTCATAGTCTCTGGGAGACCAGGAAATCCCCCAAGGTCATCTCTCGCATACCAAAAACTAAATTTTCACATCCTCCTGTTATCTCACAGGAGGCCCAGTTCTTGTTCTCTCTGAGATGTGAAGCTTAAAGTGATACACATGTGGTCCCACAAGTTCATGTTTTTCTACTAAAATGCACCTAATGAGTTCATGTTGTAATGTTTACAGAAAATCTATTATTGTGTAGGAATACATGTTTTGGAGTAACTTGATGTACAGTACTTTGAGAGCCTTGAATAATTGTGTGCTGTTAAGAAAAGCAATGTATCCATTATGTGTATTTGTTTACAGAGGAGCAGGCCACTACTGTTGTCTATTTACTGGTTACTTGATATTTTGTCTATATTTTCTAGTCTATATAGTGTCTATTATATACTGTCTATTTTATGTTGTCTATATACTGCCTATTTTGTAGCATCACCAATTTTGGGGAACAACTTTGGCCTATGTTGTCATGAATGGCCCCTCTGGGGCAGAAGGACAGACCCAGACGCTGAACTATAGTTTATGACATTTATTAACAAAAATCCAAAAACTGTAACAATACAAAAATGCCAACAAGAATAACTTACAGGGATGATATGCTCCAGAGCCAGATTAACTCTGGAGGAGATGAGGAGGAACACAGAGGGAAATAAGTCCATTCAACTGAAAACTATACAGGACAATCCAATAGTGCTGCAGTAACACAGTGAATAGGCAGTGCTTAAATACACAGAAGTGAATGAGCTACAGGTGTGAGTTACTGAGCGAGCAGGTAACTGAATTAGACCAACTTCTCACAGCTGAGCTGAGAGAGGAGCAGATTGTGAGCAGTTATAAGGAGTGTCTGGGAAAAGGGGAGGCCAAAATGTAAACAAACCCAAAATGTATACAGGAAACTAACAAAATCAAATTAATCAGACATACAATACTTAGGAATAAAGTGAGGGTCTGAGCTCAGTGAAAACATGAGCTCAGACACATGACAGAGCCCCCCCTTTAAGGGGTGGATTCCAGACACCCCCAGGTAACACCCAAAAGAACCCCCCGTTCCCCCAAGAGAAAGCGGTAGATCACAAAACCACCCTGAGTGGGAGTTGGGGAAAACAGGCTAGGAGGGAAACACAAACCCGCTCATACCCGCACCTGCACAACACCAGGCCCCTGGGCCCCTCTAGACAAGAGAAACAAACAGTTTGGGTGGCCAACCGAAGTCCCAGACCAGCCGGATAGCCAGGTGGTATGAGTCAGGTAGCCTGCCGGAGAACATAGGCCACCCAACCCAGCGGCTCAGTCTATTGGGCGGCCTGCCTGAGTTCTTCAACCACCACAGCCGGAGGGGTGACGCAGGAGGTGGCTTCCCCACGGGGAGACCCAGTGACGGGAAGCAGGGCCAGAGGGAAGAGACCACGGCGGTGTCTGGTGGTGGAGGAGGAAGGGGGACCATGACGGCGTCTGGCAGAGGAGGAAGGGGGACCATGACACCCTTGATGGTGTTGGGCTGAGGAATGGTTGCACCCATGGGGGTCCTGGACTGGGACATAGCTGCACCCGCGGTGACTCTGGGCTGAAGCATTGCAGCACCCACACTGGCTTCGGGCTGGAGCACTGCAGCACCCTCTGTGGCTGTGGACTGGAGCACTGCAACACCTTTGGTGGCTGTGGGCTGGAGTGGAGCTGCATCCTTGGTGGGCCCGGTCTGAGCCAATGCTGCACCCTCGGTGGACCCCGGTCTGAGCCAATGCTGCACCCTCAGTGGACCCCGGGCTGGGGCATAGCACCCATGGTGGACCCAAGCTTGAGTGTAGCACCCACATAGGATTAATGCTGGGGCTCAGCACCCACCAGGATCCCCGACCAGGGAAATATTGAATTGTGCCTGGCTCTATCCTTCTTGACCTGGCCATGCAGTTCTCTTATAGTGTCAGAAGTGGGATTTCCTAATTAACTTTGAGCTTATAGTGGCTAGTATTACTTGCTTACTTATCCTCTTCATCCCAGGTGGGACATAAGGTCGCAACAAGCAATCCCCACTTTGCCCTGTCCTTTGCAACATGTTGAGCTTGTCCCCAGGTGTATCCCATCTCCTGTAGTTCGGCTTGGACTGTTCTTCTCCAGGTGATTCGTGGTCTGCCTGGCTTTCTTTTCCTTGATGGTGTCCAGTTTAGAGCAACAGTGGCTAGTATTAGTGACAGTAAATATAGACAACAGTAGTGGTGAAGAGGATCCTAGTCCCAGAGACAGAGGGTGCGACAGCTGCCACGTGGTGTTCCTGAGGGAATCATGTGAGAGTGCCTGGACCACGGCTGGTGCCTCAGAGCAACAGGAGTGCCTGTACCCTGATTGTGGACTGTGGAAGAAGAGGACAATCTAACAGCATTACCTAAGAGACTGTTGGACATTAAACATTTTTACTTCTGGTGACTGTTATCCTGTTGTACTGAAAGTATTAAAGAAGTATCGCATGTCTGATTCAGAGGAGGGTGAAGCTGTGCCCCAGCCTGGACCTAGCAATGAAGGTGATGCAGCTGCTCTTTCTCATGATTGTGGCAGTAACTCCTTGGCTCAGCTGCAGCCACAGATTTCAGAACTGAGCCGAAAACATGATGATGTAATGTCAAGTATTGCTAACCTGGGTGATGTACATTCAAGGTCTATTGTTTACATTCCAAGAGAAAGACCAATTGTGCCTTTCAGTGGTGAACCAGGTAGAGATGCTTAGTCAGTAGATGACTTTATTGAAGAGGTTGAGCGTGCAGTAAGGTCAAGGGGTCTACGGGAAGCAGACCAAGTTGATTTTATCTTTTCTCTGTTAAAAGGTTCAGCCTTAGAAGAGGTTAAGTTACGCATGGAGAGGCAGGCTAGGCCACCCAGCGATGTGTCTTCCTACCTAAGAGATGCCTTTAGAGAGAAATGCACTACACCGCAGCTGTTGCATGCATTCTATGCTCGCAGACAGTTAGATGGAGAAAACCTAAGAGATTATTCACATGCGCTTTCACAGCTGCTAAATTCTGCTCTCCAACAGTCCCCTAGTGCAGTATCTGATCTCCAACTAGTACTCAGAGACCAGTTCATTGAAGGCGTGGGCGACTCCACACTCAGACGTGAACTGTGAAGGCTCATGAGAGAAAAGCCTGGATCAAATTTGTTTGATGTAAGAGAGGAAGCCATCATGTGGTCTTCTTGAAGACCGTCCTCAAACTAATGTTCCTAGAACAAGAAACCTAGTTGTTGAAAGCCCAGAGGAGGTTTCAGAAAAGACTGACTTAACATGTAACACACAGACAGAACTGGCAGTAACTCTGCAGGAAGTGGTTAAAATAATAGCACGACACAGTAAAGCTATTAGTGACCTAACAATTGCCGTTCATGAGCTTAAGGTACAGGCTCCCAGCCTTGAGGCGATTGGTAAAAATTGTAGACTCAAAGGTTAAGCCCAGGTATACTAATGATGGACAGCCCATCTGTTTCAGGTGGGTCATATTGCTTGACCGTGTACCACTCCCCCTAAAACAGAAAGCCAGTCTGCTTCTCCCACTAGCTCTGTAGTTCTGGGAAACAGGGTCCCTCAGATGCTGTGAGCCAGACAATGCGAGAAAAGGCTGAAGGCTTAACCAGTACGCTGACTAAGGAGCGTTTCCTGAGAAATGCTGCAGGTGAATGTCCTGAAGTAGCCATTCAGATAGGTGGTGCCCCCCTTAAATGCCTGCTGGACACAGGAAGTAATGTAAGTGTTATGACAGCAATAGGAGCCAAGGACGAGACCAGGTATTGAACTGGGCACACGTTTATTGTTGGTTTCACCACAGCATACAAGCGTACCCACCAGGCAGAGAGGTGGCCAAGAGACCGCCCCTCCCGCTCACTGCTCTCTTATACCCTGGATGGTGGCGGAACTGGAAAGGTGGTGCCACCACCCGTGACTCACACATAACAGTCCCAAACTACAACACAAGCCCCCCCCCCCAAAAAAAAGCCGTAAGGACAGTAACATAAGTGGCCTAACACAGTCATACTAAAAGGATTACATTAGAGGGAGACGGGTAGACTGCCATCTCATTCCGCATGGCAAAGCGGATTATTCTGCCGCTTATTTTCCACAATAAACAATACAACCCAAAATACCGCCATGACTTAACCTAAACAACACATGAAATTAATCCCTCTGAACATAGCCAATCAATAAATTTGAGTGTTCTATTTAAACAACTTAAAACATTAGAAAGGTCTGCACTCGGAGAGCGCAGACCTCTGCCAAGCGCCTTTAACCAACAGACAGACAAACAGACAGACAGACAAACAGACAAACCCCGGCAAAAACATTACCTCCTTGGCGGAGGTAACAAATTAAACATCAGGAACATATACCTGGTCCTCCTTCTCTTTCTCAGTGAACTGTCCAACCATCAGTCTGCTCCAGGGGAAGGACCACCCGCCGGATCACCACTGGTTGATCCGACCCTGGTGCGCCTCCTCTTCACCACCACCGGGGACGTCCCTTGTTCAGGCCCAAGCCCACCAATCTCCTCCCGGGCACACCACAGCTCATTTGGATCCCTTCATGAGCCATCTGATAGCTGAAGATAGGCATCCTCCCATACTGCCACCACCTGCAGCCACCCCTGGTGTTCTTCCATCCGATGCTTGGCCCAAATCCTCCGCGACCATGCCTCTTCCCGGGCCCAGACCACATCCACGACCCCCAGAGGAGCCCTACTTGGCTTACAGTGTTTCTGTTTGGCTCATCGTTTTACTGTGCCAGCCGATCCTGCCCCGACCACTTTCATTTCCACTGCCGCCCTCACCATTGTGACTACATGTTCTCCAGTCCCTTCCAGCCGACATCCGGGAACAGATGGAGCCAGCCACTCGGTGGCACTCGCCATCACAGGCGTCTTGCCCTGCTGCCCAGTTCCCTCGCCCTGGGCTATTTGGACATTGGCACAGGAACCCTCCTGTGATGGCCCTGAGTGGTGTTGGTCCTGCTCACTCTCCAGGGTGCCAAGCAAGTTCTCATCCCACACAGCTCCGTCCACCGTTCTTGAGACCGGCCGGTCTCACAAACCGCAGCCCAACCACTCTTCTCCAGTACCGCTCATGATGGTGAAGCCCAGGCCATAAAATAAATCACATCTCATTATATTCTTTCCGCGAGCTGTCACGGTGAACTTCAGACTGCACAACTCCGCCGACTTGTACCGAGCCGTCAGTCTCACCGTTCCCACCGTGGCCAGTTTCCCTCCACCATAACCACAAAGTGGCGCCGGATCACCTCCAATCCTATATTGCGGGAAAAAATTCCTCACGGTTGCCCAATTCAACATGGAGCCCACCACTCCTGTGTCAATCAGCAATGGCACTGTCACCCCGTTCAGCTCCACCATACAGTAGGAGTGTCCGTTGGTACTCGGGGAGAGCGGGAGAGTCCGCCTTGTGCTTTGGACTCCCTTGCTCGAACTTGTGGCATGCCCTGGTGTAATGATGCAAGAGTCCGCACTTGCCGCAGCGCTTCCCTCTCACCAGACACTCCCTGGCCTTATAGCGATGCTTCATGAACCCACAACCGAAACACATGGGCGTTCCCGGGTCGGACCTCATTTTTACAGCATTGGCGTAGCTTCCATCACCCTCCACACTGTCGTCGCTGTCCGGGTCCACTGCCTGCGCTGTCATCTGTGGTTCAGCCTGTCGATGTAATACACTCTTACAGAACTCCCGTGATAGCTTGCCTGCCACCTCCAACTGTTGAGCTAAATCGATAGCCATGGATAGCATCAGCTCGCCCGAGAACGTAAGTAGCTTCAACCTTGTAGCAGGGCAGATGGTATGTTCCGCCAACTGGTCACGAACGATCTCCTTCTCCAATGATCCAAACTGACAGTCCCTGGCCAGTTGTTGCAGGTCTGTCACAAACCGTTGCACCGACTCACCAACCCACTGGCGGTGCTGTCGAAACTGAATCCTGCAGACGATGACATTTTCCAGGGCGCAAAAATGTTGCATCATTAGCTCTACCACTTCCTCAAAGCTATCACCTTCGCCCAAAGTACTCAAAATATGCTGTCCTTCCATTCCCAAATCATGAACCAACAGTGTATGTGCCCTCAACTTCTCCAGCCTCCCCAGGTCCAGCGCCACTAAGTATGTCTAAAACGCGGCAAACCCTCTCGCCCAAGGGACAGGCAGCTCACCGGGAAGCTCCAGAAATGGCCAAATAGATGTTACACACGTGTCCATACCTTTTATCCTCTTCACCAAATGTTATGTTGTGGAGGTAATAGAACAGGCGAGATGCGACGAGCTGGAAGAGTACAAGGTTTAATTTCCTCCAACATATTGAAATGCGCTTTGTAGCTCGGTGAGCTACTGCGCTGCTGAGGCATGTATAGCAATCTCTTTTATACTTGTTATACAGACAGAGAGAATGCATTGCACATTAGCATAGTGATATACATATCAGTCAATACATATTATTAGCATGACCAACTGGCGCCCGGATGTCCTCTCCCTCATCCAGGGATGTATACACAACAGTCCATTGTTCTGATTGCCCCCTGGGGCTCTCTCTCCGTATGTAAATTGTCCTTTGTTTCCTCCAGCCCTGCTGAATGTGAAATAGTGTCAGTCTGCAGTGTGCTGGGTCACGACATGGCTCCCCCCAGAGCACTCAGAAGGGGCTGTGACCCCCCCCCCCCCCCGGCCATTTGGGCTCCAGCTCCGGTAGAACTGTCCTGCTGTAGAGGAGTGTCGGAAGGCATGTCAGTCCGTGGGGGGGACGGGGGAGGGGTGGAAAAGACAGTGTGCTCCGCTCCGAGTTCCAGCACGTTGAACGGCCGTGGATCGTGGCCGCATGGGGCCGGTGCGCGTCGTGCGTAATGGAACAAACTGGCGATCGGCTGGCTTTAGGGAGTGAGGTGCGGGAAGAGCGCTGTAGAGGAGGAGGGGGAGGGGGTGGGAGTAAGTGAGCGCCGGCCCGGGACGTCAAAGGTGTCTGGGCTGCGCAAAAATTGTGTGTGGATCCGCGATGGTGAAGGACTTTCCCGGTAAACCTGGTGGTGATCCGCAGCCGCTGTGAAAAAATTAAGTCTCTGACTCCTCTTGCGGCTCAGTCCTGAGAGGATGTGGGGAAGGCGAACGACCAAATTCCCAGAGGATGTGTAGCGGCTGTGAAAAAAAAAAAAAAACAAACTACTGAAGCTGTGTGAGGGACTTGGTGGTTTGGCTTTAGGTGCGGAAGCAGCCCTAAAGTCATCGGGGAAAGCAATCAGTTAAATTCCCGTTGTGCGCCGTGGCTGAGAAACCCATACAAAGTCCCGTGTGCGGGCTGCATGTCTGCTTCAGGTGCATGAGCAGCCCTAAAGGTTCTGAGGATGGCGATCGGCCGTGTGTCTCGGGCATGTGCAGCGGCGGAGGACGATGTATAAGTCTGGAGCCGGTTTGTCCCTGGTGCGTGGCGCACGCCTGGCATAGTGACCACATAGCTGGAAATTGCGCTGTCCTCATAATCCTGCGGTGTGCACGTGGGGCTTCTGTGCACAGAAAGTCCGCTGTCAGGAGGTGAGTCAGAGTCGGGGAGCTCGGTGGAAATCAACACAGATGGCACCGATGATCTTCCCCATTCAGGCTGCTTCCTTCGGTTCGCTCGTGTCGCCGTTCATGGTGCGTGTCGGTCCCAGCGCTGCCCGCTCCGGAGAGTGCGCTCCGGTGTGGATGAAGAGGATGCAGGCATTCTCTGGTCCTCTGGAATCCACAGCACGGTGAGACGGAGTAGATGGTCATTCTCTCTCGTCAGGTCACCAGTGTGGAGAAAATGGCATAGTCAAGAGATGCACAATGCACGTCCAGGGTCACCAATGTGGAGGTAATAGAACAGGCGAGATGCGACAAGTTGGAAGGGTACAAGGTTTTATTTCCTCCAACATATTGAAACGCACTTTGTAGCTCGGTGAGCTACTGCGCTGCTGATGCATGTATAGCAAGCTCTTTTATACTGTGCATGTTATACAGACAGAGAGAATGCATGGCACATTAGCATAGTGATATACATATCAGTCAATACATATTATTAGCGTGACCAACTGGCGCCCGGATGTCCTCTCCCACATCCAGGGATGTATCCACAACAGTCCATTGTTCTGATTGCCCCCTGGGGCTCTCTGTCCATATGTAAATTGTCCTCCGTTTCCTCCAGCCCTGCTGAGTGTGAAATAGTGTCAGTCTGCAGTGTGCTGGGTCACCACAATGTCAGCAATAGAAGCCAAGGACGAGACCAGGTGTTGAACTGGACACATGTTTATTGTTGGTTTCACCACAGCACACAAGCGTACCCGCCAGACAGAGAGGTGGCCAAGAGACTGCCCCTCCCGCTCAGTGCTCTCTTATACCCTGGGTGGTGGTTCCACCTTTCCGGTTTTGCCACCACCCGTGCCTTACACATAACAGTCCCAAACCACAACACAACAGTAAGCACCTTATCAGAAAGTTTCTTTGGAAACCATTTGCATGGGGAAGATGAAAACATGCACTGTACAGCTAAATAGCTAAAACTAACAGCAGCAAACAAATTACCACTACCCTATTTAGGCTATGATGAGCTTGATGTACAGATAATGGGCCTTACTATCCCAGAATATGGTTTCTTGATAATCAAAGATGACACTGTGACAGATTATAACTGTAAAGAACAAAACATCTCTCCACCTGGCATTATTGGAATGAACATTTTGAAACATTGCAGGGAGTTAGTGTTCTCTGAGGTTGACACCAAACTAGGTGGAGAGTTGGACAGTGTTTGGAGGGATGCTTTCCAAAGGGTACAAGAGACAGAATGGATTGAAAAAGTGTCAACAGCCCATGTAGCTGGAAAACGCAGGATGCACCTGCCTGCTTCGTCTGTTGCTACAGTTTATGCAAGGGATCTCAGGGTGCAGGCAGAGGGTGACTCAAATGTTCTGCTGGAGCCAGGGAGCAGTCCATTGCCAGGCGTGTTGATGGTTGTCCCCACCATGGTATCGCCCAACAGGTGTATGTTTCCTGTGCAAGTTATTAATTTGTCAAAGGAAGATGTTTGGCTTTCCCCTAAAGCTAGGTTTGGTATTCTCAGCCACCGTCGGTGTGTTGACGGTGACCCTTATGAAGTAAGATTTCAGCGTATTTCTGCCAGCCACAAGGAAGTGACAGTCAGCTGCAAAGACGGTCAAGAAACTGACAGTGACTTAATTGACTTACTGGGGTGTCTACACATAAGTGGTACATTAGAACAGCAGGCAGTGCTAAAAGCACTGCCTGCTGATGAAGTACGCTAGTGTGTTTACAGTCAGAGATGAGGACCTATGTTACACCGATCGGGTGAAGCATGAAATCCCATTGGTGGATGAGACTTCGATTTCACAGCTGTATTGCCGCATGCCCCCAAGTCAGTATAAGGAGGTTAGAGAACACATTTCAAGACTATTAAAGAAATGGTTGATTAAAGAGAGTTCGAGCTCCTATGCCTCACCAATTGTTTTAGTCCGCAAGCCCGATGGCAGTTTAAGGTCATGCATAGACTACCGAAAGTTTAACTCAAAAACAAGACGTGAGGCATTCCCACTCCCACGCACTGATGAAAGGCTGGACATGCTAAGTGGCTCACAGTTCTTTTCAACCATTAATTTAGCAAGTGGTTACCACCAGGTTGCAGTCCATGAGAAAGACAGGCACAAAATGGCTTCTACCACACCATTTGGTCTCTATGAGTATCTAAGAATGCCTTTCGGGCTATGTAAGGCACCCTCAACCTTTCAACGTTTGATGCAAGCTGCAGTGAGGGGGTCTTGCTTTTCAGATTGTGCTAATATATCTAGATGACTTGCTAATGTTTTCAGAGACTTTCCTGGACCACCTTGTGTGACTAGAGACCATCCTTAAGAGGTCAAGAGAGACAAGCCTCAAAGTTAAGATTGAGAAGTGTCATTTTCTCCAGTCTGAAGTCAGGTTTCTTGGTCATCAGGTTTTATTCCAAGGTATAGGTACAGACCCTGACAAAGTAAGTGTGGTAAAGACATGGCACATTCCTAGTACTGTAAAAGAACTGAGGTCTTTCTTGGGGTTTTGCAGTTACCATAGAAGGGTTATTGAGGGCCTTTGCATGATGTTGTGAATGTATGTGTAAAAGAGAGCAACCGTAGCAGGGCTAATCAGTTGTTTCAGTCGGTGTGGACACCTCAGTGTGTAGAAGCTGTTGATCTACTCAAAGAAAAGCTAACAAGTGCGCCCACATTAGGCTATGTGGATTTCTCGCTCCCTTTTATTCTGGAAACAGACGCTAGCAGTCTAGGTTTAGGCGCAGTTCTGTACCAGGTACGGGGTGTAAAAAGAAAGTCATAGCCTACGCTAGCCGGAGGCTCAGATGGTCTGAAAAGAACAATCAAAATTACAGCAGTATGAAGCTAGAACTTCTGCTAAAATGGGTGGTGAAGGAAAAGTTTAGGAGTTATCATCTGGGGTCCAAATTTACCATTATTACAGATAACAGTCCCCCATGTCACCTTTCCACTGCCAAGTTAGGGGCCATTCAACAGTGATGGGTCGCTCAGCATCACTCTGGTCGACATAATTCTGCAGTCGATGCTCTGTCTCGACTACCAGCAACTGATGAACCAGAACCTGAAAGTGAGGATGCAGAGTTTGATGAATGTGTGACTATCTGTGATACCCTCAAGACAGGCACTGCACTGGACTTAGATTTGGTAATAGCCAGTGTTAATTCGTGCCACATCAGGCAGTTATAGGCATCCGAGGGTGATGAGGAAGTAAGTAGTGAGGCAGCCCAAGAGAATACGCCTACACTGCCAGTGTATTCAAAAACCGAGCTCCAGAGTTTCCAAGCATCAGATCCCATACTTTAGGTGGTAAAAGACTTTTGGAACAGAAAAAAGAAGCCCATCTGCCAAGAGAAGAGAGGGCTCCCAAAACCAGTGTGTTCTCTGTTAAGACAGTGGCCAAAGATATGAGAAAAAGATTTACTGTTGTACTGTGTGACTGAAGATATTCAGTTGGGGCTATGTAACCAGCTATTGTTACCTGCTTGCCTCAAATAACAGGTACTCATACCTGTCAAGTGATACGGTTTCGCCGTATTTTAATACGGGGAAAATGCAATTTTAGCAAATACGGGCGTATTGCCATTTCAGTACGCCAAAAAGAAAAATATACAGCGGGAAAAAAAAATTATTGAGAGTGTGGAGGAACACCTCGTGTGGTGACCCCCACAACCTACAGGGCTGGCAGAGTGCTCAGCATGAGCAATTATCAGAACAGTGAGAGGTATGGACTGATCATTATGCAGATGCGCCTCGCATCCTCTTCTGTCCTGCAGCTCCGGAACAGAGAGGAATCCCGGTGCCAGTAATCCTGCGGCTGATATGTGTAACTCTAATGCAAATGTCCATGCTTTCCTGCTGTATACTATGATGCTAATATGCCATGCATGCATTGTCTGAGCTGGGTATATAAGCTGACTGCATATCTCTTGCTCTCTCTCTTTTTGATCACTCGCACTGCTTCGCAGGGCTCGCTCCAGCACGCTGCCACAGTGCTGGGCGAGCCTCGTGATGGAGGATGAATAAAGCACCCTTTTAAACTTCAGTTCGCCATGTCCGCCTGCACTTATTTTGTTCCTCCACAAGAGAACCTAAAATCAACTGAACAGTAATTCGATGCCTGGCGAAATTGAGCGCACCTAAGCAGTCTTTTTGTGATTTTCACAAAATCCAATTTAATTCCAAGTGTATATATCTAGCTGACAATTAAGAACTATATTCAGAATTATTCTTATTGTGTACTTTCAAATTAAGCAATCTACCTTGTGCTAATGTAAATTTGAAAAATATTGTTTTTTTAAATTTATTTTTATTTATTTATTATTAATATTATCATTTATTTTTTTTAATTTATTTTTTTATTTTATTTTTTTTTTGTGCTACTTGGCTTATTATTTTCACATTACCAAAAAGTTATGGCTCAAGATTGTATCCATATAAGTGTACATTTGAATAAATATGTTTGAAATAGCTCATGTTGCAATTGTTGTTGTTTGTTTGGTTTTTGTTTGTTTTTTTTTTGCTTCAGTTTTCTTTCATCTGCCGATAAATACAGTTTTTAAGTACTCGGTACAGATGTGAAAGCCCCCCCAATAAGGGAGGCATGAGGTATGCCTTGACAGGTATGGGTACTTAAAAGTGTGCATGACCAGGTGGGCCACCAGGGCATCAAGAAGACACTGGGTCTGTTGAGACAAATATGTTTCTGGGGAGGTATAGTGGTGTGAAAAAGTGTTTGCCCCCTGCCTGAGTTCTCTTTTTTTTTTTTTTTGTATGTCAAACTTAAATGTTTCAGATCATCAAACAAATTTAAATATGAGACAAAGATAACACAAGTAAACACAAAATGCAGTTTTTAAATGAAGGTGTTTATTATTAAGGGTAAAAAAAAATCCAAACCTACATGGCCCTGTGTGGAAAAAGTGATTGCCCCCTAAATCTGACTGGTTGGGCCACCCTTAGCAGCAACAACTGCAATCAAGCTTTTGCAATAACTGGCAATGAGTATTTTACAGTGCTGTGGAGGAATTTTGGCCCACTCATCTTTGCAGATTTGTAATTCAGCCACATTGGAGGGGTTTCGAGCATGAACCGCCTCTTTAAGGTCATGCCACAGCATCTCAATTGGATTCAGGTAAGGATTTTGACTAGGCCACTCCAAAGTCTTCATTTTGTTTTTCTTCCATTCAGAGGTGGACTTGTTGGTGTGTTTTGGATCATTGTCCTGCTGCAGAACAAGTCTGCTTCAGCTTGAGGTCACTAACAGATGGCCGGACATTCTCCTTCAGGATTTTTTGTTAGACCGCTGTGGAGCGTGTAAATGAAGAGGCAGATTCATTTCAGACGATTTATTACACACTCACACTTCTCAAGCAAAGAACAGACTGAACATTTAAGCAGAAACTCTCCTCTTAAGTTTCATGGCACTTGCATCACACACAACATGACATTTGCATCACACTGCATTCAACCCCCTTCATCCCTGACTCCTTCCTGCTATCTCACCAGGAACCTCCTGCTCTTTGTTCTCCCATGTTTATCCACTGTCTCCTGTCTGAGATGCTAGATAATCTGGCTCCCCCAAGGTGCTACACCCCCCCCCCCAGCATCTTAGATAGAACAATAGAATAACAGTCCACATGCTGTGATAGAACAATTGAATATCAGTCCACATGCTGCTTGGGCTTCCGTCTCCTCCTGTATCTACTGTAACTGGGGTTTACCGCCTCCGCGGCGCTGCTGTGCCAGTGGGGGGCTGCTGGGAGTGTGTCTGACTGTGGGTGGGCTGTTGCTAGGGGGGGGGGGCACTTCGGTCTGTCCGTGTGGCTGCTCTGGTGAATCGTTTCCCTGGGGAGCTCTCCGTGGGGGTATTCCACGCCGAGGGGCCTTAGCCAACAGCCCTTGCTCGTCCACCACAACGAAAGCGGGTTTGAGTCTGTCTATGCCAATTTTTTCCCTCCTACCCCCCAAGTCTAGCAAAAAATGCTTATCCCCTGTTTCCAGCACTCTGAACGGTCCATCATAGGGTGGGTGCAATGGAGGGCGGTGGGCGTCGTGTCTGACAAACACGAACTCCGCGCTCTTCAAAGTTTTAGGCACGAAAACACGCGGAAAACTGTGGTGGGCAGGGCCCGGCAGCGTGCCTGTGTTTGCGCTACGCTGCAAAAGCTTAGACAGGGAGCTGTCCAGCGCGGGATTATCTGGCAGAAATTCCCCGGGCAGCCGTAGGGGCTGCGCAAAAATGAGCTCTGCCGGGGAAGCTTCCAGATCTTCCTTCGGCGCGGAGCGCAACCCCAATAAAGCACACAGTAGCTTGCCTACCCAATTTGCATCCGTCAGTGAAGCCCTGAGAGCCGCTTTCAATGATCTATGAAAACGTTCGCATAACCCATTAGCCTGTGGATTGTACGCGGTTGTGCGGTGAATTGTGACACCCAGGCTGTGGGTCATTGTTGACCAGAGTTCGGAAACAAATTGAGGGCCTCTGTCGGACGTAATGTCTGACGGGACTCCAAAACGCGCCACCCATGCTGTTAAAAACGCGCACGCCACCTCCTCGGCTGTGGTTGCCGCCAGCGGAACCGCTTCCGGCCAGCGCGTGGTGCGGTCCACCATTGTCAGGAGGTGCGTGCACCCCTGTGATGGCGGGAGGGGGCCCACGAGGTCTACGTGAACATGGTCGAACCTCTTAGCCGGAATACAAAACGGCTCCAAGGGAGCCTTCGTGTGTCTGTGTACTTTGGCTCGTTGGCACGCCACACAGACTGCCGCCCACTCTTTTACTTGTTTGCGAAGGTTCGGCCACACGAATTTCTCCCCTACCATTTTGACCGACGCGCGCACTCCCGGGTGCGCCAAAGCATGAATCGAGTCAAACACGCGGCGGTGCCACGTGGCTGGGACCACGGGACGCGGGCGCCCCGTGGAGACATCGCAGATTAGGGGGGGCATGCCGTCTTGCAGCACCCTGCTCTCCAGCCTTAACCCTGTTGGTCCAGACTGGAGCGCGCGCACGTCCGCGTGACTAACCTGCTCCGCGGCCGACTTCCGGTTATGGCGGCTACGTAGGAAGGACACATATCACTCGGCTCTGCTCCTAGAGATAAAAATTTGGCAAATAACTCTTTCATTTGGAACAGAACTTTTCCCAGTGTTTGGGCGAGGATATGCCGGTGAAGCCTAAGGCTGGGAAATCAGGTGGGGGAAAAATTGAACCGCCGAAGCAGTCCAAATTAACGGACTTTCACATCTGTGGCGCAGCAGGAAAAGCTGCGGATATGGCGGATGAAACTAGCGGTGGTGCGGTGACTGCTGATGACGGCGGCACAGGTGCAGTGCTGGCTGCCATTAGCTCAATGAGAGCAGACTTTTCCGCTAAACTTGATGGGATTATGGCAGCATTGGATGCAATGAGAAAGGAATTGGGTGACTGCGTGCAGCGAGTGACGCAGGTGGAGCTTCGTGTTTCCAGTGCGGAGGATGACGTCGGCGGACTTCAATTAAAGGTGCGCACTTTGGAAAAAAAAAATAAATGTCTGGAAGATAATGTCCTGGACTTGGAGTCCCGGTCGAGACGGAACAACCTGAGGCTGGTGGGTCTACCGGAGGGAGCCGAAGGTTGTGACCCATGCTCCTTTTTGGAGGGGTGGATCCCGGAGGCGCTGAACAACGCGGAGCTACATTCATCAGTCGTCTTAGAAAGCGCCCACCGAATTGGCCCACCGAGAGATAACAAGGCAGCACCGAGGACGCTAATTATGAAGTTCCTCAGCTACAGAGACAGGATGACGATCTCCAACGCGGCCCGAGCCAAAGGAGAAATTAAATACCAGGATCAACAGGTGCGGTTCTACCCAGATTTGGCCTCAGGAATCCAACAATTAAGGAAGCAGTTTGACCCCATCCGTAAAGAACTGCGCAACCTTGGGATTCGTCATGGAGTGATTCACCCTGAAAGACTTCTGGTCACATATAAGGGCAGAACACACATCTTCAAGACCCCTGAGGAGGCGCAGGAGCTCATCAAGAAGATCCAGGAAGAGACTGGTGGGAGCTAAGCATGAACAGAATATAGGGTAGAATATTTAAGCATTTACATAGGCATCTAACTGATTTGAAGCATATAGCAAGTTTACAAAATATAGATTGTATTACATATTAAAAAAAACAAAAAACAAAAAACTATGACGTACAAAATTGCTATAAAATTTTGGAGTTAAATTGGAAAATTACAGAAGAGAGTTAATGTTACGTTATTAAAAGCAGTAGAGTTAGGGTGATTGGGAGGATGAAGAAGGAGTGGCTTTGGCTGATCCTCGTGGGTGTGGAGCGGTCGATGGCTATAGCGGGAGACAGAATTTTTTTTTTGATTTTGGGGGGTTTACCACGAAGGTGGGAAGGGGGAATTTGTTTGTGTGTAGTTTGTAGGATGAATGTGCAACCACTCATGTTTTTGCTTCTCTGTATGAGCATATTTATATTGCGAGGTAATCCTAAACCCCCTATTGATCATAGACCAAAGCGTTAATCTTAATTTAACTTCATGGAATTGCAGAGGTCTACAAATTTTAAAAAAACTTAAACAAGTTTTGAATAAAATAAAAGACATAGGTTCAAAAATTGTGTTTTTACAAGAAACCCATCTAATAGAGGAGGATGTAAAAAGAATTAGGAGAAGATGGCAAGGAAGTGTGTTCACCTCATCATTTTCATCCCGAGCCAGGGGAGTTATGACTCTCATACATAAATCAGTCCCATTTCAAGTGAAAAATGTAATTGGAGACAAATTTGGAAGATATCTAATTATTCAAGGATCTTTGCTATTAGAAAACATAAATCTGGTGAACTTATACGGTCCCAACATAGATGATCAAAAGTTCTTTGCTAATTTATTTCTTATCTTATCATCACTTACAGGGCAACATATAATAGCAGGGGATTTTAATTGTACATTGAATCCCGGTATAGACAGGTCAACAGGACTGGACTGTACACACAATGGATGCAGGATGATCATTAAGCATTCTATGAAAGAATTGAGATTGCTGGATATATGGAGAGAAATGAAACCACAAGTTAAAGCCTACTCTTGTTATTCTAATACCTACAAGTCATTCTCACGTATTGACTATTTTTTGATCTCCACAGAATTAAGGTCCAAGATTCAAAACTGCTTTTATGATAATATTGTGATCTCTGATCATGCACCCTGTTGTCTCATACATGTAGATAAGAAATTGACAAAGGAGCCAGGTAGGTGGCAATTTCAGCATAAATGGCTTCAGGATGAGGAATTTGTTAAGTACATAGAAAAACAGATAGATGAGTTCTTCGATATTAATACTACACAAACATCAGCATGTATAAAGTGGGAGGCTTTCAAAGCTTTTATTAGGGGACATATTATTAGTTATACAGGTTCAAAATCTAAGAAGACTCGAGAGAAGAGAGTCCAATTGGAACACAAATTAAAAATTCTTCAAGAAAAAGTTCAATTCAATTCAATTCAATTCAACTTTATTTATATAGCGCCATTTCTCAACAACAGTCATCTCATAGCACTATCAACTGTAGGGAGGACCCCCACAGTTGCAGAAAGACCCCAGCAATCAGGCGATCCCCTGTGAGCAAGCACTTGGCGACGGTGGAGAGGAAAAACTCCCTTTTAACAGGAAGAAACCTCCAGCAGAACCAGGCTCAGGGAGGGGCAGTCATCTGCTGCGACTGGCTGGGGGGTGAGGGGACAGAGAAGAAGAAAAGAACAGACATGTAGAGAGCAAACAGCACGATGGGGACTCAATCTATGGGAGAGAACAAACAAATGTTAATGACCAGCAAAAAAAAAAAAATATTTCATAGAGAGTGAGGAAAGGAGTGAGGCCCAGTGCATTACTGAAGGTCCCCCGGCTGACTAAACCTATTAGCAGCATAACTAAGGGAGGGTTCAGAAACACATGATCCCTCCCTAATTGTAGGCTATATCAAAAAGGTAGGTTTTAGCCCTATTCTTAAAAACAGAGATCGAGTCTGACTCCCGAATCCAGATTGGCAGCTGATTCCACAGGAGAGGAGCTTGATAACTAAAGGCTCTGCCTCCCATTGTACTTTTGGAGATTCTAGGTATTACAAGTAAACCTGCATTTTGGGAGCGTAGTGCTCTGTTAGGATGATACGGTAGTATCAGATCTTTTAAATAAAAAGGAGCCTGATTGTTTAGAGCTTTGTAAGTAAGAAGAAGGATTTTAAACTTAATTCTAAACTCTATGGGAAGCCAATGAAGAGAGGCCAGAACCGGAGAGATATGATCTCTCTTTCTAGTACCTGTTAAAACTCTTGCTGCAGCATTTTGGATCAGCTGAAGACTTTTTAAAGATGTTTTAGGACAGCCTGATAATAAAGAATTACAATAATCTAATCTCGAGCTAACAAAAGCGTGGATCAGCTTCTCAGCATCACTCTGAGACAAGATGCTCCTAATCTTGGCAATATTACGCAAATGATAGAAGGCAGTCTTAGAAACAAATTTAATATGTGAATTGAAGGACAAATCCTGATCAAAAATAACTCCAAGGTTCCTCACAGAGCTATTAAGAGAAAGAGTAACTGCATCCAAACTGAAAGTTTGATTTGGAAAGGAATTTCTAAGGTTTTTTGGACCAACAAGAATGACTTCAGTCTTATCTGAATTTAATAGCAGGAAATTACAAGTCATCCAAACTTTGATTTCCTTAAGACAGGCTTCTAACTTGGCTAATTGATTAGTATCATCTGGCTTCATTGACAGGTATAATTGTGTGTCATCTGCATAACAGTGAAAATGTATACAGTGCTTTCTAATAATGTTGCCTAACGGAAGCATATATAAACTAAAAAGAGTAGGGCCAAGCACAGATCCCTGTGGAACTCCATGACTAAGCTTTGAGCTGAGAGAAAACTCATCATTTACATGAACAAACTGGAACCTATCAGATAAATAAGATCTAAACCACTGCAACGAAGTTCCATTAAGTCCAACATAGTGTTCTAATCTATCAAGTAGAATATTATGATCAATAGTATCAAAAGCTGCACTAAGATCTAAAAGGACAAGTACAGAAACTAGTCCATTATCAGATGCAATGAGGAGGTCGTTAGTGACCTTCGCTAAGGCTGTTTCAGTGCTATGATGGATTCTAAACCCAGATTGAAACTCCTCAAATAAACCATTTCCCTAGTATATGTATAAGTGTATGCAGGAAGTGACCCAAAGTTAGAGAACGAATTAATAATTCTGAGAGCTGAATATGACAAAAAATCAGCAAATAGAGCTGCCTCGAGTCTTCTAAGATTGAAGCAAACTTTTTATGAACAAGGTGAAAAATCAGGAAAATTATTGGCATGGCAGATTAAACAATTAGAATCTAAAACACCAATTACCAGTATTATAAGTAACGGACAGGTAGTTGTAGATCCTTTAGAAATTAATAGAGCCTTTAGAGATTACTATGAAAAATTATATGATACAAAAAATGAAACTGACTTAACAAAACTAAATGGGTTTTTGGACGGACTATCTATACCGTGTATTCCAAATGAAAACAGGGAGATATTGGAGTCTAAAATTAGTCAAGAAGAAGTTGGGCTAGCCATTGATAATATGAAATCAGGAAAAAGTGCAGGACCAGATGGTCTTCCAGTTGACCTCTATAAAAAATTTAAGAATAAATTAATAAAACCTGTTTTGGAAATGGTTTTAGAAGCATTTCAAAATAGTAATTTACCATCATACATGAATAATGCCTTAATTATACTGTTGCCAAAACCAGGTAAACCCTCTAATAAATGTGAAAATATGAGACCAATAATGACATGTTTCGGGACCCAGGAGACAGACACTGACACGGGTAAATTAGTGAACAATAATCTTTATTATAGTGAAAGGGTGTGTAGTGCAAATGTGAGAGCGTGGATAGTATCCTGGTCACTGGAGCTGAGCACTCTGGACGGAGACCCGGCAACCCTGGAACATATAAGCACAGACAATTACTTTTGTCCCACGCTAATGACAAGCTATCAGTAGTGAGGCTTACTTGGGAGAAGCACAGGTTACGTCCTGCTGAGAACCAGCGGCCGTGCAACGTGGAGGTGAAGGCGTCCATGAACGTGCTGAGGCTTCCACCTGTGATTGTGGCGAGGATAGGTCTTCCAGAGACTCCGGCTGTGACACCACAGACCGGGACGATGACAAGCCAGCTGATGACAAGACCAATGATTCCACAGAATGTGGTGACGATGATAATCCAGCTGATGACAAGACGAGTGACTCCACTGAGCGTGGTGACCATGACAATCCAGATGATGACGAGGTGAGTGATTCCACAGAACGTGGTGACGATGACACGACAGATGACGATGACACAAACTCCACCGGTAACGGTGGCCAGTACTCCTGTAACTGATACAGTAACAATTCAGGAATTTGTGGAGCAAGACGTACCGGTAGTCGTGGTGGTAGCGAACCGCTACGTGTGCGTGTTGGCGTTACCCCGTCAGCTGGGGACGCAGGTCCGCCGCCAAGGGGGTCCACCTGTGCACAGGGGTAGAGGTTGGGTGTAGAGTAACAGACAGCTCTCTTACGTGCTTGACTTTGAACGGAAGTCCTAGGCGAGGCAAGAGAGGTTCTTGACGAGGCCAGAGAGGTTCCTGACGAGACAGATCCTGACGAGGCAGCTTCTGACGAGACAGACTCTGACGAGTCAGTGTTAGACAAGACAGTTCTTGACGAGACAGTTTCTGACGAGACAAGAGAATACCTTGACGAGGCCAGAGAGCGGAGTTCTGGTTCTTTCTCAGACGAGGAGGACAGACGACTCCGTACTGAGCTGTCAGCGACGCTGGCTTTTAACAGCTGCTGATTAACACCTGTGGATCTGTGCGCAGCTGGAGATAATGATGCCAATGACGGCCCAGAGGCCGCCATGACAAATAAGCCTATTAAATGCTGACCTTAAGATAATCTGTAAAATTTTAGCCAGACGAATACAAGAAATATTACCAAATATTATTAACCGAGATCAGAATGGCTTTATAAAGGGAAGACAAGGCTTCCATAATGTAAGAAGATTATTCAATATTATTTACTCTAATAAAGAAGCACCGGATACAGCTCTCCTATCACTGGATGCCGAAAAGGCCTTTGATAGGGTCGAATGGCCCTTTCTTTTTGAAGTCTTACAAAGGTTTGGACTTGGAAATAATTTCATAAAATGGGTTCAGATAATATATAATAATGCTACAGCAGAAATCCTAACAAACAGTAATATCTCAAAATCAATAAAAATCAATAGAGGATGTCGACAAGGCTGTCCACTTTCACCTTTACTGTTTACTATGGCAATTGAACCTTTAGCGATGGCAGTACGTTTACATCCGCAAATATATGGAATTAAGGTTGGACCAACAGAACATTAAAATCTCCCTGTATGCCGATGACATAATTTTGTTTATGTCGAATCTTAAAAAATCAATTCCGACCTTGTTGAATTTAATAAAGAATTTTGGGGAAATATCAGGATATAAAATAAATAAAACTAAATCTTCAATATTAATGCTAAATGAGTCCCAGAGAAAGCACCCAGCTTCTGAGGTAAATCAATTCAATGTTGTAAATCAGTTTAAATATTTAGGAATTCAAATTGTGCCCAAGCTGGAATCAGTCGCCAGTGCCAACTATGAAGCCTTAATGACAGACATTAATGAGTTAATTCAGAGATGGATGTCACTACCAATGTCGATGATTGGGAGAATTAATATACTTAAAAGTAATATCTTACCCAAAATACTTTATTTATTTCAATACATTCCTTTACCACCACCTTCAGATCTATTCTCAAGAATTAAAAAAAAGTTAGTGGAGTTTATATGGAACAATAGGAAGGCTAGATTACGTCTGTCCTTACTATATTTACCATTTGATCATGGAGGTCTGAAATGTCCAGACTTTATGTTGTATTACTGGTCAGCACAACTGAGGTCTATGACATATTATTTTTCATCAAATGATCTCCCTCACTGGACTGAAATGGAAACATACAATTTACCTTTACCTCTTCCCATATTCATATATTCAGACTCAGCAAAAAAATTACAGAAACAAGTTAAAAATCCATTTGTAAAGCATATGATCAAAATATGGTGTGAAACTAGTAGTAGTAGTAGTAGATTAGTTTATTTGACAGGGACAGTGCAATAAACATAGACAATTAATCAAAGACAATCAATCTGATGTGTTGCACATAGAGTGTATAGCTATTAGCTAATTTGCAACTCTTGTCCCTGGATGGGCTTTAGAAAAAAGAATCAAGATAAAAAATATACACAATAACCACATACATCAATGCAGAAAAATTATAAATACACAATTATAAATATTATAAATATTATAAATACACAAATATAACAGCCTGACTCACATTTAACATAAATATTATAAATACACATATATTATAAAATATTATAAATACACAAATATAACAGCCTGACTCACATTTAACACATATAACATAACTCACATTTGCCTATTTCAGGCCTCCCTCCCTCCGTCACTCACTATAAACAAACACATTTATTCCTTCCCTTCATTCACTCTCACTTTGCAGACAAATAATTCATACATGAGTACATTCTTGTTTATTTTTCAGCCAGTTTTTAACATTTTTAGTGAATGTTTTAAAGTCCGTTATTATTTTAATTTCATTTGGCATTGTGTTCCAGATGTGACTGCCCTTTATAGAGAAAGCTGTTTGTCCAAATGTGGTTCTGCGGTGGAATATTTTACAGTTATTGTTAACAGAACTCCTGGTGGCTCTGCTGCTGTCCTGTCTTTGGACGAAACCAGCAAGTGGCTCGGGTGCTGATTTATGGAAACATTTGAACGTTAATTTCAGAAGACAGAGGTCAATGAAGCTCTCAAAACTCAATAGGTTGTATTTTTTTAAAACATTACAGTGATGCCACCTAATGGGCTTTTTGTCCAAGATTTTTAGGGTTTGATTATATAATGAACCTATATGTCTTATTGTGGAAGGGGCTGCTTGAGCCCAGACTGTCAAACAGTATGATATATGAGAAAAAACCATAGAATGCATATACAGTGCAGCTGCTTCGTAAGGTATGTAATATCTAATTAATTTAAAGCAGTTCAGATTTTTTTTTACTGTTTTTGAAATTTTCTTTATATGAAGATTAAATTTGAGTTGAGGATCTAGTACAATGCCAAGGTATTTGAATTCTGTAGCTAAACTGATGTCATGATCATGTATATTAACTTTAAAATGTTGCAGAATATTTAAAAATATCTAAAAAATATTTAAAAGAACCATACTTACTGTCACAATTTAGTCCAATATGGGGTAATCAATATTTTAAACCAGGGAGAGCGGATGCTGTATTTAAAGTATGGAATTTAAAAGGGATTCAAAAAATTCAAGATTTATATCTGTCATGTTCAGATAACATAATGTCTTTTGAAGAGCTGAGGATCAAATTTAATCTTAATAGAACACATTTTTTTAAATATCTTCAGATTAGGAACTTTATTCGATCAAATCAAAACATTGCTCTCACTTGACCTATTTATTCATCCTTGGAAAAAATCTTGACGAAAGATAAGATAAGATAAGATAAGATAAGCCTTTATTAGTCCCACAACGGGGAAATTCCAGGATTGCAACAGCACAGGGATAGCAACACTCAGAGCAACAATCAGAAGGCAAGAAAAAAAACAAGCAAGCAAGAGCAGCTAATAAACATATGTACGTATTACTATAAAATATATATATATACACACACACACAGACACACAGTGCAGAGCATTGTAGCTGGATGGAATAAATATATGAATATATGAACACAGTGCAGAGCATTGTAGCTAGATGGAATAAATATGTAAATATATAAACACCCACAGTACGGAGCATTGCAGCTAGGTGGAATAAATATGCAAGTATATAAACACACACAGTGCGGAGCAATGTAGCTAGATGGAATAATATGTAGATATATAAATATATAAACACACCCAGTGCTGAGCATTGTAGCTAGATGGAATAAATATGCAAATATATAAACACACACAGTGCAGAGCATTGTTGCTAGATGGAATGAAACAGCATAACCGTCTACTTAGTTATCCTACATGGTATGATTATGTGCCCATACATATTCTCACCCTCCATAGCGACCGGTATGTTCCTAGTTGTATGCCGGAGATAGTAAGAGAAAGGGTATTATTTCAGAGTTTTATAACTTATTGACACTATCTTCAGGTGAAAACTCACAGAAAAGACTGAATTATTGGAAAGAAGACCTGCAAACTGAAATTTCAGAGGAACAATGGGAATTGGCTTGTACAGAAGCTCAAACCAAATCAATAAATGTACGTCTAAAATTGATACATTTTAAATGGTTAATGCGGATGTATGTTACACCGGTGGAATTAAATAGATATAACAAAAACATACCAGATACATGCACAAAATGTATGGAAAGTAAAGGAACCTTATTTCATTGTTTATGGGAATGTAGAAAAATTAGAATGTTTTGGGAAGAGGTGAGGGGAACAATTGAAAAAATAATTTCAAAACAAATCATATTGAATCCTAAATTGTTTTTGTTGGGTCTGCATCCAGAAAAGCACAACTTTAATAAAAGTGAAAGAGCATTCATAGACCTCAGTTTCCTTAATGCCAAAAAATGTATTGCACTATTGTGGAAAAAGACTCATAGACCAGATGTGACTCAGTGGTTAAGACAGATGTTAACAAACCTTCCACTAGAAAGAATAACATACATACTGAAATCAAAGGAAACTGTGTTTGATAATATATGGAGACCTTTTATTGATTATGTAAAGAATTTAAACATAACTTTTGAAGAAGAAGGTGAATGATGTGTGTGGACCTTATAAATTCCAAACTGGTGAATGTATAATATGTATACTTATGTAATGGATTGCCTAGACTGAACAGAGGAGCATTGTTGAAGACCTGTTCCTGTTAGTGGTTGTTGGTGTGTTTTAGTACATTTTTTTTTATTACTTTAGTGTTAGTGTTTGATTGTCTGTGTTATGTTTGTAAAAAAGGTTCAATAAAAATATTGTGGAAAAAAAAAAAAAAACCTGCTCCGCGGCCATGGCTGCGTAATCTATCCCCACACAGACCGGGGCCGCCACGGCGCGCGAGAGGCAGTCTGCCACTACATTCAGTTTACCCGACACATGCTGAATATCGGTAGTAAACTCTGAGATCGCGGCCAGCTGTCTCTGCTGCCAGCCCGACCACGGTTCTGAAACCTTGGCCATCGCGAATTTTAGCGGCTTGTGGTCAACAAACGCGGTGAAACTGCGCCCTTCCAGCCAGAACTGGAAGTGGCGAATGGCCAGGTGGAGGGCCAGCAATTCCCTGTCGAACGTGCTGTATTTACGTTCACTGTCGCGCAAAGTCCTGCTGAAAAAGGCGAGCGGCTGCCAAGCCCCGGCTACGCGCTGCTCCACGACTGCCCCTATGGCCACATCTGAAGCGTCAGTGGTGAGCGCTATGTGGGCCGTTGGGTCTGGATGTGCCAGTAATGCGGCGTTTGCCAGGGCTGCTTTGACTTCCGAGAACGCCTGCTCTCGCTCCGGGGTCCATTCGACCTTATCCGCGGGTTTCTGTTTTTTGAGCACGGCGTACAGTTGTTGCATGAGCTGTGCTGTACGGGGGAGGAAACGGTTATAAAAGTTCACCATTTCCAAAAATTCTTGCAGCGCCCTGACCGTTTGCGGTCGGGGAAAATCTGCTACTGCGCGCACTTTGTCAGGCAGCGGGACCGCTCCTTCGGGAGAGACGCGGTGCCCCAAAAAATCAATCCTTGTCACCCCGAACTGACATTTCACTGGGTTGATTATTAACCCGTGCTCTTCCAACCTCCGAAAAACCGTCGTGAGGTGGGTTTCGTGTTCGTCTTCGGACGCGCTGGCTACTAAGATATCGTCCAGGTAGACGAACACGAAAGGGAGATCGCGCAGCACTGCATCCATCATGCGTTGGAACGTCTGTGCAGCCCCTTTAAGCCCAAATGGCATGCGCAAAAACTCGAATAAACCGAACGGAGTTATTACCGCTGTTTTGGGTATGTCCTCAGCGCGCACTGGGACTTGGTGGTAACCGCGGACCAGGTCTATTTTGGAAAAAATGCGTGCTCCGGCGAGGTGAACGGAAAAATCCTGTATGTGGGGAATTGGGTAGCGGTCGTGCACTGTGGCGTTGTTCAACCTGCGGAAATCCCCGCACAGTCGCCATGATCCCTCAGCCTTAGGGACCATGTGTAGCGGGGATGCCCATGGGCTGTTCGAGCGCCTGATGATGCCCAACCTTTCCAGGTTGGCGAACTCCTCGCACACTATGGTCAGTTTAGCTGCGTCCAAGCGCTGAGGTCTTGCAAAAACGGGCGGCCCGGTGGTGGTGATAAAGTGCTCCACCCCGTGTTTAGCGATGGCCGCGGAAAACGTCGGGACCGTGAGTGCTGGGAACTGAGTGAGCAGTGTGTGGAACTTACCGCCTGTAGCTGTGACGCTGGCTTGTGCTGTTGGCTGGGTCACTCGAGCTATACAGGGGAGAGAGTCAAAGGACAGTGCATTAACCAGGCACCTGTTAGCAACATCAACCAGTAAACCATGTGCACACAAAAAATCAGCCCCCAGGATATGGTAATTCAGTGCTGCTACGACAAAAGTCCACTCATATGTACGGCCGTGTAGAGATAAGAGCAGAGTCATCTTACCAAAAGTCTTAATATCCGAGCCGTTTGCTGCCAACATCTCGGGGCCGCTAGGTCCTGCCAGCCGGTCAGCATAGGTCGGCAGGATGAAGCTCTTCTGGGCTCCAGTGTCCACGAGGAAACGCCTCCCCGAGCGTGCGTCCGTCAAGTAGAGCAGCTTGTTCTCTTCACCGAGGGTCGCAGCTGCTACCGACCCCCGGCCTTGGTGTTTCCCGAGCACTTGAATTGGCACGGTGGCGCACATCTGCGTGCCTTCTCTCCAAAGCGACGGTGGTAGAAACAGAGTGTGTCTCTCTGGCGCTCCTTGGCCCCAGCTGCTGCTACCGTCGGTGGCTCCTCGCCTCCTCTGGTTGTCTCGCTGGGCTCCGCCGCTGCCGCGTTGACTGTGATCGCCCTGGTGATGATGATGATCCGGTCTGCCTCCTGGGCTAGCGCACGGTAGTCCCGCGCGGTCAGCAACGGCGAATTGGCCAGGGCCGCTCTCGCCGCTGTCGGAAGGTTCCGCAGGAAGAGGTGGGCAAACAGAAAGTGCCCATCGCCCGTGCCCATTAACGCCAGCATCTTCTCCATCAGGTCTATGGCCGAACCATTTCCTAACTCGGTCCGCGTCAGGAGCCTCTCTGCTCTCTCACAGTCCGAGAGCGTGTAGCGCTGGATGAGCGCAGTCTTGAGCGCCTCGTATCTGTTGCCGGCTGGTGGCTGATCGAGCAGGCTCGCTACCTGTTGAGCTGTGCGGGCGTCGAGCGCTGCGACCACATGGTAGAATCTGGTGTCGTCTGCCATTACTCCCCGGAGGGCGAACTGAGCCTTGGTGAGGTGGAACCAAGAGCGCGGGTTGTGCTGCCAGAAATCCGGTATCTTGACTGAAACCGCGCACGCGTGGCTGGAGGTTCCATTCTGGGCTGTCTGTGGGATGGCTGCCACCTAGCTGTAGCTTCCTGACTGGGCCGGCTCCGGGGATCTTGCCTCGTGTTCCATAATACGTCTTGGGTCACCAGTGTGGAGCGTGTAAATGAAGAGGCAGATTCATTTCAGACGATTTATTACACACTCACACTTCTCAAGCAAAGAACAGACTGAACATTTAAGCAGAAACTCTCCTCTTAAGTTTCATGGCATTTACATCACACACAACATGACATTTGCATCACACTGCATTCAACTCCCTTCATCCCTGACTCCTTCCTGCTATCTCACCAGGAACTTCCTGCTCTTTGTTCTCCAATGCTTATCCACTGTCTCCTCTCTGAGATGCTAGATAATCTGGCTCCCCAAGGTGCTACACCGCAGAATTCATGGTTCCATTTACCACAGCAAGTCTTCCAGATCCTGAAGCAGCAAAACAGCCCCAGACCATCACACTACCACCACCATATTTCACTGTTGGTATGATGTTCCTTTTCTGAAATGCTGTGTTACTTTTACGCTGGATGTAATGGGACACACACCTTCCAAAAAGTTCAACTTTTGTCTCGTCAGTCCACAGAGTATTTTCCCAAAAAACTTGGAGATCATCAAGATGTTTTCTGGCAAAACAGATGAGCCTTTATGTTCTTTTTGCTCAGCAGTGGTTTTTGTCTTGGAACTCTGCCATGCAGGCCATTTTTGCCCAGTCTCTTTCTTGTGGTGGAGTCATGAACATTGACCTTAACTGAGGCGAGGCCTGCAGTACTTTGGATGTTGTTGTGGGGTCTTTTGTGACCTCTTGGATGAGTCGTCACTGCGCTCTTGGGGTAATTTTGGTCGGCAGGCGACTCCTGAGAAGGTTCACCGCTGTTCCATGTTTTCGCCATTTGTTGATAATGGCTTTATAACCTTTTCCAGACTGATAGATCTCAATTACTTTGTTTCTCATTTGTTCCTGATTTTCTTTGGATCGCAGAATGATGTCTAGCTTTTGAGGATCTTTTGGTCTACTTCACTTTGTCGGGCAGGTCCTATTTAAGGGATTTCTTGATTGAGAGCAGGTGTGGCAGTAATCAGGCCTGGGTGTGGCTCGAAAAATTGAACTCAGCTTTCCAAAGATGTGATAAACCACAGTTAATTTATGTTTTAACAGGAAAGGGGCAAACACTTTTTCACACAGGGCCATGTAGGTTTGGATTTTTTTTACCCTTAATAATAAACACCTTCATTTAAAGACCCTTAATAATAAACATTTAAAGACCCTTAATAATAAACACCGTCATTTAAGTGTGACAAAAAAAAAGAGAAATCAGGAAGGGGGCAAACACTTTTTCACACCACTGTATGTACAAGGATGTTGACCAGTGGGTGAAGAAATGTGAAAGGTATGTGCTGACAAAGATACCACAACCAAAGATTCAGGTACGCCAAACCCCATTCTTGGCAACTCACCCACTAGAGGTTGTTGCAGTGGACTACACCACCCTTGAACAGTCCACTGATGGTCATGAGCATGTACTTGTAATAACCAATGTTTTCACCAAGTTCAGTCAAGCCTTTGCCACCCGAAACCAGAAGGCAGATACTAAGATAAGATAAGCCTTTATTAATCCCACAATGGGGAAATTCCAGATACTACTGCTAAAGTGATCCTGAAAGAGTGGTTCATGAAGTACGGAGTGCCCGAATGTTTACATTCTGATCAGAGCAGAAATTTTGAAAGTGCAGTGATTGCAGAACTGTGCAGGTTGTATGGGGTGAAGAAAACGTGCATAACACCCCACCACCCCCAAGGGAACCCACATTGTGAGAGGTTCAATAGAACGTTACACGACCTCCTTACGCACACTGCCCCGAGAAGAAGAGACACTGGCCTGAACACCATTCCGAGCTGGTGTATGCTTATAACGTCACTCCACGTTCAAGTATGGAGTATTCACTTTACTACTTGTTGTTTGGAGTTGTTTAGCACTGCAACAGCACAGCAACTCACCCTTGGCCATAGGATCCCTGGATCAATCCCAGCCTCTATGTGGTGTTTGCATGTTCTCTCCGTATCTGCATGGGTTTACTCTGTGGTGACCCACCACAGTCTACATGGACATTCAGTCCTTACACTCAGCGGGCCTGCAGGAAGCAGAGGACAATTTGCATACAGACAGAGAGCCCCTGGGGGATCAACCAAAACAATGGACTATTGTTTAGACATCCCCGGATTAAGGAGAGGACGTCCAGGCGCCAGTTGGTCATGCTAATCATATGTATTGACTGATATGTATACCAATATGCTAAAGTGCCATGCATTGTCTCTGTCTGTATAAAAGAGCTTACTTTACATGCCTCAAAAACACAGCAGAACACAGTAGCTCAGAGCTACGATGTGTGTCTCATATTGATGGAGGAAATAAAACTCTGCAACCTTCCAGCTCGTCGCATCTCGCCTGATCTTATTCCTCCACACTGGTGACCCACGACGTGTCATGGTGCGCCCCTCGCCTGATCTATTCCCTCCTCCACACTGGTGACCCACGACGTGTCATGGTGCGCCCCTCGCCTGATCTATTCCCTTCTCCACACTGGTGACCTGACGAGAGAGAATGACCGTCCGCTCCCTCTCACCGCGCTGTGGACACAGAGGACCAGAGAACGCCTGCAACCTCTTCATCCTCACCGGAGCGTGCTCTCCGGAGCGCAGCGCTGGGACCAACACGCGCCATGAACGGCGACACAAGCGAAACAAAGGAAGCAGCCTGAACAGGGACGATCACCGGCGCTGACTGCGTTGATTTCCACCAAGCTCCCAGGCCCTGACTCAGCTCGCAACAGCGGACATCCCGCGCACAGAAGCCCCGCACGCACACCGCAGGATTACAAGGACAGCGCAACTGCCAGCTATGTGGTCACTGCACCAAGCGCGCGCCACGCACGGAGACGAACTGGCTCCACAGACTGATACATCGTCCTCCGCCGCTGCACATGCCCGAGAAACACGGCCGATCGCCACCCTCGGAAACTTCAGGGCAGTTTACCACCTGAAGCAGACGTGCAGCCCGCACACAGGACATTGTATAGGTTTCTCAGCCACGGCGCACACCGGGAGTTTAGCCAATTGCTGTGCCTGGTGGCTTTAGGGATGCTTCCGCACCTAAAAGCCAAACCGCCAAGTCCCTCATACAGCTGCAGCTGTGTCACAGCCGCTACGCATCCTCAGGGAATTTGGCCGTTCGCTTTCCCCACATCCTTGCTGGACCGAGCCGCGAGAGGAGTCAGAGACTTAATTTTTTTTTTCCACAACCGCTGTGGATCACCGCCAGGTTTACCGGGAAAGTCCCTCACCACCGCGGATCCACACGCAATTTTTGCGTGGCCCAGACACCTTTGACGTCCCGGGCCAGCACTCACTTACTCCCACCCCCCTCCCCCTCCTCCTCCACAGCACTCTTCTCGCACCTCACTCCCTAAAGCCGGCCGAGCACCGTCTTGTTCCATTACGCACGAAGCGCACCGGCCTGTGCACCCACGATCCACTGCCGTTCAACGTGCTGGAACCCGGAGCGGAGCCCGCTTTTTTTTTCACCCCTTCCCCATCCCCCCCACGGACTGACATGCCCTCCGACAGTTCTACCGGAGCTGGAGCCAAACAACGGGGGGGGGGGGGGGTCACAGCCCCTGCTGAGTGTTCTGGGGGGAGCCCTGTCGTGACCCACCACAATCTACATGGACATTCAGTCCTCACATTCAGCGGGCCTGCAGGAAGCAGAGGACAATTTGCATTCGGACAGAGAGCCCCTGGGGGATCAACCAGAACAATGGACTATTGTTTAGACATCCCCGGATTAAGGAGAGGATGTCCGGGCGCCAGTTGGTCATGCTAATCATATGTATTAACTGATATGTATACCAATATGCTAATGTGCCATGCATTCTCTCTGTCTGTATAAAAGAGCTTACTATACATGCCTCAAAAACACAGCAGAACACAGTAGCTCAGAGCTACGATGTGTGTCTCATATTGATGGAGGAAATAAAACTCTGCAACCTTCCAGCTCGTCGCATCTCGCTTGATCTTATTCCTCCACAACTCCGGGATTTCTCCGGTTTCCTCCCACAGGCCAAAAAACATGCAGGTTAGGTTAATTGGAGACTCTAAAGTGGCCCTAGGTGTGAATGGTTAAGGGATAGCACCGTACCGTGGCTGCTTCATCCATCCAGGTGGATGCCCTCAATTACCTCTCTGGGGATCAATAAAGCATACAAAAAAAAAAAAAGAAAATCCACACCTGCCCGTTGATACACTGTTAGGCCAAGAACAAGAGAAAGATGACAAACTTGACTGGTTGACCATCCACCAAGAGCATCTCAAAGATGCGCATGCAAGAGCAAGAGAATGTGCTGAAAGAAAAGCTGCAGAAAGAGTAGCCCAGCAGCAAGAGAAAGTCTACTGTCCACCTGTGGAGGTGGGACAGACAGTTTATCTCCGCTATTGGCCAAAAGAGAGAAATAAGTTCCAGGAAGCCTGGGAGTCTACTGTGTACAAAGTTCTTGACATCAAAGGAGCCACATATGCAGTAGAGCCACGAAAAGGAGGACAAGTAAAGAGAGTGAATAGGTCTAACCTGCGGCCATGTGTAAGATCAGTGCCGACACCAAGATACACATAAAAAGTAGCCCCTCTTGTTGATGAACCTATCCTGAGTGAAGAATCAGACACAGACTTCATGGAGCCAGAGTTTCTGCTGCTGGAGATCAAGCACCCAGCCGTTGAACAGACAACAGAGCGGGAATGTGAAGAATCGAGTCTGATGGGTGCTGAGTCAGGAAGCCCACCAGAGGGAGACCCGCCTGATGCTGATCCTGTAAGTGAGCCTCAGCACTACTCTCTACCTACCTCAGAGAGACAAGTTCCACCTACTGAAGAAGCAGAGGTGAGGCCTCTGCCTGCTCCAAGGAAGAGAAAAGAGACAGAAAGAGGAACAAACAAACTTATTCCCCTTCCACCCCATAGTCAGAGATCAACAGCAGGAATGCACAGAAATACATTTAACTTGCCTAGTTCAGCTTGTAATGCAGTATCCCTGAGTCCAGATGTGCTTTCTCAGGTCTTAGCAGGCATGGTTCTTTATGCTTCACAGTTGAAGGGAATAGTCGATGTGTAAGAAGTCACCGAGGATATTGACTTAAAGCAGGGGAGAATATAGTCAGGTGAATAAAAGGCTTTTAGCAACCCTGGCTGATGTCATATAGACGTCTGTTTTGTTGTATTTAGTCTTTTACAACAGTTAAGTACAAGTAAAATGCTGTAGCGCTAATGAGAAGTTGCAAAGAAAGGTAGCACTGTCCCTTTAAGAGCCGTCCAAAAATCCAGCGCGAACGTGTCGCTTGTGAAAGACGTCACTCTTACAAGTGCAGGCAGAAGATAATATGTCCTTGTGATGTGTGTGCACCGTTACCTGAGCTGAGAGGCAACTATAGGCCCTTTTCCACTAGGGTCAGTACGGTACGGTTCGGTACGAGACGGGACAGTACAGTTCGGCCCGCTTTGTGTTTCCACTGCACTAGGTCCCACTTGAAGTGGGTGGGAATAGTTACAGGAGGGCAGAGCAACACTCTCCCTCCCGTTACGTAAAACAAGCGTAACTGGCATAAAACAAGCGTAACATTACGCAAAACACAAGCTGGCAGGATACGAGGCGTCTGCATTCTCTGGCCTTTTTTGCCAGAATAAAGCAAAAAAGAAGAACGGAAGGCAAAGACGGTGATACAACACACTCTGGAAAAGTGCTGGAGCGTTTAGGAGACCATAGAGCAGTATAAAGGGGAAGACATGATGATACGAACTACATTACGTATGACGGTAAGCTAATGACTGCTAATGCTACATTGCTTTTAAGTCCGCCATACAACATTGTAATGTCGGCAAGTTATCGGTATTGGGTACTAAAATATGTATTCTCTGTGTGTGTGTTTCAGATGGCTCTCTTGTGGCAAAAATATTGCTTCAAACCGTCGATCTGAACATTCAACACAGTGATGTCACCCCAGCTTCAGGAACGCGAAGTGGTTACAGAACTGCAGAATGTCTGTAGAAATGTTTAGCTTCCTGTGCAACAAATTGCTCTGATCTGTGTCAAAATCATGGACTGTTGAGACATCATGGGATTTACCTGCTCCAGCCAGTGGTGTCGTGGCAAAACATGGATCAGCTAGGTGCCATATTGTAGTATATGAGCCGTAAAATATATATTTCAACAGGTAAACAGTACTGAGTTAGGTATAAGATATATTTATCAATTATGATGCATTTTAAGCCAAAACAAATGGATCTAGGATTAAAAGTAATTAAAATAATGCAGTCACAAGGTTACATGGAGAAATACATGGATTAACTGGAAATATATTGAGCATTGCTGACTACATGTAGATACTGTATAAATATACAGTATATTCTCTGCATCAACAGTGAACTATACATGTATTCATATAGTATTGCCCTGGGAATTTTGACAACAAACCTTTGTACTTTTGCAGATGTGTCTCTACTTTTGTTTTATGTGTGAAGGTTACCACCAAGTGACATAATTAGAACAAAAATGGCGCTCTACTAATTTAGATGAAATCTATTTAGCTTGGAGAAATCATCTTTTAATTTATAAAAAATCTCTTAGAAAAGCTAGAACGAGTTATTACTCTGCATTAATAGAAGAGAACAAGAATAATCCCAGGTTTCTTTTCAGTACTGTAGCCAGGTTGACAAAGAGTCAGGACTCTGTCAATCCTAGCATTCCCTTAGAGCTTACTAGTCAGGACTTTATGAACTTTTTCAATAATAAAATTTCATCCATCAGAGATAAAATCAATCAGATTCTTCCCACAGTTAACTTAAATACTGTAACTACTACAACTCCTTCTATTGATGTCTGTCTTGATGAGTTTACTCCAATCGACCTTTGTGAGTTAGACAAAATAGTTTCCTCATCCAAACCTTCAACTTGTCTTTTAGACCCTATTCCTACCAGGTTATTTAAAGAAGTCTTCCCACTTATTGATAGCTTTATTCTTCATATAATCAATTCTTCATTAACTTTAGGCCATGTACCGCAGGCTTTTAAAACGGCTGTAATTAAACCCTTACTCAAAAAGCCAACGCTAGATCCAGGAGCTTTAGCTAACTATAGACCAATCTCTAATCTCCCTTTCATTTCAAAAATCTTAGAAAGAGTTGTTGCTACGCAATTATTTGACCACCTGCAGGGAAATGGTTTACTTGAAGAGTTTCAATCTGGGTTTAGAATCCATCATAGTACTGAAACAGCCTTAGCAAAGGTCACTAACGACCTCCTCATTGCATCTGATAATGGACTAGTTTCTGTACTTGTCCTTTTAGACCTTAGTGCAGCTTTTGATACTATCGATCATAATATTCTACTTGATAGATTAGAACACTATGTTGGACTTAATGGAACTTTGTTGCAGTGGTTTAGATCTTATTTATCTGATAGGTTCCAGTTTGTTCATGTAAATAATGAGTTTTCTTTCAACTCAAAGCTTAGTCATGGAGTTCCACAGGGATCTGTGCTAGGCCCTACTCTTTTTAGTTTATATATGCTTCCGTTAGGCAACATTATTAGAAAGCACTGTATACATTTTCATTGTTATGCAGATGACACACAATTATACCTGTCAATGAAGCCAGATGATAGTAATCAATTAGCCAAGTTAGAAGCCTGTCTTAAGGAAATCAAAGCTTGGATGACTTGTAATTTCCTGCTATTAAATTCAGATAAGACTGAAGTCATTCTTGTTGGTCCAAAAAACCTTAGAAATTCCTTTACAAATCAAACTTTCAGTTTGGATGTGGATACTCTTTCTCTTAATAGGTCTGTGAGGAACCTTGGAATTATTTTTGATCAAGATCTGTCCTTCAATTCACATATTAAATTTGTTTCTAAGACTGCTGTGGTGTAAACAAACGACACAGTATTATCTTGTCTGTAACTAGTGATCTTTGGTCACGCATCTGACGTCGTGACGTAATTATATATGCGCTGTCTTTTTTTTCTCATGCAAGCGCCAAGTAAAGTTCATGTTCAACAGCACTGTCCCACGTTATTTCGTTCAGCTAAAGAACACGACATGGTGTCAGAAGTGCTGCGTAGCTGTGAAGACAGACACTAAAAGTCATTCTAGTGGGAAGAGGGAGAGAGGTGAGCTAAGATGCCCGAAGATAGGGATGATGAACCGGTGAGAGCAGGAGTTAGCATCGCGGCTAGCACGCCCAGCGCCACGTTTAGCATTCAGCCACCAGAGCCCTTTGATTTCTCCAAACCACATGAATGGACCAAGTGGATTCGGCGCTTTGAAAGATTTCGCCAGGCAAGCAATTTGTCTTCAAGTTCAAATGAAAATCAAGTCAACACATTAATATACTGCATGGGAGATGAAGCAGATGATGTCCTGAGAGGCTTAAAGTTAAACGAAGCAGAGCAGCTCGAATATAGCAAAGTGAGAGACGGCTTCCACAGCTTTTTCATTGTAAAGAAAAATGTTGTTTATGAACGTGCACGTTTCAATATGCGCAAACAAGAGCCAAATGAAACCGTAGACGCATTTGTAACGGCCCTGCATGCATTAGCGGAGCACTGCAACTACGGTCAGCTTCACGATGAGCTCATAAGAGACAGAATAGTAGTGGGCTTGGCTGACACAAGGCTGTCAGAGCGCATGCAAATGGAAAAAGACTTGGACTTGGAGAAAGCCGTAAATATGGCAAGGCAATCAGAAGAGATCAAAAAGCAACAAACAACTTTGAGGAATGAAGGAAACGTGATGCAGATGAATGCGAACTCTGTGGATAGAGTTACTAAAGCCAAATACGACAAGACAAAGTTTAAGTTCAAAAGCGAAACAGTGAACGCACGCCAGCTGTCTAAAAGTAAAAGAAAAAGTACACCAAACGCATGGTGCTATAAATGTGGTGGCTCTCCTCACCCTAAATACGAGTGCCCTGCAAATGATACCAAATGTCATGCATGTGGAAAGAAAGGCCACTACCAACGGGTCTGCAGGCAAAGTAAGAATGTCCAAAGTATTGAGGAGGAAGAGGAGCAAAGTTTTTTCCTCAGCTCAGTCACAACAGGCCACCAGGTATGGACAGCTGATATTCTGGTGAGGGACACTAAAATGTCTTTCAAACTCGACACTGGAGCTGATGTCACTGCAATAGCGGAGTCAGACTTGGAACAAATATTTCCAAGAGCAAAAATGCCTGTTCTCCAGCAGCCGGAGAAACCATTGTTGGGTCCTGGAAGGAAACCACTGGAGGTCGCAGGTTTCACAAAGCTTCAGCTCAACTACGGGACAAAACAGACAACAGAAAAGGTCTACATTGTCAAAAATCTCAGCATGCCACTGTTAGGCCTTCCTGCCATCATAGCTCTAGGCCTTCTTGTGCGAGTTGATGTTATTTCAATGGACACTCTGAAAACATCCTACCCCAAACTGTGCAGCGGTCTGGGTGAAGTGCAGCAGCCCTACCACATAAAACTCAAACCAAACGCTGTGCCATACTCATTGAAAACCCCAAGGAGGATTCCAATACCTCTAATGGGTAAAGTCAAGGAGGAACTCCAAAGGATGGAACAGCTTGGAGTCATCACCCGAGTGGAGGAACCTACAGACTGGTGCGCCGGCATGGTCGCTGTTCCGAAGAAAAACAGTCTGAGGCTGAGACTGTGCGTGGATTTTACCGGACTAAATGAGTATGTGTGCAGAGAAAAGTTTGTGCTGCCTTCTGTCGAACAAAGTCTTGGGATGCTAGCAGGAGCCAAAGTGTTCAGCAAACTGGACGCCAACATGGGCTTCTGGCAAATTCCCTTGTCGGAGGAATCAGCCAAACTGACCACATTCATAACACCCTTCGGGTGGTTCCACTTTAACCGCCTCCCCTTTGGCATCAGCTCTGCGCCCGAGCACTTTCAGCGCAAAATGTCGGAGGTTATCGAAGGAGTTGAAGGAGTGGTCTGTCACGTTGATGATGTGCTGGTATGGGGACATGACCAAGAGGAGCACGACGCCCGACTCCATACCACCCTGCAAAGACTGGAAAAAGCAGGTATAACTCTGAATGTGGAAAAATGTGATCTGTCACAGACCAAAGTGACTTTCCTTGGCCACATCATTACGGACACTGGCATAAGTCCTGACCCAAAGAAAACAGAGTCCATCACAGAGATGAATGAGCCATCAAACGTAACGGAGCTAAGAAGTTTTCTGGGCATGGTCAATCAGGTGGGAAAGTTTATCCCCCATTTAGCAGAGAAAGACAAAGCTCTGAGAGATCTTTTGTCCAAGAAGAACAGCTGGTATTGGGGTGTAGACCAAGCTAAAGCATTCAAAACGCTCAAAGATGCTCTAACTTCACCCCCAGTGCTTGCTATTTATGACCCAAACAGAGACACTAAAGTATCGGCTGATGCTTCTTCTTATGGTCTAGGTGGTGTTCTCCTGCAGCAGTGGGAAGAAGGATGGAGACCAGTCGCCTACGCTTCAAGGTCGCTGTCTCCAACAGAACAACGCTATGCACAAGTGGAAAAAGAAGCCTTAGCATCCACATGGGCATGCGAGCGATTCCGTGATTTTCTAATAGGCAAACACTTCTGTCTGGAAACTGATCATAAACCTCTTGTGTCACTCTTAGGAGTTCAAGCCTTGGATCTACTGCCACCGAGGATCCAGCGCTTCAGGATGAGACTCATGCGTTACTCGTACAATGTACAGTATGCCCCAGGTAAATCGCTCTGGACAGCAGACACGTTGTCTCGCTCACCATTGAAAACAAAACTGACAAAATCAGACGAGGAACTCATGGAGAGCACAGACATATATGTGGACAGCATCATTGAAAATATGCCTATCAGTTCATCATATATGCAAACACTCAAGGAACAACTGAAAATGGACAGTGTGTGTGCTCGTGTAATGGTCATGTGCAGTCAAGGTTGGCCTGAACATGCAAAACAAGAACCTCTGTTGAGAAACTACTGGCCCGACCGAGCCACACTTACCGTGAAAGACGGCTTGCTGTTGAAGGATTCAAGACTTGTTATCCCTTCAGCAATGCGAAACGATGTCTTAACAAAACTACATGATGGACACCAAGGAGTTGTAAAATGTAAAGCCCAAGCTCGCCAGTCAGTATGGTGGCCTGGTCTCAGCCAACAGATAAGTGAAATGGTGTTAAAGTGCAGAACATGCATACAAGAGAGACACAACCACAGTGAGCCATTAATGCCAACCGAATGCCCTGACCGCCCGTGGCAAAGAGTGGGTACAGATCTGTTCGAGTTGGGAGGGAAAACTTACCTTCTTGCTGTGGACTATCTTTCCAGGTTCGTTGAGATTGCCCTGCTGAACAAAACGAAATGCAACGACGTCATTACTCACCTGAAGTCTTTCTTTGCCCGTCATGGCATCCCTGAGGTCCTGATGTCTGATAATGGGCCCCAGTTCTCTGGTCGGACTTTCACAGACTTTGCGGCTGCCTATGGCTTTAAACACATCACAAGCAGCCCAAGGTTCCCGCAAAGTAACAGAGAGGCGGAACGTGCTGTACAGACTGTGAAAAACTTACTGAAAAAGGCTGCTGATCCATATTTAGCTCTTCTTGCCTATAGAGCTACTCCTCTCCAAAATGGTTACAGCCCTGCTGAACTCCTCATGGGCCGCCGCCTGAGGACGACACTACCGACTCTTCCCTCTCAGTTGGATCCGACACTGCCGGACAGCGTCACTCTTGCTCATAAGGAAAGGGAGAAGAGGATGTCGGACATTTCAAACTACAACAGACGTCACCGAGCAAAACCCTTGTGTAACTTGTCACCAGGAGAACAAGTGTGGGTGACAGATGCTAAAACACCAGGCACTGTTATCCAAAGTCACTCAACACCGAGATCTTATACAGTGGACTTACCACAGGGGACAGTGAGACGCAATTGCATGCATTTGATTCCTCTACACTCACCTTTGCAACAGTGTACCAAACAGCAGAGTGGGTCAGATGAACCTTCAGAGCAGGTGAAACAAATGCCTATTGTACCTCCTGTTACTCCTATAAAGTCTGATGTTGTGAGAACTAGATCGGGAAGAACTATTGTCAAACCTAAAAAGTTAGATCTCTAAAGAATGGTAAAAAGGTACAAACACAGAATGTTCTTAGCTGTGGTATTGTTAATGTTTAGAAAATAATAAGCGAAGGTTTAAAAAGTACATGTTAAGTTCAGAGAAAATGTACACGTGAATACTAGTTACATGTATGCATACTCTCAAAAAAAAAAAGAAAAAAAGGGAGATGTGGTGTAAACAAACGACACAGTGTTATCTTGTCTGTAACTAGTGATCTTTGGTCACGCATCTGACATCGTGACGTAATTATATATGTCTTTTTTTTCTCATGCAAGCGCCAAGTAAAGTTCATGTTCAACAGCACGCAGTTGTCCCACGTTATTTCGTTCAGCTAAAGAACACGACAACTGCCTTCTATCATTTGCGTAATATTGCCAAGATTAGGAGCATCTTGTCTCAGAGTGATGCTGAAAAGCTGATCCACGCTTTTGTTAGCTCGAGATTAGATTATTGTAATTCTTTATTATCAGGCTGTCCTAAAACATCTTTAAAAAGTCTTCAGCTGATCCAAAATGCTTCAGCAAGAGTTTTAACAGGTGCTAGAAAGAGAGATCATATCTCTCTGGTTCTGGCCTCCCTTCATTGGCTTCCCATAGAATTTAGAATTAAGTTTAAAATCCTTCTTCTTACTTACAAAGCTCTAAACAATCAGGCTCCTTTTTATTTAAAAGATCTGATACTACCGTATTATCCTAACAGAGCACTACGCTCCCAAAATGCAGGATTACTTGTAATACCTAGAATCTCCAAAAGTACAATGGGAGGCAGAGCCTTCAGTTATCAAGCTCCTCTCCTGTGGAATCAGCTGCCAATCTGGATTCGGGAGTCAGACTCGATCTCTGTTTTTAAGAATAGGGCTAAAACCTACCTTTTTGATATAGCCTACAATTAGGGAGGGATCATGTGTTTCTGAACCCTCCCTTAGTTATGCTGCTAATATGTTTAGTCAGCCGGGGGACCTCCAGTAATGCACTGGGCCTCACTCTTTTCCTCACTCTCTATGAAATATTTTTTTTTTGCTGGTCATTAACATTTGTTTGTTCTCTCCCATAGATTGAGTCCCCATCGTGCTGTTTGCTCGCTACATGTCTGTTCTTTTCTTCTTCTCTATCCCCTCACCCCCCAGCCAGTCGCAGCAGATGACTGCCCCTCGCTGAGCCTGGTTCTGCTGGAGGTTTCTTCCTGTTAAAAGGGAGTTTTTCCTCCCCACCGTCGCCAAGTGCTTGCTCACAGGGGATCGCCTGATTGCTGGGGTCTTTCTGCAACTGTGGGGGTCCCCCCCTACAGTTGATAGTGCTATGAGATGACTGTTGTTGTGAAATGGCGCTAAATAAATAAAGTTGAATTGAATAAATACTAAAAAATTGGAAAAGCTGTCTAAGAACAATCCAGCAGTTTGAGAAATCACTTTTGGTTTGGTGTAAGTCTGCCAACAGAATTATGAACCATAAAGCAGTTTGTGTTAAAATGTTAAATCCTATTAAACCCAAACTCAGGGGTGTCCAATCATGTGCCATGGAGGGCCAAGACCCTGCAGGTTCTCTCTTCTATCCCATTATTAGGAAATACAGATGCTAATATGGCCCAGAATTCCTCCATATACTGGGACTATCACTAAAGTGTGCAGTGTCTTCTGCACTGGCACATCCAACAATACAGTCTTCAGCAAATAATTGTTTTGGTTACTTTTTCTTAAAAATGAGCCATTATTTTCAAAGTCACTGATAAATGGTTTGTACTGTTGACTCTTTTCACACTGGTGTCTTAACAGACAAAATAGAAAATCATGATGCAAACACATAAATCACTAAATTGTTTATTACAATCAGCAGCAAATTCCAGATTATTTAGAATGTGCAAAATTCAAACTGTAAAAAAAAAAAAGAAATTGGAATGGGTCACACATGCCGGCCACGCTGCCTCACTGAGCAGCAACTGGATTGGCCCCTCGTACTGGTCCCGATTCAGCAGATCTTCAGCTTGCATCTCTGTAAATAGTGAGGCAAGGTCCGATTTGGGTGGATCATTTTCCCCTTGCCTAGATGAAAGACAGAAATGGGTGGTGTATAATTAAAGCAAGTTTAAAACATATTTGAGAAATGAATGAATGAATCTTTATTTTGGATAGATTAGATTAAAAGAAAGGAACAGAATAATATAACAAAGGGGAAAAAAAATCCAACAAGGTCAAATTAAACAGTAACTCCTCGGATTATACAATTCAACATAAGTTATCCGAAATGGGTGATGGCTGAAGCTGCAACTTATATTGCCCACCCGTGTTCCATCTAAGAATTCAAAAATAAAATAAAATAAGAGTGATTACAAATCAGAACAAAGCCAAGACAAAATGTGACAAAAAATTAAGCAACAGCACAACCCAGACTGGATATGATAATCCTTCTGTGATTTTACATGTGATTTTACATGTCGTTTTGTATATATGTTTGGAGTATTTCTTCCTTTAGTTTTCATTTAAATTGTCCAAGTGTTGTACATGATTTTCGATCCCAGCCCCCGACCAACAGTGATCTGTGTGGAGTTTGCATGTTCTCCCCGTGTTGCGTGGGTTTACTCCGGGATTTCTCCGGTTTCCTCCCACATGCCAAAGACATGCATGTTAGGTTAATTGGCTGTTCTAAATTGTCCCTAGATATCTGTTTCCTATAGGCCCTTAGAATAGAGGGTTAGTATTAATGAAAGCGCTTTGAGTGGTCTTTGTGACTAGAAAAGCGCTATATAAGTGCAGGTTAGTTAGTAGTTAGTTAGTTAGATTTTAATTCAGGTCCAAAAGTGTTCTACAGTCTGACTCCTCGCACTGAAACACATTGTTGCTTGGTGGTAGTTCTCACTGAAGGTTTTTGAAATATACATGTTCCTCTGAAATGATTTTGTTTCTCCCTTATTTCTAACAACTTTTGGATATTTGCGGGCAGTGATAGATTCTTCGCTTTAAACATTTTACTGCAGTTTTAAAATCAACCAAATCTTTCAACTTGAGAGCTTTTAATTTAAGAAAAAGTGGGTTTGTTGGTTCCCTGTGAGCAGCTTTGTTTATTATTCTAATAACTCTCTTCTGAAGCATAAAGACTGGATATATGTTTGTTTTATGTGTATTTCCCTATACTTCAGTACAAAATGACATGTATGCGAGTATTAATGAATGGTACAAAGTATATAGCGTGGGTTGATTCAGCAAATATTTCACTCTGTGTAGTATTGCAATTTATTTGGATATTTTACCTTTAATATAATTAATATCTGACTTCCAACACAGTTTATTATCAATTATTATGCCAAGGAAATTAATTTCGGATACCCTTTCAATTGCTACACTATTTACTCTGAGTTTAGATACTGAGTTGATGTGATTGTTGTGATGTCCCCCCCCCCCTCATGGATCATCACCTTATCGTGGTGGGGGGGTTTGCGTGCCCCAGTGATCCCAGGAGCTATGTTGTCCGGGGCAATTTGCCTCTGATAGGGTCACCCAAGACAAACTGGTCCTGGGTGAAGGGCCAGACTAAGAACGATCCAACAGACTCTCATGATAAATTCTATATCAAGGATTCAGTGTACCCCGCCCGGTATGGGGTTACCGGGGCCCCACCCTGGAGCCAGGCCTGGGGATGGGCTCAATGGCTAGCATCTGGTGGCCAGGTTTCCACCCATGGGACCCAGCCGGGCTCAGCCCGAAGGAGTTACATGGGTCCGCCCTCCAGTGGGCTCACCACCTGCAGGAGGGATCATGGGGGTCCGGTGCTATGTGGATTAGGTGGCGGTCAAAGGCGGAGACCTTGGCGGACTGATCCCAAGCTTTCTAAACTGGCTTTTGGTACGTGGAATGTCACCTCTCTGGTGGGGAAGGAGCCTGAGCTGGTGTACGAGGTTGAGAGATACCGGCTAGATATAGTCGGCCTCACCTCAACACACAGCTCCGGTTCCGGAACCAGTCTCCTGGAGAGGGGCTGGAGCTTGGCCTTTTCTGGAGTTGCCCCGGGCGAGAGGCGACGAGCAGGGGTGGGTATTCTTGTATCCCCCCACCTTGCTGCCTATATATTGGAGTTTTCCCCGGTAGACGAAAGGGTTGCTTCCCTGCGCCTTCGGGTTGGGAAAAGGGTCCTGACCATCATTTGTGCCTATGCACCAAATGATGGTTCAGAGTACCCACCCTTTTTGGAGTCTTTGACTGGGGTGCTGGAGGGTGCTCCTCTTGGAGACTCCATTGTCCTACTGGGGGACTTCAATGCGCACGTGGGCAACAACAGTGAAACCTGGAGGGGGGTGATTGGGAGGAACGGCCTGCCCAATCTGAACCCGAGTGGTGTTCAGTTATTGGACTTCTGTGCTAACCACAGTTTGTCCATAACGAACACCATGTTCAAGCATAAGGGTATCCATATGTGCACCTGGCACCAGGACACCCTAGGTCGCAGGTCGATGATCGATTTTGTTATCGTGTCATCAGACCTGCGACCGTATGTGTTGGACACCCGGGTAAAGAGAGGTGCAGAGCTGTCAACTGATCACCACCTGGTGGTGAGTTGGATCCGATGGCAGGGGAGGAAGCCATTCAGACCTGGTAGACCCAAACGTATAGTGAGGGTGTGCTGGGAACGTCTGGCTGAGGCCCCTGTCCGGGAGGTCTTCAACTCCCACCTCCGGAAGAACTTCAACCACATTCCGAGGGAGTCTGGAGACATGGAGTCTGAATGGGCCATGTTCTCCACCTCTGTTTTTGAAGCGGCGGCCCAGAGCTGCGGCCGCAAGGTGGTTGGTGCATCTCGTGGTAGCAACCCCTGAACCAAGTAGTGGACACCAGTGGTGAGGGGGGCCATTAAGCTGAAGAAGGAGTCCTATCAAGCTTGGTTGGCTTGTGGGACTCCCAAAGCAGCTGAGGTGTACCAGCAGGCCAAGCGGAGTGCAGCTCAGGTGGTTGCTGAAGCAAAAACCCGGGTATAGGAGGAGTTTGGTGAGGCCATGGAACAAGACTTTCGGTCGGCCTCGAAGAGACTCTGGCAAACTGTCCAGCGGCTCAGGAGGGGAAAGCAGCTCCCTGTCCACACTGTGTATGGTGCGGATGGGGCGCTGTTGACTTCGACTGGGGATATCGTGGGGCGGTGGAAGGAATACTTCGAGGATCTCCTCAATCCCACTGATACGCCTTCCACAGAGGAAGCAGGGTTTGGCAACGAGGGGGATGACTCGCCTATCACATGGGCTGAGGTCACCAAGGTGGTTAAAAATCTCCTTGGTGGCCGGGCCCCGGGGGTGGACGAGATTCGCCCTGAGTACCTCAAGGCCCTGGATGTTGTAGGGCTGTCATGGTTGACACGCTTCTGCAACATTGCGTGGAGGTCGGGGGCAGTGCCTTTGGCATGGCAAACCGGGGTGGTGGTTCCTCTCTTCAAAAAAGGGGAGCGGAGGGTGTGCTCCAACTTTAGAGGGATCACACTCACACACACACAGCTCTTTACCCTCTCGAGAATTCTTGAGGGGTCGTGGGAGTTTGCCCAACCAGTTTACATGTGTTTTGTGGACTTGGAGAAGGCATTTGACCACGTCCATCGTGTTTTTTTGTGGGGAGTGCGTCGGGAGTATGGGGTATCGGGCTTGTTGTTACGAGCTATTCGGTCTCTGTACGACCGTTGTGAGAGTTTGGTTTGTATTGCCAACACTCGGTCGGAGTCATTCCCAGAGTTGGACTCTGCCAGGGCTGTCCTTTGTCACCAATCCTGTTCATAATTTTTATGGACAGGATTTCTAGGTGCAGCCAGGGAACGGAGGGTGTCATGCTTGGTGACCACAGGATCTCATCTCTGTTGTTTGCAGATGATGTTGTCCTGTTGGCTTCATCCAGCAATGACCTACAGGTCTTACTGGGACGGTTTGCCGCTGAGTGTGAAGCGGCTGGGATGAGAATCAGCACCTCCAAGTCCGAGTCCATGGTCCTCAGCCGGAAAAAGGTGGATTGTCCTCTCTGGGTTGGGGACAGGCTCCTGCCCCAAGTGGAGGAGTTTAAGTATCTTGGGGTCTTGTTCACGAGTGAGGGGAAAATGGAGCGAGAGATTGACAGACGGATTGGAGCAGCATCTGCAGTGATGCAGACGTTGTACCGGTCTGTTGTGGTGAAGAGGGAGCTGAGTTCTAAGGCAAAGCTGTCGATTTACCAGTCAATCTATGTTCCTACTCTCACCTATGGTCACGAGCTTTGGGTAATGACCGAAAGAACAAGATCACGGATACAAGCGGCTGAAATGAGCTTTCTCTGTAGGATTGCTGGACTCACCCTCAGCGATAGGGTGAGGAGCTCAGTCATCCGGGAGAGGCTCAGAGTAGAACCGCTGCTCCTCCACATTGAAAGGAGTCAGTTGAGGTGGTATGGGCATCTGATTAGGATGCCTCCTGGATGCCTCCCACTTAGACTTAGACTTAGACTTAACTTTATTAATCCCTTTGGGATGACTCCCTCTGGGAAATTTAAAATTTCCAGCAGCACATAAAAGGAGCATATAGATCAGAAAAGCAAAAAAGAAAAAAAAACACTTGAGGTGTTTCAGGCACGTCCCACTGGGAGGAGACCCCGGGGCAGACCCAGGACTCGGTGGAGAGACTATGTCTCCCAGCTGGTCTGGGAACACCTTGGTATCCTCTCTGAAGAGCTGGAGCAGGTGGCTGGGGAGAGGGAAGTCTGGGCTTCTCTGCTTGAACTGCTGCCTCCGCGACCCGGACCTCTGGAAAAGCGGTAGAAGATGGATGGATGGATGGATGGTTGTTGTGATGTTGTGAAATAACGTTGTCAATAAAAGTTTAGCCACCGCTGTGTCGCCCTGGCTTCAAGTGTGGGTGGTGTTTTGTGCTTGTATTGCTAAAATATAAAAGGAAGCACTACAATGGGTCTCAAATATTTGTAATGTGTTCTTTTACTGGATGAGTTTAAAGACAAAATACTATAAACTACACATATAAACTAAATTCTGATGGTGACTGAACAACTCCCATTCCCCAAAGTGCAAGATACACTATTATGACTATAACTCATAAAGGATCACAGAAGTGATCTGATAAAAAATAAATAAAAAAGCGGTTTATTTTATGGTGGCTATTATTGGATGTACCATTCATTTTCAATTACTCTGTAATTAATATTCACACAATCAAATAAATCTCAGTTCAGTCCCTTTCATATTAAGTGGAAATTGTGCTACTTTAAATCTGGCACTTTACCTATACTTTAACTTAAAAAGCAAAAGATTTGACTGTAAATAACAAGATGTGCGACTGGTAAGTTGACTGGTAAGGTGCTCCCGCAGCCGTACATTCAATTCAGTTCGGGCGGCTCCGTCTACTTTCCAGGGTGGCTCAGTCTGCTTCCCTCTGGATTCTCTCATCAGCCGAAACGCACAGAAAACTCTGCTGGACCACGGTGTTGATTTCTGTGAAGCCATTCTATCGTTGTTGTTTATATTATATCACTTGTTGGCTGGCTCACGGACGAATCTTTGCAAATGGTGGATCACGAGTGATTCTGGAAAGTCAGTATTACGCCCACTCTCATGACATTACGCCCGGACCAATCAGTGGCCTGCAGTGTTTTTACGTCACCGGGACAGTACCCATGGAACCTCAATCGAGCGGTTCTGAAAAAAAGGAACAGTTCTGAAAAAACAGAACTGAAAGCAGTTACGATCCCTAATGGAAAAGCGGACAAACCGTAACGTATTGACCCTAGTGGAAAAGGGCCATATGTGTCAGAAACGTTGGTGAAATGCAAAACTAGTTATGAATTTTAGCAGCTAAAACATTAACTAAACTAAGACAATACAGCTAATTGTTAATGATGTTTCCACAACAGTGTTCATAAATTAAGAAACGTATGTGAGAATTTCCAGCGACCCTGAGGGAAACGTGAGCAGCGAGGCAGCGTAAAATCATGACAGCAGTGAACTGCTTTACTTTTGTACACTTATATTCCACTCATGGAGTAATAATTTAGGTTTAAATGGTTTAGTGAACATAATCCCTGTTTTTTATGTTTAACCACTTTAGAGGAGATGAGACAGCCATGTTGAATAGAGGTGTGTAGCACACAGGCTGTATACAGGAGTATTAAGTGAGTTCATATTTTTCTGCTCAAATGCACCTAATAAGTTCATGCTGTAATGTTTACAGAAACTCTATTATTGCGTAGGAATACATGTTTTGGAGTAACTTGATGTACTTTGAGAGCCTTGAATATTGTATACTGTTAAGAAAAGCAATGTATCCATTCTGTGTATTTGTTTACAGAGGAGCAGGCCACTACTGTTGTCTAGTTACTGGTTACTTAATATTTTGTTACATAGTGTCTATTATATAGTGTCTATTTTATGTTGTCTATATACTGCCTATTTTGTAGTGTTGTGGTGACACTAAACACAGCAGGAGGACATTCCTCTGGAACATTCTTCACACCCAGCAGCAGGGCTGGAAGAAGCAGAGGACAATTTACATGCGGACAGGGAACCACAGGAAGCAGTCAGACGGGACTGTATGCATGTGTCCTCGAGCCAACCAATGTCATGCTAATCATGTGTATTGACCGATGTGTATTAGATGACAATTGATATGCTAATGTGCCATGCATTCTCTCTGTCAGTGTCATGGTATAAAAGAGCTTGTTTCACTCTCAGCTCTCTCTCTCTACGCTCTACTCTCAAGACCATCCAAGAGGGCCCCAGCGGCAATGCCGTGCTGTGGACTACTTTTTCTCTACATTGGTGATCTAACATGAAATGAACTATCTCTCCCTCTCACCACGCTGTGGATTCCAGAGACCGGGGATCACCTACATCCTTCCCACCCACACAGGATCGCGCGCGCCTTGTCCTCTCTCCACGATGGCCACCTCCAGGGCCGGACGGAGAGCGCAGCGCTGGGACCAAGACGCACAAGGATCAGCAACACGAGCAACGCACAGAAACAGCCTGAACAGGGAAGACCATCGGCGCCGACTGCGTTGATTTCCATCAAGCTCCCTGACCCTGACTAACCTCTCTGCAACGGACCTTCCGCGCACAGAAGCCATGCGCACACACTGCAGAATTAGGAGGACAGCGCAACTGGAAGCTACATGGCTGCAGCGCGTGCTACACACCAGGGACAAACCAGCTCCATTGTTGGTATGGGTTTCTCAGCCGCGGCACACAACGGGGATTTAGCCGATTGCTGTCCCTTCCACATCTACGGCCACACCGCCAAGTCCCTCACAGTGCTACAGTTGTTTCACAACCGCTACGCATCCTCAGGGAATTTGGCCACCCGCCTCCCCCACATCCTCGCAGGGCGAGCCACGAGAAGAGTCAGAGACATTAAGTTTTCTTTTTTTTTTCATAACCACCGGCTTTTCCACCCCTCCCCTTTTCCCCCCACAGACTTACAGGCCCTCCAACACTCCTCACCAGCAGGCAGTTCGACCGAAGTGGCAACCCCCCCCCCCACCCCCCGCTGCAACCTCCACTGGCGTTGACTTGAGCCCAAACGACAGGGGTGTCACAACCCTTTCTGGGTGTTCGGGGGGGGGGGGGCCTGGTGTGGTGACACTAAACACAGCGGGAGGATATTCCTCTGGAACATTCTTCACACCCAGCAGCAGGGCTGGAAGAAGCAGAGGACAATTTACATCCGGACAGGGAACCACAGGAAGCAGTCAGACGGGATTGTATGCATGCATCCTCGAGCCAGCCAATGTCATGCCAATCATGTGTATTGACCGATGTGTATTAGATGACAATTGATATGCTAATGTGCCATGCATTCTCTCTGTCTGTATCACGGTATAAAAGAGCTTGTTTCACTCTCAGCTCTCTCTCTCTACGCTCTACTCTCTAGACCATCCAAGAGGGCCCCAGTGGCAACGCTGGGGTCATCAGGCTGTATTCATGTTAGAGGGTCAGTAAAGAATCTGTGCTGACCTACGCTCGTGCCTCGCCTCCACATCCTTTCCTTCGCACTCTCTACAGTGTCAGATTTTGGGGAACAACTTTGGCCTATGTACTGACTACAGGATTGTACTTATTTGAGATTTTCTGTGCTTAGAGCACTTGTTAACTGTTTTTTCTGGAAGCTTTTGAGCTTAATGCAGAAAAGTGCAATTCTTTGTTCTCTAATTGACCAATAAGTGAATAAACTCAAAATTAATGTATTAATGCTGTTCTCCCTTGAGTTCAGTTGGGGAAATAAAAACACCCACGTAAAATATTGAATTGTGCCTGGCTCTATCCTTCTTGACCTGGCCACACATGTATAAGGCCTAGGCTTATTAAGAGATAAAAATGACCTTTACTCATAGCTTGTGACTTCTGACCTACACAACCTGGATGTAGGCCCTCATGAAGACAGTTTGGTAGGAATCTGAACAATTGCGTAGGAGGAATAGCATTTTTCATGAAATCACGGAAGTACCCAGATCTCCTGATCTTGCCCTTGAGCATAATCCAGATGCAGACTCACCCAAGCATCATTGCATGCGAGTTTAGTGAGCATCTCGCCAATTGCCTAGGAGTAGCAGCAATTCTTTTAAAATGTAAACCGAACGACAAAGAACCATGGCATTAGTTCATTTTGCCCTCACTGGAATAAGCAAATAAGACTACCCTGTAAAGGCCATTTTTTAAATAAAAATTACTTTTTTTGTGACACATGCATGGGTGTTTAGTGTGTCTAACTTGCTCTGTTCATTCCCTGCTGCCTCTTTAATCTTATGAGCGGGGGTGTGATTTCACCCTGCAGGCCTCTAGTGTTCTACCGTGCGTGTCTGTGGTTGTGTGCATGTCCTCAATGCTCCTCAGTTGCCCTGACTCAACTGATGATTGCCCAGGTGAGCCAGGCCTTCACTATTAAACTCATTTTGGCAGTGGTGAAAAACAAACTAATGACATGCCACTGTGTCTGCCTCGTCCATCCACAATTCACAAGAATTGCTTCTTCTCTTAGGCAATTGGTCAGATGCTTACCAAACTTGCACACAGTGATCCTCAGGTGGGGCTGCATCCAGGTTGGGCTCAAAATCAAGGTCTGACATCACATCAGGCTGTGATGAGCTACTCGGTCATTGACAGGCTAGTTTCACTTGGCATTCAGTGAAAAACAAACCTAGAGTGGATGACATTTAATATCTTGGCACCAGTCAGTCAATGTCTGTGGGTATTAATGGGGTTTTCTTTTAGTGTGGGAGGGAGTTCTCTTTTGGTTTTGAAGGATTCCCTTTTAGTTTGGTGTTATTTGCCAAGCTCCCTTTTCTTTATCCTGGCCACAGTTCTTATTGTTGCCTCCACCCATATCCTAGCTCCATATGAGAATTTCACTGAACATAAATGTAACTGGCAATAAAACATATGTCAGGAATAAGCATTTAGGTTGTCATAGTTGGAGATTCAGGACATAAGTTGGACAGCAGGGCATTGATTTTAGTAAAAAGTCTAACTCTATAATACAGGCCCCCAAAGACTTTATAATTCCTAATAGTGGTTTAAATACTCTTTCCGCTCTAGGCTCTGCAGCGTGAGGAAGTGTTTGTGACTTCCAAACTGTGGAACACCAAACATAACCCAGAGGATGTTGAAGAGGCATGCAAAGCCAGTCTGGACCACCTGGGGCTCTCTTACCTGGACCTTTATCTCATGCACTGGCCTATGGCATTTCAGTGAGTAACTACACCCTTCATTTTAATTTATTTCCTCTCTGCTGTTATGATGCCTCCAGGATCAGTGTGACAGCCTATGTATCACTTTAGCTGAACTTTTATTGTTTGCTTACCCTTTAGGCGAGGGAAGGAGCTGATGCCTCGAAACGATGATGGATCCATTTGCTACTCTGACACACACTATGAGGATACCTGGAAGGCTATGGAGTGTCTTGTGGATAAAGGTCTGGTCAAGGCAATAGGACTGTCCAACTTCAACGCCAGGCAAATTGATGACATCATTAGCATGGCCAATCACAGACCAGTAGTGAACCAGGTATAGTGACAAATACACTGCAGTACATCTTAAAAGCCAGAATTTAAATGCAGAAAACAGCTGTGTAAACTTTGAACACACCATGTCTCATCTTGCCACAGGTGGAATGCCATCCTTACCTGTCTCAAACAGATCTTCTGTCATACTGTCGGTTGGTACTATTCCCACTTATCCTAGGTCTTTCAACAGGGAAATCAGTACTGCACCAACAATGCTTACATCTTGGTTTCAGGTCAGTGGGGATTTGTCTGACAGCTTACAGCCCTCTGGGCAGTGGAGACAGACCCTGGGCCACCAGTGAAGAACCAAATCTACTGGAGGATCATAGACTGGGAGTCATCGCTGAGAAATATCAGAAAACTCCTGCCCAGGTTGTCCTCAGGTGAGACAGGAACTCTCAAATGTAAACCATGAATGAATGAATGAATGAATGAATGAATGAATTTATTTCGGATAGTACATTACAGGTTAAAAGAAACTGTATAATATAACAACAAGGTCAAATTAGACAAAGACTCCTTCTACTATACAATTCCACGTGAGTTATCCGAAATGGGTGATGGCTGAAGCCGCAGCTTATATTGCCCACCCATATTCCATCCAAGAATTCAAAGGAGAAAAAAGAAACCATGAACTTAAAGGGCAACTTTTTTAAAAACTGGATTACTTCCAATCCAGAATGGCTGACACATAGGCTGCACTTATGAGTACATACAAATACATACATTTAGCCATCCATAATCAGAGGTAGTAGTGAGTTATACTGTATGTGCTTAATTAACTCAAACAGAATTGTACTTTCGTAGTTTTGTAATAGGATAGTATGTACTTTAGTACATTTATGAAGAAAAATCTGCATTTCTAAATTTCAGTTCATTTGCTCGTCACTTTTGACTTGATGGATTTTAAAACTGGTTAGAAATGTACTTAAGATAAGATAAGATAAACTTTATTGTCCCTCAAGGGGAAATTTGTCTTGGGCTTGTCACCCGTGCTGCAACCACACAATCCACACATACACAATGGATGTAGTACATCATGAATGAAATAAAACCCAATAAATAATACAAGTACATACATACATAAATATATAACAGCAGTCATTAAGAACAGGAGTTATAAGTGTCCCTGACCTATTTATCTGAGTTTAAAAGTTTTACTGACGTCGGGATAAATGAGTTCTTGTATCTATTGAACCTGCACTTGGGGACTCTGTATCTCCTCCCTGAGGGCAGCTGCACATATTCATTGTTTAGTACATGGCTCATGTCACTGATTATTTTTTGAGCTTGTCTACAGGCTGCCTGGTTGTGTAAGAGCTGCATGGGTAAATACTCTTTAACTCCAATAATTTTCCATGCTGTATGAATTAAACGCAACACTCTGTTCTTAAGTTTCACAGAGAGGTTGCCAAACCAAGCCGTAATGCTGTATCTAAAACAGCTCTCCAACACAGCCTGGTAAAATATTAACATAATCCTTTTATCAACACCATGTATTCTTAATCTACGCAAGAAATGCAGCCGCTGTTGTAGTCTACTGCAGAGGTAATCAATATGTGTGCTCCAGGTTAATGAATTGTCAATAAATACTCCCAAATATTTATAGGAACTAACCTGTGTTGTAGTGTGGTTGTGGATGACCACAGGCCTGTGGTCACCAACTCCCCGAGGGTCAAACACCATCTCCTTAGTTTTATCAGTATTCAAAATGAGATGACTGTCATCACACCAATTGACAAACCTCTGAATTTCTATAAAATAGCTTGACAGATCATGAGTCTTTTGAAGTAGTGATAAAATAGCAGTGTCATCAGAAAATTTAATAATTCGATTGCCTGGATAGACACTTCTGCACTCATCAGTGTACAAGGTGAACAAAAATGGTGAACTAACACAGCCTTGGGGAGCTCCTGTGCTGAGGGTTCTGGATTTAGATAAAGTTCCATTTACACTAACTTGCTGTTTACGATAAGTTAAAAATGAGTGGTACTATTTAATAATGACAGGATGCACTTTAAAATCATTTAACCTCTTAATTAAAAGGTGTGGCTGCAGTGTGTTAAAAGCTGAACTAAAATCAACCAATAAAAGACGTGCATATGAGGTTGTCTCCTCCAAATGTTTAAACACAGAATGAGTTAAGGTTAAAATGGCATCCTCTGTACTTCTATTATTTTTATAAGCAAACTGCAGAGGATCCAAAACTCCTCCAAAATCAGTTTTCAGAATGTCAATGACAATCTTCTCGAGGCACTTCATTACCAGTGAGGTCAGTGCAACAGGACGATAGTCATTATTCTCTTTACAGCTTGCTTTTTTTGGTACAGGAATTATAATAGAGCTTCTTTATACTTTGATAGGTTGTTCTTACAAGAAATGACTACAGCTTTAGTCATTTTAGTGAATTATTTTTATTAAAATCAAAAATGAAATAACTGATCTATTTTGGCTCAGCTGTGAAGAACAGTAAAAATTTGCAAGCCTCAAATTTATTAAACAGTTGCAATTTTGTAAAAACATTTTGCAAATTTACAATCAAAAAAGAGTGAAATAATTTTTTAAATATGACAAATTTATGAGAATTCTCAAATATAAAAGAGTCTAACATTTACAAGAGCACTCTGAAGCAAGTGCAATATCCCCTACCTGTTTTCTTTGAAAATCCCAATATGTCACTGAAGGAGAGCAGTTTTCAACTTTTCCATATAATTATTGGGGTAGAACCAAATTATGATAAGCCTGTCATCCATGAATATACAGTATAACAAAAATAGCTGTACACAACCCATAGTTGTAGGTCAGGATCCCAAGGTGAACCTGTGTAGCAAATTTGGTGACAATTGCTTTACTCGTGCTATAGTAATAGGACATAGGGAATGCAGATCTTGATGTTTGACCTTCTGTCCCCAAACCCATAGTCATCAGTCATGGTCTCAGGGTGAACCTGTGTACCAAGTTTGGTGATCCTAGCTTTCTTTGTTGTTGACATAGAGTTTATATGGCATTTTGACGTTGACCTTTGACCTTGCGATCACAACACCATAGTCAGAGGTCAGGGTCACAGTGTGAACCTGTACACCAAGTTTGGTGGCCCTAGCTTTACTTCTTCTATAGTAATGGTGCAAATGGAATGTTAACGTTGACCTTCGACCTTTTGACCAAACCCATAGTCAGGTCAAGGTGTAAGCTATCCAAGATGTGTCATAAATACAACTTTGGCATCGATTTGAAAAGGCTACATTTCTTTCAGTACTTATCGTGTTTACAAGATTTAAAGGTGCAAGAGATGGGATTTTGACCTCCTGGCCAGTAGATGTCACACTTACTGTTGACTCACTATAATCTCGTACCAGTTGCCAGGTAGAGAGGTAAACAGCACTTCCTGGAGGCTAACAGCAATATACTGCAGACTGCTAACATCTCAGACCTTTAGCTGTTAAGAGCCAGACAGTGTGTCAAGCGAGGACTCTTGTGGTATCCACCTTATTCCTGGGGGTGCCGCTGTAGGAATGATTATGGCATATAGTTGTTTTGAAGGGGACATCTTACACATCTTATGGGCTTCTCTCCAGACCTGCTTAGAATAAGCAAGTATTGGACTGAAGAACAACTGTCCATTATTTTTTGACTCCTGGGAGAGCACATCCAGAGGCATGAAGGGGTAGGTCATCTCCTGTCCAATTTTAATCCAGCTCAGTTCTGAGTCCGTTCTCTTCCAGTGTATATTCAATCTGGACATTTCAAATGACAGATTATATAGTTTTGCATTCGGGAGGCCTAAACCTCCTGTATCCCTTCATGACCACATTTTCCTCGTGTTCATTCTCTGCCTCTTTTTATCCCAAAGAAAATCTTTGATTATAGCTTCAAATTGTTTAAACAGTTGTGTTGATATAATAATAGGTAACATCATAGAAACAGTTAAATTGTGGGATAATGACCATTTTAATCACATTGATCTTCCCCCATAGAGTAAGCCTTTGTTTCCCCCATTTATCCAAATTGTTTTTTATTCTTTGTAGGAGTGGTTCCAGATTTAAGTCCATTATTCTTTCCAAATTTAAATTTAATAGGATACTCAGATATTTCATACTTGAGGGCATCCATTTGAAATGAAATTTAGTAATGTCATTAGATTGGCATGTGCATGATATTGGCATCACCCTCATGGATCGTCACCTTATCGTGGTGGGGGGTTTGCGTGCCCTAGTGATCCCAGGAGCTGTGTTGTCCGGGGCATTTTGCCTCTGGTAGGGTCACCCAAGACAAACTGGTCCTGGGTGAAGGGCCAGACTAAGAACGATCCAACAGACTCTCATGATAAATACCAGAACAAGGATTCAGTGTACCCCGCCCGGTATGGGGTTACCAGGGCCCCACCCTGGAGCCAGGCCTGGGGATGGTGCTCGATGGCTAGCGTCTGGTGGCCAGGTTTCCGCCCATGGGACCCAGCCGGGCTCAGCCCGAAGGAGTTACATGGGTCCACCCTCCAGTGGGCTCACCACCTGCAAGAGGGATCATGGGGGTCCGGTGCTATGTGGATCAGGTGGCTGTCAAAGATGGAGACCTTGGCGGTCTGATCCCAAGCTTCCTAAACTGGCTTTTGGGACATGGAATATCTCCTCTCTGGTGGGGAAGGAGCCTGAGCTGGTGTATGAGGTTGAGTGATACCGGCTAGATATAGTCGGCCTCACCTCAACACACAGCTCCGGTTCCGGAACCAGTCTCCTGGAGAGGGGCTGGAGCTTGGCCTACTCTGGAGTTGGCCTGGGCGAGAGGTGATGAGCAGGGGTGGGTATTCTTGTATCCCCCCATCTTGCTGCCTCTATATTGGAGTTTCCCCCGGTGGACGAAAGGGTTGTTTCCCTGCGCCTTCGGGTTGGGAAACGTGTCCTGACCATCATTTGTGCCTATGCACCAAATGATGGTTCAGAGTATCCACCCTTTTTGGAGTCTCTGACTGGGGTGCTGGAGAGTGCTCCTCTTGAAGACTCCATTGTCCTACTGGGGGACTTCAATGCGCACGTGGGCAATAACAGTGAAACCTGGAAGGGGGTGATTGGAAGGAACGGCCTGCCCGATCTGAACCCGAGTGGTGTTCAGTTATTGGACTTCTTTGCTAACCACAGTTTGTGCGTAACAAACACCAAGTTCAAGCATAAGGGTGTCAATATGTGCACTTGGCACCAGGACACCCTAGGTCGCAGGTCGATGATCGATTTTGTTATCATGTTATCAGACTTGCGACCGTATGTCTTGGATACTCGGGTAAAGAGAGGTGCAGAGCTGTCAACTGATCACCACCTGGTGGTGAGTTGGATCCGACGGCAGGAGAGGAAGTCATTCAGACCTGGTAGACCCAAACGTATAGTGAGGGTGTGCTGGGAACATCTGGCTGAGGCCCCTGTCCGGGAGGTCTTCAACTCCCACCTCTGGAAGGACTTTGACCACATTTCGAGGGAGTCTAGAGACATGGAGTCTGAATGGGCCATGTTCTCCACCTCCATTGTTGAAGGGGCTACCCAGAGCTGCGGCCACAAGGTCGTCGGGGCATCTCGTGGTGGCAACCCCTAAACCAAGTGGTGGACACCAGTGGTGAAGGGGGCCATTAAGCTGAAGAAGGAGTCCTATCAGGCTTGGTTGGCTTGTGGGACTCCCAAAGCAGCTGAGGTGTACCGGCAGGCCAAGCGGAGTGCAGCTCGGGTGGTTGCTGAAGCAAAAACTTGGGTATGGGAGGAGTTTGGTGAGGCCATGGAACAAGACTTTCAGTCGGCCGTGAAAAGATTCTGGCAAACTGTCCGGCGGCTCAGGAGGGGAAAGCAGCTCCCTGTCCACACTGTGTATGGTGTGGATGGGGCGCTGTTGACTTGGAATGAGGATATCATCGGGCGGTGGAAGGAATACTTCGAGGATCTCCTCAATCCCACTGATATGCCTTCCACAGAGGAAGCAAGGCTTGTGGACGAGGGGGACGACTCGCCTATCACAGGGGCTGAGGTCGCCAAGGTGGTTAAAAATCTCCTTGGTGGCCGGGCCCCGGGGGTGGACGAGATTCGCCCTGAGTACCTCAAGTCCCTGGATGTTGTAGGGCTGTCATGGTTGACACGTCTCTGCAACATTGTGTGGAGGTTGGGGGCAGTGCCTTTGGCATGGCAAACCGGGGTGGTGGTTCCTCTCTTCAAAAAAGGGGAGCGGAGGGTGTGCTCCAACTTTAGAGGGATCACACTCCTCAGCCTCACTGGGAATGTCTATGCCAAGGTACTGGAGAGGAGAGTCTGGCCTTTGGTCGAACCTCGGATTCAGGAGGAGCAATGTGGTTTTCAATCTTGCCGTGGCGCATTGGACCAGCTCTTTACCCTCTCGAGAATCCCCGAGGGATCATGGGAGTTTGCCCAACCAGTTTACATGTGTTTTGTGGACTTGGAAAAAGCATTCGACTGTGTCCCTCGTGTTTTTTGTGTGGGGTGCTTCGGGAGTATGGGGTATCGGGCTTATTGTTACGAGCTATTCCGTCTCTGTATGACCATTGTGAGAGTTTGGTTCGTATTGCCAACACTCGATCAGACTCATTCCCAGTGAGAGTGGGACTCCGCCAGGGCTGCCCTTTAGGGCCTTTTCCACTAGCACGCTTTAGCGCGACACGGGACGGCTCAGCACGCTTTGTACGCTTTTCCACAAGCCCCAACACGGTTTAACAGCCGCGATTCTCAGCCCCGCTCCAGGGCAGGGTACAGCAGTGCTGAGCTGTGCCGTGTTGTGACGTTAACAGACTGGTCGCCGCTGATTGGTCAGGTCGTAACCGGCGCTGATTGGTCAGGTTGTAACCGCACCTCTCCTCCTCCTCATCTACCAAATCTTCACGACCTTCTCAATAAAGTTTTTGAAAAAAAAAAAAAAAGAATCTTCACGACCGCCTTTACTCAGCACGCAACCACTGTTGGCGGTTCCTTTTCAGTGTATTGCTGTGCTATTTTCATTTATTGTCTATCAAAAATGGCTTCGCGTAATAAGGGTGTTCCATGGACCAATAAGGAGGTGCAGTGTCTGCTCACTGCATTGTCAGACGAACGTATTCAGCGCGAGTTAGACGGAGCCGCCCAGAATGAAAAAATATACCGGGAGGTCTCGACATCGGAGTCCTTTAACGGTGAGTTTTAATTTTTTTTTATTGTGCGTTTTTTCGCAAATATATTCAGTAAGACGCTCAGTTTATTTATGCAATAAAAAAGCTGTTCATTTGTGGATGGATCGCTGCTTTATTGCAGCACACTGCGGACTAAAGCTTTTATTGTAATTATTCATGTGAACAATACGCTGAAATAAGCTTATGTATTCTTGTTAAAAACTATTGTCTTTTCTGTATATATTGCACTTTTGTGCTGTATTTTATAAGATAAGATAAGATAAGATAAGCCTTTATTAGTCCCACAACGGGGAAATTCCAGGATTGCAACAGCACAGGGATAGCAACACTCAGAGCAACAATCAGAAGGCAAGAAAAAAACAAGCAAGCAAGAGCAGCCAATATACACATGTACGCACCACTACAAAATACACACATATACACACACACACAGACACACAGTGCAGAGCACTGTAGCTGGATGGAATAAATATATGAATATATGAACACACAGTGCAGAGCATTGTAGCTAGATGGAATAAATATGTAAATATATAAACACCCACAGTACGGAGCATTGCAGCTAGGTGGAATAAATATGCAAGTATATAAACACACACAGTGCGGAGCAATGTAGCTAGATGGAATAATATGTAGATATATAAATATATAAACACACCCAGTGCTGAGCATTGTAGCTAGATGGAATAAATATGTAAATATATAAACACACACAGTGCAGAGCATTGTTGCTAGATGGAATGAAACAGCATAACCGTCTACTTAGTTATCCTACATGGTATGATTATGTGCCCATACATATTCTCACCCTCCATAGCGACCGGTAAGTTCCTAGTTGTATGCCGGAGGGGACCATTGTGTAAGTCTATTGCATCTTTTGCATTCAAAAAACTATTAGTTTGTTACGTCTTTTTGCTATCTCTGCGAGCAGCCCTGCTTAGGTTGTACAGTCTGACAGCCGTTGGTAGGAAGGACCTACGAAACCTCTCGGTTGTGCACCTGGGATGATGTAGTCTGCTGCTAAATGAGCTCCTCAGTGCATTCAGTATGTCCTGCATAGGGTGGAACTCGGACTCCAGCAGAGATGACAGCCTAGCCACCATTATTGTGTGCATTTTCCTTGTAGAATCATCCCACGCGTCCGCCGCGACAGCCCGCACGGATTATTCAACCGAGCCTTCCTGAACCAGAGCTGGCAGAGACGCCTTCATTCAACCGAGCCTTCGTGACCCAGTTTGGGAAGCTGGTGTAGAGGCACTCAGTGGTCGGCGTGTATAAAATGTCGATTAACCTTAATGTTGTGTTGCAAAGTTTTTTTTTATTTTAATATTTTGTATATAATAAAATGGAATTGTTTTGGAAAGTGTGGTTTGTCTGTTATAACACTGAATTATAAAACAGTATAATTACATAGAAATTCCATTGCCTAGTCTGATCAAAATGATGCTGAGGGTCAACCATTGTAAAGGTAATGTAATTTTTAACTAGACCAAAAAAGAAATCTTTTTGTAAGCTTTCTGTTCTTTTTATTGAAATATCATAAAAAATTAGCACCAAGTCAAAGGTACAAGTATATGTAAATTGAATGTTCTATCGGCATTCCAAATTCAGAGATTTACAATACTTTAGAAGGAGTGTAGCATCATCTAAACGGAAAATAATAATACTGTTGTTCCAAACGTTGACCTGAAGGTGAAAAACATGAATTTTTTTTATTCAGTACATCCAAAATGCCCTAGGATGTAAAAAATAATACAAATTGGTGTTGGCCAGTGTGCCACTGTGCCACTGTCTCATTATTTAATATGAATAAAAACAAGTTTCAGCTCATTATTTCTAGGTCATTTGGCAGTTAATTCAAAACAAAAGTGACTTGTGTTGCTGCAGCTTTTTTATCAGAGAGTTTCTCCAGTTTTGGAGCATATAATCATCCGTCCCTTAACTGTTAAACATTAAATAACAGACAGATTGGCAAAGGATACACAATTGTGTTGCTGTTGCCCAAAACCGCTGTGACCCACTGCTTGTGGTGCTACCTTTCATGTGTGTGCTTTTTATGAATATTCACACGTTTTTGTAAGTACAAGTGGGATAGTATTAAATTGAAATATTCATTCATATTTCATCTCGCTGCCTGTACCCTTGTCTGGCGGTCCTTTTTGGCGTTTACGGTGAAAAAAGCCACAGACCGAGGAGTGGCCTTGTACAGCTATGTGTTGTGTTTTGCTTGGGTCTTCTCAATAAAGTTTTGGAAAAAAAAAATGTTTTGCTTGGGTCGCGTGCGTTACATCACAGGAGTGTGGCACCACCTCGCTGTTATAAACCCACCCACCCCAGCACAACACCCATGCCAAACACCGTGCTAATGGAGACAGAAGCATTCCGAGCCGTACTGAAGTGAATCGAGCCGTACCGAGGTGTGCTGGGCTAGTGGAAAAGAGGCTTATGTCTCCCAGCTGGTCTGGGAACACCTTGGTATCCTCTCTGAAGAGCTGGAGCAGGTGGCTGGGGAGAGGGAAGTCTGGGCTTCTCTGCTTGAACTGCTGCCTCTGTGACCCGTACCTCTGGAAAAGTGGTAGAAGATGGATGGATGGATGATATTGGCATGCCCTCAGATTTGTGCCAGTTTATCTTGTAGCCTGATAATTTAGAGTACAAGTCAGTGCATTCAATCAATGCTGGTAGAGATTGAGTAGGATTTTTTTTACAAGTGTTAATATGTCATCTGTGCGGCGGCATGGAAAATAAAGACAGCGAACTGAGAGTTTTAAATAGGTTTATCATCATGCCGCCATCACGGAGCTCGCTCCATGAGCGAGCCCGGAGGCTCTCCAGCACAGTGTGCAGATGAGCAGTAGCAGAGTGAGAGAGCGAGTTACAGAATCGTGCAGCATATATACCCAGTTACAAACAATACATGAAAGAGCATTCACAGCAGTTGGTATAGGCATTTGCATATGAGAGACATACATAACAATAGGTAGATTGCTGGCCTCTGCTCCAGCTGCAGGACAAAGAGGTTACAAGGCACATCTACATATTGATCTCAGTCCCTAGGTCACAGTAAGGACAGGACACATGAACACAATGCATGAATGGCACATTAACATCACAATGCATGAATGGCACATTAACATCACAATGCATGAATGGCACATTGCATCACAGTAGTGCTGCGGAAAAAAAACAGAAGTAGCGAGCTGTCTGTCCTTAGTCTGTTGTGGGGGTTATCCCAAACCGCCACAATCTGCGTACATAAATAACTTATGTCCTCCCCCCTGCGTATACGCCTTTGGGTTATGCCGAACATCACGTGACTAAACCGGAAAACAGCGTGCATGACATCCGGTTGTGTGAAACAGCCGAAGTAATAAGATGAATTGATGGAGATATTAATGCTAAACTAATCCCACAGTGAATTTTAGTATTAGTATGTTGTTACAAGTTTATGGATGAGTGTAACTCCTTAACGTAAATGGCTTTGTCAAGACCAGTGAAGTATCAGAAGCGGGATAATCCTAATAGTGGTTTCTGCTGTGTTCCTCACTGCTCGATGTCGGGAAAGTTCAACTCCGCTGTAAGTTTCCATCACTTCCCAAAAGATGAAGCCTTAAGAAAAATATGGATACGTAATGTGAGGCGGGAGAATTTATTTATTAAGAGGACGACAACAGTCTGTAATAGACATTTCGTCCCGACAGATATCATTCAAGGTGGCCGACAGCGGTTGAAGAAAAGGGCTGTGCCTGTGTTGTTTGCCTGGAACGACTTACTCACTGCCTGCAGCCAGACCCAGTGTCTGGGAGAGAACACAACGTCCAGACAACGAATCCACTGATGAGGAGGTGATTGATGCTGAATTGCTGCTTATATGCCGCGATTATGATCCTAAACCGGAACCTCCAGCTCTGGATATAGCCTGCGAGAAAATAGAGGCTCAGCAACAGGTGATAGAGGAGGTCACACTGAAGCAGTCCTTTGGTTTGAAGAGGTTTTCATCATCTGATGAAGACATCAGGTTCTATACCAGGTACATTAGTGCTAAGCTTGCATACCCATGTGGTTTTGATTTTCATTATTAATTATTAAACCTTTATTTATATTGGGTGAATAGATAGACACTTTTATGTGGGTGCTGTGATTATTTTATCTCTCTACCGTTTTATTGTTTTTCTCAAATATCAAAATCTCAGTCATTTCTGGTGTGTAGCTCTAGGTCATAGTGCACTGTATTTACGTATCAAATAATAATATGTATTCATAATTTAATCAGCCAAATTGATTTCAATTTGGCTACTATTGCCATAGTGGTGTATTAGCAAGATAATGGTAAAGAGAAATAATAGATCATGATTTGATAAAAGGATTAATTTAATCTTAATAAAGGATAATTATTTTCTTTAACGCCTAGACTTGCCACCTACCGCCATCTACTGGCATTTTGGAGACAGATTGAACCTGCAACAAGAAGACACATGCAGTCTGGCTCATGTTCCTCCACTCCCAGCACAACAGTAGCTCCTGACAAGGGCACTGATCCTCCTGTAGACAGGTAAGTGTAATTTGTTTTACATCCTTTTTTGTGTTTGATTAATCAACACACTGCAAAAATGCACTTGTCTAATTAAAAACACATACAGTACCTCCAGAATTTTTAGACTTTTAATCTTTTCAGTTTGCAGTGCCATATTTTATTGACATATATTGACTGCTTTTCTTTTTCTATCTGAATGAAAAGCATACTGTTAAGCACTTGTGCAGTTAAAGTAAAACTGTATATCCTATTGTTAACTCAGAAAAAATGTTATACAGTGGGGCAAAAAAGTATTTAGTCAGCCACCAATTGTGCAAGTTCTCCCACTTAAAAGATGAGAGAGGTCTTCAATTTTCATCATAGGTATACCTCAACTATGAGAGACAAAATGAGAAAAAAAATCCAGAAAATCACATTGAAGGATTTTTTTTTCCACAATATTTTTTATTGAACCTTTTTTTACAAACATGACACAAACAATCAAACACTAACACTAAAGTAATTTAAAAATAAATAAAAACAAAAACCACTAACTACAAGAAAAGAAAAAAGAAAAAAAATGTACTAAAAACACCAACAACCACTAACAAAGGCAAGTCATCAACAATGCTCCTATGTTTAGTCTAGGTAATCCATTACATAAGTATACATATTATATATTTACCAATTTGGAATTTACAAGGTCCACACACATCATTCACCTTCTTCTTCAGAAGTTATGTTTAATTTCTTTACATAATCAATGAAAGGTCTCCATATATTCTCAAACACATTTTCCTTTATTTCAGTATGTATGTTATTCTTTCTAATGGAAGGTTTGTTAACATCTGTCTTAACCACTGAGTCACATCTGGTCTATGAGTCTTTTTCCACAGTAGTGCAATACATTTTTTGGCATTAAGCAAACTGAGGTCTATGAATGCTCTTTCACTCTTAGTAAAGTTATGCTTTTCTGGATACAGACCCAACAAAAACAGTTTAGGATTCATTGTGAATTGTTTTGAAATTATTTTTTCAATTGTTACCCTCACCTCTTCCCAAAACATTCTAATTTTTCTACATTCCCATAAACAATGAGATAGGGTTCCTTTACTTTCCATACATTTTGTGCATGTATCTGGTATGTTTTTGTTATATCTATTTAACTCCACTGGTGTAACATACATCCGCATTAACCATTTAAAATGTATCAATTTAAGACGTACATTTATTGATTTGGTTTGAGCTTCTGTACAAGCCAATTCCCATTGTTCCTCTGAAATTTCAGTTTGCAGGTCTTCTTTCCAATAATTCAGTCTTTTCTGTGAGTTCTCACTTGGGGATAGTGTCAATGAGTTATAAAACTCTGAAATAATACCCCTTCTCTTACTATCTTTAGTCAAAATTTTTTCCAAGGATGAATAAGTAGGTCGGGTGAGAGCATTATTTTGATTTGATCGAATAAAATTCCTAAGCTGAAGATATTTAAAAAAATGTGTTCTATTAAGATTAAATTTAATCCTCAGTTCTTCAAAAGACATTATGTTATCTGAACGTGACAAATATAAGTCTTGAATCTTTTGAGTCCCTTTTAAATTCCATACTTTAAATACAGCATCCGCTCTCCCTGGTGTAAAATATTGATTACCCCATATTGGGCTAAATTGTGACAATAAGTGTGGTTCTTTTAAATATTTTTTGGTTTCACACCATATTTTGATCATATGCTTTACAATTGGATTTTTAACTTGTTTCTGTAATTTTTTAGCCGAGTCTGAGTATATGAATAAGGGAAGAGGTAAAGGTAAATTGTATGATTCCATTTCAGTCCAGTGAGGAAGATCATTTGATGAAAAATAATATGTCATAGACCCCAGTTGTGCTGACCAGTAATACAACATAAAGTATGGACATTTCAGACCTCCACGATCAAATGGTAAATATAGTAAGGACAGACATAATCTGGCCTTCCTATTGTTCCATATAAATTCCACTAACTTTTTTTTAATTCTTGAGAATAGATCTGAAAGTGGTGGTAAAGGAATGTATTGAAATAAATAAAGTATTTTGGGTAAGGTATTACTTTTAAGTATATTAATTCTCCCGATCATCGACATTGGTAGTGACATCCATCTCTGAAGTAACTCATTAATATCTGTCATTAAGGCTTCATAATTGACACTGGCGACTGATTCTAGCTTAGGCTCAATTTGAATTCCTAAATATTTAAACTGATTTACAACATTGAATTGATTTACCTCAGGAGCTGGGTGATTTCTCTGGGTCTCATTTAGCATTAATATTGAGGATTTAGTTTTATTTTTTTTTTTCCACAATATCTTTATTGAACCTTTTTTTTTTTTTTTTAACAAACATGATACAAACAATCAAACACTAACACTAAAGTACTACAAAAAAAAAAAAAAAAATGCACTAAAAACACCAACAACCACCAACAAAATCAAATCTTCAACAATGCTCCTCTGTTTAGTCTAGACAATCCAATACATAAGTATACATATTATGTTCACCAGTTTGGAATTTACAAGGTCCACACACATCATTCACCTTCTTCTTCAAGAGTTATGTTTAAATTTTTTACATAATCAATAAAAGGTCTCCATATATTCTCAAACACAATTTCCTTTGATTTTAGTATATATGTTATTCTTTCTAATGGAAGGTTTGTTAACATCTGTCTTAACCACTGAGTCACATCTGGTCTATGAGTCTTTTTCCATAATAGTGCAATACATTTTTTGGCATTAAGCAAACTGAGGTCTATGAATGTTCTTTCACTTTTATTAAAATTATGCTTTTCTGACTTCCGGTTATGGCTGCCACGTAGGACGGACGTGTCTCGCTCTGCTCTGCTCCTGGAGAAAAAAATCGGCAAATAACTCTCTCATTTGGGACAGAACGTATCCCAGCATTTGGGCGAGGATATGTCGGCGAAGCCTAAGGCTGGAAAACCAGGAAAAGGAAAAAGCGAGCCGCCGAAACAGTCCAAATTAACGGACTTTCAGGTCTGTGACGCAGCAAACAAGGCTCCATATATGGCGGAGGAGGCTGGCGGCGGCGCGATTTCTGCGGGGAATGGCGCAGATGCGCTGATGGCTGCCATGAGTTCAATGAGAGCGGACTTTTCCTCTAGATTTGATGGGATTATGACAGCGCTGGAAGGAATAAGAAAGGAATTGGGTGACTGTGTAGAACGAACGGCGCAGATGGAGCTCCGTCTCGCTAGTGCTGAAGATGACGTCACCCGTCTTCAATTAAAGGTGCGCACTTTGGAAAAAAAAAATAAATCTCTGGAAGATAATATTCTGGATTTGGAATCTCGGTCGAGACAGAATAATTTGAGGCTGGTGGGTCTTCCAGAGGAATCAGAAGGTCGGGACGTATGTTCCTTTCTGGAAAAGTGGATTCCGGAGGTGCTGGGCAGCGAGGAGTTGCAATCAGCAGTGGTTCTGGAAAAAGCACATCGTATTGGCCCACGGAGAGATAAGGGACCGCCGAGGACCTTAATTATGAAGTTTCTTAGCAACAGAGACAGGATGAAGATCTTCAACGCTGCACGTACTAAAGGAGAGATTAAACACCAGGACCAGCAGGTGCGGTTCTACCCAGATTTGGCCACAGGAATCCAGCAATTGAGGAAGCAGTTTGATCCCGTACGTAAGGAGCTGCGCAACCTTGGGATTCGTCATGGTGTAATCTATCCTGCGAGACTGCTGACCACGTATGAGGGCAGAACCCACATCTTCAAGACCCCAGAGGAGGCGCAGGAGTTCATCAAGAAGATCAAAGAAGAAGAAGAGACTGGTGGGAGCTAAGCATGAACAAAATATAAGGTAGAATAATTAAGCATTTGCACAGGCATCTGACTGACTTGAAGTAAATAGTAAGTTTACAAAATATAGATTGTATTATATATTAAAAAAACAAAACAAACAAAAAAAAACTATGATGTACAAAGTTGTTAAAAATTTTGGAGTTAAGTTGGAAAACTACAGAGGAGAGTTAATGTTACGTCATTAAAAGCAGTAGAGTTAGGGTGATTGGGAGGATGAAGAAGGAGTGGCTTAGGCTGTTCCCCGTGGGTGTGGAACAGTCGATGGCTATATCGGGAGACAGAATTTTTCTTTTGATTTTGGGGGGTTTGCCACAAGTGTGGGAAGGGGAAATTTGTTTGTGTGTAGTTTGTAGGATGAATGTTCAACCACTCATGTTTTTGCTTCTCTGTATGAGCATGTTTACACTGCAAGGTAATCCCAAACTCTCTGTTGATCATGGACCAAAGTGTTAACCTTAATTTAACTTCATGGAATTGCAGAGGTCTACAAAATTTAAAAAAACTTAAACAAGTTATGAATAAAATAAAGGACATGGGTTCAAGAATTGTGTTTTTACAAGAAACTCATCTGATAGAGGAGGATGTTAAAAGAATTAGGAGTAGATGGCAGGGAAGTGTATTCACCTCTTCATTTTCATCCCGAGCCAGGGGAGTTATGACTCTCATACATAAATCAGTTCCTTTTCAAGTGAAAAATGTAATTGGAGACAAATTTGGAAGATATGTAATCATTCAAGGTTCTTTGCTATTAGAAAATATAAATCTTGTGAACTTATATGGTCCCAATATAGATGATCAGAAGTTCTTTGCTAATTTATTTCTCATCTTATCATCACTTACAGGGCAACATATAATAGCAGGGGATTTTAATTGTACATTGAATCCAGGTGTGGATAGATCAACAGGCCTGGATTGTACGCACATTGGATGTAGGATGACTATTAATCATTTTATGAAAGAATTGAGATTGTTAGATATATGGAGAGAAATGAAACCACAAGTTAAAGCCTATTCTTGTTATTCCAGTACCCACAAGACATTCTCTCGTATTGATTATTTTTTGATTTCCACAGAATTAAGGTCCAAGATTCAAAACTGCTTTTATGATAACATCGTGATCTCTGATCATGCACCCTGTTGTCTAATATATGTAGATAAAAAATTGACAAAGGAATCAGGTAGATGGCAATTTCAGCATAAATGGCTTCAGGATGAGGAATTTGTCAAGTATATAGAAAAACAGATAGACGAGTTCTTTGACATCAATACTACACAAACATCAGCATGTGTAAAGTGGGAGGCTTTCAAAGCTTTTATTAGGGGACATATTATTAGTTATACAGGATCAAAATCTAAGAAGACTCGAGAGGAGAGAGCTAAATTGGAACATAAAATAAAAAATCTTCAGGAAAATGTGTATGCAGGAAGTGACCCAAGGTTGGAGAATGAATTACTGATTTTGAGAGCTGAATACGACAAAAAATCAGCGAATAGAGCTGCCTCGAGTCTTCTAAGATTGAAACAATCTTTTTATGAACAAGGTGAAAAATCAGGAAAATTATTAGCATGGCAGATTAAACAATTGGAAATTAAAACACCAATTACCAGTATTATAAGTAATGGACAGGTAGTTATAGATCCTTTAGAAATTAATAGAGCCTTTAGAGATTACTATGAAAAATTATATGATACCAAAAATGAACCTGATTTAACAAAACTAAATGGGTTTTTGAACGAACTATCTATACCGTGTATTCCAAATGAAAACAGGGAGATATTGGAGTCTAAAATTAGTCAAGAAGAAGTTGGGCTAGCCATTGATAATATGAAATCAGGAAAAAGTGCAGGACCAGATGGTCTTCCAGTTGACCTTTATAAAAAATTTAAGAATAAATTAATAAAACCTTTTTTGGAAATGGTTTTAGAAGCATTTCAAAATAATAATTTACCATCATACATAAATAATGCCTTAATTATACTGCTGCCAAAACCAGGTAAGCCCTCTAATAAATGTGAAAATATGAGACCAATAAGCCTATTAAACGCCGACCTTAAGATAATCTGTAAAATTTTAGCAAGACGAATACAAGAAATTTTACCAAATATTATTAATCGAGATCAGAATGGCTTTATAAAGGGTAGACAAGGCTTCCATAATGTAAGAAGACTATTTAATATTATTTATTTTAATAAAGAAGCACCGGATACAGCTCTCCTATCATTGGACGCCGAAAAAGCCTTTGATAGAGTTGAATGGCCCTTTCTTTTTGAAGTCCTACAAAGGTTTGGACTTGGAAATAATTTCATAAAATGGGTTCAAATAATATACAATAATGCTACAGCAGAAATCCTAACAAATAACAATATTTCAAAACCAATAAAAATCAATAGAGGATGTCGACAAGGCTGTCCACTTTCACCTTTACTGTTTACTATGGCAATTGAACCTTTAGCGATAGCGATACGTTTACATTCACAAATATATGGAATTAAAGTTGGACCAACAGAACATAAAATCTCCCTGTACGCCGATGACATAATTTTGTTTATGTCGAATCTAAAAAAATCAATTCCAACCTTGTTGAATTTAATAAAGAATTTTGGGGAAATATCAGGATATAAAATAAATAAAACTAAATCTTCAATATTAATGCTAAATGAGACCCAGAGAAATTACCCAGCCCCTGAGGTAAATCAATTCAATGTTGTTAATCAGTTTAAATATCTAGGAATCCAAATTATGCCTAAGCTAGAATCAGTCGCCAGTGTCAACTATGAAGCCTTAATGTCAGATATCAATGAGTTAACTCAGAGATGGATGTCACTACCAATGTCGATGATCGGGAGAATCAATATACTTAAAAGTAATATTTTACCTAAAATACTTTATTTATTTCAATACATTCCCTTATCACCACCTTTAGATCTATTCTCAAGAATAAAAAAAAAGTTAGTGGAATTTATATGGAACAACAGGAGGGCTAGATTACGTTTGTCTTTATTATATTTACCATTTGATCGTGGAGGTCTGAAATGTCCAAATTTTATGTTGTATTATTGGTCGGCACAACTGAGGTCTATGACATATTATTTTTCATCAAATGATCTCCCTCACTGGACTGAAATGGAATCATACAATTTACCTTTACCTCTTCCCATATTCATATACTCAGATTCGGCAAAAAAATTACAAAAACAAGTTAAAAATCCATTTGTAAAGCATATGATCAAAATATGGTGTGAAGCTAAAAACTATTTAAAAGAACCACAGTTATTGTCACAATTTAGTCCAATATGGGGTAATCAATATTTTAAACCAGGGAGAGCGGACGCTGTATTTAAAGTATGGAATTTAAAAGGGATACAAAAGATTCAGGATTTATATTTGCCATGTGCAGACAACATAATGTCTTTTGAAGAGCTGAGGATCAAATTTAATCTCAATAGAACACATTTTTTTAAATATCTTCAACTTAGAAACTTTATTCGATCAAATCAAAATAAAGCTCTCACTCGACCTATTTATTCATCCTTGGAAAAAATGATGATGAAAGATAGTAAAAGAAAGGGTATTATTTCAGAGTTTTATAACTCACTGACACTATCTTCAAGTGAAAATTCACTGAAAAGATTAAACTACTGGAAAGAAGATCTGCAAATTGAAATTTCAGAGGAACAATGGGAATTGGCTTGTACAGAAGCTCAAACCAAATCAATAAATGCACGCCTTAAATTGATACATTTCAAATGGTTAATGCGGATGTATGTTACACCGGAGGAGTTAAATAGATATAACAAAAATATACCAGATACATGCACAAAATGCATGGAAAGTAAAGGAACCCTATTTCATTGTTTATGGGAATGTAGATTAATAAGAATGTTTTGGGAAGAGGTGAGGGTAACAATTGAAAAAATAATCTCAAAACAAATCATATTGAATCCTAAACTGTTTTTGTTGGGTCTGTACCCAGAAAAGCATAATTTTAATAAAAGTGAAAGAACATTCATAGACCTCAGTTTGCTTAATGCCAAAAAATGTATTGCACTATTATGGAAAAAGACTCATAGACCAGATGTGACTCAGTGGTTAAGACAGATGTTAACAAACCTTCCATTAGAAAGAATAACATATATACTAAAATCAAAGGAAATTGTGTTTGAGAATATATGGAGACCTTTTATTGATTATGTAAAAAATTTAAACATAACTCTTGAAGAAGAAGGTGAATGATGTGTGTGGACCTTGTAAATTCCAAACTGGTGAACATAATATGTATACTTATGTATTGGATTGTCTAGACTAAACAGAGGAGCATTGTTGAAGACTTGATTTTGTTGGTGGTTGTTGGTGTTTTTAGTGCATTTTTTTTTTTTGTAGTACTTTAGTGTTAGTGTTTGATTGTTTGTATCATGTTTGTTAAAAAAAAAAAAAAAAAAAAAAAAAGGTTCAATAAAGATATTGTGGAAAAAAAAATTATGCTTTTCTGGGTACAGACCCAACAAAAACAGTTTAGGATTCAATATGATTTGTTTTGAGATTATTTTTTCAATTGTTACCCTCACCTCTTCCCAAAACATTCTTATTAATCTACATTCCCATAAACAATGAAATAGGGTTCCTTTACTTTCCATGCATTTTGTGCATGTATCTGGTATATTTTTGTTATATCTATTTAACTCCTCCGGTGTAACATACATCCGCATTAACCATTTGAAATGTATCAATTTAAGGCGTGCATTTATTGATTTGGTTTGAGCTTCTGTACAAGCCAATTCCCATTGTTCCTCTGAAATTTCAATTTGCAGATCTTCTTTCCAGTAGTTTAATCTTTTCAGTGAATTTTCACTTGAAGATAGTGTCAATGAGTTATAAAACTCTGAAATAATACCCTTTCTTTTACTATCTTTCATCATCATTTTTTCCAAGGATGAATAAATAGGTCGAGTGAGAGCTTTATTTTGATTTGATCGAATAAAGTTTCTAAGTTGAAGATATTTAAAAAAATGTGTTCTATTGAGATTAAATTTGATCCTCAGCTCTTCAAATGACATTATGTTGTCTGCACATGGCAAATATAAATCCTAAATCTTTTGTATCCCTTTTAAATTCCATACTTTAAATACAGCGTCCGCTCTCCCTGGTTTAAAATATTGATTACCCCATATTGGACTAAATTGTGACAATAACTGTGGTTCTTTTAAATAGTTTTTAGCTTCACACCATATTTTGATCATATGCTTTACAAATGGATTTTTAACTTGTTTTTGTAATTTTTTTGCCGAATCTGAGTATATGAATATGGGAAGAGGTAAAGGTAAATTGTATGATTCCATTTCAGTCCAGTGAGGGAGATCATTTGATGAAAAATAATATGTCATAGACCTCAGTTGTGCCGACCAATAATACAACATAAAATTTGGACATTTCAGACCTCCACGATCAAATGGTAAATATAATAAAGACAAACGTAATCTAGCCCTCCTGTTGTTCCATATAAATTCCACTAACTTTTTTTTTATTCTTGAGAATAGATCTAAAGGTGGTGATAAGGGAATGTATTGAAATAAATAAAGTATTTTAGGTAAAATATTACTTTTAAGTATATTGATTCTCCCGATCATCGACATTGGTAGTGACATCCATCTCTGAGTTAACTCACTGATATCTGACATTAAGGCTTCATAGTTGACACTGGCGACTGATTCTAGCTTAGGCATAATTTGGATTCCTAAATATTTAAACTGATTTACAACATTGAATTGATTTACCTCAGGGGCTGGGTAATTTCTCTGGGTCTCATTTAGCATTAATATTGAAGATTTAGTTTTATTTATTTTATATCCTGATATTTCCCCAAAATTCTTTATTAAATTCAACAAGGTTGGAATTGATTTTTTTAGATTCGACATAAACAAAATTATATCATCGGCGTACAGGGAGATTTTATGTTCTGTTGGTCCAACTTTAATTCCATATATTTGTGAATGTAAACGTATCGCTATCGCTAAAGGTTCAATTGCCATAGTAAACAGTAAAGGTGAAAGTGGACAGCCTTGTCGACATCCTCTATTGATTTTTATTGGTTTTGAAATATTGTTATTTGTTAGGATTTCTGCTGTAGCATTATTGTATATTATTTGAACCCATTTTATGAAATTATTTCCAAGTCCAAACCTTTGTAGGACTTCAAAAAGAAAGGGCCATTCAACTCTATCAAAGGCCTTTTCGGCGTCCAATGATAGGAGAGCTGTATCCGGTGCTTCTTTATTAAAATAAATAATATTAAATAGTCTTCTTACATTATGGAAGCCTTGTCTACCCTTTATAAAGCCATTCTGATCTCGATTAATAATATTTGGTAAAATTTCTTGTATTCGTCTTGCTAAAATTTTACAGATTATCTTAAGGTCGGCGTTTAATAGGCTTATTGGTCTCATATTTTCACATTTATTAGAGGGCTTACCTGGTTTTGGCAGCAGTATAATTAAGGCATTATTTATGTATGATGGTAAATTATTATTTTGAAATGCTTCTAAAACCATTTCCAAAAAAGGTTTTATTAATTTATTCTTAAATTTTTTATAAAGGTCAACTGGAAGACCATCTGGTCCTGCACTTTTTCCTGATTTCATATTATCAATGGCTAGCCCAACTTCTTCTTGACTAATTTTAGACTCCAATATCTCCCTGTTTTCATTTGGAATACACGGTATAGATAGTTCGTTCAAAAACCCATTTAGTTTTGTTAAATCAGGTTCATTTTTGGTATCATATAATTTTTCATAGTAATCTCTAAAGGCTCTATTAATTTCTAAAGGATCTATAACTACCTGTCCCTTACTTATAATACTGGTAATTGGTGTTTTAATTTCCAATTGTTTAATCTGCCATGCTAATAATTTTCCTGATTTTTCACCTTGTTCATAAAAAGATTGTTTCAATCTTAGAAGACTCGAGGCAGCTCTATTCGCTGATTTTTTGTCGTATTCAGCTCTCAAAATCAGTAATTCATTCTCCAACCTTGGGTCACTTCCTGCATACACTTTTTCCTGAAGATTTTTTATTTTATGTTCCAATTTAGCTCTCTCCTCTCGAGTCTTCTTAGATTTTGATCCTGTATAACTAATAATATGTCCCCTAATAAAAGCTTTGAAAGCCTCCCACTTTACACATGCTGATGTTTGTGTAGTATTGATGTCAAAGAACTCGTCTATCTGTTTTTCTATATACTTGACAAATTCCTCATCCTGAAGCCATTTATGCTGAAATTGCCATCTACCTGATTCCTTTGTCAATTTTTTATCTACATATATTAGACAACAGGGTGCATGATCAGAGATCACGATGTTATCATAAAAGCAGTTTTGAATCTTGGACCTTAATTCTGTGGAAATCAAAAAATAATCAATACGTGAGAATGTCTTGTAGGTACTGGAATAACAAGAATAGGCTTTAACTTGTGGTTTCATTTCTCTCCATATATCTAACAATCTCAATTCTTTCATAAAATGATTAATAGTCATCCTACATCCAATGTGCGTACAATCCAGTCCTGTTGATCTATCCACACCTGGATTCAATGTACAATTAAAATCCCCTGCTATTATATGTTGCCCTGTAAGTGATGATAAGATGAGAAATAAATTAGCAAAGAACTTCTGATCATCTATATTGGGACCATATAAGTTCACAAGATTTATATTTTCTAATAGCAAAGAACCTTGAATGATTACATATCTTCCAAATTTGTCTCCAATTACATTTTTCACTTGAAAAGGAACTGATTTATGTATGAGAGTCATAACTCCCCTGGCTCGGGATGAAAATGAAGAGGTGAATACACTTCCCTGCCATCTACTCCTAATTCTTTTAACATCCTCCTCTATCAGATGAGTTTCTTGTAAAAACACAATTCTTGAACCCATGTCCTTTATTTTATTCATAACTTGTTTAAGTTTTTTTAAATTTTGTAGACCTCTGCAATTCCATGAAGTTAAATTAAGATTAACACTTTGGTCCATGATCAATAGAGAGTTTGGGATTACCTTGCAGTGTAAACATGCTCATACAGAGAAGCAAAAACATGAGTGGTTGAACATTCATCCTACAAACTACACACAAACAAATTTCCCCTTCCCACACTTGTGGCAAACCCCCCAAAATCAAAAGAAAAATTCTGTCTCCCGATATAGCCATCGACCGTTCCACACCCACGGGGAACAGCCTAAGCCACTCCTTCTTCATCCTCCCAATCACCCTAACTCTACTGCTTTTAATGACGTAACATTAACTCTCCTCTGTAGTTTTCCAACTTAACTCCAAAATTTTTAACAACTTTGTACATCATAGTTTTTTTTTGTTTGTTTGTTTGTTTTGTTTTTGTTTTGTTTTTTTAATATATAATACAATCTATATTTTGTAAACTTACTATTTACTTCAAGTCAGTCAGATGCCTGTGCAATTGCTTAATTATTCTACCTTATACGGTATTTTGTTCATGCTTAGCTCCCACCAGTCTCTTCTTCTTCTTGGATCTTCTTGATGAACTCCTGCGCCTCCTCTGGGGTCTTGAAGATGTGGGTTCTGCCCTCATACGTGGTCAGCAGTCTCGCAGGATAGATTACACCATGACGAATCCCAAGGTTGCGCAGCTCCTTACGTACGGGATCAAACTGCTTCCTCAATTGCTGGATTCCTGTGGCCAAATCTGGGTAGAACCGCACCTGCTGGTCCTGGTGTTTAATCTCTCCTTTTTTAGCTCGTGCAGCGTTGAAGATCTTCATCCTGTCTCTGTTGCTAAGAAACTTCATAATTAAGGTCCTCGGCGGTCCCTTATCTCTCCGTGGGCCAATACGATGTGCTTTTTCCAGAACCACTGCTGATTGCAACTCCTCGCTGCCCAGCACCTCCGGAATCCACTTTTCCAGAAAGGAACATACGTCCCGACCTTCTGATTCCTCTGGAAGACCCACCAGCCTCAAATTATTCTGTCTCGACCGAGATTCCAAATCCAAAATATTATCTTCCAGAGATTTATTTTTTTTTCCAAAGTGCGCACCTTTAATTGAAGACGGGTGACGTCATCTTCAGCACTAGCGAGACGGAGCTCCATCTGCGCCGTTCGTTCTACACAGTCACCCAATTCCTTTCTTATTCCTTCCAACGCTGTCATAATCCCATCAAATCTAGAGGAAAAGTCCGCTCTCATTGAACTCATGGCTGCCATCAGCGCATCTGCGCCATTCCCCGCAGAAATCGCAGCGTTGCCAGCCTCCTCCGCCATATATGGAGTTTTGTTTGCTGCGTCACAGACCTGAAAGTCCGTTAATTTGGACTGTTTCGGCGGCTCGCTTTTTCCTTTTCCTGGTTTTCCAGCCTTAGGCTTCGCCGACATATCCTCGCCCAAATGCTGGGATACGTTCTGTCCCAAATGAGAGAGTTATTTGACGATTTTTTTTTTCCAGGAGCAGAGCAGAGCGAGACACGTCCGTCCTACGTGGCAGCCATAACCGGAAGTCGGATTTAGTTTTATTTATTTTATATCCTGATATTTCCCCAAAGTTCTTGATTAAATTTAACAAGGACGGAATTGATTTTTTAAAATTCGACATAAACAAAATTATGTCATCGGCATACAGGGAGATTTTATGTTCTGTTGGTCCTACTTTAATTCCATATATTTGTGGATGTAAACGTACTGCCCTCGCTAAAGGTTCAATTGCCATAGTAAACAGTAAAGGTGAAAGTGGACAGCCTTGTCGACACCCTCTTTTGATTTTTATTGATTTTGAGATATTGCTGTTTGTTAGGATTTCTGCTGTAGCATTATTGTATATTATCTGAACCCATTTTATGAAATTATTTCCAAGTCCAAACCTTTGTAGGACTTCAAAAAGAAAGGGCCATTCGACCCTATCAAAGGCCTTTTCGGCATCCAATGATAGGAGAGCTGTATCCGGTGCTTCTTTATTAGAATAAATAATGTTAAATAGTCTTCTTACATTATGGAAGCCTTGTCTTCCCATTATAAAGCCATTCTGATCTCAGTTAATAATATTTGGTAATATTTCTTGTAGTCGTCTCGCTAAAATTTTACAGATTATCTTAAGATCAGCATTTAATAGGCTTATTGGTCTCATGTTTTCACATTTATTAGAGGGTTTACCTGGTTTTGGCAACAGTATAATTAAGGCATTATTCATGTATGGTGGTAAATTATTATTTTGAAATGCTTCTAAAACCATTTCCAAAAGTGGTTTTATTAATTTATTCTTAAATTTTTTATAGAGGTCAACTGGAAGACCATCTGGTCCTGCACTTTTTCCTGATTTCATATTATCAATGGCTAGCCCAACTTCTTCTTGACTAATTTTAGACTCCAGTATCTCCCTGTTTTCATTTGGAATACACGGCATAGATAATCCATCCAAAAACCCATTTAGTTTTGTTAAGTCAGTTTCACTTTTTGTATCATATAATTTTTCATAATAATCTCTAAAGGCACTATTAATTTCTAAAGGATCTACAACTGCCTGTCCGTTACTTATAATACTGGTAATTGGTGTTTTAAATTCTAATTGTTTAATCTGCCATGCCAATAATTTCCCTGATTTTTCACCTTGTTCATAAAAAGTTTGCTTCAATCTTAGAAGACTCGAGGCAGCTCTATTCGCTGATTTTTTGTCATATTCAGCTCTCAGAATCAGTAATTCGTTCTCTAACTTTGGGTTACTTCCTGCATACACTTTTTCTTGAAGAATTTTTATTTTACGTTCCAATTGGACTCTCTCCTCTCGAGTCTTCTTAGATTTTGAACCTGTATAACTAATAATATGCCCCCTAATAAAAGCTTTGAAAGCCTCCCACTTTATACATGCTGATGTTTGTGTAGTATTGATATCAAAGAACTCATTTATCTGTTTTTCTATGTACTTAACAAATTCCTCATCCTGAAGCCATTTATGCTGAAATTGCCACCTACCTGGATCCTTTGTCAATTTCTTATCTACATATATTAGACAGCAGGGTGCATGATCAGATATCACGATGTTATCATAGAAACAGTTTTGAATCTTGGACCTTAATTCTGTGGAGATCAAAAAATAGTCAATACGTGAGAATGTCTTGTAGGTATTAGAATAACAAGAATAGGCTTTGACTTGTGGTTTCATTTCTCTCCATATATCTAGCAATCTCAGTTCTTTCATAAAATGGTTAATGGTCATCCTGCATCCATTGTGCGTACAATCCAGTCCTGTTGATCTATCTATACTGGGATTCAATGTACAATTAAAATCCCCTGCTATTATATGTTGCCCTGTAAGTGATGATAAAGTAAAAAATAAATTAGCGAAGAAGTTTTGATCATCTATATTGGGACCGTATAAGTTCACCAGATTTATATTTTCTAATAACAAAGATCCTTGGATGATTAGATATCTTCCTAATTTGTCTCCGATTACATTTTTCACTTGAAATGGGACTGTTTTATGTATGAGAGTCATAACTCCCCTGGCTCGGGATGAAAATGATGAGGTGAACACATTTCCCTGCCATCTTCTCCTAATTCTTTTTACATCCTCCTCTATTAGATGAGTTTCTTGTAAAAACACAATTTTTGAACCTATGTCTTTTATTTTATTCATAACTTGTTTAAGTTTTTTAGATTTTGTAGACCTCTGCAATTCCATGAAGTTAAATTAAGATTGACGCTTTGGTCTATTATCAATAAGGAGTTTGAGATTACCTTGCAATATAAACATGCTCATACAGAGAAGCAAAAACATGGATGGTTGAACATTCATCCTACAAACTACACAAAAACAAATTCCCTTTCCCCACATTCGTGGTAATCCCCCCAAAATCAAAAAAAAATTCTGTCTCCCGTTATAGCAAGTGACTGTTCCACACCTGCGAGGATCAGTCAAACCACTCTCTCTTTCTCCTCTCAATCACCCTGACTCTACTACTTTTTTAATGACATGACATTAACTCTCTTCTGTAGTTTTTCCAACATAACTCCAAAATTTTTTAGCAACTTTGTACATCATAGCTTTTTTTTTTTATATATATATAATACAATCTATATTTTGTAGACATGCTATATGCTTCAGATCAATCAGATGCCTGTGCAAATGCTTAAATATTCTACCTTTATATCTTGTTCATGCTTCTTGCTTAGCTCCCACCAGTCTCTTGCTGGATCTGCTTGATAAGCTCCTGCGCCTCCTGAGGGGTCTTGAAGATATGGGTTCTCCCTTTATATTCACATGGGTGTATCTATGGAAAAGAGGAGATGGAATTAATAAGTGTTCACTTCTTCCTTTCGAACAGTGTATACTGTTACTTTATTGCATTTGCCATTTGCTTGTTTTTGTTATATTTTTGTGTTCGAAATAAACTATCTATCTATCTATCTATATGTGACCAACAATCTTGCCGGATGAATCACTCCATGACAGATCCCGAGGTTGCGCAGCTCTTTACGGGCGGGGTCAAACTGTTTCCTTAATTGTTGAATTCCTGTGGCCAAATCTGGGTAGAACCGCACCTGTTGATCCTGGTATTTAATTTCTCCTTTAGCTCGCGCCACGTTGGTGACCGTCATCTTGTCTCTGTAGCTGAAGAACTTCATAATCAGCGTCCTCGGTGGTGTCTTATTATCTCTCGGTGGGCCGATTCGGTGAGCGCTCTCTAAGACAACCGATGACTGCAGATCCGCGTTGTTCAGCGCTTCTGGAATCCACTTTTCCAAAAAGGAACATGTATCCCATCCCTCCGCTCCCTCCGGGAGGCCTACCAGCCTCACATTATTCCATCGCGACCGGGATTCTAAGTCCAGGACATTATCTTCCAGACATTTATTTTTTAATTCCAATGTTTGCATCTTTAATTGTAGGCTGGTGACGTCATCTTCAGCGCTTGAGATTCGAAGCTCTGCCTGCGATACTCGTTCCATACAGTCGCTTATTTCTTTTCTCATTCCTTCTATCGCTGCTATAATCTCATCAAATTTAGACGAGAAGTCTGCTCTCATGGAGCTGATGGCAGCAAGTACCGCACTCGTGCCCTCCTCAGCAGTCACCGCTCCGCCGCTAGCTTCCTCCGCCATAGTCTCTGGAGATTTTCCTGCTTTGTCACAAGCGTGGAAGTCTGTTAGCTTGGATTGTTTTAACGAATCACTTTTTCCTCCGCCCAATTTCCCAGCCTTGGTCTTTACCATATCCGCGCCTAAACGCTGGGATAGGTTTTTGTTCCAATTGAGAGAGTTTTTGCCTACTTTTTACTTTTAGGAGCAGAGCAGTGTGAAACACGTCTTCCTACGTGGCTGCCATAACCGGAAGTCCACATTGAAGGATTTTTAATGAATTAATTGGTAAATTCCTCGGTAAAATAAGTATTTGGTCACCTACAAACAAGCAAGATTTCTGGCTCTCACAGACCTGTACCTTCTTCTTTAAGAGGCTCCTCTGTCCTCCACTCGTTACCTGTATTAATGGCACCTGTTTGAACTTGTTATCAGTATAAAAGACACCTATCCACAACCTCAAACAGTCAGACTCCAAACTCCACTATGGCCAAGACCAAAGAGCTGTCAAAGGACACCAGAAACAAAATTGTAGACCTGCACCAGGTTGGGAAGACTGAATCTGCAATAGGTAAGCAGCTTGGTGTGAAGAAATCAACTGTGGGAGCAATTATTAGAAAATGGAAGACATACAAGACCACTGATAATCTCCCTCGATCTGGGGCTTCACGCAAGATCTCACCCCGTGGGGTCAAAATGATCATGAGAACGGTGAGCAAAAATCCCAGAAGCACACGGGGGGACCTAGTGAATGACCTGCAGAGAGCTGGGACCAAAGTAACAAAGGTTACCATCAGTAACACATTACGCTGCCAGGGACTCAAATCCTGCAGTGCCAGACGTGTCCCCCTGCTTAAGCCAGTACACGTCCAGGCCCGTCTGAAGTTTGCTAGAGAGCATTTGGATGATCCAGAAGAGGATTGGGAGAATGTCATATGGTCAGATGAAACCATAATAGAACTTTTTGGTAAAAACTCAACTTGTCGTGTTTGGAGGAGAAAGAACACCACACCTACTGTGAAGCATGGAGGTGGAAACATCATGCTTTGGGGTTTAGCACCTTGAGAGAGCCAGATTATTTAGCATCTCAGACAAGAGACAGTGGATAAACATGGGAGAACAATGGGCAGGAGGTTCCTGGTGAGATAGCAGGAAGGAGTCAAGGACGAAGGGGGTTGAATGCAGTGCGATGCAAATGTCATGTTGTGTGTGGAGAAATGCCATGAAACTTAAGAGGAGAGTGCCTGCTTAAATGTTCAGTCTGTTCTTTGCTTGTGAGTTGTGAGTGTGTAATAAATCGTCTGAAATGAATCTGCCTCTTCATTTACACACTCCACACTGGTGACCCAAGACGTATTATGGAACACGAGGCAAGATCCCCGGAGCCGGCCCGGTCAGGAAGCTACAGCGAGGCGGCAGCCATCCCACAGACAGCCCGGACTGGAACCCCCAGCCACGCGTGTGCGGTGTCAGTCAAGCTACCGGATTTCTGGCAGCACAACCCGCGCTCTTGGTTCCACCTCACCGAGGCCCAGTTTGCCCTCCGGGGAGTAACGGCAGACGATACCAGATTCTACCATGTGGTCGCAGCGCTCGATGCCCGCACAGCTCAGCAGGTAGCGAGCCTGCTCGATCAGCCACCAGCCAGCAGCAAATACGAGGCGCTCAAGGCTGCGCTCATCCAGCGCTACACGCTCTCGGACTGTGAAAGAGCGGAGAGGCTCCTGACGCGGACCGAGTTAGGAGATGGTTCGGCCGTAGACCTGATGGAGAAGATGCTGGCTTTAATGGGCACGGACGACGGGCACTTTCTGTTTGCCCACCTCTTCCTCCGGAACCTTTCGACAGTGGCGAGAGCGGCTCTGGCCAATTCGCCATGGCTGGCCGCGCGCGACTACCGTGCGCTAGCCCAGGAGGCAGACCGGATCATCATCACCACCAGGGCGATCACAGTTAACGCGGCAGCGGCGGAGCCCAGCAAGACGACCAGAGGAGGCGAGGAGCCACCGACGGTAGCAGCAGCGGGGACCAAGGAGCACCAGAGAGACACGCTCTGTTTCTACCACCGCCGCTTTGGAGAGAAGGCACGCAGATGTGCGCCACCGTGCCAATTCAAGCGCTCGGGAAACGCCAAGGCCAGGGGTCGGTAGCAACTGCGACCCTCGGTGAAGAGAACAAGCTGCTCTACTTCACAGATGCACGCTCGGGGAGGCGTTTCCTCGTGGACACCGGAGCCCAGAAGAGCTTCATCCTGCCGACCTACGCTGACCGGCTGGCAGGACCTAGCGGCCCCGAGATGTTGGCAGTAAACAGCTCGGATATTAAGACTTTTGGTAAGAGGACTCTGCTCTTATCTCTACACGGCCGTACATATGAGTGGACTTTTGTTGTAGCAGCACTACTACAATCAGCCCCCATATCCTGGGGGCTGATTTTCTGTGTGCACATGGTTTACTGGTTGATGTTGCTAACAGGTGCCTGGTTATTGCACTGTCCTTTGACTCTCTCCCCTGTATAGCTCGAGTGACCCAGCCAACAGCACAAGCCAACGTCACAGCTACAGGCGGTAAGTTCCACACACTGCTCACTCAGTTCCCAGCACTCACGGTCCCGACGTTTTCCACGGCCATCGCTAAACACGGGGTGGAGCACTTTATCACCACCACCGGGCCGCCCGTTTTTGCAAGACCTCGGTGCTTGGACGCAGCTAAACTGGCCATAGCGCGTGAGGAGTTCGCCAACCTGGAAAGGTTGGGCATCATCAGGCGCTCGAACAGCCCATGGGCATCCCCGCTACACATGGTCCCTAAGGCTGAGGGATCGTGGCGACCGTGCGGGGATTTCCGCAGGTTGAACAACGCCACAGCGCACGACTGCTACCCAATTCCCCACATACAGGATTTTTTCGTTCACCTTGCCGGAGCACGCATTTTTTCCAAAATAGACCTGGTCCGCGGTTACCACCAAGTCCCAGTGCGCGCGGAGGACATACCCAAAACAGCGGTAATAACTCTGTTCGGTCTATTCGAGTTCCTGCGCATGACATTCGGGTTAAAAGGAGCGACACAGACGTTCCAGCGCATGATGGATGCAGTGCTGCGCGATCTCCCGTTTGTGTTCGTCTACCTGGACAATATCCTGGTAGCCAGTGCGTCCGAAGACAAACACGAAACCCACCTCACGACAGTTTTCCGGAGGTTGGAGGAGCACGGGTTAATAATCAACCCGGTGAAATGCCAGTTCGGCGTGATGGAGAATGATTTTTTGGGGCACCGCGTCTCTCCGGAAGGAGCGATCCCGCTGCCCGACAAGGTGCGCGCCATGGTGGATTTTCCCCGGCCTCAGACAGTCAGGGCGCTGCAGGAATTTTTGGGAATGGTGAACTTTTATAACCGTTTCCTTCCCCACGCGGCGCAGCTCATGCAACCATTGTACGCCGCGCTCAAGAAACAGAAACCCGCGGATAGGGTCGAATGGACCCCGGAGCGAGAGCGGGCGTTCTCGGAAGTTAAGGCAGCCCTGGCAAACGCCGCACTGCTGGCACATCCGGACCCGGCGGCCCGCATAGCGCTCACCACCGATGCTTCAGACGTGGCCATAGGGGCTGTCATGGAGCAGCGCATCGCCGGGGCTTGGCAGCCGCTCGCCTTTTTCAGCAGAACTTTGCGTGACAGCGAACGTAAATACAGCGCGTTTGACAGAGAGTTGTTGGCTCTCCACCTGGCCATACGCCACTTTCAGTTCTGGCTGGAAGGACGCAGCTTCACCGCGTTCGTGGACAACAAGCCGCTAACATTCGCGATGGCCAAGGTTTCAGAACCGTGGTCGGGCCAGCAGCAGAGACAGCTGGCCGCGATCTCAGAGTTTACTACCGATATTCAGCATGTGTCAGGTAAACTAAATGTGGTGGCGGACTGCCTCTCACACGCCGTGGTGGCCCCGGTCTGCGTGGGGATAGATTACGCAGCCATGGCCGCGGAGCAGATTAGCGATGCAGACGTGCACGCGCTCCAGTCTGGACCAACAGGGTTAAGGCTGGAGAGCAGGGTGCTGCAAGAGGGCGCCCCCCTCCCCAATCTGCGATGTCTCCATGGGTCGCCCTCGTCCGGTGGTCCCGGTCGCGTGGCGCCACCGCGGGTTTGAGTCGGTTCACACTCTGGCGCACCCAGGAGTGCGTGCGTCGGTCAAAATGGTGGGAGAGAAGTTTGTGTGGCCGAGCCTACGCAAACAAGTGAAAGAGTGGGCTGCAGCCTGCGTGGCGTGCCAACGAGCCAAGGTACACAGACACACGAAGGCTCCCTTGGAGCCGTTTCGTATCCCGGCTAAGAGGTTCGACCATGTTCACGTGGACCTCGTGGGCCCCCTCCCGCCATCTCAGGGGTGCACGCACCTCCTGACAGTGGTGGACCGCACCACGCGCTGGCCAGAAGCAGTCCCGCTGGCGGCAACCACATCCACAGACGTAGCGCGCGCTTTTTTAACAGCATGGGTGGCGCGTTTTGGAGTCCCGTCGGACATTACGTCCGACAGGGGCCCTCAATTTGTTTCCGAACTCTGGTCCGCGATGGCCCGCAGCCTGGGTGTTACAATTCACCGCACACCCGCGTACAACCCACAGGCCAATGGGTTATGCGAGCGTTTTCATAGATCACTGAAAGCAGCACTCAGGGCTTCATTGACGGATGCAAATTGGGTAGACAGGCTGCTGTGGGTTTTATTGGGGTTGCGCTCCGCGCCGAAAGAGGATCTGGAAGCTTCCCCGGCAGAGCTCGTTTTTTCGCAGCCCCTACGGCTGCCCGGGGAATTTCTGCCAGATAATCCCGCACCGGACAGCTCCCCGTCTCAGCTTTTGCAGCATAGCGCAAACACAGGCACGCTGCCGGGCCCTGCCCACCACAGTTTTCCGCGTGTTTTTGTGCCTAAAACTTTGAAGAGCGCGGAATTCGTGTTTGTCAGACACAACGCCCACCGCCCTCCATTGCGCCCACCCTATGATGGACCGTTCAGAGTGTTGAAAACAGGGGATAAGCATTTTTTGCTAGACTTGGGGGTAGGCGGGAAAAAATTGGCATAGACAGACTCAAACCCGCTTTTGTTGTGGCGGCCGAGCAAGTGCTGTTGGCTAGGGCCCCTCGGCGTGGAAGACCCCCACAGAGAGAGCCCCAGGGAAACGATTCATCAGAGCAGCCACACGGACAGACCGAAGTGCGCCTCCCCCCCCCAGCCACAGCCCACCCGCAGTCAGACACACTCCCAGCAGCCCCCCACCGGCACAGCAGCGCCACAGAGGCGGTAATGAATGAATAAGGTTTATTGTCAATACTACCATACGTGCAATACATACAGGAGAATTGAAATTTGACTTGACATTGGGCGCGCCCTTGTAAGCGCATCCCATAGCCGGGGCAGCCCGAAGGCGCCAGTCGAACGGGGGGGGGGGGGGGGGGGGGGGGGGGTAAAGAGGGGGAGGGGGGAGGGTAGGGAAAACACAATAGGCAGAGAGAAAAAAGCATTGTTGATCAAAATAAAGCTCATTTTATGACCAAAACTGTGATTACAAGAAAAAAAACTCTCAATGCACAATTAGCAGACAATAGATCACACAATGACAAAGCAGTACAGAGAGAGTGTGAGTGTGTGTGTGTGTGTCAATGTATGTTGTTCATGTAATGTTGTATGCAGTGTGTGGTGTGGGTGTGTCAGTTGCTAGTGAACAGCAGAGTGCGCCTCCTGGCAGTGGATGGATGTTGAGCATGTGATCTGTAGCAGTCCAGAGTCTCTCTCTCTTGCTTGCAGAAGACACATGGTAACACTGTCCCTGAAGAGTCCAGTCTGTTGAAACAACAGCAATTGTTTGTCGATGTTTGGGTTAAAGCCAGCCGCTACTCCTGCCTTATCTTCATCGAGGAGGAATGTAAGCAGGGCACCGAAAAAAACAAGGTCAAATCTGCACAGTACACACAGAGAATAGAATTTTCCTCTCTCATGCGTTTCTGCGCTTCATAATTTCCATATACAGGCTTAAAAAACATTCATGGAGAGCACAAGCGACTCGCAAGATGTATTCCACCACCATCTGAATCAGTTACCATTCAGTTCACCATGCCGCTGTTCGTGCCCTCCCCAACTGGTCGAATTTGGTGAAGGAGCTTGCCTGGGTCCGCGTTGAACAGCTCCTTTACCATCCACAATTTCTGATACATCAGGAGCTCCAAAGCCAAAAAAGTCCTGTGATCATAGCCAATAGATGTCTTCTGCTCCAATCTTGACACATGCATCCCAATGTTCATGAGTCTTCCCCTTGGGTCCCCCCTTGACCCGATCTTCTTTTAAAGTGGTGACAATCACATTTAAGCCGCTTTCCAGATCCATAATTTCCGTTTAGATTAGGATTCAGCAGAAGAAGAGCGACTAAACAGACAAAAACGCAACATTGCAAGCTGGGATCAGAAGGGAGAGGATTGAGGGAGAGAGAGGAGGAAGAAAGGCGTCTGCTCTCTCTGAGTGCCGGAAGGAGAACCCCAGTTACAGCAGATACGGGAGGAGATGGAAGCCCAAACAGCATGTGGACTGATATTCTATTGTTCTATCACAGCATGTGGACTGTTATTCTATTGTTCTATCTAAGATGCTGGGGGAGAGTTTAGCACCTTGAGAGAGCCAGATTATTTAGCATCTCAGACAAGAGACAGTGGATAAACATGGGAGAACAATGGGCAGGAGGTTCCTGGTGAGATAGCAGGAAGGAGTCAAGGACGAAGGGGGTTGAATGCAGTGTGATGCAAATGTCATGTTGTGTGTGGAGAAATGTCATGAAACTTAAGAGGAGAGTGCCTGCTTAAATGTTCAGTCTGTTCTTTGCTTGTGAGTTGTGAGTGTGTAATAAATCATCTGAAACGAATCTGCCTGTTCATTTACACACTCCACAGGGGCTGTTTTTCTGCAAAGGGACCAGGACAACTGATCCGTGTAAAGGAAAGAATGAATGGGGCCATGTATCGTGAGATTTTGAGTGAAAACCTCCTTCCATCAGCAAGGGCATTGAAGATGAAACGTGGCTGGGTCTTTCAGCATGACAATGATCCCAAACACACCGCCCGGGCAATGAAGGAGTGGCTTCGTAAGAAGCATTTCAAGGTCCTGGAGTGGCCTAGCCAGTCTCTAGATCTCAACCCCATAGAAAATCTTTGGAGGGAGTTGAAAGTCCGTGTTGCCCAGCGACAGCCCCAAAACATCACTGCTCTAGAGGAGATGTGCATGGAGGAATGGGCCAAAATACCAGCAACAGTGTGTGAAAACCTTGTGAAGACTTACAGAAAACGTTTGACCTCTGTCATTGCCAACAAATGGTATATAACAAAGTATTGAGATGAACTTTTGTTATTGACCAAATACAGTACTTATTTTACTGAGGAATTTACCAATTAATTCATTAAAAATCCTTCAGTGTGATTTTCTGTATTTTTTTTTCTCATTTTGTCTCTCATAGTTGAGGTATACCTATGATGAAAATTGGAGACCTCTCTCATCTTTTAAGTGGGAGAACTTGCACAATTGGTGGCTGACTAAATACTTTTTTGCCCCACTGTATTTACATAACTATTAAGACTTTTTAATATAACACCTTAAATTTCTTATGTACACCCCATTACTTTTAAATCTGTGGGATATGTCCGTACTGATTATTTGTAGCCAACTGGGAGCCAATATACTGTTGAGCATTATTACTTGATTAATGGAAAAATAAAACTAATGTTTTAAAATGAGACATTGGTACTCCAAAATGGAAAAACAGAGGTCTAAAAATTTTCAAGGCACTGTACTTGCATATGACCAGGCAATGAATTTATCCTTAAGACTTGTTTTCCCTGAATCTCCCTACCAGAGCTTCTGCCTTCGTCTTATTGATGAACTGTTCCTCTTCTTGGTGTACCTGTCCCTGGGTCTGAAGGAGAAAGATCTGGGTGATCGTTTCAGCCTTCATCAGTCAACAGTCAGCAGGATTATCAATACTTGGGTAAATTTTCTGTACACCATATAGGGTGCTGTTGGAATATGGATGTCTCCAGAGACCATCAGAGCCGCAATGCCAAGTGTGTTTGGCAAGTACTCTTTGACACCCAAGTCATACTTGACTGTACAGAGTTGAGATGCCAAACCCCCTCTACTTTACTCTTACAGAGTGAGATGTTATCACATTATAAACCCCACACAACCATGAAAGGACTGATAGATGTGTCACCACATGGTGCTGTTACTTTTGTGTCCCCATTGTATTCTGGCTCTGTAAGTGACAAAGAATTGTTCAGGCAATCTGGCATTATCCCTCTTGTGGATAAAGACGTGGCTGTAATGGTGGACAAGGGATTCATAATCAATGACTTGGTGCCCTGCAAAATTTACAGACCACCTTCTCTCAGTAAAAGGTCCCAGCTGTCTCAAGATGAAGTGCTGATGACTCAGAACATTGCACAGTTAAGGATACATGTGGAGAGAACAATCAGGCGCATCAAAGAGAATAAACTGTTTGACTCCATTGCTGGCAGTATCAACCAGCTTTTTGCAGTAGCCTGCCTCCTCACAAACTCAGAATAAGCCACTGGTCAAGGCTTGGGCCAAAGAACATATGTGTTAATCTGGATATATACACATTGAAAGACCTATTACTGTACAACAGTTTTAAGCCGCCATCAGATTTGCAGTTTTAAAAAAGTTTCATTGACCATCTACATATAGTTCCCTTCATTATAATACAACTAGAAAACAGAGGGAACATCTTTCCAAAGTTGTATATAGTTAAAGAAGTGGCTTCTTCAAGACAAAGTTGATGCTTAGTGTCAACCTTTATATGTCTTGAAATCTGTTGGCCAAATGAGATTAGATTTACTGTACATATTTGTAACGGCAGCAGCTGTGTTTGTTTGATCCATGCGAGAAACATGGCAATTCTTGTGACTGTTGTAATTTCCCCGCTATATATGTCAACAGTGACATCCTTTCTAGTATTTGACCTTTGGTTGTACAGCAATGCCTCCCAAAGATTTGTTTTGGCAGGTATATATATTCACAGCCTGGCTCTGTGTGCCAGTCAAAAGTTGTTTACTTTGTGTCTGGGGGAACCCCCAACCCGGAAATGACCTTTGACCTCTGGGGAATCCCTTGGGAACTCCCTACCTTTTATTTATTTATTCCCTCCATATTTTCTTTTAAAACCTAGGTTTGGACATTTGTCCTTTGAGATTTAAGAATTATTGAAATAATTTGCCATCAAAAATACATGAAGTATAAGTATTATTCACAACAGGAAGTAGACGATTTGAGACTTCCTGTCCAGCAGCATATGGCAACGGACAGATTGAGCATGGCTGGCTAAAACAAAATCCAAGCCATCCAGCGGTTTACCTCAGCCCAGGTAGGGTGAAACTGTCATAATGATGAAATAATCCCTCATATCCAATTATCTACCCGATATTTTGTGGATTGTTTGAGAGATGATGATATTTTTGAAGTTTGTTGAAGCGTGACTAGACCATGTGACTGTCAGTAGTAATCCATGCCTATGTAACCTTTCACCTAGTCTCCATGCATGTGCGAAAAACTGTAATAGTTGTGAAAAAGTAATTTTTGAAGCTTCATTCTGTGAATAGGGATGTATTTTTGACTTGAAGTAAATGCAGTATTATTCTGGTCAGTCACTGCTACAATTCCCGGCCTGCAGGGCCTTGGTAGCTTTTAGAAGTGCAAATTTGGCAATCCTTCATTATTTACTGGATGCCTAGTTCTAGTCAATTTTATTGTTATGTTTTTGAATTGACATCTTGACTTTAAATTAGCTGAAATACCAATTTACAAGGTATTTATTCCGGGCTATTAATTGCAGACAAAATGTGAGAGCCTGCAAGGAATTTCTGCCCTCGGAAGGCTGCGACCCGGCAAAGTGATTAGTGAAATGTTTAACTCTGTTGAAGCTTAATGATGGTTGTTTGAATATGCACATGTCCAAAGAATAGAAACTTTTTGTGTATGTTTTTAATATGAAAATCTGATGTGCACAAGCCATACAATTTTAAATGTGGATTTGATAATCTGTTGTATTTGTTTACAGTAAATGCTGCATAATTTTTGCTGGTAGCTTTCTTGCAACAACTCAGTAAACCCAAAAAATCTATCAATTTGAGATCATAAATGTTTACATTTGTGTGTATGCAGTATGATTTAATTTCTGTAACACTAGAATTTTGTGTCCACAGCTAAAATAATGTTTCTTGTGTTTTGATATGTTTCAGTCTTTACGGTGTTTGATGCATTAAAGTCAAAAGCAAGGACATTAAAGATGTGTCAAACATCAGTTATTGCACACCAAAATGCAGCTCATAATCCGGGGCCGGGACAATATTCAAACGGTGTTCTGTTTTCTTGTATTGCTTTGTTTCTATGTAAAGTGCCCTGAGATAATTTATTTAGTAATGCAAATAGTATGAAATGTAGCATCACATCTCACATAATTTTGACTTTAAATTGTTTAAAAAAAATCAAAATGACAGCTGTTATTTTCTGTTATTATCCATCCATCCATCCATCTTCTACCGCTTTTCCGGACGTCCGGGTCGCGGAGGCAGCAGTTCAAGCAGAGAAGCCCAGACTTCCCTCTCCCCCACCACCTGCTCCAGCTCTTCAGAGAGGATACCAAGGCGTTCCCAGACCAGCTGGGAGACATAGTCTCTCCACCGAGTCCTGGGTCTGCCCCGGGGTCTCCTCCCAGTGGGATGTGCCCGAAACACCTCAAGTGGGAGGCGTCCAGGAGGCATCTTAATCAGATGCCCATACCACCTCAACTGACTCCTTTCAATGTGGAGGAGCAGCGGTTCTACTCTGAGCCTCTCCCAGATGCCTGAGCTCCTCACCCTATCTCTGAGGGTGAGTCAAGCAATCCTACGGAGAAAGCTCATTTCAGCCGCTTGTATTCGCGATCTTGTTCTTTCGGTCATTACCCAAAGCCCGTGGCCATAGGTGAGAGTAGGAACGTAGATTGACTGGTAAATCGACAGCTTTGCCTTAGAACTCAGCTCCCTCTTCACCACAACAGACCGGTACAACGTCTGCATCACTGCAGATGCTGCTTCGATCCGTCTGTCAATCTCTCGCTCCATTTTCCCCTCACTCGTGAATAAGACCCCAAGATACTTAAACTCCTCCACTTGGGGCAGGAGCCTGTCCCCAACCCGGAGAGGACAATCCACCTTTTTCCAGCTGAAGACCATGGACTCGGACTTGGAGGTGCTGATTATCATCCCAGCCGCTTCACACTCAGCGGCAAATCGTCCCAGCAAGAGCTGTAGGTCATTGCTGGATGAAGCCAACAGGACAACATCATCTGCAAACAACAGAGATGAGGTCCTGTGGTCACCAAGCATGACACCCTCCATTCCCTGGCTGCACCTAGAAGTCCTGTCCATAAAAATTATGAACAGGATCGGTGACCGATCCTGTTTCTGTTATTATCTAAAATTAAATAACACAAGCAAAACTATTAACCAACAACTATTGAGGCATAAGTCTAACCTGTGTATTTGCCAAGATGTACAATCGAATGATATGAACAGAATAAGAAGTGCCCTGGATATAAAGCTAACGAGAAACCAGAATGGCTTTAGAACCAAACGTACAACAGTCACCCAGATTCTGGCACTAAGAAGAGTCGTGGAAGGGGCGAAAGCCAACAACCTACCAGCAGTGTTGACCTTCATCGACTTCAAGAAGGCATTTGATTCAATCCACCAGGGTAAAATGATGAAAATATTAAGGGCATATGGAATTTCACCAAGACTGGTTCAGGCCATAGAAGCCATGTACAAGGATGCCAGAGCAAGAATAATAACCCCTGATGGTGAAACAGAGCTGTTTAATATCACAGCGGGTGTGCTACAAGAGGATACACTAGCTCCCTTCCTCTTCATCATACTCCTTGACTATGCTCTAAGAAAAGCCATGGAGGGAAGGGAAGAGGAACTGGGATTCACCATCCATCCCAGAAGATCATCAAGATTCCCCAAGGAAATACTAACTGACCTGGACTTCACAGATGACATAGCGCTGCTATCAGATCTGATAAGACAAGTCCAGGAACTACTAATTAGAGTAGAGGTTGAATGTAAAAAGGTTGGCCTCGGTATCAATGCCAAGAAAACAAAGTACCTGACTTACAACATCAGGGAAACAGGACCACTGAAAACAAAAGAGGGTACTGAGCTGGAAAAGAAAGAAGACTTCAAATACCTGGGTTCATGGATAGACAGCACGGAGAAAGACATAAAGACACAAAAAGCACAAGCATGGCATGCCTTGAACAAGATGAAGAATATATGGGAGTCAAGAATGTTGAGGAATCTAAAGATCAGATTCTTTCTGGCTACCATAGAGTCCATCTTGTTATATGGATGCGAAAGCTGGACAGTAACACCACAGATGGAACGCTCTCTAAATGATACCTACTGTGGCGGATGATAATATAAGGCAGCGAAGTGAGGGTTTTAAATAGGTTTATTATCATACCGCCATCACGGAGCTCGCTCCATAAGCGAGCCCGGAGGCTCTCCAGCAAAGTGTGCAGATGAGCAGTAGCAGAGTGAGAGAGAGATTTACAGAATAATGCAGCTTATATACCCAACTACAGACAATACATGAAAGGCATTCACAGCAGTAGGTATGGGCATTTGCATTTGAGAGACACACATAACAATAAGGAGATTGCTAGCCAGTATTCGCCTCTGCTCCAGAACTGCAGGACAAAAGAGGTTACAAGGCACATCAACATATTGTCATCAGTGTATAGACACAGTAAGGACAGGAAGCATGAACACAATGCATGAATGGCACATTAACATCACAGTAGTGAGCCGGAAAAAGCCAGAAGAAGCGGGGCTGCCTGTAGACATTAATGCACATGTTGCTGTGCCTGTAGACATTAATACACACATTGCTGTGCCTGCCCCAGTCTGTTGTGGGGGTTATCCCACACGCTCCCCCCCAGAGGGCTCGGCAGGCGGCCGAGGCCTCGATAGTCCGGCTTTGGCAGAGAGCAGGGAAAGCTCCTTGCAGGCGGAGGTGGAGGGGGGTAGGGGGTAGTAAATGCCGGCCCTGGGCGGCGAGATCGTCTGGGCCGCGCAAAAATTGCTTGTGGATCCGCGATGTCGAGGGGCTGTACCATTGAACGTGCGGAGGTCCACAAGAAGAAAAATTAGTCACTGGCTCCTCCCGCGATTAAATCCTGCAAGGATTAATAGTGGCCGTGAAGAAAAAGGAAGCGGCGAGGATAAACAGCGGCCATGAAGAAAAACAGGGGCGGCTGTAAGAAAAAAAACAAAAGCAAAGGGAGTTGGCGTGTTGACTTTAGGTGCGGGCACAACCTTAAAGCCTTCGGGGACCGCAGACTGCTGAATTCCTGTTGTGCGCCATGGCTAAGACCATAAGAAGATCCAGTGAGCAAGCTGCGTGCGTGCCTCAGGTGTACGAGCAACCCTGAAGGGCCTGTGTGCAGCGGCGAAGGAGGATGGGGGTCTGTAGAGCCGCATGCGTCCCGTGCGTGGTGCGCCGTCCTCGTAACTCCCCGGTGCGTGTGCCGGGCCTCTGTGTGTGGGTGGGCCAGCTGGAGAGGAGAACCAGGGTCAGGGAGCTTAATCATCCCTGTTCATTGTGTTGGAGCGGTGAAAGGAAGTAGACGATCTTTGTCCCTCAAGCTCGTGTAGATGCGTTGGAGCAGTGAGAGGGAGGAGACGATCTTTGTCACTCGCTCGGCCATGGTGCGTTCAGGTCCACGCGCTGCATCCTCCGTCGGCCATGGAGGACGCCGTCATGGAGAGAGGACAAGGTGCGTGCGCTCTCGTATGGAGAGAAGCTGTGAGAGCGGCCGGTCCAGCGTGGATGTGCCGATCTAGGCGTGCAGATCCCACCATGAAGTTTGCTGCGGCTTTCCCGGTCGTGGGTGATGTCCGGAGAGTTCCCTGAAGCAGAAGGGAGCTGCTGTGTTCGCTTGTAGTCGGAGCATCACCGCCGGGTGCTGCGTTCGCCGGCAGCATGTTTTTTTCAGCATCGGGTCACCAGTGTAGCTGTCCAGACCAGAAGGTTGCGTCGCACAAAGCGTGTGCATTCTCGGGGTCACCAGCGTAACTGTCCAGACCAGAAGGCTGCGTCGCACAAAACGTGTGCTTCCTCGGGGTCACCAGTGAGGCGAATGATAATATAAGGCAGCGAAGTGAGGGTTTTAAATAGGTTTATTATCATACCGCCATCACGGAGCTCGCTCCATGAGCGAGCCCGGAGGCTCTCCAGCAAAGTGTGCAGATGAGCAGTAGCAGAGTGAGAGAGAGATTTACAGAATAATGCAGCTTATATACCCAACTACAGACAATACATGAAAGGCATTCACAGCAGTAGGTATGGGCATTTGCATTTGAGAGACACACATAACAATAAGGAGATTGCTAGCCAGGATTCACCTCTGCTCCAGAACTGCAGGACAAAAGAGGTTACAAGGCACATCTACATATTGTCATCAGTGTATAGACACAGTAAGGACAGGAAGCATGAACACAATGCATGAATGGCACATTAACATCACAGTAGTGAGCCGGAAAAAGCCAGAAGAAGCGGGGCTGCCTGTAGACATTAATACACACGTTGCTGTGCCTGTAGACATTAATACACACATTGCTGTGCCTGCCCCAGTCTGTTGTGGGGGTTATCCCACACCTACACTTGAATGCTGAGGAAAGTGCTCAGTGTAAAATGGTGGATGCATACAACCAATACAGTGTTTTATGGTGACCTTACCCCAGTGGGGAACAAAATAGCAGCAAAGAGAATGCAACTTGCTGGACACTGCCACCACCACCCGGAAATGAGCACCCACAAACTAGTCCTGTGGCAACCAACCCGCGGTCAACGCACCAGAGGGAGACCACGACAAAGCTATGTGGAAGTCCTAAGGCAGGATGCAGGTGGAGTCACTGTAACGGAACTGGAACACTAATGGATGATAGAGAGGTTTGGAGGAAGCATGTGGTCTCTCGCCTAATGGCGACCAAGTAAGTAAGTAAACAGACTGAACAAACTGATCAAGAAAGCTAGCTCTGTCCTGGGGCAACGCCTTGACCCAGTGGAGGAGATGGGAGAGAGGATGGTGGCTAAACTGTCATCTCTGCTGGAGTCCGAGTCCCACCCTATGCAGGACATACTGAACGCACAATGCTCCGCACTGTGTGTTTATATATTTATATGTACATATGTATATTCGCTGCTCTTGTTTGTTTTTTTTTTTCTTGTCTTCTGATTGTTGCTCTGAGTGTTGCTATCCCTGTGCTGTTGCAATCCTGGAATTTCCCCATTGTGGGACTAATAAAGGCTTATCTTATCTTATCTTAAAACTATTAAAAACTCAACATAAGAAGAACTGTAAATGACATGATTTCACCAATAAACCTTTGTGGGGGAAAAACTGTCTATTCATTACAAATTGTACAGTATATTACCTACTTAAAGGATAATTATAGAACCATTAGATTAACATGCACCTTAATCTCAAATATATTGGACTACAGAAAACATGTTTATTACAGTAATCCATACAGTAAGTGCTTATCAAAGCTCACATCAAGGCTATGGTCTCATTTTAGAACATAAAACACTGAACATGTAAATGGTTCCCTTGTTTGAAGAATCTCAGCAATGTTCTTCAATGGAGTAATAGGCAATAGTGATGGAGTGTGTCATGTTCATTTGTTCTACTTTGTATAAAGTTTTCTGTATCTCATGAGCATGCTAAAAACTTGAAGCTAAACTAGAAATTCTGAAATGATTACAGTAGAAGTTTAGGCAAAAATATGTAAAAACAAGTTTACAGAAAACTTTAGAACTCTGATGTAACGCATCAAATGTGTTTTCCTCCTAATTTTTGAAATCCAATTTAATAATGTGTCATTTAATTTCTTCTCACAGTCACACTTCCATCTCAAGTCTCTGGCATCAATCAGTTACATCTTTTGGAAACTGAAAGATACTTCTGAATGTACACATGAAAGTAGAACTGGTTCACCCTCTCTCTGATGATTGTGGTTACCTTTGAGTTGACATGGATATGCTGCACTAGCATATCTTCCTAAGCACAAGTCACAAAGTCACACTACTGCATGCCAGTGATCAGCAATTGGCCCTGTACCTGCCAGTAGTAGGGGGTGGCTTTCATGGAGAGCCAAGGTGCCAGACTGCATTCGAAGGTATTTACAGTCAACATAGTTCTTCACATTTGGGCACTTAATCTCAACCAGTCCAAAATGTGGCTGGACACTTGGATCAAAAATCAAATCATCTGGGGATGCACCTAGCCAAGGAGCATCAGGATGGATAACAAGGCCACAGGGTGTATTGTTTACATTTTGTATCCTACAATAATCCATTACTGCCTCGTATTCCATGTCTGCACCTCTTTTCATCTCTGCAGTCTGCCTTGTACCTTTGAGGATTCTTTCAGCAAGAGATTCTGCAGAGCTCACTCCCCTCACAAAACACACTTCTCTAAAATGAGAAGATGTTATCCTACACTGACGAAGCTGATGTCACTCATGCACTGTTGCTTGGTCCCTTGTTGCCACCTCAGTCTTGTGAGCCATGTCCAGTGAGACATTGATGCTTTTAAGAAGAAAGTGCTCTTCCTCATTTCACACGCATACACATTCTGTTGGGGCAAGCCTGTAATCCACAAGCGGCAGCTGTGGGTAAGGTGGAGAATCTGGGTGCATCTTGACAGACTTGGATGGCAAAATGGGCTGCTGGTATGAGAGCACACTCCCCTTTTGTGCCAAACCAAAGGCTGTTTCAACAAGGGGCTTCTCTTCTCTGATGGCCATAGTTGCAGATAAAGGTTTCTCCATTATATCAAAGTCTTTGTATATGTCTGCAGTCTGTAGCAGGGTAAGGTCAAGTAGGTCCCCAACTACAGTGGGGCAAAAAAGTATTTAGTCAGCCACCAATTGTGCAAGTTCTCCCACTTAAAAGATGAGAGAGGTCTCCAATTTTCATCATAGGTATACCTCAACTATGAGAGACAAAATGAGAAAAAAAAAATCCAGAAAATCACATTGAAGGATTTTTAATGAATTAATTGGTAAATTCCTCAGTAAAATAAGTATTTGGTCACCTACAAACAAGCAAGATTTCTGGCTCTCACAGACCTGTAACTTCTTCTTTAAGAGGCTCCTCTGTCCTCCACTCGTTACCTGTATTAATGGCACCTGTTTGAACTCGTTATCAGTATAAAAGACACCTGTCCACAACCTCAAACAGTCAGACTCAAAACTCCACTATGGCCAAGACCAAAGAGCTGTCAAAGGATACCAGAAACAAAATTGTAGACCTGCACCAGGCTGGGAAGACTGAATCTGCAATAGGTAAGCAGCTTAGTGTGAAGACATCAACTGTGGGAGCAATTATTAGAAAATGGAAGACATACAAGACCACTGATAATCTCCCTCAATCTGGGGCTCCACGCAAGATCTCACCCCGTGGGGTCAAAATTATCACGAGAACAGTGAGCAAAAATCCCAGAACCACATGGGGGGACCTAGTGAATGCCCTGCAGAGAGCTGGGACCAAAGTAACAAAGGCTACATCAGAAACGCACTACGCCGCCAGGGACTCAAATCCTGCAGTGCCAGACGTGTCCCCTTGCTTAAGCCAGTACATGTCCAGGCCCGTCTGAAGTTTGCTAGAGAGCATTTGGATGATCCAGAAGAGGATTGGGAGAATGTCATATACTCAGATGAAACCAAAATACAACTTTTTGGTAAAAACTCAACTTGTCGTGTTTGGAGGAGAAAGAACACCATACCTACTGTGAAGCATGGGGGTGGAAACATCATACATTGGGGCTGTTTTTTTGCAAAGGGACCAGGACGACTGATCCGTGTAAAGGAAAGAATGAATGGGGCCATGTATCGTGAGATTTTGAGTGAAAACCTCCTTCCACCAGCAAGGGCATTGAAGATGAAACGTGGCTGGGTCTTTCAGCATGACAATGATCCCAAACACACCACCCGGGCAATGAAGGAGTGGCTTCGTAAGAAGCATTTCAAGGTCCTGGAGTGGCCTAGTCAGTCTCCAGATCTCAACCCCATAGAAAATCTTTGGAGGGAGTTGAAAGTCTGTGTTGCCCAGCGACAGCCCCAAAACATCACTGCTCTAGAGGAGATCTGCATGGAGGAATGGGCCAAAATACCAGCAACAGTGTGTGAAAACCTTGTGAAAACTTACAGAAAACGTTTGACCTCTGTCATTGCCAACAAAGGGTATTAAAGTATTGAGATGAACGTTTGTTATTGACCAAATACTTATTTTACTGAGGAATTTACCAATTAATTCATTAAAAATCCTTCAATGTGATTTTCTGGATTTTTTTTTTTCTCATTTTATCTCTCATAGTTGAGGTATACCTATGATGAAAAACTCTCCGGGGATCTGCAACAGTTGAGAAAAAATGAGTTCTACCGGGGAGGCTGCCAAATCCTCCTTAGGTGCAGAGCACAACCCTAAAAGAACCCAGGGCAGGCTGTTGACCCAATTTATGTCTGTGAGCGAAGCTCTGAGCGCTGCTATAAGCGAGCTGTGAAAACGCTCGCATAACCCGTTAGCCTGGGGGTTGTGCGTGATAGTGCGGTGAATTTTGACCCCCAGGCTCTGGGCCATAGCGGACTAGAATTCTGAAACGAATTGTGGACCCCTGTTGGACATGATGTCCGATGGAGATCCAAAACATGCAACCCAAGCCGACAAAAAAGCGCGAGCCACTTCTGTGGACGTGGTAGAAGCCAGCGGGACCACTTCAGGCTAGCAGGTGGTGCGGTCCACGATTGTTAAGAGGTGCATAAAACCTTGCAGCGGTGGGAGGGGTCCCACCAAATCCACGTGGACGTGGTCGAACCTCCTGGCCAGGATTTGGAATGGTTCGAGGGGGACTCTGGTGTGCTTGTGCACTTTGGCCAGCTGGCACGCAACGCAAGCTGCAGCCCACTCTTTCACATCTTTGCGCAAATGCAGCCAGACGAATTTTGCCCTACCAGCTTCACCAACGCGTGCACTCCCGGATGCGAAAGGTAGTGGACCGACTCAAAAACGAGACGGCGCCAAGTGCTCGGAACCACCGGGGGGGGGGGGGGGACGGCCGGTGGAGACGTTGCAGAGCAAGGGAGGGCACCCTTCTCGCACCACCCTGTTCTGTCTTAACCCAGTTGGCGCAGACTGGAGCGTGCAAATGTCCGCGTCCCAGGCTTGTTCCGCGGCCATGGCAGGGAAATCAATTCCCATATAGACCGGGGCGATTAATGCTCGCGACAGGCAATCGGCCACGACATTGAGCTTACCGGCAATGTGTTGAATGTCAGTAGTAAACTCCAAAATTGTGGCCAAACACCAATTGCTGCTGGGCCAACCACGGTTCTGAGACCTTGGCCATTGCGTACGTCAGCGGCTTATGGTCCACAAACGCGATGAACTCGCACCCCTCCAGCCAAAACTGGAAATGGAGCATCGCCAGGTGGAGAGCCAGCAATTCTCTATCGAAAGTGCTGTATTTGCGTTCGTTGTCACGCAAGGTTTGGCTAAAATAATGCTAGCGGCTGCCACGAACCTGAGACGCACTGCTGCACTACTACCCCGATGGCAACATCAGATGCATCCATAGTAAGCGCTATCTGTGCAGACGGATCCAGGTGGGCTAGCAACGTGGCATCCGCCAGGGCTGTTTTGGCATTTGCAAAAGCCTGGTCTCACTCGGGAGTCCAGTCGATAGTTTCCGCAGGCTTCTTTTTTTCTTTTTTTTTTAAGCGCCACATACAACGGCTGCATCAGTTGGGCTGCTCGGGGAAGGAAACAGTTATAAAAATTAACCATTCCCAAAAACTCCTGTAGTGCTCTCACAGTCTGCGGACGCGGAAAATCCGACACCACGCGCACCTTAACCGGTAACGGGATCACACCCTCCAGCAAAATGCAGTGGCCCAAAAAATCAATCACTGGCACACCGAACTGGCACTTTGCCGGGTTGACTATCAGCCCGTGTGCTTCCAACCTCTGGCTAAGTTGGCAAACTCCTCTCGCACACTGGCCAGATTAGCTGCATCCAAACGCTGAGGTTGTGCGAACACCGGCGGACCTTTTTTGTCGTTATAAAGTGCTCGACCCTATGTTTCGTCACCGTAGCCGAAAAAGTCGGGACCGAGAGTGCTGGGAACTGTGCGAGTCACTGTTGGTACTTACACCCTGGAGCTGTAACGTTAGCCAGTGTTGTCGACCCAGCTCCCCAAGCTGTACAGGGCAGTGAGGTGAAAGAGATTCCCACTGAAAGTTGCATCCGTGTAAGCATGTCATCAGTGTCCGCTCGCCACATGTCCTGATGGTGGATCCATTGGCGGCCGTGAGCTCGGGACCGCTGCGTCCTGCCACCCTGTCTGCGTTGACCGGCAGGATGAGGCTCTTCTGGGAGCTGGAGTCCACCAAAAACAGTCTCCCTGAACGTGTGTCCGTGACATAAAGCAGTCTGTTCCTGTCGCCATCAGTTGCAGCTGCCACTGAATTCCGATCATGTCGTCTTCCCGCCTTCTTGAATTGGCATGGCGACAGGCAGCGTTGGGCATTCGAGCCGAAACGGTGATGATAAAAACAGATCACCCCATTCCATCGTCCTCTGGTGGTTGTCCCGGCTACCACGAACAGCTCCTCGACATCACTGAAGTCTCTCATGGATGCCGGTGCTACTGTCTGCAGAGAGTTCTGGTAGCCAAAATGATGCGGTCCGCTTCCTTTGCCAGGGTGCAGTAGTCCTTGGCAACCAGCCATGGCGAGTTGGCTAGGATCACCCTCGCTGCAGCCAGTAGGTTCCTGAGGAACAAGTGGGCAAACAGGAAGGATTCGTCGTCCTTCCCCGTCAGCGCCAACATGCTCTCAATTAGCTCCGCTGCTGATCTGTCCCCTAACTCCGAACACGCTAGGAGTCTCTTTGCCCTCTCACTGTCAGAAAGGGTATAGCACTGGAGAAGCATCCTGCTGAGCACTTCATATTTTCCCTGGGCCAGCGGCTCCTGGAGCAGGCTCGTCACCTGTTGCATGGTGCGCGCATCCAGCACAGCGACCACATAGTAATACCTGGTATCGTCTGTTGTTATCCCGCGGAGTGCGAACTGGGCTTCTATGTGCATGAACCACGTGGTCGGGTTGTGTAGCCAGAAGTCTGGGAACTCGACTGAGACCACGCACGCAGCATTGTTGCTCTCCCTTCAGGCAGTCTCCGGGGCGGTGCTCGGCTCGCTTTTCATGGCACGTCTTAGGGTCACCAATGTGGAGAAAGAAGGCTGGCAAGGCAATGAGCTGGATGACACAGAAACCTTATTCTTCCTCCAACATAACTTACAGCAAAAAGAGAATCCTGGGTCTCTGTGCATTCCTCTTTTATATCTTTAAATCCATGCATCGAGACCCAGAACTTCCGACTATAACACGTTGTTTGAACAAAGAAATGTGTGGCACATTAACATAACATAACACCGGCGTCACTCCAACACTCTTCTTCTCTTCAGCGGCACCGGCAGCTCTTACTCTTCCTGGGGGGCGCATAGACCCAACAGTCCTGTCTGATACCCCCCGGTGACACCTCCTCCTTCGGTCCATTGTTCTGTCCTTCCCCCTGCCTTCTCTGGGTGGAGGAACGCCCACACCATGCCCCCACAACATAATCAGAACATTGTCAAAATAACAGCAGTTGAGTCCATATATTTAGTTACTTTGTTCTGATTGTTCTGTTTGCATTCATTAATATACCTCATCCCTAAAATTTCTTATAGCAATTGCTGTTATAGCAGATCACGACCTCACCTGAGTCCTCCCTCCATGATGCGGTTGAGTCTTGGTCTGGTGATGACCATTTTTTTTTACTGGTCCAGATTTCACTCCCTGAAAAAGAAAAGACAATGTAATATATCAAAAATACCCAAAAGATATATTACAGTATAATTAACTATAACAATATTTTACTCCCTTTCTCAATTTCCTGATCTTGTAAAACATTAATGAATACTGAAATCATGCATCCGATAGAGTTGTTCCATTGTATCTTTTTAAATAATACTACAAGAAAGGGCTGAAAAGTTCATAGTGGTCAAATTTGAACAAATGTGGTTTATTTTTCAACCACAGGGATCCAAGCGCTACAACACCAATGGAAGAAGTGTGTGGACTGAAGGGGAGACTATGTTGAAAAATAAACCACATTTGGTCAGATTTGACCACTATGAACTTTTCAGCCCCCCCCCCCCCCCATATCATAAATTCCACAACTATTCAGCATGTTAATAAATCTTTACTCTGACCTCTACCCTGGGCTTGTGCCACTGCTGCTCTGTCTCAGTGCAGGAGTGGACTAGGGGCAGAACCTGCAGATTCAGCTCTGAGTAGTGGACAGTTTGAACGAGCAAAGCAACTGTGTGGTTACACACTGCAGTGTCAGCAGCACAGGTACACCAGTGTGATGTTAGGATGACAGGGTCTGAATCACGAAGCACTATCTGTACAAAGGTATATGGAGAGAAAGTTTTACAACCACACCTGAACTGAGAGAGCATAGTTTTGTTTGTTCTACATTAAAAGTAGTCACAACATGCAGTTTCAACAGGTTTCTGGGGCAAGTTTAGCAATGAAATTACAAAGCCAGGATCTGTTTATACTTAGATATTTTTTAATATAAGGAGGCCTTATTATGAATAATATGGTATGATGAACAACATTTAAAATGAAACGTTGTGTAGCTTGTGCCATTTATACCCAAGTGACCTCTATATCCTTGACTTTGAACAATAAAAAAAAGGAATGTGGAACAGTTCATGCATTTATCAAGCCTCTCAGAATGTGATGGTTCATTACTGATTGTGGGTCAGTGGGATCTGATCGTGATTAGTTTAAACTTACTCATACCTTGAGAGGCTTGATAATTGTTGTTCCTTAGCTGAAACATACTTCTGAACTTGAACAGAACACCCAAAGCATCCCTAACATTACTTTCAAGCTGTGAGGCTTCTCATTTTTCCTCATTGACCTGTGACAGGCTGCCCTGATACTGACGGTACCTGTTAGCCTGTCTTTACTTGAAACTGTGAAAAATGTGTGACAATGTGATTATGCAGCTAGAAACAAAAATATATTTAGTATACAAAACGACATGCTTAATATATGGTAACATTAATTAGCGTTAGCTTGCTAGGGACATTCCTGTTCAGAACAGTTAGCTAGGATGAGCAGATACACATGTACCCTCATAGTCGTATATGTAGGATGAAGCATACAGTTTAAATTCCTTGTCCATTTTGGTGGCAGGTGCTTTAGATGTCAACCTGCATATGCGATGAATATCAGTTAAGCTCAACTTTGGTAGCTCTTGAAGGCATCTTGAGTAGAATAGTGCTATTTAACAGAAATACAGGGCAGGGAACCTGAACCAGAAGTGAAGGGTCATTTCACAGAATGCGGAAGTGTGTTGCGCATAACCCCTATTCTAGCCTTGTGTTCAGTTGACAAAACAGTTCGCCGAACATAGTTTGCAAGGCGAACTGACCTAAATGAATGGGCAGTTCTCAGTGAACGGTTTTTCTGTTCGGCTCGCGCATTCTGTAGTTGTGTAGATCTATGGTCCTCTGTCAGCTGGTAGAGGACCCTAGTAACTACGGCGTAGACTGTAGCCTACTTCAGCTTCATATTACCTAAGAATTCTCCATTATACCCCCACCAAAAACAATATTTTATATGTGATATTGTTTTACTTACAAAATGACATAAGCTCTACTCTTAAATTGATGGAATTGCTCCAAAAATAAAAGAAAACAAAAGAATATCGCAAACTATCTTATCTAGCCGCCATCTTTGTTCGCTACGTGAGCCACCTCCAAAAGCATTCGGCCAAAGAGAAAACAGTTCGCAGCGACCGTGTCGTTCAGTTACAGAAACTAATGAACAGTTACGAACGGTTGTTAACTGTTTTGTCAACTGAACGCACCCTAGGATCTTCTCTAATTTTTTGAGCTAACGGTTCTAAAACTATTGTGAAGAGCAAAGGGCAGAGAGCACAGCCCTGTCTGGTCCCTCTTGAAAGACTGAAAAAGTCAGAAATTAACCCATTAGTTAAAACTGCTGCTCTTGGATTGGAATAGAGCACTTTTACCCAATGACAGAAGTTAGGACCAAAGCCGAATCTTGACAGAACTGACATGAGGAATCCCCATTCAACTCGGTCAAAAGCCTTCTCAGCATCCAGTGAAAAGGCTACCACTGGCACTGAGTTAGAATGGTTCATATGTATGAGATGTACTTCACACCCGGACAGTTTTGTAGTGGTTGCGGGGGATTTTAACCACACCAGCTTAAAGACTGTGCTCCCCAAGTTTAAACAATGTGCAGACTTTAAGACCAGAGGAGAGAATATGTTGGACTTAGTGTACACAAACACAGATGCATATAAAGCGATACCCCGCCCCCATCTCGGCCGTTCTGATTACATGTCCGTGATGCTGGTGCCTGCCTACAAACCTTTATTGAAGCGCAGCAGGCCAGCAGTGAAACAAATCAGGATTTTGCCAGAGAGTGCAACCTCTGCACTGCAAGACTGTTTTCAGCACACAGACTGGAAGATCTTCAAAATAGCAGCCTCCCAGGAAGACAGGACAGATGTGGAGGAGTATGCTGATACGGTCACCAGCTACATCGCGAAGTGCACAGAGGATTTCACTACAGTGAAGACCATCACTATGCGGGGTAATCATAAGCCCTGGATGACTGCAGAGGTGCGCTCGCTGCTTACAGCCAGAGATGCAGCCTTCAGAGCGAAGGACAGGATTGCCCTCCGCTCAGCCAGGTCTGCGCTTACAAAGGGAATTAAGGCGGCAAAGCGCGCCTATGTGGAGAAAATCCAGGGACACCTCTGTGACACTAGGAACACCAAGCAGATGTGGCAGGGAGTTCGGACACTGACGGGCTTTAAGTCTAGGCAGGGGGTCAATGATGATGACGCTTCGCTTCCAGACAGGCTTAACGACTTCTTTGCACGTTTTGAAGCATCAAACTCGACAATCAGAGGGAGGGCCGGCCCACCCCCACCATCGGTCGGACCAGCTTTTACCATCAACACAGCGGACACACGGAGGACCCTATCCAGAGTCAACCCACGCAAAGCTGCAGGTCCAGACAACATTTCGGGACGTGTGCTCCGAGACTGCGCGAGCGAGTTGGCGGATATCCTGACTGACATTTATAACATCTCCCTGAGTCAGGCCATCGTTCCCAGATGCTTCAAGACCTCTATCATTGTACCGGTGGCAAAGAAACCAGTGGTGTCCTGTTTGAATGACTATCGTCCTGTTGCACTTACACCAATTGTGATGAAGTGTTTTGAACGGCTTGTCAAACCACACATCACAGCCTGCCTCCCTGCATCACACGACCCGCTCCAGTTTGCATATCGTTCAAACCGCTCCACGGAGGATGCTATAGTCACCACCCTACACTCTGTCATCACCCACCTGGACCAGAAAGACACCTACGCCAGACTCCTGTACATTGATTTCAGTTCAGCATTCAACACCATTATTCCCCAGAGACTGATGGAGAAATTACTCCTTCTCGGTCTGAACACCGCCACATGTCTCTGGATCCTGGATTTCCTGACTGAGAGACCTCAGTCTCTCCGGGTTGGAAACATCTCCAACTCTGTCACGCTGAGTACCAGAACCCCTCAAGGCTGTGTACTCAGTCCACTGTTGTTTACACTTTTAACACATGACTGTGTATCCAAACACGAGGGGAACCAGATTATTAAGTTTGCAGATGACACCACGGTGGTGGGACTTATTCAGAGGGATGAGGAACCAATGTACAGGGAAGAAGTGAGAGACCTGGAGGGCTGGTGCAGGGAGAACAATCTGGTGCTCAACGTGGACAAAACGAAGGAGATGATTATCGACTTCCGGCAGTCTCAGCCTGAGCACGTCCCCCTCAGTATCGGCGGCCGTTTAGTGGAGAGAGTAGAGAACATCAAGTTCCTCGGAGTGCAGATCTCGCAGGACCTGACCTGGAGCAAGAATTCCTTGGAGATCAGGAAGCGGGCTCAGCAGAGACTACACTTCTTGAGGAAACTCAAACAGGCCTCTCTCCCCATCTGCATCCTCAGGACCTTCTACAGAGGTGTGGTGGAGAGTGTTCTGACGTACTGCATTGCTACGTCTGTATTCTTGGATTTTAGATATGTCAAAACTTTTTGTCTTTTAATTGGATTCCCACAACCATTTATGTTCCATGATGTTATATTAATATATCTATTAGCCAATGAATCCAAACCAGTATGTACTCTGTGGCTGCATTTGCAAACAGTCTATCATGTAATCAGATTTAACAAAAAAAGTGAATGAGCTACCCAGAACATATTTATGCCCAACAGGTACTGTTAGCATGAGCGTAAACCCAAATCTAAACAACAAAACTCTTCCCTAAACAAAACAATGCAGTGCATAATGTTGCTTGACAACTTCCTCCCTCCCCGCTGTAGATTTTCTCCATCTGTGGGACGCTGATATACCCGGTGGCGACGTCCCACCTGTTCCCACTCCCAAACAAACCATCACAAAAAGTTACCCTACTTTTGTAGTTTCACACACACTTTGTCACAGTGCCATTCTAGTGTCCTACTATCCTCTATTAATCTCTTGGATGACTATCTCTGCCTCCTTACTGTCTCTGAACGTCTTCCTGTTTCCCTTCCATGTTAAGATGAGCATTGCAGGGTAGATCAGCCTGTGCTTCACCTTCATCTTGTACAGATGTTTTTTCACCAGGATAAACCAAGAGAACCGCCAGTTCTCTCATCAGATCCTCAGAGAAGGACAACTTACAATCCTCCCATTTGACTCCTCGCCACCTGCAGCACCCTGTCCCGGGCTGATGACAAAGGAAGCATAGCATGATGGTCCTGGGTGGGTCGTTCTGGTTAGGTATGGGGACAAGTGACTGATGTGCGTGCTCAATTTCGAACTCACTGCCAGAGAGGTCAAGCTCCTGTGAAATGATGTTTTCCACACACTGAATCATTTGGCCCGCTTCTTCTTTGCCCTCTTTCAATCCCACCATTCTGACATTATTCCTCCGGCTCCCATTTTCAAGATCTTCCACTCGTGCCCAAAATATCTCCAGCTTTTTGTCACACTTCTCCATCTGTACATTAGTGTCCTCAATATCGGATATGCGCTGCTCCACTTCTCCAAGCCTCACGTGAATATTCTCCAGTGTCTTTCAGCTCTTTGCTAGTTTCTTTAATGGAGACGGGACGTCTCTTGCAGCACGTTACCATTATCATCCCTTCCAGTGCAGCTTTTAACTTGGTCCGTTTTAGTCGGTGGAGATTTACTCTTGCGTGTGTCCGTGGGCGAGGCACTCCGAGGCGGCGAATTGTTCCATGTTGCAAGGTTGCTTCTCGTTCCTACACCTTTGAAGAAGTTTGGTTTGGCGATAGATGAGATTTTCCAGCATATTTCTGACTGTAGTATTTTAGCTTGTATAAGGATCTTTAATAGTGTCTCAAGACAAAGTGCATGCTTCTAATTCTATGCAATTATGAGATGGCTGTTAGGAGCTCGGCTAGTGTGCTACCATCTTGCTCGGCGATCCCCGGAAGTCCAGAATGTGGTTTTTAAATGTTGATCTATGAGAGCACAGTCATATTAATAGTCCTTTTTGTGACTTTTTACATGTAAAACTTTGCATCATATTCACCTAAAGGTCAGATATTGATGTACAGCAGGCTGTTCCTGCTGAGGAGACTCAGGTCTTTTGGTGTACAAGGGGCGCTGCTGAAGTCATTCTATGACACGGTGGTGGCATCAGCCATCACTTTTGGAGTGGTCTGCTGGGGCAGTGGCATTACTGCAGCCGATAGGAAGAGACTGAACAAACTGATTAAGAAAGCTAGCTCTGTCCTGGGGCAACGCCTTGATCCGATGGAGGAGATAGGAGAGAGAAGGACGGTGGCTAAACTGTCATCTCTGCTGGAGTCCGAGTTCCACCCTATGCAGGACATACTGGATGCACTGAGGAGCTCATTTAGCAGCAGACTACATCATCCCAGGTGCACAACCGAGAGGTTTCGTAGGTCCTTCCTACCAACGGCTGTCAGACTGTACAACCTAAGCAGGGCTGCTCGCAGAGATAGCAAAAAGACGTAACAAACTAATAGTTTTTTGAATGCAAAAGATGCAATAGACTTACACAATGGTCCTCTCCGGCATACAACTAGGAACATACCGGTCGCTATGGAGGGTGAGAATATGTATGGGCACATAATCATACCATGTAGGATAACTAAATAGACGGTTATGCTGTTTCATCCCACCTAGCAACAATGCTCTGCACTGTGTGTGTTTATATATTTACATATTTATTCCATCTAGCTACAATGCTCAGCACTGGGTGTGTTTATATTTATATATCTATATATTTATTCCATCTAGCTACAATGCTCAGCACTGTGTTTTTATATATCTACATATTATTCCATCTAGCTACATTGCTCCGCACTGTGTGTTTATATACTTGCATATTTATTCCACCTAGCTGCAATGCTCCGTACTGTGGGTGTTTATATATTTACATATTTATTCCATCTAGCTACAATGCTCTGCACTGTGTGTTCATATATTCATATATTTATTCCATCCAGCTACAATGCTCTGCACTGTGTGTCTGTGTGTGTGTGTGTGTGTATATATATATTTTATAGTAATATGTACATATGTATATTAGCTGCTCTTGCTTGCTTGTTTTTTTTCTTGCCTTCTGATTGTTGCTCTGAGTGTTGCTATCCCTGTGCTGTTGCAATCCTGGAATTTCCCCGTTGTGGGACTAATAAAGGCTTATCTTATCTTATCTTATGTTCTGTCCTTAACTCCCACTGGTCCATCACATCAGTGAAGGCTTCAGAAGCTGTTGACCCTCTCTCCATCACTGTTTGGTGGAGCTCTTCTCTGCAGCATCATGATGGTATTGTCCAAACACCTATCTGTGCTTGTTCACCTCATGATTGAGGAAGTCCTTACAGAGGATGGAAAAAAATGTTTTGGTTTATTACTTGGGTAGTCAAAAATCTGACATAAATTTCTACATACATAATTACAGCTACTTCAAGTACTCAAGAAATCCCGTGGCTAATGCTGTGCAGTAACATTAGTTAGTAAGAAAATAAATTAAGCCCTGTTTTTTCTACTATTAGAACTTAAACTATTTTTAACCTCAATTTCCACCATGGTGATCAATGAAGTTTTACATTATTATCTTAAACTGTAATAACAATAAACAACTTTTTTTCACTGTACACCAAATTATAAGACTGAGAGCTGTACATCAGGGCAGATAATTAAAAAAAAAAAACTTATGTAAAACATGGCTGGTGTACAATTAGTATGTGCTGTTACATTCATAGATGCAAATGTTGATCATATAACCCTATCAAATGTGTCAGCTTGGTAAGGAGCAGTTAGTGGGCTCTATTGGCTGATATTATTGTACACTCGTAATTATAATATGAACATGTCACAAATAAAATTTAGTTGGTTACACAGAGTTTGGACTGCTGCACCACCCGGGACCCTAACCACCAGATTAACAGCAGAAGATGAATGAACTGCCAGTGTTTGCTCTGGCTTAAAGACCTTGGCACGGTGGCAACATATTTTTCCCCGGGGGGACGGGGGGAGTAAACATGCCGGAATATGTTAATTTTATACTATTTATTTCTTTTTAAAATTTTACACAGTAACGTTGCATATGGAACTTACCATTTGAAGTATTGTACAACCGAGGCTTGAATATTGGGCCAGTTGGGGTCCCACCCAGACATCCTGTGTTTAGACTTTTTAGTGGTGTTATCCTTCTCTCCTTCCTCTGCCTGAACACTTTCCTCTCCTTGGCTCCTCTTTTCTGTCTCATCTTGCCCTCTCTCAGCTCTGTCTGATTCTGTCTATGGTGGTATACAAACAGGTCAGAAAATAGCAAGTGTCATGTTTTGTCTTTCAGGATTTTTTTGCATGGTTTACATAAATGACAAAAATATGTGTATTTTTTTTAATTTTTATTCCAGTGTTTCTTTTTTCCATTGCGAGAGTAGGGATGGGAAAGAAACATTCATAATAGTAATGTACTCATGTATACTTAAATTATATGATCAGGTGGGTATAGTAACCAGAAATTCTACTCATGTAAAAGCAGTGCTTTGAAATTAATAATTAAAAGTAGACAACCAAAAATTTCTAGTTAAGGGTACAAAGAGCACCCACTTAAAAACTTGAGTAATGACTTCAGTCTTGAAGGTTTGAGGTTTTTCTCAAAAATTTATAACAATTTTCTTATAGTTTTCTACTTTTCTCTGTAAATCTAAAGCTGAAACCATGTTCCTCAAATTTGTAATTTCCTCTTGTAAAACTGACTTTTCTTGTACATTTGAAACTTTACTATAAATTTGTGGATTATTTTATGACTAATTTTTGTCTGTTTTTTTTTTTAAATAAAATTACTGGGGGGGGTTTAGATAAATTTGAAACAGACTGTGGTATTTTTTTTTTTTACTTTTTCCTTATAACAATTTACATTTTTGACCATAACTTTGCAGTCAGAACAGAACAATAATTTAACTCTGATTACAAAGAAAAAATATTAATAAAATTGTATTTAATGCAATAAACTTAAATGACCACTTCCGGGAAGATGGCGGAGAGACATAACGCTTAAACAGAGAGCTCTCCCTAGCCGGATTAAAAATCATCGGTAAATGGCCAACTCGACATAAACGGATCAATAAACTAAGGGATGAAAACACGAAGGAGCCGGGCACAAGGACAAAAGCAGGGTAAAATTAAAGAATTCCTCTCCAACAACGCAGGAAAAACCGCTGAACACTAAGCCCAAAAAAACGAGGTGTCTACAGCAGAGAAAATGGAGGACGCCAGGCTCGAAAACATGAACACTGGCATCGCCAGTTTGGGTAAAGAGTTGAGAGAATTCAAGCGGCAGCTACAGCAGGATTTAGCGGCTCTTAAGGAGGAGCTGAAAAAAGAGATTAAGGAGGAAATTATGGGCCTCCGAAGAGAAATGGAGCGCAAGCTAACAGAAAACATGGAGGAGCTGTGCTCCCAGCGGGCGTGTATGACAGAAGCGCAGGCCCGAATATCGGAGCTGGAAGATTGGAAAAGCGAGGCAAACGAACAGCTACAGACCCTGACGGCGCAAACGCAGAGGATGCAGGAGAAAATAAACGACTTGGAGAGCAGGTCCAGACGAAGCAATATACGCATCTTTGGAATTCCAGAGGGCATTGAAGACAACTCGATGACGAAATTCATGGATCAGTTCTTAAAAAAAGAGCTGGAACTGCCCGGAGAAACGGATCTGCAGATTCAACGAGCGCACAGAGCCCCGGCACAGAACCCAAAGCCAAACTCTCCACCCAGGTCAGTTGTGGTAAACTTTGTGAAATATGACATAAAGGAAAGAATCCTGACACAAGCATGGAAAAAAAAGATACGAATCGGCGACAAACAGGTATTCTTTGACCATGACTACCCGACAGAAATTGTGCAGCAGCAGAAGAAATATGCCAACATTAAAAAAACGCTGAAAGAGAAAAAAATTAGATTCCAAACGCCGCTAACGAAAATGAGGATTCATTGGGAGGACGGCGTAAGAACCTACAACACGGCCAGAGAGGCAGCACGGGATATGATGGAGCGGGGCCTTGAGGTGAGCGTGCCGGAGGAAACGGCTGGAGCAGCGGCGGCCCTGAACGCATCACGACAGCCGGAGTGGAGACGAGTGAACGGCGGAAGAAGGGGGAGAGACGTAGAGCAGCGGGCCCAGGACAAGCTACAAGGCTTTCAACTGAAAGCCTAGATCATAACAAAGATTAAGAAAGGCACAGAAGAAATGAAGGCCAAGAAGACAAGGTAAAAGAGAAACAGACGGCTAGGAGAGGTTTAAGTGATATTTGTTGGACATTTCTAGACTAATGACTATTACTTGGATAGTAATTAGAAGTCTAGGGAGGGCCCTTCACTCTGTGAAGACAAACCCCCCACCCACCAACAGGGACCAGTGGGCAGAAGAAAGGCCCAAAGTACGGAGGTCGAGATTTTTTAATGTGTTTTTATATAAATATGTGTTATTTTTGTTGTTAAAGGGGCTAGGAGCACAAGTTAAAAAAATGGAAAAACATGAATATGGGTAAAAATCTTAAGATAATGACACTAAACGTGAATGGTCTGAACTCACCTGTTAAAAGGGAAAGAATAATAAGAAAATTCAAGAAGGAAAAAGCTGAAATTATATTTATGCAAGAGACACATTTGAGCAAGACAGAACATGTGAAACTAAAGAGATTTGGCTATAAGAACTCCTACTACAGTTCATTTAAGGGAGGAGCTAAAAGGGGGGTTATGATACTAATTTCAAACAAAATACAATTTGAAAGTGAACAGGAAATCCAGGATAAAGAAGGCAGGTATGTAATAATAAAGGGAAGAATAGATGGTATGCAGATCACATTAGTGAACATCTATGCCCCACCAGAAAGTGACAAGGGTTTTTTTCAACATCTGTTTGATCTCATAGCAACACACAGTGAAGGAGTCCTAATTTGTGGAGGAGACTTAAATGCTGTCATGGATCATGAAGTTGATACAACAAGTGTTAAGAAGACAAAAAAACATGTAACAAAGTTCATAAGAACCTCACTGGCAGAAATGGGTATGGTAGACATATGGAGGGACCTGCACCCACTCGAAAAAGACTATACACATTATTCAGCAGTCCATAAAGTACACTCTAGAATAGATTACTTCCTTATGAATGAAGGTGACAGACACAGGGTGAGAAATTGTTGGATTGGAGGGGCAGAAATATCAGATCATAATCCTATATACATGGAAATATATCTAAACAATAGAAAACGACAAACAACATGGAAACTTAACGTAGGACTGTTAAATGATGAGAAAATGAAAGAAAGAATAAAAGTAAACATAAACGAGTATATCCAAGAGAATGACAATGAAGAAGTGGACCCAACAATACTATGGGACGCACTAAAAGCCGTGTTAAGAGGTAAATTAATTGTTGAAACAGGAAAAGCAAATAAGACTAAACTGGAAGCGTATGAACAAAGATGTGAGAGACTGAGGGAATTAGAACGTAAACATCAAAGCACAAATGATCCAAAAATATATCAAGAAATTAAAGAAGAAAAAACAAAGATAAAAGAAACACAAATGGATGAAATTGAAAGGAAAAATAGATATCTAAAGCAAAAATATTATGAAACGGGACCAAAAGCCACAAAACTGCTGGCAAAACGGTTAAGAAAACAACAAACAATGAATAATGTATACAAGATTAAAGACCCCACCACAAATAAAACCACAGTTAACCCAGAAAACATCGAAGAAATATTCCATAATTTCTAACAAGAACTATACTCGCAACCTGAAGAAACAAATACTAAAGATATTAAAAAATTTCTAGGCACATTGGACTTGCCATCAATAGGAAATCAACAAAATGAAAAGCTAACAGCAGAAATAACAACACAAGAGATCAGAGATGTGATTAAGTCACTTAAAAATGGTAAATCACCAGGTAGTGATGGATACCCATCTGAGTTTTATAAACTGTTTATAGAAGAACTCAGGCCACAGCTCCTAAAGTCATTTAATTGGACGTTGAACAACAACAAAATACCTCCATCATGGAACGAAGCTATCATTTCAGTTATTTTAAAGCCAGGGAAAGATAAAGAACAATGCGGAAACTATAGACCAATCTCTTTATTAAATGTGGATTATAAAATATATACAACAATTATATGTAAACGAATAAAGACATTCTTGACGGAATTGATAGAAGATGATCAAACTGGTTTCATAGAGGGACGCCAAACACATGACAATATCAGGAGAACAATACATATAATTAACCAAATACATAAAGAAAAGAAAAGCGCAGTAATAATGAGTTTAGACGCAGAAAAAGCATTTGACAGGGTTAACTGGAAATTCCTATATAGTGTACTGGAGCGCTTTGGATTTAACGAAAAATCAGTACAATGCATAAGGACGCTGTATCAAGAACCTGTGGCAAGAATCAAGATAAACGGTAGCTTAACAGACAAAGTAAATATACAAAGATCAACTAGGCAGGGATGCTGCTTATCGCCCACCTTGTTTGCTCTGTTCATAGAACCACTGGCTCAAGCGATACGACAAAATAAGAAATTAAAAGGTATAACAATAAAGGGGGCGGAACACAAGATTGGGCTATTTGCGGACGATATTATAGTTTACCTTGAACAACCAGATGAATCAATAATGGAAATGATGAACTTGATAGAAAATTTTGGAAAATTATCAGGATACAAGATAAACATAACAAAAACACAAATACTGACATTCCACTATAACCCTCTAAACCAGATAACTGATAAGATCAAACTAAACTGGAAACAAAAAGAAATAAAATACCTTGGAGTGAACATACCTAAAGACCTAAGCAAAATATATAAAGCAAACTATGATAGGTTGGAACAAGAAATAAAAAAAGATATTGATAGATGGTCAATCTTAAATATGGATCTGAATTCAAAAATTGAGACAGTCAAAATCAGCATACAACCTAGATTACTTTACCTCTTCCAGGCTATACCAACAGAGATTCCAGATGCCCAATTCTCAAAGTGGGACAGGATGATATCGAGATTTGTTTGGGGAGGTAAAAAGCCAAGAGTGAAATATAAAACTCTCCAATTACCAAAAGAGAAAGGAGGCATGGGCCTACCGAGTCTAAAGGAATATTACTACTCAGCACAAATAAGATATATCATATGTTGGTGTGACGAGGGATATGAGGCAAAATGGAAAGAAATGGAAAAGGAAATTGAGGGACTCCCAGTACAAAGCATAATAGGAGATAAAGATGCATATAAGCAAATCAAACAAATAGACCCAATCACTAAATTTACTTTAGAACTGTGGTATAAAATAGTACAAAAGTATAATATAAAGGAAGACATAAAACTATTGAAATGGGTAGCATTTGACAGTCAGTTTGAACCGGCAAAACAAGATAGAGGATACAAAAATCTGGTGAACAAGGGAATCACAGCATGGGGCAATATCGGAAAAAAAGATCTCGGGAGCTTTGTAAACATCAGGAGAAAATTTAAACTAGAAAGATCGGAATTTTTCAGATATCTGCAGATGAGAGATTATTATATGAAGAAGATTAGGCATAACCTCCAAACAGATGTGAGCGAGATTATACAACTCATTTTAAGCTCATATACAGGAAATAAAATAAGAATTATTTCAAAGCTATATCAGAAACTTATGGCAAACAATCATACAAGTAACTATATAAAGGAGAAATGGGAGAAAGAGCTCAATTTAAACATAACAGAAGAAAGCTGGCAGGAAATATGGAAAACACAACACACATCAACAAATTCAAGGACATGGAGGGAATTTGGATGGAAAAACCTGATTCGCTTTTTCATTACACCACAGATTCAAGGAAAATATACAAATACCCAATCTTTATGCTGGAGGGGATGTGGGGCTCAAAATGCAGACCACTCACATATGTTTTGGAAATGCTGCAAAATATCATCATTCTGGAAATCTATACATGTGACAATACAGAGGATATTAGGATATAATATACCAATGAACTGTAACCTGATGTACTTATGTGATCTTAAAAGAGACAATGTTATACAGGCTGAGGACAGATATCTAGTTAAAATCTTGTTGATTGCATGTAAAAAAACAATCACAAAAAAATGGCGATCAGAAGTTCTTCCTGACCAAGAGCAATGGACTGACATTGTTGAGGACATATGTATGATGGAAAAACTAACATATCGACAAAGAATGCAAGAAGGACTATGGGGAAAAAAATGGCGGAAATGGACACACTACAAAGTGCAACAACGAGGCAGAAATTGAAAGAATAACCAAAGACACTGAAAAAACCAGAAGAATTAAGAGATGGAAACTAAAAACTTGATGCTCCAACATTTGTCCCCCCCCCTTTTTCTTTTTTTTTTCCTTACCCTAGCCCCTTTGTTTTTTAAATGTAGAATGTGATCTGAATGCATTATATATGATGAAAAATGAATAAAAATCTAAGTTACAAAAAAAAACTTAAATGACCAAGGATGCCGTTATTTCTGTTATAATATTTCTTTATATTTATAGTTTTTTTGGGTTTTTTAGAAATCTCCTCACCACCCAGACAGCAGGAAAAACCTCCCTTATTTTGAAATCAAATGTTGGCATGTTTACGTTGTCTGAAGGCTGCTGACAGATTAAAGTCATTGACTTTGTGAATTTCAGTCATCTTAACCTGCCAGGTACATAATAGGAAACTGTAGCGAACTCTAAAGACATAATTCACCACAATATGTGTTCATGTACAGAATGATCTGTTTAGGCAGTTATAGTTGTGCTCTCAGGCTTTCTCATCAGGCACCTCTCTAGGCAGCCGCTGAAGGACCTCAGTTTAGAGTGAAGAGAGCTAGCGTTTTTAGCTGTTGCTTTTTGTCACTGCCACTGGAGAATAAAAACGGCACGCCTGCTTGTGCGAGAAAATAGAGAAATTGCCAGTCTCTTCATTCCTGCAATTCCTACAGAACATAACTTAATATTGCAGTGGCTAGTGAAATATATCCTCAGCAATTCATCAGTCCCCCTTGCCTTTCCCTTCATTTGAAGCTGGCTGCATATGAATTCTAACCACATTTCTTAGCTAAGCGACTCTTCCATTATTGCTCCCATTTCCAGCGGGTTAAAACCATGATAAACTCCTCCAGTGCTTACATACCTCTTATGATTTTTTCCACGTTTAAAGTACTTTAACAAACTCATGTTTCTGTCGGACAGTCACGCTTAGCGCGACACTGTTTACTGACTGACTGGAAAACTCGCATGGGCGGGGCGCTTCTAAACGCCGCGTGGATGACGGCCACGCACGTTGTTTGTGTGCGCGCTTGCGGAAAGTCATTGCTTCATATATTAATAAATTCATATCGCCTTGGCGAGGCGGTAAAATTTCTGGCGCGGCGGGCCACCACCGAGAAATGTTATCCGAGGAAACCCTGGAGCTAGTTAGCATCATAGCTAGCACTGCTTACCTTACCTGTCAGAAGAAAAGTGGTCACCTCTGTGTGACTTTTCAGCCCTTTGAGATTCTTCAGCAGATATCAGTCATCAAAAGCAAGCAGAACCCATATTTATCCTGCTCCTTTGTCATGCCATACTTGAAAACTATTGGTGTTATGTCTGTAAACGATACTCCAATGATGAGGCCAGAGGAGCAGTATAATGTAGCTTTATTGTATCAACTCACACAACACGAAGGCGCTCCCGTCAAGGCAGAGGCGCTGGTCGTAAAGGGACCGTGGCTCTTCTGAGTAGGCCTTTTATACTCTGGGTGGCGGTGGAACCAGAAAGGTGTAGCCTGTAGAGGATGCCTTCACAAAAGAGACTGAGTTTATTTCTCAGGAAAGGTTTATTTGCAGTCTCATCCTCTAACAAGCAAGTATCTCAACAAAAGAGACAGGACAATCTTTCCTCACAGCTCTTATACCCCCAGAGACACAAAACCCCCAACATCAAATATCACGCCCTCAACCCACAGTCCTTCAGTAAACATATGAACCCACAGTCCTTCAGTAAACATATAGCCTCCGAGGCTCGTTGGCGTTTCTTCCGCCTCGGGGGCTCCTGCTGGGACATTCTCTCTGACTTCCCGTCTCTCCAGAAACCACTTCACACCTGCCGAGGTCTCTGCCGGCTCAGGTCCTTTTGGACGTTTGAAGTCTCCAGAGTATGCACCGTCATGCCTACTAAATACATGTGAGAGAAAATGCGTACCGTACAAGCATGCCATATATGCGCCCTAAATGTGCGCCATATAACCCCCCCCCCAAACGTCTAAATAAGGACAAGTTACACCTCAGATGCATAGAATCATGACATATCACACAGAACGAGAAAAAAATTGGCACAACAGATCACACATCCAACTGCCTGGGCTTCAACTTCCTGCCATATCTGCTGCGAGCTGGTCTCACTCTGCCTGTGGCTGTCTCTTGCATCTGTGGATCAGAGTCATTAGCACATCGTTGTGAAAGCTTAGCAGAATGTCTCCCCGGCGGCCTGCCGCGGCGGGGGCCCCTGGCCAACTGTACCTGTTCATCAGCTAACACAAAAGCAGGTTTGAGTCTGTTAATGCAGACTAATTCTCTCCTGTCTCCCAAATCGAGCAAAAAATGCTTTTCCCCGGTTTCTAACACTCTGAACGGTCCATCATAAGGTGGTCTTAAACCTAACCTCTGTGCGTCGTGTCTAAGAAAGACGAATTCTGCATTCTTTAAGGCTTTAGGCACAAAAATGCGTGGGAAACTGTGATGAACTGGACCGGGGAGGGTGTTTGATCCCGCGTCGCTCTGCAGCAGCTGAGCGGGGGGTCGATCTGGTGCGGGGTTCTCAGGAAGGAAGTCTCCCGGTAACCGGAGAGGTTGGGCGAAGACAAGTTCAGCCGGAGAGGCCTGCAAATCTTCTTTAGGTGCTGAACGCAACCCTAATAAAACCCATGGAAGCTTATCAACCCAATTTGTGTCCGTGAGAGCCGCTCTGAGGGCTGCTTTCAATGACCGGTGAAAGCGTTCGCACAAACCGTTGGCCTGGGGGTTATATGCAGTTGTGCGATGAATTTTCACTCCCAGGCTGAATGCCATGGACGACCAGAGCTCGGAAACAAATTGGGGTCCTCTGTCAGACGTTATGTCTGACAGGACTCCAAAGCACGCGACCCAAGCCGTTAAAAAAGCGCGCGCAACGTCTGCTGCTGTGGTTGACGCCAGGGGAATCGCCTCTGGCCAGCGCGTAGTGCGGTCCACCATAGTTAGAAGGTGTGTGAACCCCTGTGACAGCGGGAGGGGTCCCACCAAGTCGACATGCACGTGGTCGAAGCGTTTGGCTGGGATGTGAAAAGGTTCTAGAGGGGCCCGCGTGTGCTTGTGTACCTTTGCTCTTTGACACGCTGCGCAGGCTGCGGCCCATTCTTTGACCTGTTTACGCAGCCCCGGCCAAACAAACTTCTCTCCCACCATTTTGATCGACGCGCGAACGCCCAGGTGTGCCAGCGAATGTATTAAGTCAAAAACATGGCAATGCCATGCAGCCGGGACCACGGGGCGGGGGCGCCCCGTGGAGATATCGCAGATTAGGGGGGGCATACCTCTTTGATGCACCCTGTGCTCCAGCCTTAGCCCTGTTGGCCCAGACTGGAGCGCGCGCACGTCCGCATCGTTAACCTGCTTGGCGGCCATGGCTGCATAATCTAACCCAACGCAGACCGAGGCTGTGAGCGCTTCCGCGCCGCAAGCCTGGCCCGAGTCTACAGCCGCCGAGTCTGCCCCCTGGGGGCCTGGCAGTGCAACTGCGCGCGAGAGACAATCTGCTACTACATTGTGTTTACCCGCCACGTGTTGAATGTCGGTGGTAAACTCCGAAATTGCGGCCAGCTGTCTCTGTTGTCGGCCCGACCAAGGCTCTGAAATTTTAGCCATTGCAAAAGTTAATGGTTTATGGTCTACAAACGCGGTGAAACGGCGCCCTTCCAACCAGAACTGGAAGTGGCGGATGGCCAAATGCAGGGCTAAAAGCTCCCTATCAAACGCGCTGTATTTACGCTCGTTATCGCGCAATGTTTTGCTGAAAAACGCAAGTGGTTGCCAGCTCCCTGCTACCAGTTGCTCGACAACCGCTCCCACTGCCACGTCGGAAGCGTCCGTGGTTAGCGCCATGCGAGCTGCTGGCACCGGGTGTGCCAATAACGCAGCGTTCGCGAGGGCCGATTTGACCTGTGAGAAAGCGCGCTCCCGGTCCGGGGACCACTCAACCTTAGCTGTAGGTTTTTGTTTCTTTAATGCCGCGTACAATGGGTGCATGAGCCGTGCCGCGTTGGGGAGGAAACAGTTATAAAAATTGACCATCCCCAAAAATTCTTGCAGTGCCTTAACTGTCTGCGGTTGGGGGAAATCCGTTATCGCGTGCACTTTATCCGGCAGCGGGACCGCGCCCTCTGGAGACACGCGGTGTCCCAAAAAATCGATTTGCGCTACCCCGAATTGGCATTTCGCTGGGTTAATGATCAGCCCGTGCTCTGTCAGCCTCTGAAAAACGGCTGTGAGGTGGCGTTCGTGCTCGGCTTCGGATGCACTGGCTACCAAAATATCATCCAAATAAGCGAACACGAAAGGGAGGCCGCGCAGCACTGCATCCATCATGCGTTGGAACGTCTGCGTGGCGCCTTTGAGGCCGAAAGGCATGCGCAAAAACTCGAAAAGCCCGAAAGGGGTTATAACTGCCGTTTTGGGTATGTCTTGCGCGCGGACTGGAACTTGGTGATAACCGCGCACCAAATCTATTTTGGAAAAGATGCGCGCCCCCGCCAAATGTGCCGAAAAATCCTGGATGTGCGGAATCGGGTAGCGGTCGTGTGCTGAAGCATTATTTAATCTGCGGAAATCACCACAAGGGCGCCACGAGCCGTCAGCCTTGGGCACCATGTGCAGGGGTGACGACCAAGAGCTGTTCAAGCATCTAACAATGCCCAGTTTTTCCAAGTTGGCGAATTCCTCGCGCGCGATGGCCAGTTTAGCTGGGTCCAAGCGCCGAGCTTTTGCAAAAACAGGGGAGCCAGAGGTAGTTATGAAATGCTCGACCCCGTGTTTGGCAACTGACGCTGAAAATGTTGGGACCGTGAGAGTTGGGAACTGGTTGAGTAATGCATGAAACTTACCACCCGCAGCTGTGACATTGGGATGTGCAGAAGGCAGGGCCACCCGAGCTGTGCAGGAGATAGAGTAGAAAGACAGTGCATTTACAATACGTCTATTAGCAAGATCAACTAACAAACTGTTTGAGCATAAAAAGTCAGCACCTAGCATGTTGTTGTTAACTGCAGCTACAACGAAGGTCCACTCGAAGGTGTGCCCGTGGAGGGACAGGAGGAGCGTCTTCTCCCCATAGGTTTTGATCATGGAGCCGTTCGCCGCTAACACCAGGGGTCCGCTGGCAGGCGTCAGCATGTCCGCGTAGGCAGGCTTGACAAAACTTAGCTGGGAGCCTGTGTCCACCAGGAACTCTTTCCCTGAATTCGCGTCTGTCATGAAAAGCAGCTTGTTCTTCGTGCCGAGAGTCGCAGCTGCTACCGGCTCCCGGTCTTGGCGTTTCCCTGGCGCTGGTACCGGCACGGTGGGACGCATCTGCGCGCTCTCTCGGCGAAGCGTCAATGGTAGAAACAGAGGGTGTTGTCAGCTCCGCTTCTCCTGGCCTCTGCCGCTGCTGCCGTCAGTGGATCCGGTGCCGCAGCCTCTGGTCTCCCCTCGTCTCGCGGGGGGGCATTCAGCTCTGCCGCTGCCGTCGTGGCTGCGTGCCGTCTATGGGCGTCGACGAGCCGCTGCGCCTCCTGGCCCAGTTCGTGGTAGTCACGGTTGTTGAGTAGCTGTGAGCTGGCCAGGGTGACTCTCACTGCTGGCGGGAGCGTTCTGAGGAAGAGGTGGGCGAAGATAAAGCTGTCATCATCCTCGCCTCTCAGGCTCATCATCTTCGCCATCAGATCTGCCGGCCTGTCTGCTTCCCCTTCTGTCAGTGCCAGGAGCTTCTCTGCTCGCTCCCCCAGCGAGAGAGTGAAGGCTCGAATGAGGGCGGCTTTCAGCGCGCCATACTTGTCGTCTCGGGGCGGGTGGTTGGTCAGGCTCTCCACCCGCTGCACTGTGAGGCTGTCCAGCTTCGCGACAACATGGTAAAACCTCATTGCGTCCGCTGAGATTCCCCGAAGGTGGAACTGCGCCTCCACAGTGGTAAACCAGGAGCGCGGGTTATGTTGCCAGAAATCGGGCAGCTGTAGTGTGGTAGCTGCGTTAACCCGGTTGGCTCCTGAAGAGTCCGGTGCGGAAAGCTCGCCGTCACCGGCCATGGTTTGTCGTAGGTCATCAGTGTAGAGGATGCCTTCACAAAAGAGACTGAGTTTATTTCTCAGGAAAGGTTTATTTGCAGTCTCATCCTCTAACAAGCAAGTATCTCAACAAAAGAGACAGGACAATCTTTCCTCACAGCTCTTATACCCCCAGAGACACAAAACCCCCAACATCAAATATCACGCCCTCAACCCACAGTCCTTCAGTGAACATATGAACCCACAGTCCTTCAGTAAACATATAGCCTCCGAGGCTCGTTGGCGTTTCTTCCGCCTCGGGGGATCCTGCTGGGACATTCTCTCTGACTTCCCGTCTCTCCAGAAACCACTTCACACCTGCCAAGGTCTCTGCCGGGTCAAGTCCTTTTGGACGTTTGAAGTCTCCAGAGTATGCACCGTCATGCCTACTAAATACATGTGAGAGAAAATGCGTACCGTACAAGCATGCCATATATGCGCCCTAAATGTGCGCCATATAGCCGTCACCCATAACACACAATAATAATAATCATAATTAATACACTACATTTCACCCCCCGTAGAAAAGTCCAAGGCACATACCATTAGACCCACCCAAATTTCGACCCGAATCACACACTAACAGTAAATACAATAACAGGGCCTATCCCTGCACACAAATAACTACAACCAGAGGGGGACAGGACATTCTGCCGTCTCTATTATAAAACAGTCCGTAGCACAAAGTAGGCTGCCATGTTCCTAATATAACATGTAAAAATAATCCCAAAACATACTATGTACAATCCAAACCTTCTCAGATACAAACAGACAATATGTGCAACCACACACCGCTGTGCCAGCCCCCCACCCAACACCCTCACCCCACAACTCGGGCAAATCACATATCACACATGCAAGTAAATGCAACAGTACAAACAGTGTTGGGCCTTTTTTTTAACACACACACACAGGGCAATCCCACGGCGAGTAAGTGTGAAACATGTCACCTCCATGGCTTGGGCAATACACACCTATTAACAAATTCTGCACAACCCCCCTTCCCCCGATAAAAGTAGCCCAAACTCTTTTTTTTTTTTAAATGAGCACTCAACCCAGCCACTTTTATGCATATACCACATCAACACAACAATAACGCAGCCCTGGTAGTGCACACATTAACATTTCAAACATTAGCATGTTAACAGGTCAACCTCAAAACACATTGCCCCCTTGCCACCATCCAGTCTCAATGGGGAGACACCCTTTCCCTGGAGACCCATCTGGCGGGTCCCAACCAGAGCTTCTCCTCAACGGCACGCCTCAGCTCGTTGGAGTGTCTCCACGGCCCATCGGACATCTGAAGATAACCGTCCTCCCGGACGGCCACCACCTGCAGCCGTCCCTGGTCCTCTCGTCGTTTCCTCTTGCCGTGAACTCCTCTTAGCCGAGCCTCTGCCCTGGGTCAAACCACGTCAGCGACCCGCAGGGGAGCTCAACTCGGCTTCAGACGTCCATGACATCTATACCGGGCTTCCTCTCTGGTTCGAACTGCTCCACCAACCCCATGCCAAGCCCAACTCAGCCTCCAGTGTTGCTGTGTGGCACCTCTGTCCACCTGGCCAGCCAGTCCTGCCCCACTCTCATTTATTTTATACACCGGCGAAGCCGTCGCAGCCCCTTGCTTCTCGGTATCTCCAGGCCGAACTCCGGAAGCAGAGGGAGCCGTCCTCACAGTTCCACCTGCCGTTGCGGGCGTTCCGCCATGCCACCCAGTTCCCACATCCAGGGTAACTTGGGACCTGGCACCGGAACCCTCCCGCAATAGCCCTGGGTGGTATTGGTCCTGTCCATCTCCCAGAATACTAGGCCAATCTTCATCCCATACTGCATTGTCCACCACACATGGAACTGGTCGGTCCCACAAACCCCGGCCTGACCACTCCTGTCCGATACCACTGTTGATTATGAAGCCCAGTCCGTAAAACAGGTCGCAGCCCATCACATTCAACCCCTTGACAGTCACCACGAACTGGATGTTGGACACCACAGCTGACTTGTATCTCGCCGTCAACTCCAGCGAACCCACAATGGCTAATCTGTTACCTCCATAGCCACAATACGTGTCGACAGTCCTCTTACACGGTAATGCGGGAACAAACTCCTCACAGTGGGCCAGTTCAACACGGATGCCGCTGCACCTGTGTCCACCAACAACGGCACTTCCACGCCGTCCAGAATCATGTCACAATAAATACGCCCATCTGTGCTCAGGGAGACAGTGTGAATAACCGTAGGAGTAATGGCGGGGGAATCCGCTGTGCATCGTCGTTCCCCTCGCTCAAACTTTTTGCAGGCCCTGGTGAAATGATGTAGGAGTCCACACTTGCTGCAGCGTTTGCTCCTTGCCGGACACTCTCTTGCCTTGTATCGGTGCTTGGTGGACCTGCAGCCCAGACGTTTGGGTGATCCCGGGGCAGACCTAATCTTTATAGCGGTAGCATAGTCCTCCTTGTCGTCTGCGCTATCATTGCTACTCGGGTCCACATCCTGCACCGCTGATTGTGAGTCAGTCTGCCTCAACATCGTTCTCTCACCAAGATCCTTAGATAGTTTATCTTCTGCTTCGTACTGCTGAGCTATCTCCACAGCCACAGTCAACGTCAGTTCACCGGAGTGCGTGAGGAGTCTTGACTGTACCGCAGAACATAGCGTGTGCTCTGCTAACTGATCGCAGACCATTTCTTCCTCCAGAGCCCCAAATTGGCACTCTCCAGCCAGCTGGTGTAGGTCCGCAACATACTGTTGCACCGACCCTCCCGGCCGCTGGCGTCGCTGTCGGAACTGAATCCTCCAGACGATGACATTCTCAGGAGCGTGAAAGTAGCACGCCATTGGCTCAACCATGTCCTCAAAACTATCACTCTCTCCCAATGTGGTGAGAATATGTTGCCCTTCCATGCCGAGATTATGAACCAGTATCGCTCGTGCACATAGTTTCTCCAATTTGCCGAGGTTCAGTGCCACCAAATAATTTTGGAACGCTGCAAACCACCTCACCCAGGGAACTGGCGGCTCGCCTGGGAGCTCCAAAAATGGCCGAATACTAGAAACCCCTTTATCCATAACTTTATCCTCGTCTCCAAATGTTATGTCCATAACCGATACTCCAATGATGAGACCGGAGGTGCAGTATAACGTAACTTTATTGTATCAACTCACACAACACGAAGGCGCTCCCATCAAGGCAGAGGCACTGGTTGTAAAGAGACCATGCCTCTTCTGGATAGGTCTTTTATACTCTGGGTGGCGGCGGAACTGGAAAGGTGTAGCCGTAACCCATAACACACAATAATAATATCCATCTTCTTCCACTTAATTCTTTTTGGGTTGCGGGGGGGGGGGGGGGGGTTGGATCCCATCCCAGCATCCTTAGGCGAGAGGCAGGGTGCACCCTGGACAGATCGCCTCCATCGCAGGGTCAACAGAGAGACAGACAACCATTCACTCTCACAGTCATACCTAAGGACAATTTAGAGTCCCCAGTTTGATGCCTCCACAATAATAATAATCATAATTAATACACTACAACTGGGAAACTGACGTCTGCCTTCAGACTGAGGTATTTTGCTGAATAATTCACTACATGGCAACCCAACAACCCAAAATGAGATGATGGCACGTAACATGAAGCTAGCGATGCTAGTCCTCACTGGACTTCTGTGTTTGTCTTCCTCCAGCTGCTGGATGTAAATATTTATATTATTTACGACCCATAAAAAATTAATAATTTTTTTTCATCAATATACTAATTTTTAGAAGAATATTAAGACTTCCATTGTGCATGTTTCTAAACACTTTATGTATGTTTTTTAAATCTTTGTTTTCATAAAAAGGCTTTCCTGTGTACCTTTAAGAAAAAACTAAACTCTTGACTTTGACCTCAAGGGCTATAATTCCTGCAAAAATCATCCAATTAGTCAAATAACAATATGCACATCATCAGTGTATATCCAACCCAGGCACCAACTTTCAAAACAATCAGAACAAAATTGTAGGAGCTGATTTCACAGAAGTGGGAAAGACAGACAAAAGGATGGCCCGCCCCACAACATAATCCCCCTTTGATTTTGGGGGATAAAAAAAACTTCAAATTTATGAGAAAACTACTTTCAAATTAATCAGTACCAAGTTTTAAGCTTATGTGAAAGGTTATAGATTTTGTCCCTAAAAAAACTGTTTCTAAATGTGTTAGTTTCTTCTCAAATTTAACAACAGTTTGCCAAGTTGAGAATTTTTTTTTTGTATTTTGTATACTTTATCAATCCTCAAAGGGAAATTCAGGGCATCCACCTGGATGAGGCAGCCACGGTATGGTGCCAGTCCCTTCACCATTCACACCTAGGGCCACTTTAGAGTCTCCAGTTAACCTAACTTGCATGTTTTTGGCTTGTGGGAGAAAACCGGAGTACCCGGGGTAAACCCATGCAGACATGGGGAGAACATGTAAACTCCACACAGAAGGGTCACTGATGGTCGGGGGTGGGATGGAACCCACGATGGTCAGGGGTGGAATTGATCCCGTGACCTTTTTTACTGTGCTGCCACAGTGCTAACCACTGTGCCACCAAGCTGTCCAAATGCCCCAAAATGATTGCCAAAGTGGAGAAAATATTGACAATTTTAATAGAAAACCTCAAAAATGGGTGAAAGTAGAGAGTGAAGCCATTACAACTTTTTTTAGTAGATACTTTTTTACTCAAGTAATGTTTAACAATTCTTTCTTGTACATGGGTAATTAATTTATTAAATTAATGCTACTTTTACACAAGTACAATTTCTGGCTACTTTACACACCCCTGCCTGTGATGCAGGTGGAAAAGATGGTGATACTTAAATCGAAATATATGGAAGTGAGGCACATGCAGGCCCAGGTGTCATGCAGCTGGTGGCAGTAAATCACAGGTATTCACAGGTGCAGCCACCATAGACTGCGCCCTAAGTGAAACCTCAATCATGTTGCATCTGCAGGTGGCACATTCAGCGGGGTGTAGTGTGTATCCCCAAAAGTGTGACGCCCTCCAGGATCCAGCAGAACCTGAAGGTATTTGACTTTTCCTTGTCTCAGGAGGACATGAAGCTAATGGAGTTCTTCAACCACAACAAGCGATTCATTGTTCCAACAGTCGAGGTAAGTCAATGCAACACTGCAAGGAAAACTTCTTCCACACGTTACTGGTTTTTAATATATAATTTTATTTTTTTTTCTTCTACAGAGAAATGGCAAGAGAGTGTGGAGAGATGCAGAACATCCTCATTTCCCCTTCCACGATCCTTATTGAGTCTATTAATTGTTTTGAGGATTGTTCCCACTTAAGAATAAACAGTAATAGGTATGTCAATATCCGCTTCAGTTTGGTCAGAGATTTTGATGCTTGTCCATAAATCATCCATTTGTGCCAGACACAACCTCATACAGTTTAAGTGCATTGTGTCTTACCTCACTAAAGTTCGCCTTTCCAAGATGTTTGAAAATGTTTCACCTCTTTGTGATCGCTGTCAGCAAGCCCCAGCCAGTTTAATACATATGTTCTGGCTCTGCCCCTCCCTATATACTTTCTGGACAGAAATTTTTGCCTCACTAACCAAGATCCTGAAGGTAGACATCCAACTGGATCCTCTTGGTGCCTTGTTTGGTGTTTTCCCTGCTTTGCCTTCTCTGTCAGCTGCCAAAAGGCACGCTCTAGCCCAGGGGTCTCAGACTCATTCCATGGAGGGCCAAGACCCTGCAGGTTTTACCTCCACCCAGTGTCTTCAGCAGGTGTTTTCATTGATCAGCAATCAGTGGGAAGAAATTCAGTGAAATCACCTGTTGAAGACACTGGGTGGAGGTAAAACCTGCAGGGTCTTGGCCCTCCATGGAATGAGTTTGAGACCCCTGCGAGCCTTTATGACTCTCCTGGCTAGGAGGCTAATTGTAATTAAATGGAAATCTCCAACGCCTCCATCACACACTCATTGGATTAAAGATTCACTTTATTTTCTTAAATTGGAGAAGATTAGATTCTGTCTCAGGAATTCTTCAGACAAGTTCTGGAATATATGGGGGCCTTTTTTTGACCTGATGGAGAACACAGACTTCTTCTCCATCCCTGTCAGACAGTTTGATCTAGTTTTCCTTCTCTTTTCCACTGCCTCTCTTGGACAAAGCGCAGCTGAGGTGGCTACTCTTAGTTTCCTTTTTTCAACTCTGTTTGGTGTGCTGGCTGAATACAATATTTATAATTTTTTGTCAATTTTTTTAAATTTATTTGAAAATTGGGGGGGTTATGTTCAGAAATTTTACTTTGTGGGTTTTGTTTCTTTTTTGGTTTAATGGCTTTCTGCATACTTTTTTAAAGTGCAACATCGTCACGTGTCAAAATTTTACATTTTAGTAGCTACATTACCTGTTGTGACTTGGTTCAAATGTGGATTATATTGGAAAAACTAACCAATAAACAAAGTTTAAAAAAATAAACAGTAATAGTGTAATCTAAAGGTTGTATGTCTCAAATGAAAATTGCAAACATGTTTCTCTATCAAGGTTATGATGGGGGGGGAAAGTGTTTGCTTTCATAACCAGAGTGACACACTGTGGTTGGTAACAGAAATGCCTCCAAGCCCAGTGACAAAGCCGTCATCGCACAATATTCACATGCTTTGACTCAGAAGCCCAACTCAAGTTGGGCTGTAACTTGCAAACTGAATTTGCCTAGTTAAACAAAAACACAAATTTGGGTATCCTGTAGGAAACAAAAACCCAGCATAGCCTGTCCATGTGGTCACTGATCTCCCCATCAGCCTCTAAATAAGTGATGCAGCTCCTGGGTTTGAAAATTGAGGCCTGAGTTCATTATAATGCCTAACGGGGGGACTCATTCTGTTGAGTAAGAGGCCCTGTGTTATGTAAGAGCCTACTGATCTACCACTGCTGTTCTTCACAACAAAGGGGCAGATTTACTAAGGCAGCGTAAATTAACGAGTGCACAATTTAGACAGAGCTCTTAAGGGAGTGGCCAATTTTTGCCAGTGAGCTACTAACAACATGCAAAATTATGAATACAGACGCAGACACTTCATTTCAATAATGATCACCCATCCACCAAGATCACCGCAAAATTGCGCACAGGCACAGCTGAAGAGTCTCCACCAGACCGTGATGGTTCTTGGGTGGCGTAACTTTCTATAAATGCCATTGAGTTACGGTGTTACAATTTCAGACATATGGATCTGTGCACTCTTTTTGTTAATAATCTCATTGTTGTTTTCCTCCTATATTGTGTATCCTGAACTGGGAGAGAGAAATACAGAGAAGAGGGAACTGGATTACCGTTTCATGCACAGCAAAAAGAAATAAATATAGAAATATGGATAGACAAAAAATTAAGAAAATTGGCAATGTGGAAGATTTTGCTTCAAGAGCGAGGGGGAGCTGATGGATAGAGGAGAGGAAAACTCCAGATCAGAGTCTGAACCTCCGAAGAAAAGAGAAAGAAGTCACTATCGGCTGACACCATCTGTATGTCCACTGTAGGTAGGAAGGGCTTCTATATATTATTTTATGGACGCAAATTCATATGGTAGGCTATATACAGTATAAACAAAAGAAATTTTAAAAAAAAACCAACTGCCGGCTGATGTCCAGTTCAGTACAACACTGATCTCTGTGAGACCATTGATATTCGTATAATCTGCTCTTCTGTCATGCCAAATAAAGTAACGCACAGAGAGAAGCTTCTGTCTCTTCGGTCACGACCAACGATCGCCATCCTGTCAAGCACAGATGAATTAAGACAAGCTTTTTTTGGCCATTAAATCCTGGCACATTTAGGAGCTTGACATCTGCAAACCTTAAATCACCTTGCGCCAGTCATTTAAATACTCCCCTCCCTCAAATTTGCGCTTTCACATCGCAACTCCCACAAATGTATATGCAATGAGGCCAGGCCCAAAATTAACATAGTCCACGCCTTTCCACCGCTAATTTTTAGCAGTACTTTTTTTAACGCCAAAACAGAATTTTGCGATGGCGTAGCACATTAGTAAATCTGCCCAAGGACTTACCAAGGACTCAGTCTCTTCTTTCAAGGCTTACCAAGTACAACTTGTTCATTCTGTTCAAAATAAATATTGGAGTGCTTCCTGATAGGTCTACGTTGATATATTTAAAAAGAATAAAACACTAAAACCACAGTCACGGGTTCTATTAGTATAAAAAAATACCTCAACCTTCCATGGCTTTTTCAAACACAGGTCTGATCACCCGCAGAAAACAATGCATTTCTTCGGTGCATCACATTTCATGTCCTCACATCGCTGATATCACACGAATGCACCGATCAGCCTAGAAGCTGGTGATGCCAGCTGCTACTGATTAGTTGAGTCACCAACATTTTTACAGGTCTTTTAATTTTGTCACCCCGTGTCAAACTCGATGTAGATCAGCGATTGTTTGGAGTACATGATCAATATAGTTCAATGGTTGCTGCTCATTGTCCTCCATTTTAATGGACAGAGTTGCAAAATCCACCTGACATTTTACATAATTAACATCAGAACACACTACCACCACCAAGAAGAGACACCATGTACAGTATGTACTTGCACTCATTTGGTGTGGTCATGTGTTTGTTCTACTTTTCGTGTCGAGCGCCGCACAAAGCAGGATAAGTTTTTGTCAGGGGGGCTATCACAAAAAAAAAATTAGAGGGTGAACGCACAAGTACAGAGCAAAGCTGAACAGGGAGGCCACCCCATGCAATTGTGGCACACAGTTGTCTGCTGCAGCTGTGAAATTAATATATTAATTAGGACTGTGCTATATGACCAAAATTTGATATCACAATATAAGTAATCTCATTTGATGATAATGATATATATCACAATTAAGGCTGCAACAAATGATTATTTTGGAAGTCAACTAATCTAACACCTATTTTTTTTTTCAATTAATCGACTAATTGTGATTATTTCTCTCATGTCCGCCATCTCTGCTTCCTGTTGGGGCTACAGTGCGTAATTTACTTCACCTGCTGTTTAAGCCGCCATACCTGTGAAAATCACCTTGTTGTCAGTCCCTGCTTTAATATAACATTTTTTAAGCAGTTTCCAGAGCTAAATACAAAAAAAAGAAAGCTGTATTAATTATAACAAGTTTAAGGTTATACACTACGCACAAAATTTTAGGGCTATTTGGCTTTCAGGTGAAATTTTTGGAAAATGTAAAAAGTTCACACTACAGTGATATTTTATCATGAAAGTAAGGCATTTAAGTAGAAGCATGCAATCGTGATTTCCTCATCTCAAATAATTTATTGAAACAAAAGCCAACAACAGTGGTGGGTATACCACAACAAAAAATACCAATGTCTCAATAACTTGTCATGTGCCCTTGAGCATCAATAACAGCCTGACAACGACGTCTCATGCTATTCACAAGTTGGCTTATTATCTGCTGAGGCAGGCATTCCACTCTTCTTGAAGGGTGGCCCTCAGGTCATTGAGGTTGTGGTGTGCAGGGTTATAAGCCTCTACACGGCGACTCAGCTGATCCGATAGGTTTTCTATGGGATTCAGGTCTGGAGAAAGTGCAAGGCGCTCCATTTGAGGTACCCCAGCCTCCAGCAGCCATTCCCTAATGATGCAACCTTGATGAGCTGGAGTATTGTTGTCCATGAAAATGAAATTAGGCCAGTGTTGTTCATGCAGGAGCACAATGACTGGATTAATGATGTTATTCAGGTAGTATTGTCTTGTCACTGTACCATTCACAAGGTGTAGGGCAGTTCTGTATTGACTAGATATACCTGCCCAGAGTGTAATGCCATCACAACAGTGGCTGATGCATAGCGCTCTCCTTGACATCTCCAACATCGTTGGCAGCCATCATTTCTGCTCCACGTGAATTGACTTCCATCAGAGAACAGCACTGAGGCCCACTGGTCCCTTGTCCAGCATAAATGCTCCCTGGCCCATGCAAGACGATGACGCCCGTGCCTGGTGGTGTGGTCATGTACCCTTGCAGGTCATCTAGCGTGCAGACCATGCTGATGTAAACGGTTTTGAATGGTCTGACATGACACTTGGGTGCCTCTCACATCCCTTAAATGTGCCTGGAGTTGAGTGGCATTCATCATCCAGGTCCGCAGGGCACTGTTCACAATGAAGCGGTCATCAGCGTGGGATGTGGCCAAAGGACGTCCGCTTCTATGCCTTTCTGTGACTCTTCCAGTCTCTCTGTTGCAACCTGCCGGTGACACTGTGACACTCTAAGCTCAGTGGCCACTTCCCTCTGAGAACATCCTGTTTGAAGCCTTGCAATGGCGAGGTACTGGTAATCAATTGTTAGGTGTCGTCTTGGTCTTATGATGTCAAAATGTGAGCAATATGATGAAGAGGACTGTTTAAATACCAATTCTAATTGAACCAGAAAATTTATTTGTCAATTCATAGATCAAACACCTGTTATGAATTTTGCTGTTAAGCACCTTGTTAGAGAATAAGTTATGCAAAAAGTATTGGAACATTGAACAGTTGGACATGTGCATTCAAAAGGTTCAAGAAGGTCAAGTTAAGCTCACCTGTAAAGGTTATAGTGCATTTTAGGTGCGTCCCGAAATTTCACCTGAAAGCCAAATATCCCTAACTTTTTGTGAGTAGTGTATATCAGTTTATCACAGACAGCATAATGCCTATTGTCAATTGAACAGCTGATTAAATATCTTATAACTGAATTACTAATCTGCTCCAACCAACAACCTAACATTAGGTGGAAGTTTTCTATAAGTGAATTTTTTTAATAAACTTTGTTTACGGGGTTTTGCAAACATAATTCCAAACATTTATACTGAGTAGCATATTCAACACTTTTCCCCCCAAATATATATATATATATATACTATATATAAACCATGGTGATAATCTGAGTATTGCAACAAACCCGAACAACTTGCAGGTACTAACAACCACAAAAATGATAAATATTAAAAAAAAATAATGCTAAGAAAAAAAAAATAGTAAGATAAATAAATGGAAAAAAACAATGCCAGAAATACACAAAAAAGCCAAAACAGTCCCCTAGAAATGTTTTGTTTTGTTTTTTTTACATCAGTCAACTTGTTATGCACCGAAAAAGTGGAAGACATTGAAGGTTACAACAGCAGCACATCACTCATCTCACCAAAAGAAAAATAAAATGCTGTGACCATCTCTTCAGATTATTTCAGTCAGGGGAAAGTGGGAGCGCTATCTTTATTACAAATTGGGAGAATGGACCCCATATTTTCTAAAAGGCACTAGAGCGGTCAGTCAGTGATAGTCTGATTTTCTCCAATTTAAGGAATAAAGTGTATCTCTGATCCAGTGGGTGTGACAGGGTGGTGCTTTTGATTTTAAATTGGTTACTATAAACCTTCGAGCTAATGAGGCGGTGAAGGCTAACACGTCTTTTTGGGCTGTAGAGAGGCAAGGCTCAGGGGGAGCAACCCTAAAGAGTGCACTTAAAACATTTGGTTCTACTTTTTCCCCCAATTGCATTTGAGATGGTGTTGAAAATCTCTGTCCAGCATTTGTGTTGATGGGCAAAACCAGAGCACATGGATTAAGTTTGCAGAAAACAACGGACACCAATCCCAGGTTGGGGAAATCCCCTTGTAAATTTTTTCCAATCGGGCATTGGTGTAATAAATGCAATGTACTATTTTACACTGAATAAGGCCATATCTAGCACATACTGAAGGTTTGTGTACCTGTTTAAGAATGTCTGCCCAAATCTCATCAGATATTGTGGCTTCCACATCTTCCTCCTACAGAATCTTTCTGCAACTGTGGGGGTTCCCCCCTACAGTTGATAGTGCTATGAGATGACTGTTGTTGTGAAATGGCGCTATATAAATAAAGTTGAATTGAATTGAATTGAATTGAATCTTATTTGAATTTAGGGGTTCTGGGCATAAAAGATTAATTTGATTATAAATATATGAAATAGAACCTTTATGCATGGGGGTTGGAGTGGGGAATGCGTCCAGAGCTGAATCGGAGGGTAAACTGGGAAACCCAGGAAATGTGAGCAAAACTACAGACCTGCAAGTATCTAGAGAAATGTTGCTAAGGGAGTGAAAATTTGCCTGAAAGTTGGTGAAAAGAAACAAACATATTATCGATGTATAAATCTTTGAAGTTGTGAATACCTAATTTTGACAATCTTAGGAAAGCACTATCTACCAGGGAGGGAGGAAAAAGTATGGCTGTTTGATAGGGGTGCATGGACAAAAAAAGTCTGTAAGCTGAAGTACCGTTTAAATTGAGTCCATATCCTGAGTGTATTCCTAGCAATCACATTGTTAGTGTAAAGAAAGGTGAGGGACTGAATAGGAGAGTGCACTAAAGTCTTAACAGTTACTGGAATAACGAAATTGGCCTCCATGATTAGCCATGTTGGGGGAGGATCAAAAGTGTCATATTGGAGCCAATATTTAAGAATTCTGAATCTGATATTAATGGCCCAGTAATAAAACCTCAAATTAGGTAGGGTGAGTCCTCCCTGTAGTTTAGGTCTTTGCAAACACTGTTTGTGCAGCCGGGGTATTTTCCCCTTCCAGATAAATTCTGAAATCAGGCTATCAACTTTGCTAAAAAAGAACTGAGGAAGGAAGAGTGGTATGCATTGAAACAGGTATGAAAATCAGGGGAGAATGTTCATTTTAACAGAATTAACACGTGCGATTTTGTTTGACGGGGCTCAGCAGAGATTTCACCCAGGCAGACGGCGGTAGGCGGCGGTGCCCAGCGGAGGACTTACCGTGACTGCAGCGGCGGTGTGCGACGAGACTACCCGAAGCGATTGCTAAGCTAACGCTAGTTAGCTTAATGCTGGCGCCAGTCATTCCACCTTACACCAGCCTGAATCGAAGCCCAGCTGCGAGGCCCAGCGGAGATACTACCAGGCAAGCGGCTATTTGTTGACGGGGCTCAGCAGAGATTTCACCCAGGCAGACGACGGTAGGTGGCGGTGCCTAGCGGAGGATTTACCATGACCTCAGCGGAGCTCGGTGGCAGCGGCGGTGTGTGACGAGACTCGGTTGGAGGAGCGGGACGGGAGACCAGTTACGGCGACTATGAGCAACGAGACCAGCAACGGAAGGGGCTAGTTGGCTAGCTGAGGCCCAGCTGGATTCGAGGACGATCGGATCAGATTCTGGCGATATAAGCAGAATTTATTTTACTATCCACAGATTTTCCTTTTCCTTCTTTCCAAGAAGGACTGAAGATGGCTGCCACCGGATTAAAAAGTGGGCTGATGGGCACCACTAATAAGCCTTCTCTACTTCCTCTTCGTTTTGTCTTTGTGTGTCTGGACCTGCAACAAGAAGGATTTTCCGACAAACTCAACCAAAGGTGAAGTTAAAAAGTTTTATCTGTATGGATTTGGGCTTGGACATCTCACCCTACACTCTGTGGTCTTTAAAAGCCCTGAGCAAAAACTTCCAAATTAAGGCAAACATGGCTGTTAAGCAAAAATCACAATATGGCAGAGGATATACAGTTAAAGTTCTGTTAGTTCTGCTACTTCTGGCAGGAGATATTCACCTTAACCCTGGACCTGCCACTATTAAACAGCAGACCACTGGGTTAGCACAAAACCGAGCTGTACAAAAGCAAAAACAACATTTATTTTTCCAAACTGTTAATCATGCACGAGTTCTTTGGGACACCAAGGCTAAACCAAAGGGGATCCTCGGCGGTCATTTAAACATACGGAGCATAATCCCCAAAAGAGATGAGATTTCGGTGTTGCTGTTGGACTCAAATCTGGACTACCTTTGTCTCTCAGAAAGCTGGCTACACAGTAACATAGACACTAATATGATCGATATTGTGGGCTACCAGTGTTTTAGAAAAGACAGGCAGGTAGGGAGGGGAGGAGGTGTTTTAATTTACATCAAAGAGAAATATAAATGTCAACTGGTTGATTTGAATACTTCACTTGAATGTTTAGCTGTTAATGTATGTCTCTCTCCGGTAATGAATTTCAACATTGCAGTAGTGTACAACCCACCGTCACACAACTCTTCCTTTTATAATGAATTAAGTGATCTGGTTAAACAACTTGAGAAGAACAGAGAAACAATAATTCATGGTGACTTTAATATCAACTGGTCTGATAAAAAAGACAAACAAAAACTGAAAAGCCTCATGACTAAATTTAATTACCAGCAAATCATCAAAGGACCCACCAGGATAACCAAACAATCCAGAACACTTATTGACATGGTATTTACTAATAAACCAGAACGAATAACCAGAACCTATAATCTTGTAACTGGTCTCTCAGATCATAACATGGTTCTTGCTGTCAGGAAACTTACTAAAAAGCGACTACAGTATTTTGGGGGAGTCGATATTGACAAATCAAATTTTATTATCCCCAAATCAAAAAATGAGGAGTTTGAACATTACTTAGAGAATCAAAATTGGGAGCAGCTCATGGCAACATGTGAAGTAGATGATTGTTGTAATTTTATAACTGCAACAATCACAAAGTCTATAGAAAAATTTTCAAAGCAAATTAAAAGTAGACAACAGAAGATTAGCCTACCATGGTTAAATAATGAAATAAGAAAACTTATGAAGAGGCGAGACTATGCACTGAAAACATCACTAACCTCCAAACTACAAAATGATCACCTTGTGTACAAAAGTTTAAGAAATAAAGTGGTACATGAGCTGCGAAAATCAAAAATATCTTATTACAATAAACTGATAGATCATGCAAAGGGTAACAACAGTTCCCTATGGAGGCATTTAAATAACTTAACTAATAAAAAAAACGATCAGAAGGGGGTAAAGGAACTTAGAATCAATGGCAAGACCGTCAGTGACAAGGCTACTTTGGCAAATGAATTTAATTCACACTTTGTGGGCTCTGTGGAAGACTTAACAAAAATTTTTGTGCTGCCAAATGTGCTCAACAACACAAATTCCATACTCCCAACAGATACTTTTCACATCGATGAGGTAAATGAGAAGTTAATTGCTGGTATTGTTAAAACACTGTCAAACTCAAAAACTAGTGATATCTACAATATGAGCACCTCCTTTCTCAAAATGCACAGCAAAATATTAATCAAACCACTGACTCATCTCATTAATCTCTCCATTAGGTCTAGTACATTTCCATCTGGCTGGAAAAAAGCTGTCGTCATACCAGTTCATAAATCAGGCAGTAAAGACGATATATGCAATTACCGCCCAATCTCTATCTTACCAGTCCTATCTAAGGTTCTTGAAAAAGTTGTAGCTACACAGCTGATAGACTACTTACAAGACAGTCAACTTCTTCATCCACATCAATTTGGTTTTAGACCAGGATACTCAACAGAAACAGCAAATTGTTGCCTTATTGAAAACGTCAAACAGTCCTTGGACAGGGGTAATGTGGTAGGAGCTGTTTTTCTAGATCTCAAAAAGGCTTTCGATACTGTAAACCACAGTTTGCTTTTATCCAAAATGGTATCTTTTAACTTCTCCCCAAATACATTAGAATGGTTTGCATCTTATCTCCAGAATAGAGAACAGTGTGTAAAAGTTCACCAGGATAAATCCTCATTTTTAAACAACCGCATGGGTATCCCACAAGGGTCCATTCTTGGTCCTTTACTTTTCAGCATTTTTATTAATGACTTGCCGTTACACTGCTCAGCTGCAACATGCCAACTTTATGCAGATGATGCAGTTATTTACACAGCTGCCAAGACTCCAGCACAGGCTGCAGATGTACTGTCTACAAGTATGGTTGATGTCCAAGAGTGGCTCCTCAAGAACCATCTATTGCTGAACCTTCAGAAAACAGTCTCAATGTGCTTTTCAATCAAAAAATGTAACCTGCAACATTTTAAAGTTAATATACATGATCATGACATCAGTTTAGCTACAGAATTCAAATACCTTGGCATTGTACTAGATCCTCAACTCAAATTTAATCTTCATATAAAGAAAATTTCAAAAACAGTAAAAAAAAATCTGAACTGCTTTAAATTAATTAGATATTACATACCTTACGAAGCAGCTGCACTGTATATGCATTCTATGGTTTTTTTCTCATATATCATACTGTTTGACAGTCTGGGCTCAAGCAGCCCCTTCCACAATAAGACTTATAGGTTCATTATATAATCAAACCCTAAAAATCCTGGACAAAAAGCCCATTAGGTGGCATCACTGTAATGTTTTAAAAAAATACAACCTATTGAGTTTTGAGAGCTTCATTGACCTCTGTCTTCTGAAATTAACGTTCAAATGTTTCCATAAATCAGCACCCGAGCCACTTGCTGGTTTCGTCCAAAGACAGGACAGCAGCAGAGCCACCAGGAGTTCTGTTAACAATAACTGTAAAATATTCCACCGCAGAACCACATTTGGACAAACAGCTTTCTCTATAAAGGGCAGTCACATCTGGAACACAATGCCAAATGAAATTAAAATAATAACGGACTTTAAAACATTCACTAAAAATGTTAAAAACTGGCTGAAAAATAAACAAGAATGTACTCATGTATGAATTATTTGTCTGCAAAGTGAGAGTGAATGAAGGGAAGGAATAAATGTGTTTGTTTATAGTGAGTGACGGAGGGAGGAAGGCCTGAAATAGGCAAATGTGAGTTATGTTATATGTGTTAAATGTGAGTCAGGCTGTTATATTTGTGTATTTATAATATTTATGTTAAAGGTGAGTCAGGCTGTTATATTTGTGTATTTATAATATTTATAATTGTGTATTTATAATTTTTCTGCATTGATGTATGTGGTTATTGTGTATATTTTTATCTTGATTCTTTTTTCTAAAGCCCATCCAGGGACAAGAGTTGCAAATTAGCTAATAGCTATACACTCTATGTGCAACACATCAGATTGATTGTCTTTGATTAATTGTCTATGTTTATTGCACTGTCCCTGTCAAATAAACTAATCTACTACTACAATTAAAGATAAATTAAGTAGAGACCAACGTTCAAAGTCTTCTCTAATTTGAGTTAGTAAGGTAGCGAAGTTAGCTTTATGAAGGTCTTCAAATTTCTGTGTGACCTGGACTCCTAAGACATGTAAAATTATGTTGGGCAATTTTAAAAGGAACATTTTGCTGGGGATAATTTTTAGCAGTCGAATTAACAGGGAAAATCTCACTTTTGTTTAAATTTAATTTATATCCAGATATTTGGCCAAATGCTTGAAGAGTAGCAAGAGCAGCAGGGACTGAAACAGGCAAGTTGGAAACATGTAGAAGAAGATCATCTCTGTAAAGGGAAACAGTCAGCTGAACATCATTCCTAAATATACCTGTGATTTGATGATTGGATCGAAGGGCAATCGACAAAGGTTCAATAGCAATTGCAAACAGAAGAGGGTTCAAAGGACAACCCTGTCTTTTGGAAAGTTGAAGAGGAAAATATTCTGATTGGATATTATTTGTCTTGACTGAGGCCTGGGGGGCAGAATAGAGCAACTTAACCCATGAGATAAAATTGTTCCCAAACCCAAATCTCTCCAGAGTGAAAAAAGGTACTTCCACTCTACTCTATCAAATGCCTTTTCAGCATCTAAAGAAATAATGGCTCCATGAGTATTGGATGAGGGAGTATTGTAAAGTGTATTAAACAGGTGTTGTAGGTTAGAAAAAGAGTGTCTATTTTGGATAAATCCCGTTTGGTATAGGGAGATAACTGAGGGAAGGATGGCTTCCAGGCGTATTGCTAAAAGTTTGGACAACAATTTAAAGTCAAGATTTAACAGACTTATTGGACGATAAGAGGTACAAAGTAAAGGCTCTTTGCCTTTCTTTAAGAGGACAGAAATAGAAACTTGATTAAGAGTTTGAGCCATGCCATCTCGAGCTATCAGTCATCTGGACGGCGGCTGGTCTCAGCTGCACTGTGATCTTCGTGGGTGTCAGTGGTGGTGACAATGTTGAGGCCGACTGTGTCCGGGTGTTCGGATCTGCGGACCCAAACCCAGTCCATCACTGCGAGTGGCGCTCTGTTCGGCTGCTCTCGGCGTCATGGTTGTGATGGTGTGGCTCTCACGTCTGCTGTGGGGTATCCACCAGGTTGTGGTGGTTCTGCTGTGTTCTGTTGGGTCACAGACTCTTCATTGTGCAGCTCAGCAGCGACTGCTGAAGGCTGACGCTGGGCATGAATTTGGAAGATGTCCAGTGGTTCTGCTGCGTTTTGTTGGATCATGGACTCTTCATCCTGCAGCTCAGAGGTGGTTCCTGGTGCTGGGTGTGGATTCGGAAGTAGTCCAGCCTCTCCTCCCCCTCTCCTGGGAAGTCTGGTCATGGTGATGTGTTGCTGTCGCCGTTGGTAGAACCTGCGCCGGGTTGTTATGTCCCAGGGTTCCTGACGGACACGGGCTCCCTCTCCTGCAGCAGCTCCCTGAGGCCTATGCTAGGTGAGGATCTGAGGCAAGTCTGGTCGCAGCCCCTGTTCCGGGCAGTGCTCCTCCTGTGAGCACGGGACGGCTGTACCCTCATCGTCGTCTGGGTGTGTTACATCCCACTCATCATCGTCGGTCAAACAGAGTCCGTTACTGTCGCGGATGGTGAAGCCCAGCTGGTAGAACAGGTCACATCCTAGTATGTTGTCTCCATGCGTAACCACTTGGAAAACAAAATCAGGAACGACTCTTGACGCATAGCGGACCATTAGTGTAATGGTCCCTACATTGCTAATGCGGTATTTACCATACCTGTACAGCTCCGCTGGGTTTTTCCCAATCAGGTGGTTAGGGAAGAATTTCTTCACGGTAACCCAGTTCAACATCGATCTCACTGTGGCAGTGTTGAGCAAGGAGCGGTAAGCTGGCTTCATCCAGCCCTACCATGCAGAATGTGTACGCTGCACCTCCGGAACTCACCATGTGGATGGTAGTCATGGGTGAGTGACTTGAACTGACCAGCAGGCTCGGCAGTGGTGCTGATCGGTAAACCTTGGCGAAGTGGTTGAATTTGCCATATCACTTACATCGTTGCCCCCTTGCTGGGCAGGAACACACTCTCAGTTGCCACAGTTGCCACATGAGAAGCGCCTCGTAGCGTTTCTCTGATCCGTGGTGTTTACTTTGGCCTCTTTTGCCATGTCACCGGGCTCTTCTATGGTTACCACATGTGCTAGCGGTGTGTGGCTTGGCTGCTGCTATTGTTGTTGCTGCTGCACACCTACACTACCGTTCAAAAGTTTGGGGTCACTTAGAAATTTCCTTATTTTTGAAAGAAAAGCACTGTTTTTTTCAATGAAGATAACTTTAAACTAATCAGAAATACACTCTAATATCTAATATACATTGCTAATGTGGTAAATGACTATTCTAGCTGCAAATATCTGGTTTTTGGTGCAATATCTACATAGGTGTATAGAGGCCCATTTCCAGCAACTATCACTCCAGTGTTCTAATGGTACAATGTGTTTGCTCATTGCGTCAGAAGGCTAATGGATGATTAGAAAACCCTTGTTCAATCATGTTAGCACAGCTGAAAACAGTTTAGCTGGTTAGAGAAGCTATAAAACTGACCTTCCTTTGAGCAGGTTGAGTATCTGGAAAAAATTATTATTTCAAATACAAATCATTATTTCTAACCTTGTCAATGTCTTGACTATATTTTCTATTCATTTTACAACTCATGGTGGTAAATAAGTGTGACTTTTCATGGAAAACACAAAATAATTGTCTGGGTGACCCCAAACTTTTGAACGGTAGTGTAGTTCTGATGCTAACCTGTCGGCAGCCTCTAGCTGGAATGCTAGCTCAATGGTCCTGGCTAGCGTCATGTCGTTTGGCACCGTTAGCATCTTCACTCGCAGCCATGGGTTGCTAGTGTGCTTGGCCAACTGGTCCCGCACCACTTCATCCTCCAACAAACCGAATATGCACATGCTAGCTAGGTGGCGAAGGTCCGTGACGAATTGTTGTGTTAACTCTCCGGTCTTCTGTCACCGTTGGCGAAACCTAATACACCGCACCAACACGTTGTCGGGTGTGGCGAAGTAGCTAGCTAGCAGCTCGACTGACTCTGCAAATGTTTCTGTTGGTCGTAGCGTGTAGAAAATACTTTGACCTTCTATGCCCAGATTGTGAACCAGCAGAGCTTGCGTCCATACCTTGTCCAGCTTGGCCAGGTCAGACGCCGACACGTAGGTTTCGAAAGCATCAAGCCAGTAATGCCACAGTATGGGCGGCTCACCAGGAGTTTTCAGAAACTGTAGTGCCTCAAACACGCTTTCATGGTTTACTCTCGTTGCTAAATATTATGTCTGAAAAACATGGAAGGACCAATGGAGAGTGGAGTTTGCTGAGAACATGAACTTTATTGCAAAATACTAATTATGGTGGTACAGAATATGTTGGTTGGGAGGCTGAAACAAAGAGAGAGCCGAAAAGAGGCTGTAAAATGGCCGACCCTTACATTTATATGTTTGGCGTGATGACATCACCCAGTGACCGCATCATCACGCCAACTCTGACCAAACTTGTGGTTTCATAACACCACAGTTAGCATTAGCAACAACCACCAGACTGAAGCCTAGCCACCTACCACACACCTGTTCCGCTGCATGCAGTCGCACACTGCAGGGGAAGAGACGGGTCGCTGACAAGTTGTGGTGAGGAGCTTTACTAGATAAACGGGAGTATGTGCATTTTAAATCATGATATAAACGATAGAGTATTCTATGAAACGGTACACGTTTTAATGTTGTCATCTGATGTATATCATCATATCGCACAGCCCTACTGAGGATCTTTTTAATTATCACAGTAAAACACCTGTCTTTGCACTCCGCACTTTCATGTACAGTATATTGACCCATCCGTGAAACCACTACTATGTATATTTTCCATAATCCTTGGGCCGTTTTACTCAATTGTGTCTTCAATTGTGTGTTCTGCACTCTGTACTCTTATGTACGTAGTTCCATCCGTGAAGCCACTACCATACCTGTGTATGTTGTGTTCAGTCATGTGTTTAATCGCGTGTTCTGTAACAGTGTTTTATCTAATCCTTCTCTCTTACTTTATTGCGCAGTAGCCTGGTGGAGCACCCACAATTTTGTTGTGCTTTACAACTGTACAATGACAGTAAAGCCTATTCTACATACATTTTCTGTAAATTCTTTAGTTTATTTATAATAACCAATAAAAAGGACCATCTCTTTTAACATTTTAAATTACATACTGAAAAAAACTGTTAAAATTAATCTGTCATTAATTTTATGCACCTTTTCCCCCCTCTTAATTTTACAGTGTTATAAAATTGTTGAATGTGCATTTAAGATGACTTCAATTTTATTCATTATCAAATCTAATTACTAGTGCATTGCCTGTAGAACGCAAGTATTCCTGTCTGAAACAGGTATCCCAATCAGGCTTTACAGGCCCAAATGTAGGCTGTGTTTGAAAGTGGAATGCAAAGAGGTGTAGTCTATATGTAGGCAATCACATGTTAGAATTTGACAAATATAAAAGGGAGTCAATGGCACTAAAATTTATTTCATTGTGTGAATATTAATTACAGAATACCTAAATATTGAAAATGAATGGGACATCCAATATTAGCGACTGTTTCAGATTCCTTGTTTGTCAGATCACTCATTTGTGTGATCTTTTATCACTGACATTCAAGATAATAATGTATCTTGCACTTTGGGGAATGGGAGTCGTTCAGTCATCATTGTAATTATTTTAGTTTATCACTGTTCAGTGATGGAGTTCAGTGTAATATTGAATTTCTTCTGTGTATCATCAGTAAACTCATGCAGTACTATAACAGGACATGTTTACAAATATTTGAGACCCACTGTAGTGCATCATTTTATATTTTAGCAATATTTTGTTATTAAAAGGTTTTTTAAAACTGTAATCTACCAAATTAACTACAAAACACCCAACATTATTATACACAGCGGGAGGATCCATTTGACTGCAATTGTTACATCTGTGTTGCCCATTTGTCAGTAAATATTGAACTAAAAATGATTTATTTAGTTTTTTGGGGCATTTTTGTGTCCTGCATTTAGGCCCTGTCACACCTACGCGATTTAGGCAGCGTTTGCAAAACGTTTGAAAAATTTGGAGAATACGCTGGAGTACATCAAATCAGTTATGGCTAAGTTTTGTCTAAGTTAAGAGCACGCTGAAGACCGCTGAAGCACACTGATATACGGTGTAGTTCACTGAGCTCCTCTGAATACGTATCCAGCATATGGTTGATAGGTACTGTGTTCACGGAACAAAGGTTGTAGGGAAGTTATGTGTTCGTTCACACCCTTTACTTGTCAGCAACTCATAGGCTACAGTCACACTGCAGGTCTTAATGCTCAATTCCGATTTTTTGTCGAGATCCAATTTTTTTGTGTGGGCGTTCACATTATAATTTAAATGCGACCACCATCAGATTCCAATGTGAGCAATCTACAGCTATGAAGTGACCCGCATGTGCAGAAGAAAACGTAACGTCAGACACAGTGTTGTGTTTGAGCCCCGAATGATTGAGGGGAACAGAACTTCTTCACCTTGATGCAGCGCAGCAAAATAAAATGTTAAAATCATTCAGAAATTATTATGCACAAAAAAAAATGAGACCAGCTTCATTCCTCTACACGCAGATGACCGCTGTGATCAGTTCTGCTTTAACAGAATGGCTCGATTAAACAGCTCTCTTGAAAATGAGATCCCATGTCTCAATGGGATTACCTGTATAAATAAGGTTAATAATAAATAATCTTAGCAATTACAATAGGGCTCTTGCCAACTGACGTTGTCTGTGGTTTGGGCCCTATAAACAGCTCGGCTAGTACCAGCGGCACTGGTACCGCACAGGAAGGAGAAGCCACCACAGACTCCCCTCTCCTGGACTGTCGGTCCTCTGGCTATAACGTTCCACAGTCATGTCGGTATTAACTTTACGTTTTAGATATCACAACAGCCAGGACTCATGGTGTGCTGTTTAAAGAGAAAAAGGAATTTGCAGCATCCAGTAAATGTGCCGTTACTGTGTGCCAGCTTGTCTGACAGTTTCAGCCCCGAACCCCCACCCCGAAATTTTGAAGTTGTTGTGCAGTCAGAGCCGACAAAATTATGATCCAGTGATAAAGGGAATAATTGAACGGGTTTCTTAACTTGGAGCTACCTTATAATGGCATATTTACAGTGTTTGTTCACAGGAAAAACCTGTACAGAGCTCTGCTCAGCTACTGCCTGCAGTGCATACACGCACAGAGCTAAACCCCACGCACACTTCCTGAAGCCACGGCATGAAGACAGAGTGGTGACTAAACTTTTATTCATAAAAATTACATATTTTCACTGAGCAACTCCATACTCTGGGATGCACACCCTTGTAACCTCAGCGAAGCACTTATAAAATCTGAGGTCAGTCTGATGAATGGTTTGAGAGATATGTGAGGAACACACACACACTCATAGACACACACACAAACAGACAGATATCTTGCATCTACTGTATCTATAAATGCAGCATATCTCTGTTTGTGTGTGTGTTGCCTGCATGGCAGAGTTCCAATACAAAAACCACTGCTGAGCAAAAAGAACATAAAGGCTTGTCTCAGTTTCGCCAGAAAACATCTTGATGATCCCTAAGACTTTTGGGAAAATACTCTGTGGACTGACGAGACAAAAGTTGAACTTTTTGGAAGGTGTGTGTCCCATTAAATCTGGTGTAAAAGAAACAGCATTTAAGAAAAGGAACATCATACCAACAGTAAAATATAGTGGTGGTAGTGTGATGGTCTGGGGCTGTTTTGCTGCTTCAGGACCTGGAAGACTTGCTGTGGTAAATGGAACCATGAATTCTGCTGTCTACCCAAAAGTCTAGAAGGAGAATGTCCGGCCATCTGTTCGTGACCTCAAGCTGAAGCGCACTTGGGTTCTGCAGCAGGACAATGATCCAAAACACACCAGCAAATCCACCTCTGAATGGCTTAAGAAAAACAAAATGAAGACTTTGGAGTGGCCTAGTCAAAGTCCTGACCTGAATCCAATTGAAATGCTGTGGCATGACCTTAAAAAAGGCGGTTCATGCTTGAAAACCCTCCAGTGTGGCTGAATTACAACAATTCTGCAAAGGTGGGTGGGCCAAAATTCCTCCTCAGTGCTGTAAAAGACTCATTGCCAGTTATTGCAAACGCTTGATTGCAGTTGTTGCTGCTAAGGGTGGCCCAGTCAGTTATTAGGTTTAGGGGGCAATCACTTTTTCACACAGGGCCGTGGAGGTTTGGATTTTTTTCACCCTTAATAATAAACACCATTTAAAAACCGCATTTTGTGTTTACTTGTGTTATCTTTGTCTAATATTTAAATTTGTTTGATGATCTGAAACATTTAAGTGTGACAAACATAAAAAAAAATGAGAAATCAGGAAGGCGCAAACACTTTTTCACACCACTGTATTTATTATTAACCTTATTTATACAGGTAATCCCATTGAGACATGGGATCTCATTTTCAAGAGAGCTGTTTAATCAAGCCGTTCTGTTAAAGCAGAGCAGATCGCAGCGGTCATCTGGCATGTTGAGGAATGAAGCTGGTCTCCTTTATTTTTGTGCATAATAATTTCTGAATGATTTTAACATTTTATTTTTCTGTGCTGCATCAAGGTGAAGAAGTCCTGTTCCCCTCAATCATTTGGGGCTCAAACATACCACTGTGTTTTCTTCTGTGCATGTGGGTCACTTCATAGCTGTATACCGTTCACATTGGAATCTGATGGGGGTCACATTTAAATTATAATGTGAACGCCCACACAAAAAAATTGGATCTCGGCAAAAAAATTGTAAATGAGCATTAAGACCTGCAGTGTGACTGTAGCCTATGAGCTGCTGACAAGTAAAGTGTGTGAGCAAATGCATAACTTCCCTGCAACCTTTGCTCCACGAATGTGGGACATATCCACTATTCGTTAGATACATTGTGCTGAAAATTTTCAGAGGAGCTCGGCGAACTACGTCGTATACCAGCGTGCTTCAGGGTACTTCAGTGTTCTTCAGCGTGCTCTTAACTTAGACAAAACTTAGCCATAAGTGTTTCGATGTATTCAAGCGTATTGATGATACAACAGATAATAGGACGGCCTATGATCTCTGCCTGATCATCATAGGATGTCCTATGAACTCAGGCATCATAGAATCCGCAATGCCGTCAAAAGATATGATGTCTGTATGATAGCACATAGACAAATGTGTCTTTATGATGTCATATAGACCATCACTCAAAGCAAGAAATCTAGGACTCACAATGCCGTCATAAAGATATTTGAAATGCCATCATAAAGATATGATGTCTGTATGACGGCACATAGACAAATGTGTCTTTATGACGTCATATAGACCATCACTCAAAGCAAGAAATCTCTGTGTGTGTGTCTATGTGTCTGTCACAATTCTACGTTGCCGCGAGCAGAGTTGCCAGATCAGTCTTCATATTGTTGCTCAAGTTAAAGAAAGTAAGCAAAAGCGTTGCTTTCTCAGCAATGTCATTTTTAAAGAGGTGCTGACACAGTAAAAATGTGTAACCTTGAAGAATGCCAGTCTACACTACAAATGTGTAAAATGCCAAGCAAAGCGGTGATTTTCTTCGGATGCTCCGGTTTCTTGGTTTCTATGGGCATGCACGGGCCTTCCTGAACAGGGTCGAAAGCCACTTTTTGCTCAGATCTATTTTCATGATCCTGCCCATGAACTGGAATTACGACACACCTGTAGCTCTCTTCACGACAACAGACACAGGTTGGTTCCTTTAAACGGGCGTTTATTGGGACTTATGCACCTCCTCTCTTGGTCACGCCGTGAGAACTGTATAGGCAAACATAACGCATAACCATATATACAGTACAGAGCGAAATAATATAAAGAAGTTACAAAACAAATACCTCATTGGCCGCTTGTCATGAAAAGAGTTCTGAAGGTAAAACAAACTGCTTGGCTTCAATCTTCAATCAAACTTAAGTGCCAGATAGCTGAATAACGTGGCACAGCGTTCTTCTCATTTCCGCTATGTGCTACAATGAAAACAATCCCAGCGGCACTCCAGACGGAAAACATCAGTTCCGGTCAGGAAACAATAAATTTCAACAAAATATGCAGTTGCAACAACCAACATGTAACGTACAGAAAATATATAATTTTATAACAACACTTACACTCCCACCAAATCACTCACTGATTTAAATGCGGGATTTCCTTTAAACACAGATTATAAATGGAATCAGTGACTTGGGTTGTTTTAACTCTGAAAGAATGTGACCCACTTTTGTTTAATTTCTACTTAATTTGCCTCAAGCAAGGTAACCACCTTGTGAATGGGCCTTTGAAGGTAAACCAGTCTAGGTTATACCTCTTCCTTGGTGGTATACACGCTCATGATGATGCTTGACAAGCAGTGTTGAAACATGGGATTTCTTTGGAAGGATCGCAGGATGTTTTACATCATGGTGCAAGGCTGACTGGGACAATCGTCCTCCTACCCTTAGGACATTGTTCTTGTCCAAGAAGGCATTCAACTTATATAACTTGCTGTACTTGTTCAAAGTGTCTCCCTTCTGAGCTTTGATTTTTTGTATGTCCGCAGCAAAGGCATCTTCTTGCACTAGCCTGATGATAAAGCTTTCTGCTTCCTTTCTTTCTTCAAGACTGGTTGCTTCATTTGTTCTTGGCTGAAGTCCTTTGATTTCTTTGGCAAATCTCTTGAGCCTAGCAATGGCTCTAACTGCCCTGGACCAGTCAGAGAATTTGGTGAGGCGTTTCGCCACTGACTCTATTCCTTTCATCATGACTGTATGGACATGGGCTTTGCGAAGTTCAGGGTCAGTTCTTTCAACATCTCCCACCATTTCTTCTTCACGTGGAAGATTCTGGTGCCAAAGAAAATCAGGTCCTGTCAGCCAATTAGACTCTTTTAACTGAGCTGCACTCAGTCCTCTTGAAGCGCAGTCAGCTGGGTTGTTTTCAGTGCTGACATGTCACCATTGTGTGGGATCTGTGCTAGATCTTATGCATTGGATCCGGTTGGCTACGAATGTGTGGAATCTCTTTGCATCATTGTAGTTAGCTTCGGGATTTGCACAGCCGACAATACTCCAGCCAAGATCAGTTCGCTGTGCATATGGATGATTGTCTTTCCCAAACAGAATTTTTCTTGGAAGAAGGGCTTGTTGGCAGTTGTAGCCAATTAGTAGTCCTACTTCACAATCTAGTGGTGGTGGAATCTTGTCTGCCAGTTGTTCAAGATGAGGCCACTTTAGTGCTGTTTCAGAGGTTGGAATGTGTGACCTATCTGCTGGGATGAACTCTCGTGTGAAAAGTGCTGGCAATGGAATTCTTCTCTCTAAGTTGTATCCTCTCACTTGCAAGTTTGTCAGTTTCTGAGAGGTTATGACTACTGATTTTGTAGTCATTGTGGATAGCCGCAAGCTGACATTCTCCTTGCTTGTATCGAGGTCTTGGGCTATTTCGTCTAGGATGAAAGTTGTATCGCTTTGAGTGTCTAAGAGTGCATACACAAGAACTTCGTGGTCTGGGTGCTTTGTAGACGAGATCCAGACTGGTACGATTGAGGATGTTTGTGTGTTTGGGCCCTCTTGTATGACTCTGTTGGTAGTTGCTGTCGCAGCTACTTCTTTGATCTCTGCTTTGTCCTTTGAGTTATCTTCTCCTTTTGGAGCAGTCAGCCTTTGACGGTCTTTAAACTTCTCCTCATGCAAACATGTCGGATGTCTTCTTTGGCACCTCTGGCATGTACTTCTGTTGTCACACTCCTTTGAGTGATGTCCTACATTCAGACATCCAAAACAAAGCTTCTCTGCTTGCACAAACTTGACACGATCTTGAACTGTCTTTTCACTGAACTTTCTGCACTTAGCAAGGTCATGTCCTGCTCTTTTGCAGAAAACACATGATGGAATGCTGCTCTGTTTTGTATCTGTGGCCAGTGTCTTTGCTTGAATAGTTTGGCTTCGGGTGTGTTTTGTTTTCTCACTTTCCACACTTTTGAGCACTTGAATTGAGGATATGGGATCACAAGCAAGGTCTGCTTCCTTAGACAGGAAGTCTACAAACTCTTTAAATGGTGGATAATCAGCGTTTGCTTCTCTGACTTCCATCACTTTACAGTTCCATCTGGATACCAGCCAATCTGGTAACTTCAGCAGAATTTTTTGGCTTTCATTACGGTCATTAAGAATTTCTAATGTCTTCATGTGGGGCATTGCAGCCTCACAGCTCTTAAGGAAGTCTGCAAATTCCCTTAATTCACAACCATCTTTTGTGCTTATTTTTGGCCATTCATGTAGTTTGTCCCTGAAGGATTTCCCAATTATAAATGGGTCTCCAAAACGTTTTTCCAAAAGCTGCCAGGCCAAGTCATATGCAGCTTCAGTGCCCAATAAGAAGAATCCTTCAACGGCCTTTTTTGCAGCACCACCTAAATACTTCCTTAGATAATACAGTTTTTCATTCTTTGGGATGTTTTTCCTGTCAATCAATGTTTCAAAGGAGAGTCGCCAGTCCTTGAATCTCAAGGGGTCTCCAGTGAATAATGCAGGCTCTGGTGTTGGAAGACGACTCGCATTTATAGCTTCTGTTAGCATGCAGACCAAATCTGAGGTGTTCTGTACTGTAGGAATGAGTGGAGCTTGAGCTGTGACTGGCAGGGACTGAGGAATGAAGGAGGGACTTGAGGCATTGAGGGCTTGTGTGGTGACTGGCAGCGACTGAGGGATGAAGGAGGGACTTGAGGCATTGAGGGCTTGTGTTTCTCCAAATTCAACATCATACAGCAATTCAGCTGTTTTAAAATTTTCTTCAACTTGATCATAGACCATTACTCGTGCTCTTGCAGCATTTAACTTCTTCACTTCTTCCAAGCGTTTAAGCCTTCTAAGTTTGTCTTGCATTTCTTGTTGTCTGGCAAAGATTTCAGATTCAAATTGTGCAAGCTGTTGTTTATCTTCAGCCTCTAGCCTTTGGAGTTCAGCCTCTTCTCTTTCTTGTTCATCCAATACTGCTAAGACTTCCTGGGATGCGGCAGCCTCTGCTGCAGCCTCACATCTTTTGGCTGAGTTAGTACTAGAACGAATAGAACATTTTGATTGATGAGATGGTGGCCTTGATAAGGAGCAAGCTGAGTTTAGAACTGATCCAACATCGGGCCAAGGTTCATCCTCTTCTTCTGTTTTAGGCTTCTTAAGCTGCCCTTTTGCCTTTTGAATGATTAACTCTGAGAGTGAAACGCAGGTGTCTACTCTGCGTCGCAGATCTGGCTCAGGAGTTTGTATTTTGCGTAATGTTTCATATATGGCTTTTACATCGGAGCAGGTGCTGCTTATATTTTCAATCAGCTCACTCAATTCATCCTCTGAGGCTTCATTGGTCAGTATTTCCTTGCCTATTCTAGCATGGTACCTCCATTTCTCATAAATGATTCTGTACCGTCGTTGGATACTTTTCATCTTGTCTTCTTGAAGTTCTCTCCCCTTCTCTGTGAGGGTTCGAATTCTTTCGCCTCTTCGCAGCCCTTCTGCTTCTGCAGATTTGGTAACTTCAGGTTGGGCAGATAAGTCAGCCATCTTGTGGCAGGTCTCAGTGTTTGTGTCAGACGTTCTGAGATAACTTGAACAACAGTGAAACAACTGGATGATGACTAGTTTGTAATTATACTGACTTCAATACTGCATTAAGATAACTGTATAAACATTTAAACTTAGCCACTTTTCAGCTAACTTCAATTTCAAAGCAAGAATAAGAACAGTGAAATTACTTTAACACAATATGTAAATATGAACTTTAACAGCTGATAATATGTTTAGAAATGCATTAAATTGCTTATTTTACAAGATAGGAAAACAGAGTTGGGTTAAGTGCCCTTTAACGTCACTGAAAATGCCCTTTAAGCTTGTTGAAATTTTATAGACACAAAGCTTGCATAAATCTTAGTTTCAGATTAAAATGTCCTTATTTTTTAACGTTCATCAAAGATGGTTAATTTACATATAAATTTAACATCGACTTTAACCTTGTAACATGAAGCAACTGTGAAAATCAGGACATCTGATAATCTCCAACCAACAACAACTAAATACCTTATTGCAATGTCCAAGTTAAACCACTTCTCACACCACCTTAACTTGAAACTTGAGGTGGAGCGCTTTCTGGCTTTAACTTGTAAAATTGCACTTTAACACAGTCTAACGGCCGTTACTTGCGGTTGCTATGACGACAGTGCGGTATGGACTTGCTTAACTGACGACCTGGATCTTCCTCTCCTCGCTACCCGCCGTGATCTCGGAGTCCTTGTTACCCGTGTTGAGCAGGCGAGTTCTCACTGTAGCTCTCTTCACGACAACAGACACAGGTTGGTTCCTTTAAACGGGCGTTTATTGGGACTTATGCACCTCCTCTCTTGGTCACGCCGTGAGAACTGTATAGGCAAACATAACGCATAACCATATATACAGTACAGAGCGAAATAATATAAAGAAGTTACAAAGCAAATACCTCGTTGGCCGCTTGTCATGAAAAGAGTTCTGAAGGTAAAACAAACTGCTTGGCTTCAATCTTCAATCAAACTTAAGTGCCAGATAGCTGAATAACGTGGCACAGCGTTCTTCTCATTTCCGCTATGTGCTACAATGAAAACAATCCCAGCGGCACTCCAGACGGAAAACATCAGTTCCGGTCAGGAAACAATAAATTTCAACAAAATATACAGTTGCAACAACCAACATGTAACGTACAGAAAATATATAATTTTATAACAACACTTACAACACCTATCCCTCAACCAGTGGTCTGAACGATGAAGAAGAAGACCCGTCAGATGGAGAGCAATAGAATGAGAACTGCTGCACATCTGAAAAGATGCTGTGAACATGAAAAACCTCAGGTTCCAGCAGTACGGCGCAGGCATGACTGTGAACAACACAGCCGTCTGAGACAGGAGGAGACCCTTCAGCAACGGGCATGCAGAAATACTTGCTTATACTTGGTTTCTACGGGCATGGACAGGTATGCATGGGTATGTACTAGTTCTCCAAATTTTTCATACATTTTGCAATCATCTCGGTGTGACAGGGCCTAAATGCAGGACACAAAAACACCTAAATAACAAAATAAGGGGGGCAAACACTTTCACACCATTGTAAATATTTACTGACAAATGGGCAACACTTATGCAACGGTTGCAGTCAAACAGGTCCTTCTGTGTATAATAATGTTGGGTGTTTTGTAGTTAATTCGGTTGATTACAGTTTTAAAAAATAACTTTTAACAAAATATTGCTAAAATATAAAATGATGCACTATAATGGGTCTCAAATATTTGTAAATGTGCCCTGTTACAGTAGCATGAGTTTATTGACAGTACACAGAAGAAATTCAATATTACACTGAACTCCATCACTGAACAGTGATATGAACTAAAATAATTATAATGATGACTTTAAGGTGCAATATAGTCTATAAAGGATTCTGACCTCCTGGCCAGTAGGTGTCGCACGCACTGTTGACTCACTTATAATCTTGTACCGGTTGCCAGGTAGAGATAAACAGCACTTCCTGGAGGCTAACACCAGTATGCTGCATACTGCTCACATCTCAAACAATTGGTTATTATGAGCCAGACAGCGTGTCAAGCGAGGACTCTTGTGGTATAGAATCGTGAATTTAACATAATCCTCGCTGATGTGCATCTCCGGTAAACCTTTTTTAAATAACTATATGGTATAGTGTTATTGACAGTAACGCTAATGTAGCACAGCAGAAATCAAACCCAATAGCGCTCTAGTTTTGACAAAGTAATTATGACAACACTTTAGATCAGATTGTAAGGACTTTGCTGTTAGTTGTTCTGTTTTTTGTAAAAAAAAAAAAAAAAAAAGCTGAATCACACTTTTATGGTCTGTTTAAGTTCATCCGTTTTAGATATGCATGCTTAAAAAACAAACAAAATAACGGCTGTATTAAGCTTCAGCAGTTATTTATGTCAGTTGCAGTTAATTTTAGGTTGTAAATATGTTTTGTTTTTGTTTTTAAATATATAAATAAATGTTGTGAAACGTTGGATGCCTGAATTCATTTGTGCCTTTTCAGTTACTGTAGAAGATGAAATCTATTGTTTATTCAGTGTGACAGATTCACAAATGGTTTACCTCACCTCTGCAAAACTAAAGTATTTTCAACGTTTTTATAACGTAGTGATAAACAAGAACCTAAAATACACTGTACATATTAAGATAGGATAAGATAAGATAAGCCTTTATTAGTCCCACAATGGGGAAATTCCAGGATTGCAACAGCACAGGGATAGCAACACTCAGAGCAATAATTTAGAAGATAAGAAAATAAGAGCAGTGAATATACATATGTACACATAAATATATAAATATATATACACAGTGCGGAGCATTGTACCTAGATGGACTAAATAGCATAACCGTCTATTTAGTTACCCTGCATGGTATGAATATGTACCCATACATATTGTCACCCTCCATAGCGACTGATACTGTCCTAGTTGTATACTGGAGGGGACCATTTGTGTAAGTCTGTTGCGTCTTTTGCATTCAATACTATTAGGTCGTCATGTTTTTTTGCTATTTCTGTGAGCAGCCCTGCTTAGGTTATACAGTCTGACAGCCGTAAGTAGGAAGGACCTGCGAAACCTCTCGGTCACGCATCTAGGATGATGTAGCCTACTGCTAAATGAGCTCCTCAGTTCGTTCAATATGTCCTGCATAGGGTGGGACTCGGACTCCAGCAGAGATGACAGTTTAGCCACCATCCTTCTCTCTCCTATCTCCTCCACTGGGTCAAGGCGTTTCCCCAGGACAGAGCTAGCTTTCTTGATTAGTTTGTTCAGTCTCTTCCTGTCGGCTGCTGTAATGCCGTTGCCCCAGCAGACCACTCCAAAAGTGATGGCTGATGCCACCACCGTGTCGTAGAATGTCTTCAAGAGCACCCCTTGTACACCAAAAGACCTGAGCCACCTCAGTAGGAACAGCCTGCGCTGTCCCTTCTTGTAGAGTGCATCGGTATTGTGTGACCAGTCTAGTTTATTGTTCAGACGAACACCCAGGTACTTGCAGGATGTCACCATCTCAATGTCTGTTCCCTGGATGTTTACTGGTGCTGTGAGGGGTTGTCCTTGCCTGCGGCAGTCCACCACCAGCTCCTTAGATTTCCTCGCATTGATCTGGAGGCAGTTCCGATGGCACCAGTCCACGAAGTCCTAGATAAGTCCTCTGTACTCAGCTTCATCTCCGTTGGAGATGAGGCCGACGATCGCAGAGTCGTCAGAGAACTTCTGCAGATGGCAGTGTGTTATGTTGTGTGAGAAGTCCGCAGTATAAAGGGTGAACAGGAAGGGAGCCAAAACCGTTCCCTGGGGGGCCCCTGTGCTGCCGATGATCGTGTCGGACACACAATCCCGGGTTCTCACAAACTGGCTAGTTAGTGAGGTAGTCCAGGATCCATGATAACAGGTGCTGGTCCACCCCTGCGCACAGCAGCTTGTCCTTCAGGATCATCGGTTGGATGATGTTGAAAGCACTGGAGAAGTCAAAGAACATGATCCTTACCGCATTCCCGGGCTTCTCCAGGTGGGAGAGGGAATGGTGAAGGAGGAAGATCACTGCATCCTCCACCCCAATGCCATGCTGGTAGGCGAACTGGAGTGAATCCATCGCTGGTTCCACCAGGGGGCGGAGGTAAGCAAGGAGCAGTCTCTCCAGGGTCTTCATCATGTGAGACGTCAGGTCCACTGGTCTGTAGCTGTAGTCTTAGGGGTGGGAAGTCTTTGGTACAGGTACCACACAAGATGTTTTCCACAACTGTGGTACCCTCCCCAGCTTCAGGCTCAGGTTGAAGATGTGCTCCACAATCCCACACAGCTGGTCTGCGCAGGACTTGAGGAGCTTCGCGCTGATGCCATCCGGTCCCGAGGCCTTCCTCGCCTTGATCTTCCTCAGCTCCGTCCCCACCTGGGTCTTATGGCTCTTTTCCATAGTCACAGTTCTTTTTTACTTGTTTCGATTCTCCACTACTTCTTTCTCCCTGGGTTGTTGATCCATTACAGCCCTGTAAAGCCGCGTAAGCTCGGTAGTGGGCGGGATTGAGGCGGAGCCACACTCTGCTGATGTGAACACGCGACAGATTCCTTCACAACAAAGAAAATGCCGGATTATGAGCGGAGGATTTCCACGTTGCTTCTTCTCTGGCTTTTGAACACAATAAATGAATGTTTTTAACCGTAGAAGAGAGTTTTACAGGAGAAGACGACGTGCATTGAGAGAACACACGTTGGGGCAGTACCAGAGACTCGTTGTTGCCATTGGGGAATATGAAGCGGAATATGAAGCAGAGAGCTTAATTACCCAGCATATCAGGCACATCAAGCACACGAGGAAACGGTTTTTGGTAATTTAATGCTTTCTATTGTCATTTTATCGTCATGTCATTGTTGTGTACAGCATTTTGATGTCGCCAGGTTATCAGTATTAATATGTATGCTGTGTGTGTGTTCTAGTTGGCTGCGTTGTTGCAAAATCAACTCTGCAGACCATGGACCTGGGCAGTAAACCGTAGCTCACAGTGGTGGGAGAATATTGTCCCCAGCTTCTCAAGCACACAGTGGTTGCAGAACTTCCGGATGTCCGAGGACACGTTCACCTACTTGTGCCACAAATTGCGTCCATGCATGGAGCCTCATTCATGTGCATACATATGTCAAACGTTTGTTTTTTAAATAAAATTTGGTGCACTTTTCATCTACATCTCCTCTGTTGTTCATGATGGTTAACTGTTAAGGGACAACTAATTAACTGCTAAAACCTTGTAATTGACCTTGGAATTATATGTGGATACTCGTTATATTTCCAATTACTCATAGCCCTATTTTACTTACAAAATAATTTAAATTACTTTTAAAAAAAAAAGCCAATTCAACTGTAGTAAAATTCTTGTTTTTGTGTATCTTTTTCCCATTGATATTTATTTTTAAGGGATATGTGTTCAGGAATGGGAAATTACACGCTAAAACAATGTAGAAAATGACTGCAGAAAAATGCAGCAGCTGAACAACTCCCTTTTGGTTTGATTGAATTGCCAATTGACCTTGGAATTATATGTGGAAACTTGTTATATTTCCAGTTAATCCTAGCCCACTTTTACTTACAAAATCATTTTAAAGAAAGGCAATCCAACTGTAGCACCATTTTGCATGTTGAGTGTCATTTGAGTATCATTTTCCCATCTATTGATATTTATAAGGCATATGTGTTCAGGGATGGGTAATTACACGTTAAAACACCTTAGAAAAATGACTACTACAAAAAAGGCAGCAGCTAGACAACTCACTTTTGGTTTGATGGAATTGCAAATTGACCTTGGAATTATATGTGGAAAATTGTTATTTACAATTAATCCTAGCCCATTTTGTCTTACAAAATAAATTTAAAAATGTTAAAGTCACTCAAACTGTAGCACCATTTTTTATGTCGAGTGTCATTCGAGTACCATTTTCCAATCTATTGATATTTATAAGGGATATGTGTTCAGGGATGGGTAATTACACGTTAAAACACCTTAGAAAATCACTGCAAAAAAAAGCAGCAGCTAGACAACTCACTTTGGGTTTGATGGAATTGTCAATGGACCACGAAATTTTCTGATGAAACTTTTGTTATTCCTATTAAATACTGTGACATTGTCAGACTGGCCAACACCAAATTATAATTTTATTTTTCAAACCTAAGACACTTTGGATGTATTGAATCAGAAAAGTACAATGGGAGGCAGAGCCTTCAGTTATCAAGCTCCTCTCCTGTGGAATCAGCTGCCAATCTGGATTCGGGAGTCAGACTCGATCTCTGTTTTTAAGAATAGGGCTAAAACCTACCTTTTTGATATAGCCTACAATTAGGGAGGGATCATGTGTTTTCTGAACCCTCCCTTAGTTATGCTGCTAATAGGTTTAGTCAGCCGGGGGACCTCCAGTAATGCACTGGGCCTCACTCCTTTCCTCACTCTCTATGAAATATTTTTTTTTTGCTGGTCATTAACATTTGTTTGTTCTCTCCCATAGATTGAGTCCCCATCGTGCTGTTTGCTCTCTACATGTCTGTTCTTTTCTTCTTCTCTATCCCCTCACCCCCCAGCCAGTCGCAGCAGATGACTGCCCCTCCCTGAGCCTGGTTCTGCTGGAGGTTTCTTCCTGTTAAAAGGGAGTTTTTCCTCTCCACCGTCGCCAAGTGCTTGCTCACAGGGGATCGCCTGATTGCTGGGGTCTTTCTGCAACTGTGGGGGTCCTCCCTACAGTTGATAGTGCTATGAGATGACTGTTGTTGTGAAATGGCGCTATATAAATAAAGTTGAATTGAATTGAATTGAATTGAAAATCATAGGTTTATCATATTCATGTCAACGTTTACAACTACGAAACTTATATTTGGGTTTACATGTATGGGTATTTTCCCTTTATATTATACTACACTCCTTATAATGTATTGAAATTCTCTGAATTTGGAATGACGATAGAACATTCAATTTACATGTACTTACCTTTTACCTACTTCGACTTTTACCTTCATCAGTGTCTACTGCTGAATGTAAAGTACACCTGTGCCTCTGCTTACAATTTAACTTGAACACTACACAATTTAGAGAAATGTATACAGCCGTGATAATTTTTTTTAACTTTAACAATAACAGTTACATTACCTTTAAAAATCATGACACCTTTATGGATGAACAGCAGCATTTGGCTAATATGAGGCAATGGAATGTGTATGTAATTATTCGCCTTTCTCATTTAGTTATAACAGACAAACCACACTTTTATCCAAAAAAGTAACAATTTAATAACATTAGAAATATTCCCAAAACATGTTTAAAAACAGGGAATTTTCAGTACTTCGACCAGACTGCCAAAATGGTTGAGGAAAACTCTGTTGAAAGAAGCCGTCTCTGTCAGCTCATCCCTTCTGAATGCTTCTTCCTTCGCCTGGGCTGACTGCAGGTTTGCTGCAAGCATTCGTAGCTCCTGATGGTGTCTTTCGCGCTGTTCGTGGAGCCGTTCGTGGAGCTGTTGATGCTGTTCGAGCATCCTATCATGGGCCAGCATCTCAGGTTGTTATGAAAACACCCCTGCATCTAGTTTTTTTTAAACGTACAAAGACATTTTAAATTCCTTATTATGCGTCTAAAGAAAATAACAACAATCACATTAAAAAACCGGGTGGTCATTTTCAGTTGTGCCTTACCAGAACTTGCCCGGGACATGACGGTTACTGATGGAGCTGCAGATATTGCGGACAATGGTCTCGACACCGATTCTGGCCCCCAGACAGACGCCAGAGTGATTCTAGAAGGAAAATGCACACAATAAAGCTCACCAACAAAGTGCAACATGTACAGAAAACACCAAACTTTTTAACCAGAATACAATAATAAGCTTCTTTCAGTGTTTAGTTTAAGTGAATACTGAAATAAAAGCGTGAAGCTGCTACCTCACAGCAAGCTGCGGAGGTAGCCGGATATTAGCTGGCTAACCATCATCACTAACCATTGCCCACAATCGAAAAAATGTCTTTATTGCTTAAAAGAAGTGAGCTTTTGACCGAAAGGACCGATTGGCGAAAAGACAGACAATATTAAAACAACACTCACCGTCAACGTTTTCCAATTGCGTGGCCGTGTCGAGCACACTGTCTCATTGTCTCTGCCATTGCTAGCAGGCCGATGTCCGCCCATCTGCTCGTACCATATCCACTCGCACCACTGCGTCCGTTATGGTCCTTTATGACCCGATAATCGCTCTTCATTTTTTTTTTTGGACATCGTTAACACATTTGTGAAGCCGCTCTCCGTGGTTACTCGCTGAAATTACAAATGGCGGTCGTGTAGCTTCAACAGAAAACAGAAAAAGGACTCTTTTTTGTGACGTTACGCGCTGACCAATCAGCGGCTAGCAGTCGATTGACGTCAAATCACACCTCGATTTTTCTCGCTTGTCCCCTGCCCCTAAACTGGCACGAAAATCGTATCGGTTAAAGCGTGTAGGGTACTGTGGAAAGAGCGAGAAACTGAGTAAAGTAAAAGTAAGTAAAGCTAAGGTGATACTTGTGGAAAAGTGCCATTAGTGAGGGTCCGTTTGGGGGGCTGTGTGCTGGGAATGGGGGGGTGTTGGTGGAGTGGGGTGTGGACAGCAGGTCTCGATGACTTTAGAGGCAGCAGTGGTTGGTGTGCATTCAGGGGGGAGGGTTGTTGGTCAAACCTATTAAAAAACAGGTTCAGATTGTTCACCCACTCCCTGCCCCCCGTGGCCTGGGAGGAGGAATTCTGGAGCCCAGAGATGGTTTTAAGGTTTCTCCAGACCCCGCTGATGTCGCTCTGTTGCAGCTTGTCCTCCATCTTCTTCCTGAAGCTGTTCTTGCCTTCTCTGATCTTCCTCCTTAGCTCCCTCTGTACGAACGTCAGCATCTCCCTGTTCCCCGACCTGAAGATCCTCTTCTTCTCTCTCAGAAGTGTTTTTATCTCAGGGTTGATCCAGGGTTTGTTGTTCGAGCAACACCGTATGGTCTTGGTGGATACGGTGTTGTCCACGCAGAAGTTGATGTAGTTCGTGATGGTGTGAGTGAGGCCATCGATGTCCTCACCATGTGGATCGCAGAGCTGCTCCCAGGCAGTGGTTTCAAGACAGTCCTTTAAAGCGTCCATTGCCTCCTCAGACCATATCTTCACCGTGTGCATGACCGGAGGTTGTCTGTGTACTAGGGGTTTGTACACCAGCAGGAGATGAACCAAGTTGTGATCCGATCTCCCGAGTGGGGGGAGTGGTGATGAGGTGTACGCCTCCTTAGTGTTAGCATAGAATAAGTCCAGTGTTTTATTGTCTGTAGTGTGGCATGTGACATACTGGGTGAACGTGGGCAGAATGGGGGACAGTGAAATATGGTTGAAATCACCTGAGATGAAGAGAAGAGCATCTGGGTGTTCTGTCAGCAGCCTGCCAGTTACTGAGTGAATGGCGTCACGCGCTGTCCCCGCGTTTGCCGTCGGATTTGCATAAATAACAATGCAGATCACGTGTGAGTATTCCCTCGGGAGATAGGTAGGCCACATGCTAACAGCTAGCAACTCAATGTCTTTGCTGCAGTGATGTTGTTTAACCGTGATATGTCCCGGTCTGCACCAGCTGTTATTGACATACATTATCACTCCGCCCCTTGCCTTCCCACTGTCTGGTGTCCGGTCTGCCCGTATTGCGTGGAAACCCTCCAGTTTGATGTTAGCATCTGTTGCTAGTTCTGTTAGCCACGTCTCAGTAAACAACATCATGCTAATCTCTCTGATGACGCTCTGGTAACTGGTCATAGCCGCTAGCTCATCTGTCTTATTGAGTACCGATCGTACATTCCCCATAATAACGGATGGAAGGACGGGTCTGTACCTTATATTTCTCGCCCGCCGTCTTGCTCCAGCATGACAGTCACGTTGTTTCTGTCTTATTTCACTCGGTATGTCGAAGTCTTGCGCTAGCATCTTGGTCCTGTTAAGTGCTAACAGCTGGTCTCTGCTGTAACGTATCCTGCTAAAAACAGTGGCTCCATCTGCCTGCTCAGGAGACATTTGGGCGATCCGTGTGTCCGTCCGATGTATAAGGTGTCACCGGATCAGAAAGATTAGCAAGAGAAGCCAGATAGTAAATAGAAATAGGAAGAAATTGATTTGCTGTTGCAAAAAGGCAGCCTACTCGTGTGGCGCCAGAAGTAATTGTAATCAATAATCCTTCGTGAAGTTAGAAATAATTTATGTTGGAACAATAATCTTTTTTCAAATAATGTGTTAAAACAGTACTGCATCTCCAAAAATCAGCACATCACCATTCAGATCTATATCAAATAGCTTAGACATATTCATCCAAATTTAAAAAAAATAAAAATAATCTTAAAATGGCTAAATTTATATGGGATTATTGTAAAATATGAGTTTTACTTTTTAGATTTGAGTTATTTCTAAAAAATAAATTCACCACAATATTCAACTTTTGGAGGTGGATGAGTAGAATGTAAAAGAAAATCAACCTCAAATCAAGTCAGTCAACATATAACAAACAGGAATTTATTTGGGGGAAAATATTTATTAAAAAATAAACAGTCCAGATGCAGGGTCCATGGGGCAGACCTGGGAGAGCAATAGAGAAATTAATTAAATCAGGATTAGGACACACTCTGGAAAGCTTTTGTTGTTCCCATAGTCAGTGTTGACCTTGTTTTAGTCAGGTACAATTTGTATGTATACTGCTCAAAAAAATAAAAGGAACACTTTGAAAACACATCAGATTTTAATGGGAAAAAATAAGCTGGATATCTACACTGATATGGACTGGATAATGTGTTAAGAAAATTATCAACCTACAACCTACAGAGGGGTGAATTCAAAACACTCCAAAACTTACTCAGATTAAAAAGTGTTTCTTTTATTTTTTTTGAGCAGTATACTGTATGTTTGTTCAGTATGTGAACTACTAGACAGTTTTAGGACTACAGCAGTGATGCAATGAGTTTGCTTGGTCTATATAATGTGATTTACAATATACAGTAGGTGAAGGAAAGACCAGATACAGAAATGGAATTACTTTTTATGTGTGTGTTGTGGGAGGAGGAAGGAGACCCCAGGGCAGACCCAGGACACATTAGAGAGAATATGTCTCCCAGCTGGTCTGGGAACGTCTTGGTGTCCTCTCTGAAGAACTGGAGGAGGTGGCTGGGGAGGGGGAAGTCTGGGCTTCTCTGATTAGATTGCTTCCTCAACAACCTGGACCACCAGAAAAGCCATAGAAGATGGATGGATGGCTGTGTTGTATAGTCATTCCTGCTGCAAGACTGGACCTGATTAAAGAAGAGGAACAACAGCTTTTCTAATTCCACATTCTTGGAACACCAAGTGCACAGGCAAATTGTGGTTTTAATAAAAATGAAAAGTCCAAGACATTTCAGCTGCCACATTTTGACTATTAAGAAGTTATTCAGAAAAGAAACAAATATCTGTTGCATCTACTTTTGGCAAAATAATCCATAAATATTGATTGGTTTGACCAGGTTACTCACTAAATCTTAAAAAAAACCACTCCTATAACATTTCAAAAGCAGTTAAAAAAATCGAAAAACCACATTTAAAAATTCAAAATAAAGGATTTGGCTTTATACATTACTATGTGTAAAATGTTTTGATAAGACTAAACTTACATTGGTGCGCTGCCAACTGTCTTCCTCGCTGGATGATCCCTCTGGTGGTTGTTGTCCTGAGCTGCTAATGGAGTCCAGGCCTCATACACAGGTCAAAAATGGAGGAGAAGCTTCTGCTGACAGCGTCAAAATGTGGTTTTTAAATGTTGATCTATGAGAACACAATCATATTAATAGTCCTTTTTGTGACCTTTTACATGTAAATCTTTGCATCATATTCACCTAAAGATCAGATATTGATGTTCTGTCCTAAACCACTGGTCCATCACATACATCAGTGAAGGCTTCAGAAGCTGTTGACCTTCTCTCCATCACTGCTTGGTGGAGCTCTTCTCTGCTGTATCATGATGATATTGTCCAAACACCCATCTGTGCTTATTCACCTCATAATGGAGGAAGTCCTTACAGAGGGTGAAAAAAAAATGTTATGGTTTATTACTTGATAGTCAAAAATCTGACATAAATTTCTGCATACATAATTACAGCTACTTCAGGGACTCAAGAAATCCTGTGGCTAATGCTGTGCAGTAACATTAGCAAGAAAATAAAGACCTGTTTATTCTATTAGAACTTAAGCTATTTTTAACCTCAGTTTCCACCATGATGTTCAATAAAGTTGTACATCATTATCTTAATCTGTAACAACAATAAACAACTAACTTTTTTCACTGTACACCAAATTATTAGACTGAGCAGCTGCACATCAAAGGTGATAATTTAAAAAAAAAAATCTTTATGTAAAATATGACTGGTGCACAATTAGTATGTGCTGTGTGGAGTTAGCATGTTCTCCTCATGTCTGCGTGGGTTTACTCCGGGATTTCTCCGGTTTCCTCCCACATGCCAAAAACATGCAAGTTAGGTAAATTAGCATCAAACTGGGGATTCTAAATTGTCTTTAGGTATGAATGTGAGAGTGAATGGTTGTCTGTCTCTCTGTGTTGGCCCTGCGATGGACTGGTGATCTGTCCAGGGTGTACCCTGCCTCTCGCCCAAAGATACTGGGATAGGCTCCAGCCCCCCCGCAACCCGAAAAGGATTAAGCGGAAGAAGATGGATGAATGTTACATTCATAGATGCAAATGTTGATCATATCATGAACCTGTCATACGTGTCAGCTTGGTAAGGAGCAATTAGTGGGGTCTATTCCAAGCCATATATTGGCTGATATTATTCTACACGCATAATTATAATGTGAACATGTCAGAAATAAAATTTAAGCGGAAGAAGATGGATGAATGGATGGGTGGACATAGAGTTTAGACTGCACCCCCCCCCCCCCCCACCGCCCATGCCCCTAACCACCAGATTAGCAGCAGAAGATGAATGAGCTAGTTAGCATCATAGCGAGCACTGGTTAGCTTACCTGTGAGAAGAAAAAAGGTCACCTCTGCATGACTTTTCAGCCCTTTCAAACTCTTCAGCAGACATTAGCCATCAAAAGCAGAACCCATATTTATCCTGCGCCTTTGTCATGCCACACTTGAGAATGATTGGGAAACTGACGTTTGCCTTGAGACTCAGGTATTTAGCTGAATAATTCACTACCTGGCAACTCAACAACCCAAAACGAAACATGGCAGGTAACATCAAGCTAGCGATGCTATGGGCGCAGTCGGGCATCCGGGCATTTGGCCTACTTCCGGTTAGCAACCCACATGGCAACGCCGTACTAGGTGAAAACAATTCAGTGGTGACCTAGTCCCAGGCAGCTGCCGTGACCCAGTCAAGCTTGTCCAGCCCATCATAGTGCATTATATTCAGCTCATCACGTCCTATATCAGGTAATTGAGTGATATTTGGTTAGTTTAATTAGTTGCCACTTGATGGGTCACGTTTTGAAAATGCTAGTCGCCGACACAAGCCTCTCTGTATTGTAAACAGAGACGGACATTTCGTCTATGGAAATGCATGACTGATTCCCTTTTCACTCAACAATACAGACCTCTCTATGTGCAGTCAGCCTGACTAATTTAACTGTAGACTGTAGTAAATAGTGCAACAAAGGGGCTGGCCATTAATGAAAGAGGTGACAAATACGGTTTCGCCGTATTTTAATACGGGGAAAATGCAATTTTAGCAAATACGGGCGTATTGCCATTTCTGTACGCCAAAAAGAAAAATATACGGGAAAAGAGAACACCTCGTGTGACTCCCACAGCGAGCTGGCAGAGCGCTCAGCGTGAGCAATTACTGATCGTTATAGAAGCGCCTCGCACCTTCTGCGGCTCTGGAACAGAGAGGAATCCCAGCGCCAGTAATGCTGCGCCTGATATGTGTGACTAATGCAAATGTATATGCTTTCCTGCTGTCTACTGTGATGCTAATGTACCATGCATGCATTAGCCGGGTATATAAGTTGACTGTCTGCATGAAGCACCCTTTTAAACTTCACTCGTGTCCGCCTACACTTATTTCGATCCAACACAAGCGCACCTAAGCAGTGTTTAGCATCAGTGAACATTTTCTTGTTTAATTATTTCTTTTAAGAATTACTCCTGTGCTGCCCTGATATTTAATGGATTGGTCATGTTACCCATAGGGGCCTTTCCTTAAAAACATTCAAAACATGTAAGAGGGTTAATCATGTTAATATGGGTCGAAGCAAATATGCTTACCAGGGGTGTCGATCAAGTAGCTGTACACGTCCGGCCACTGCACAGCTGGCCACCTGGTCGGGTCATTAACCCATTTTCCGGCTGGTAGCTTGTATGGGCAATCTGTCAGTCCACTTGCTGTCAGCTTCTCCAGGTAACGTAGCCTGGCTGACTCATCAAGCTTTTCTACGTAGTCACATGCCATGAGAAAAAGTCAAAAAACTGCACTTGACAATGCTTGGTAACGGGTTGTTTTCACCGAGTTAAGATGGCGGCGATGTGTTACTAACCGGAAGTGACGTAGCCCCAACTGCGCCCATTGGCTGTGACATCCTCACTGGACTTCCATGTTTGTCTTACTCCAGCTGCTGGATGTATATATTTATATTATTGTCGACCCGCCAAAAATTACAATTTTTTTTCATCAATACACTAATTTTTAGAATATTAAGACTTACATTGTGCACGTTTCTAAACGCTTTGTTGATGTATTATTTTTTTTAAATCTTTTTCATGAAAATCTTCTATATTTCACCTTTAACTTAATACATACAGACCTTTTCTGACAGTTGTTCAGAATTTTATTGATCTACACTACTCACAAAAAGTTAGGGATATTCAACTTTCGGGTGAAATTTCAGGATGCACTGAAAATGCACTATAACCTTTACAGATTAACTTAATTTGACCTTCTCCAACCTTTTGAATGCACATGTCCAACTGTTCAGTGTTTCAGTACTTTTTGCATAACTTGCTGTTCTCTAACAAGGTGCTTCAGGGCAAAATTCACAACAGGTGTTTGATCCATGAATGGACCAATAATTTTTTGGTTCAATTAGAATTGGTATTTAAACAGTCCTCTTCATCATTCTGTTCATATTTTGACATCATGAGACCAAGATGACACCTAACAATTGTACCTCACCATTGCGAGGCTTCAAATATGTTCTCAGACCAAAGTGGCTGCTGAGCTTAGAGTGTCACAGAGTGTCATCAGCAGATTGCAACAGAGATACAGAGAGACTGGAAGAGTCACAGAAAGGCATAGAAGTGGACGTCGTTTGGCCACATCCCACACTGATGACCGCTTCATTGTGAACAGTGCCCTGTGGAACCAGACGATGAATACCATTCAACTCCAGGCATATTTAAGGGAGTTGAGAGGCACCCAAGTGTCATGTCAGACCATTTGAAACCATTTACATCAGCGTGGTCTGTGTGCTAGACTACCTGCAAGGGTACCTGACCACACCACCAGACACAGGAGTCATCGTTTGCATGGGCCAGGGAGCATTTACGCTGGACAAGGAACCAGTGGGCCTCAGTGCTGTTCTTTGATGAAAGTCGATTCGCGATGAGCAGAATTGATGGCCGCCAACGATGTTGAAGATGTCAAGGAGAGTGCTGTGCATCAGTCATTGTTATCACCATGTTACAGTCTGGACAGGCGTGTCTAGTCAATACAGAACTGCCCTACACCTTGTGAATGGTACAGTGACAAGCCAATACTACCTGAACAACATCATTAATCCAGTCATTGTGCCCCTGCATGAACAAGTCAGGCCTAATTTCATCTTCATGGACAACAATGCTCCAGCTCATCGAAGTCACATCATTAGGGAACAGCTGCTGGAGGCTGGGGTACCTCAAATGGAGTGGCGTGCACTTACTTCAGACCTGAATCCCATAGAAAACCTATGGGATCAGCTGAGTCGCTGTATAGAGGCTCATAACCCTGCACCCAACAATCTCAATGACCTGAGGGCCACATTTCAAGAACAGTGGAATGCCATGCCTCAGCAGACAATAAATCGACTTGTGAATAAGTCAACTTGTGAACAGCATGAGACATCTTGTCAAGCTGTAATTGATGCTCAAGGGCGCATGACAGGTTATTGAGACATGACATTTTTTGTTGTGGCATACCCACCGCTGTTGTTGGCTTCTGTTTCAATAAATTGTTTGAGATGAGGAAATCATTACTGCATACTTCTACTTAAATGCCCTACTTTCATGATGTCACTGTAGTATGAACTTTTTACATTTTCCATAAATTTCGCCTGAAAGCCAAATATCCCTAACTTTTTGTGAGTAAAGTATATTTTGTGATAATTTAAAAAAATTAATGCATGCTGAAGGTGCTAATATCAAGTCTATATTGTTCAAATGCAGTGCAACGAATGCAAAAAAAAAAAAAAAACAACTAAAAACTATTTGATTCATTCATTCATTCATCTTCTTCCGCTTAATCCTTTTCGGGTCGCGGAGGAGCTGGAGCCTATCCCAGCATCTTTGGGCGAGAGGCAGGGTACACTCTGGACAGATCGCCAGTCCATCGCAGGGCCAACACAGAGAGACAGACAACCATTCACTCTCACAGTCATACCTAAGCACAATTTAGAATCCCCAGTTTGATACCAATTAACCTAACTTGCATGTTTTTGGCATGTGGGAGGAAACCGGAGAAATCCCGGAGTAAACCCACGCAGACACGGGGAGAACATGCAAACTCCACACAGATCACAGTTGGTCAGGGGCTGGGATCGAACCAGGGATATCTTTCTTAAATCGTGAAGCCTTAGGAAGCAAACTGTTACTATTTTTTATTTATTTTACTTCATGCAGCTTGGCATTTGGTGATACAGTGATCCCTCACTTATCGCGGTTAATGGGTTCCAGAACCGACCGCGAAAAGTGAAAAACCGCGAAGTAGCGTCACCCCTAATGACGTCACCCATAAATAATACGTACGTTCATTCTCTCACTCTCTCTCTCATATGATACGTGTGTGTGTGTGTGTGTGTGTGTGTAAGTGTACATACATACGTAGATGTAAATAAAGTGTACATAAATATGTTTTTAGAACTCTTTTATTCTTATAACAAGATACGTAACTCAAGATGAAGATGATTTACTGCACAGGTTAATGAAAGCTTTACTGCTCCTCAGGTGACGCCTCATTGTCAGGTGCTAGAGGCGCAGGATCATCGAGGGCAGCTGCAGGAGGCGGCGTAGTGGCTCGACAGGAAGACTATTTCGCACAAAATGGCACAAGAGAACAGCGAAAAGTTCCACGCGGCGAGACTAAGCAACATGAGCGATAAAGAGCAATGAATGCGGTCTTCCTTCGCTGGGTATGGGCGCTCGGCAGGGACAGAAGTTGGGTGAAACGTCTCGGCCAATCAGCTTGCAGGGTGAAATGTCTCGTCCAATCAGCTTGCGAGATTCCCGAGCCGAGCCAACACGAGAACAGCGAACAGAGAGGTGGATTTTGAGTTGTGCGGGCTCTCCGTGTTGATACCTGATGTTCTAATGTAGTCTCCCTGCCTTCTGCTAGCGCCCGCCCATTATTTCTCAATTTTGAATTTTTGATGAATATTTTTGAAAAATCCGCGATGCACTGAGGGCGCGAAAGGTGAAGCGCGAAGTAGCGAGGGATCACTGTATACTGTATATGATGCATAAACATCAGATCTGTGACATTCATACAAGTGAAAACATACCTGGTGCTCTTGTGTCTGTACCACCGATGACACCAACAGTCCTTGTTAGTTTTCAGTGCATGATCTACACATTGCCGGTGAGAAGCCTCCATTATGGCACAACCACAAACACCAGCAACAAGTACCGGAACTATGCCAAAACATTCAAAAAATACAAAAACTACAAGCGCTGAAATTAGCTGCCACTTGAGTGCAAAACAAATATGTGGACTATACATCACTTCATCACTCTATAAAAGCAAGAAATCTCTGTGTGTGTGTCTGTCTGTGTGTGTGTCTGTCACGTTCATAGGACAGCATAGGACGGCCTGTGATCTCTGCCTGAACATCATTGGACATCCTATGAACTCAGGCATCATAGGACACATAGACAAATGTGTCTTTATGATGTCATATAGACTATGTGTCTTTGAACTCAGGCATCATAGGACACAGACAAATGTGTCTTTATGATGTCATATACATCAAGCCTGCCTTCATGTCTTTATGATGTCATACAGTGAGTCCATGCCGGAAAGCCTCTTTTTGCTCAGATCTATTTTCATGATCCTGTCCATGAACTGGAATTACGACGCACCTATCCCTCAACCAGTGGTCTCAATGAAGAAGAAGAAGACTCACCAGATGGAGAGCAATAGAATGACGACAACTGCTGCACGTCAGAAAAGATGCCATGAAGATGAAACACCTGAGGTTCCAGCAGTACATTGCACCCGTCGGAGACAGGAGGACACCCTTCACCAGCATAGGGTACAACAGACTTTAAAGCACTTTCTAGGACATCATAGGACAGCCTATGATCTCTGCCTCATCATCATAGCGCATCCTATGAACTCAGGCATCATAGGACGACTCGCCATGCCTACATGACGGCAAATGTGTAACCTTGACAAATGCCAGTCTACACTACAAAATGCCAAGCAAAACGTTGATTTTCTCCGGGTGCTCCAGTTTCTTGGTTTCTATGGGCATGCACGGGCCTTCCTGAACAGGGTCAAAAGCCACTTTTTCAGGATTGTGCCCATGAACTGGAATTACGATGCAGCTATCCCTCAACCAGTGGTCTGAACGAAAAAGAAGAAGACCCACCAGATGGAGAGCAATAGAATGAGGAGAACTGCTGCACGTCAGAAAGGATGCCGTGAACATGAAACACCTCAGGTTCCAGCAGTACGCCGCAGGAATGACTGTGAACAACACAGCCATCTGAGACAGGAGGTCCAAATGAAGAAGAAGAAGACCCATCAGATGATGTCTATATGACGGCACATAGACAGAGCACATGACTCCCTACAAGACATATACTGTATACATATAGACACAGGTAAGCAACACAACACAAAACAGTGACAGGCAGGAGAAGAAGTAACAAGCAGGGGCAAACAGCCCCAGATGACAGGGCATATTTTGTGTGATTTTTATGTTGTGCTGCATACAAAAGCCATCACACGTGATTGCCACTTAGTGCTGTGTTGCTATACCAACTGTCCTGTAACTGGTAAGAATTCTGTTCCAATGCATCCCCTCTACAGGCATGCACTAGTTAAAATAAATTTAAAAAACTTTTAAAAACGCCAGTTTAAATGCCCCTCTACTCTACTCTTACTGGCTGATTTTAGCACTACTTCAGTCGAAACCGTAAGTTGCACCCATAATTGTTTCTACCCACTGAGCAAGCATACATTGAAACGTCTTTTTTACGTTATGGTCAGACGTAAAAAAGACGTCTCCAGAGGGTGCAGATGAAAGTGTAACCCAGTGTTAACGTGATTAAAAATTATGAATGTCGACTTCCGGTCTGGACGCCATGGCGACTGCAGCTTAACACTGAAGCTCTCAGACTCAATCCAGGATAACACCTTGAAAATCAAACTTAACGGATTTTTGGAGGAGTGAAAATCAAAAGACAAAATCATCATGTCTAAAGGAAAACAGAAGAAACTGAAATTCTCCAGGCCAGGACACGTATCGGCCGGAGAATCTGAACTGGAAGATCCCCGTTCAGAAGACGAGGAGCTGGTGATAGCTAACAAAAGGGTTAGCCTGAAATCACTATTTGAGGAACTACGACGATTTCGCCGAGATGTTACGGCCGAATTTCGGGAATTCAGAGAAGAATTGAAAAGGACAAACAGCAGAGTGGACCAGGCCGAGAACCGAATCTTGGAAACAGAGGATCGAATAAAAGTGCTCGAAGATTCTGTGCTGGACCTACGCAAAAGACAAGCAGCTATAGAGGCTAAGCTAACCGACCAAGAAGGAAAACAAAGAAGAGATAACATAAGAATTCATGGTCTGATAGAAGGAACCGAAAATGGTTTTAACTCAATGGCAGAATGCGTGGAATCCTTACTAAGAGAGAAATTGGATATTCCACAAACCACCGACTTGAAGATAGAAAAGGCACATCGTTCATTAGCCGCTAGGCCGGCGGCGGAAGCGCCCCCACGTTCGGTGTTGGTAAGATTTTCCAATTTCAAAATAAAACAAGAGGTTGTAAGACTGGCCTGGCAGAAAAAAGGATTTATGCACCAGGAGAGAAAAGTCTACGTGGAACACGATTACGCCCCGGAGGTCCTTAAAAAGCGCAGGGAATACAATGACGCGAAAAAGGTGTTAAGAGAGAAGAAATTGCGCTTTCAGACACCATTTCCTGCGAAGTTAAGGGTCTTCTACGGCGATGAAACGTGTCTCTATAATTCGGCGGAAGAAGCAACAGCTGACATGGCGAAAAGAGGGCTCCCGGTAACGGTATTTAAACCCGCGGCAGACCCGAGTGTGAAGATCAAAGCGCAAACATGGACAACACAAAGACCCTCAAAATCCACGGACCAGCAGCGGGAAACCCAGCACCAGAGCGTCGCGGATAAACTATCCGTTTTCAGGTTGGAATAGCGACCTTTTTTTTTTTTTTTTTTTTTTTCCTTTTCTCTTGAATCAATCCGCACATCCAACCCCCCTCATACAAGGTAACAAACATTAAAGGAGATGCATATTCAGCATGTGGTAAAACATTTCATGGAACAATCATATTATTTGAAACAAATAAGTCTTTGTAATAAAAAAAAAAAAAAAAAAAAAACTTGTTAAAATAGAAATGTGACAATAATCCACATGTTCTCCTCATACTAACAAATACTGTTTTTGCGTGAATGTTTGATGTGATGGGGGTGGGAGGGTGCACACAATTTCACAGGGTTTAGGCATAAAAGGAAAAAAAAAAAAATCATTACAAGTTTGGATTGGGTTCTGAAACTCACGTTAAAAGCATGGGACAACTTTCAGTGGTAAGAGAGGGCCCTCAACACGTAACAGAGTTTGAGGAATTTCCCTCAGAGCCTTCACTCCATCAAGGCTCTTACAGGGTCTTTAAAAAGACCTCAGCTCAGGAAGTTCTTTTGACAGCTTTTTGTTTTAAAGTTTTTTACACTATGTTCTTAATGTTTTTCTTGTTTTTAATGTTCTTTCAGTTTCTGAGTAGCACAAAAGAGGGCCACCACACAGTTATACTAAACAAAACAACACAATGGAGAAACAGGGTGTAACCAAAATAATTTCATATAATGTAAAAGGAATCCTGAATCCAGTTAAAAGATCCAAGATTCTAGGCAAAATGAAAAAAGACAAAGCAGGAATAATACTTTTACAAGAAACCCACCTAACAGACGTGGAACACAATAAACTCAGTAGACAAGGGTTTAAAATGATCTCTTCATCTTCATATAAATCAGGGAGGAGGAGGGGAGTAGCAACATTGATATCAACCAAAATTACATTTGAAAAAAAATCAGAACACAAAGATAAAGAAGGGAGATACAGTTTGGTAACTGGGCGGCTAGAGGGAGAAGATATCACCCTGCTGAATGTGTATGCTCCCCCAGGGGCTAACTGGAAATTTTATAAAAATGTATTCGACCTAATGATAACTAAAGCTCAAGGTTTAGTGATATGTGGTGGGGACTTCAATCTTAGACTGAATCCATACTGGGATGCTTCTGGTAATTCCCCACATCAAAATAACACCCAAAACAGGAATACTCGGATGCTACTAAAAGAATTGGGAGTCTGTGACGTGTGGAGGGAACTCAACCCCAGTGTAAAAGACTATACATTTTACTCAACTCCACATTCATCTTACTCAAGGATTGACTATTTTTTTATGTTTAATAGAGACATTGGTAGAGTAAAAACATGTAAAATAGGACTGATGGATCTCTCCGACCACAGTCCGATCTACATGGACTTAAATATCCAAAAATACACAAATAATACATTTTCTTGGAGGTTAAATTCAAATGTCCTGAAAGGACCATTGAAAGATGAATTGGAGTCAGATATTCTCAGATATTTGGAAGATAACGATAATGGAGAAGTATCCCCTTTAATACTGTGGGATGCATGTAAAGCTGTAATAAGAGGAAAGATTATTGCAAAACTGGCAACCCAAAAGAAACTAAGACAAGAAAAACTATCCACATTAGAGTCAGAACTTAGGAACCTAGAAAAAGAACACAAAGGCAACACTCATTCTACTGACTCGCTCAAGATTAAGGAAATTAAAAACCAAATAAATGAGATCTACACAATAGAAATCCAGAAGAAACTTACATTTCTGAAACAAAAATACTATGAAGCAGGCAGTAAATCGGCAAAATTGCTAGCCTATAAATTGAGGAAACATCAAACAGAAAGAGCAATCTACAAAATCAGAGACCCAGTATCAAAGGAAATAAAATTCAGAATTCAGGATATTCTTAAAAACTTCGAGAATTACTATAAGAACTTATACTCCCACAAAAAACATAAAAATGCATCCGAGGCATTCCTAAACACATTAAACCTTCCCCAACTTACGGAGTCACAAAATAAAACACTACTGTCAGAAATACATCCTAAAGAATTGGAAAAAGCAATTATGAAACTTAAAGCTAACAAATCCCCAGGAGCTGATGGCTATACAGCAGAGTGGTACAAAACCTTTAAACAGCAACTATCTCCTCTCCTCCTGAAAACATTTAATTATGTCCTCCACACAGGGGAAATCCCCCCCTCCTGGAGAGAAGGGGTCATTGCAGTTATACCTAAACCTGAAAAGGATAAACTAGAGTGCTCCAACTACAGACCAATCAGTGTACTAAATCAGGACTATAAGCTTTTTACCATTATCCTTGCCAAAAGGTTAGAGAATATACTGACAGACCTAATTCATTTAGACCAAACAGGTTTTATAAGACAAAGACAGACACAAGACAGCATTCGACGCACTTTACACATAATTCATCATATAAAAAAATATAACTTAAATGCAGTCATATTAGGATTAGATGCTGAAAAAGCATTCGATTCGGTTGACTGGTCTTTTCTATACAGAATCTTATCCAGTTTCAATTTTCATAACAACTTCATTAGAACTATACAGGCATTATATAAAAAACCAACAGCTAAAATAAGGATTAACGGTAATTTATCATCATCTTTTGAACTGGAAAGAGGATGTCGTCAGGGCTGCCCCCTGTCTCCACTGCTCTTTGCAATCTTCATAGAACCTCTGAGCCAATGGATAAGACAAAACCAAAAAATTCAAGGTATTACACTTGGTCAGAAGGAACATAAAATAGCACTCTTTGCTGATGACATTTTAATATACCTAGGGCAGCCGGACACTTCTTTACCAGAACTAACCTCAGTTTTTTCAGAGTATGGAGATTTATCGGGGTACAAATTAAATATGCATAAAACCCAAGTTTTAACATTCAACTATGACCCAAATCATTATTCACTAAGCAAACTCAAAACTAACTGGGAGTCGGAATCTATGAAATATCTGGGGGTCAATATCCCGAAACAACTCAACAAAATTATATCACTAAACTATGATCCACTGGTGGCAAAAATAAAATCTGACCTAGCAAGATGGAATATGATACCATTCTTGGGTATTGCACAAAGAATTGAAGCAGTCAAAATGAATATACTTCCACGTCTTCTATACCTTTTCCAAACAATACCGGTAGAACCTCCCAATAAAACATGGCAGGAGCTGGACAGAAGGATCTCAAGATTCATATGGCAGGGCAAGAGACCTAGAATCAGATATAGAACCCTACAGCTAAACAAAGACAAAGGTGGGCTCGCGCTGCCAAATATCAGGGACTACTTTAAAGCCGCACAAATTAAAACTTTAGTAGAGATATGTAACCCAGTCTACTCTGCACAATGGAAGGAGATCGAATGCCAAATAACAAGTGACATCCCCCTACAGGCGATAATAGGGAACAATGTCTTACCTAAGCTTTTGAATAACACTAACCCGTGGATAGAGACCCCGCTAAAAATTTGGTTTAAGATAGTCAGAGAGAATCAAACTAAAGAGCCCTATCGACTTCTGCAATGGATCGCCTATGATCAGGACTTTACTCCTAATAAAACAGACACCAGATTTAAAAAGTGGAAGGAGAAGGGGCTGATAAAATATTACGATTTTTTTAAAGGGCAAATCTTAAGAAGTTTTGAAGATTTGAAAAAACAAGGCCTAATAAATCAAGACCTTTACAGGTTCTTCCAGCTTAGACACCACATAAACAATATACTTAAAAAGGAGGTTTTGGAAAGGGCCCAGTCAGGTGTTCTGAAGGTATTCTTAATGGCATATAAAGGGATCCCAGGGATCAGATACATTTCTAAAATATACCAAGGTCTTCAAGACTTAAAAGGAGACAACACATCTTATATAAAAGAGAGATGGGAAAAAGAGGGGAATTTCACTTTACATCTGGAAATATGGGAAAAGCTAAATAAACAGCAATGGAAAAGTACCTCATCCCTGCAGTGGAGAGAATTTGGATGGAAAAACTTGGCAAGATTTTTCAGAACACCTGCACAAAACAAATTTACCCATAAGGGATTGAACTGTTGGCGCTTGTGTGGTGAAAAGACTGCAAATCATTTTCATGTGTTTTGGTCATGCCCAGTTATCCACCAATATTGGACCAATGTACAGACAATATTGGGGAAAATATTCAAAATTACAGTTCCCTTTTCTTTTGTAACTTTGTATTTGGGTTTACTACCGGACTCACTGGAAAGACGAGGAGAAAAATACTTATTCAATGTTTTAATATTGGCAAGCAAAAAAGCTCTAACTAAAAAATGGATGTTGAAGGACTGTCCTACACCTGAAGATTGGACTAACGTGATCCAAGACATTTACTCGATGGAAAAGTTGACATTCGCACTGAGACAGGACATGGATGGGTTCATGAACTTTTGGCAACCCTGGACCGCATATGTGTCTTCCATTAGATCTAATCTTTGACAAATACCATTTCAATAATGGTTCCTCTCTTTGTTCCAAAGCTACTCAGATGCTCTTTTATCTTTATTTACTTACTTTTTCTTTTTGTTTGTTTTTTACTGGTTTGTTTGTTTTTTTTATTTGTTTTTTGTTTGTTTTTTTTCTCTTTTCACTTTTTCTTTCACTTTAAAAAAAAAAAAAATAAGGGGTGTTGTAAGAATTAATCTTCCAATGTTGTCAGATATCAGGAAATAAGGGAACATGTGATGAAAATGTAAACACTGCATTGCTGTAAGGACCTGTATACCCTTTACAAAAACTTAAATAAAAAAAAAAAAAAAAATTATGAATGTCGATATCGCTTTAAGAAGAAGGGGGGACATTCATTTCACAATGGGAGTAGATAGTTTAACGTGAATTAAATTATAAATATTGATACCGCTTTTAGAAAAGAAAAACACCCATTTCACAATGGGAATACATAATTTGAATATGAATATTTAAATAAATATATATTCATAAATAGTAGGAACATTTTCTAGAAGGTTCTGATAAAGTTCCTAGTATTGTGTGTTGATATTTATTGTGGCCAATGGCTGCGCCATTGCTGGGTCACGCCACCCAATGGGTTAAGTGCTCTCTCCCTGGGTCTGGGATGACTTGCATTTTTGGTTCAGTCCCGCCAGACGCCGAAAGACACAGACCAGAGAGAGAGACGGTCCTTGGTGATATGGCGATGCTGGCGTGCTGATAGCAGCCTTTACCTGGATAAAACCCTTGAAATTGATTGGGATCCAAAGGTTGTCGATGCCGTTGAGCGCGGGAACTCCATTGAAGCACGAGCCACTTGGCATGGTCAGGTTCTTGTTCTTTTTTTTTTCTTCCTTTGGACTAGTTTGACCAGAGCGTGGATTCTCCAAATCTGGATGGCGAGCCGAAGCCCGAACCCTATGAACTGCTAAAAGTGACTCCTCTAGTCACCTGGAAAGGACAAACAGGACTGTGAATATTGTAAATATAATTTGGAGTATTTTGTTTTTATTTTTTTCTTTTATCGCGCTATGTATTTATTTTTGTGTACATAATTGTAAATAATATACATAGTTGCAAGTTCCATATACGGCTGTGTATGTGTCTTCTGTTGCTGCACCTCCCAGGCTCCTACGAACCCAGAGTCGGTCTGATCTGGCCCAATTATCCCTTTTGTCCAGGTAGTAAGTTAAAGTAACTACACTGCCATAACACAACACTACCAAAACGGTACTACACCTAAAGTGAGTAGGGTGAGTGGGTGTTAGTAAGGGTTACACACAAAAATCTGGCGAGCGCAGGTGTTAGTGGACCCTGTTATACCCAACTACCGCAGTGGGTGTTACCCTGATACCCTAATTTACCCTGGTATTACCCCAGTGATATTATACCCTGTATCACCCCCATTGTATTACAGTGGTATATTGTTACAAAATTTGGCGAGACAAGTGTCACAGTGTTACAAAAAAAAGTGGCGAGCCAGCCAGTGCCTGGAGCGTTGCACAACAGATGAGGATTCTGTTTTGACCCCTGACTAAACAGTTTATATACTGCCAAACTGGATTTTGTGGAAAAGTATGGTGTCAAAATACCTAACGCAGTCATTGTCAGTGGTGTTGTTGATAAAGAAAGAGACACAGATGTTTTTGAGTTTCTAGAGCAACATGGCACTATTCGTAGGGTGCTTAGCATTAATGATAACTCATCTGACTTTGACAAAAGTCATATTGTAGAGTTCGAGTCTGGATTAAGCATTGAAGCATTAGCACCTACGCTGCCGTGCTCCTTTCCATCCACTGACAATCCTGATGTTAAGTACTGCTTTCAAACTCTAACTGATGTCTACACTAAAACTGTAGGGGGCAGTGTTACTGAGGCTTATCTTAGCAACCTGAGGGGTTTAGCTAAGCTAAGTGGAAAAGGTTTTGAAGAGGTGTTGCGGGAGGTCATGTCCAAAATAGGGAAGTCTATTGAAGCTGCTGAGACAGCTGAAACGGTCTCTGCTGACATTGATCCTGCTTTCCTTACTGTAGAACCCACACAAAGTGGAGTCTGTCCTCCACTCCAAGTTGAAGTGCCTCACACCCCTAAAACCACTCAAGCACTCTTCCAAAGCCCTCTTAGACCAAACTTAACACCTCAGATGTTGAGTCCAGCTGATTTTAACCCACCCGAGGTTCAGAAAATCGTAGTCGAGCATGTCATTAAAAATGCAGAGAAGCTGTCAAACGCCCATTCCTTTTGGAGAATCAGAGCTTTCTCTGGCAAAACGCCAAGACCATGTACTGAAGCTGACTATGAAACATGGCGTTCACATGTTGACCTGATGATGGAAAATACTTCTTTGTCTGACTTGGAAAAATCTCACAAGATCCTTAAAAGTCTTCTTGCTCCTGCGTCTGATGTTATTTGCTCTCTTGGGTCTGAAGCCACCTCTGCCGACTATCTTAAGCTGTTGGACTCAGCTTTCGGGACTGTTGAAGACGGTGAGGAACTGCTTGTGTGATTCATGAACACTTTTCAAGATTATGGAGAAAAACCCTCTGCATATCTGCATCGCTTGCAGGTGGCGCTCAGTCTCACAGTGCGTAGAGGCGGTCTAGAGCCACAGAAAGTGAACAAACAACTTCTCAAGCAGCTTAACAGAGGCTATTGGGATAATAATCTGCTAAGAGAGCTACAGCTGGAACTAAAAGATAAACATCCACCTGAGTATGCAGAATTATTGCTTCACCTTCGCACTGTTGAAAACCGACAAGAAGTTAAAAACACCCGCATGAAAAAACACTTGAGCGCCACAAAACCAAAAGCAGCCTCTTACGAACAAACAGTCACCGAAACAAATACAAATAGTGAAGTGGAGTCGGACAGTGTGAAAGAACTGAAAAAGCAAGTTGCTGATCTAAAGAGCCAATTAGCTGCTGTTGTGAAACAAAAGAAGCAAGCACCACCAAAGAAAGACCCAACTAAGAAGTCTGGAAATAAAAAACCTGACCATGCCAAACCTGAAAACTTACCTTTGTCCAGCCATCCCAGTACTAGGCCCAAACCATGGTATTGCTTCCGCTGTGGCGAAGATGGGCATATTGTAGCCACTTGTGAGTCCGAGCCAAACTCCGCGCTTGTGGCTGCAAAATGCAAAGAACTAAGAGTAAAAAGACAGATTTGGGACAGTCAGAACCCCCAATCTTCTTTAAAACTGAATTCTACCCCTGTTGTGGGACAAACAGAGGCTAGTTCAGAGGTGACCCGTCCCAAACCAAAAGCTCCATTCAAGACACGTGCTAAACTGAAGTCGCATTCCAAAACAGACCCTTTTAACTTTCCTAATGGTCTAATTGGTACAAAAAGTACAGCACAAGTGAAAGTGAATGGCTGTACTGTGAGCTGTTTGTTAGATACAGGCTCCTAGGTGACTACTGTCCCTGAGTCCTATTACAGACAATACTTATCCAACCATGAGATTAAGCCACTTTTTGAGCTGTTAGAAGTGGAGGGAGCTAACAGTCAGAGTGTACCTTACTTAGGCTACATTGAAATGCATGTCACTTTCCCAAAAGACCTTTTCGGTATTGAAGCCGAAGTGCCAACACTTGCATTAGTGGTCCCCGATGTACGTGCAGCTGATCAGTCCTTAGTGTTAATAGGGACAAACACATTAGATGTACTGTACGAGCTGTACTCTGATGCATGTTCTGAACTGCAGCCAACCATGTCACTTGGTTATAAGGCAGTGTTAAAAGTCCTTGAGCTACGGCACAGACAGTCCAAAGACGCTAGCCTTGGTTTAGTGACCATGCGCAACAAAGAGCCACAGTTAGTTCCTGCAGGCCAAACAGTTGTTCTAGATGGCGCTGTAGCTGTGTCAGCCGGCAACAGTGAAAAATCTGTCTTGTTAGAACACCCGTTAATGTCAGCCTTACCTGGTGGTATCCTGGTAAAACCATGTCTCATAGACTTACTTGAAAGAGCACCTTACCTTGTTCCAGTTATATTCACCAATGGATCAGAACATGACGTGACAATCCCTCAGAAGTGTGTCATTGGAGAAATTTGTGCATATCAACGAGTCCTATCACAAGAACCTCCGTGAAAGTTACAAAGTCCAAAACTAAACCAAAGTCCACTCTGAAGTTCAACTTTGACTCTTCCCCCATTAGCGCTGAATGGAAAGAGCGCCTAACAGAAAAACTCAGTCAAATGCCCGAAGTATTTGCACAAAACGATCTTGACTTTGGCAAAACGGATCAAGTGAAACACACAATCAAATTATCAGACGAAACATCGTTCAAACACAGAGCACGTCCCATACATCCAAATGACCTGGAAGCAGTCCGTAAGCATCTCAAAGAACTCCAACAAGCAGGCATGATAAGAGAGTATACTTCCCCATTTTCTTTGCCTATTGTAGTGGTGCGAAAGAAAAATGGCGATGTCCGCCTTTGTATTGATTACAGGAAGCTTAACATGCAGACTGTAAAAGATGCTTACGCCCTCCCCAACTTGGAGGAAACGTTTTCCACCTTGACTGGTTCGCAGTGGTTCTCCGTCCTCGATTTAAAGTCGGGGTACTACCAAATTGAGGTAGAGGAGCTGGACAAACCAAAGACGGCGTTCGTATGTCCCATGGGCTTTTGGGAATTCAATAGAATGCTCCAAGGCATTACAAACGCCCCCAGCACGTTCCAGCGCCTTATGGAGAAATGCATGGGCGACATGAATCTGCATGAGGTGATCGTGTTCCTCGATGACATCATTGTATTCTCCAAGACGCCCGAAGAACAAGAGGCTCGCTTAATGAAAGTTCTTAATCGCCTAAAAGAGTACGGGCTTAAAATGAGAAATGCAGATTTTTTTCAAACTTCTGTCAGATACCTCGGTCACATTGTGTCCAGTAAAGGAGTTGAGACCGACCCCGAAAAAATGAAAGCCCTAAGTACCTGGCCTGTGCCCCATGATCTCAAACAGCTCCGCTCGTTCTTAGGCTTATCAGGGTACTATAGGCGGTTCATTAAGAACTATTCCAGCATCATTAAGCCCCTCACTGACTTAACAGCAGGCTACCCTCCTTTGCGAAAGAGCACAAAGCCCAAAGCTAAGCCTGCCCAGTACCACGACCCAAAGACACCGTTTGGCGAGCGGTGGACTTCTTCCTGTGATCTTGCATTCAAAACCATCATTGAAAAGCTCAGTACTGTGCCTGTCCTGGGTTTTGCTGACCCTCAGTTGCCATATACACTCCATACTGACGCCAGCACTACAGGGCTTGGCGCCGCTCTCTATCAAGAGCAGGAGGGCCAGACTAGGGTCATAGCTTATGCAAGCCGGAGGTTGTCTAGAAGTGAGTCCCATTACCCCGCCCATAAATTAGAATTTTTAGCTCTAAAGTGGGCAGTAACGGAGAAGTTCGCAGACTATTTATATGGCAATCATTTTACTGTCGTGACAGACAGTAACCCCCTGACGTACATTTTGACTACTGTTAAGATGGATGCCATGAGTTATAGGTGGCTAGCTGCTCTGTCGACTTTTAACTTTAAGCTCCAATACAGAGCAGGCAAGCTTAACTCAGATGCAGATGGCCTCTCTAGACGGCCACATGGCGAGTTACTTGATGACGCAGTGTCCCAAAAGGAGTTTGACCGCATACAGCAGTTCACTCAAACGCACTTGTCTCTTCCTGAGAACAGTTTAAGTTCCGAGGTAGTGTCTGCTATATGTGAAAAACACCTTGTCTGTAGCTCTCCAGACAACACCTTCCCTTTGGTTCACTCATTAGCCCTCTCTGTAGCCGCCATTCCAAATGACTACGCCGATGAAGATGGCTGTGGTGGTCTTCCAGTTGTACCCCACATGACTCCTGAACAGATCAAAAACGAACAAAGAACTGACCCCTGTTTAAGGGAAGTGATTGCACAAATTGAAACTGGACTAAAAGTTCCACCAACGGTACGAACTGAACTTCCTGATATCAACTTGTTACTCCGAGAGCTCGGTTGACTTGAAATGTGCAATAACATCCTCTACCGCACTCGTCAAGACGGAGGAAATGTTACTTACCAGCTCGTCTTACCTGAACAACTCCGCGATTCAGTCTTTCAAAGCCTCCACTGTGACATGGGCCATTTAGGCACAGAGCGTACTTTGGATCTCGCCAGAACAAGGTTCTATTGGCCTCGCATGGCGGCAGATATTGAAAAGAAGAGCAAGACATGTAATCGCTGCGTAAGACGTAAAACCGCTCCAGAACAAGCTGCTCCGCTTGTCAACATCAAGTCCACCCAACCGTTCAAACTTGTCTGTATGGATTTCCTTTCCATTGAGCCCGATCAAAGTAACACGAAGGATGTGCTCGTGTTAACTGATCATTTCACGAAATACGCTGTAGCCATCCCTACTAGCAATCAGAAAGCTCAGACCGTTGCAAAGGCACTTTGGGGACAACTTTATAGTCCACTACGGGATACCCGAACGGTTACATAGTGATCAGGGTCCCGATTTTGAGTCCCATATCATAAAAGAACTTTGCAAAATCATGGGCATTCGCAAAATCCGGACGACACCCTATCATCCCAGAGGTAACCCGGTAGAACGTTTCAATAGAACGTTATTGAGCATGCTGGGCACTCTGGAGGAAAAGAACAAAACTCACTGGCACGACTATGTGAAACCACTTGTACATGCGTACAATTGTACGAAGAATGACACTACTGGCTTTGCCCCGTGTGAGTTAATGTTCGGTCGTCAGCCGAGATTGCACATCAACCTTGCATTTGGGCTCCCGTTTCACAACAAAAGTTTCAAGTCACATTCCCAGTACACTGAAAAACTGAAGACAACTCTACAAGAAAGCTACAAACTAGCAGCAGAAAATGCTAACAAGATGGCTGAAAGAAACAAAACAAGATTTGATATGCGAGTGAAACCCTCAAAACTAGAACCAGGCAACAGAGTTTTGGTACATGCAGTCCACCTCAGAGGCAAGCACAAACTAGCAGACAGGTGGGAAGCTGAAATCCACATTGTGGTGAGCCAAGCAGGTGACTTGCCTGTTTACACTATAAAACCTGAGACAAAAGATGGTCCTGTTCGCACCGTTCACCGCGACCTCTTGCTTCCCTGTGGTTTTCTTGCCCCTGTTGAAGATGAACCTGTCCAACCAAAACGCGTCCACAAACCTAAGACAAGACAGTCACCTGAACAAAGTGGGGAATGTGAGAATTCAGAACCGGAAAATGAAGATGTCTATTGGTACAGAGAAGAACCAATCCAAACACCCATAAAGCTCACTCGAGTTTATGAAATTCCCCATCCAAGGACATTCTTTAAAGGAGACATTCCTGCTGAAACTCACTTACCTGAGAATGACAACCAAATAGAAAATGCCACTTCACCTGGATGTGACAACTTGCCTGGAAATGACAATTCACCTGGATGTGACAACTTACTGAATGATGGAAACCTGGAGGAAACTGAAACAAATGTGGAACCATTGAACAATGAGAATGGAACTGAAAGTGCAACCAACTTGCTTGATAAAGGTACCTGTGATGAATCTGTGGAAGAAAAAGAACCTGAAAAAGAGATCCCAAAGACTGTGAGATGTTCCGAGAGGACAGCCTCCCAGCCGAAAAGGCTACAGTATAGTCAGTTGGGAAACCCTCTCCTAACTGTTGCCCAGTCCCTGTTTCAAGGATTAAACCTGGCTTTTACCAGAGCCTTAACAGAGACAGATCCTAAGATTATTCAAACCTGGCTTTTACCAGAGCCTTAACAGAGTTAGATCATAAGATTATTCCCATGAACACTAGTTCTCCCGTCATTACTATAGCTATACTATTGCTAATCCTATGCAAAGGGACTTGCATGATTCTAAGGGGGGATAGTGTAACCCAGTGTTAAAAACGTGATTAAAAATTATGAATGTTGATACCGCTTTAAGAAGAAGGGGGGACATTCATTTCACAATGGGAGTAGATAGTTTAACGTGAATTAAATTATAAATATTGATACCGCTTTTAGAAAAGAAAAACACCCATTTCACAATGGGAATACATAATTTGAATATGAATATTTAAATAAATATATATTCATAAATAGTAGGAACATTTTCTAGAAGGTTCTGATAAAGTTCCTAGTATTGTGTGTTGATATTTATTGTGACCAATGGCTGCGCCGTTGCTGAGTCACGCCACCCAATGGGTTAAGCGTTCTCTCCCTGGGTCTGGGATGACTTGCATTTTTGGTTCAGTCACGCCAGATGCCGAAAGACACAGACCAGAGAGAGAGACGGTCCTTGGTGATATGGCAACGCTAGCGTGCTGATAGCAGCCTTTACCTGGATAAAACCCTTGAAATTGATTGGGATCCAAAGGTTGTCGATGTGGCGGCATGAGATAAAGCAGCGTTGGTGAGGGTTTTAAGCAGGTTTATTAAATCATACCGCCGTCACGAGGCTCGCCCAAAGGGCAAGCCCGGAGGCTCTCAGCAAAGGGACAAAGTGTGTGTCAGCAGCAGTAGTTGAAGTGAGTGAGAGAGTGAGTTACAGGATCGTGCAGCATATATACCCAGTTACAACAATACATGAAAGAGCATTCACAGCAGTTGGTATGGGTATTGATCTCAGACTCTAGGTCACAGTAAGGACAGGACGCATGAACACAATGCATGAATGGCACATTAACATCACAATGCATGAATGGCACATTACATCTCAGTAGTGCAGCGGAAAAAACCAGGAGTAGCGAGCTGTCTGTCCTTAGTCTGTTGTGGGGGTTTTCCCAAACCCGCCACACTGCTCCCCCCAGAGGGCTCGGCAGGGGGCCGAGACCTCGGTAGTGCAGCTTGGCAGCGAGCAGGAAAAGTTCTGTGCCGGCGAAGGTGGAGGGGGGTGGGGGGTAATAAATGCCGGCCGGGGACGGCGAAATCGTCCGGGCCGCGCAAAAATTGCTTGTTGTCCCGCGATGTCGAGGCGCTGTCCCTTTGAGCGTGCAGAGATCACAAGAAGAAAAATTAGTCTCTGACTCCTCTCGCGGCCATGAAGAAAAACAGGAGCGGCGAGGTTGCGTAGCGACTGTAAGAAAAAAAGAAACAAAAGCAGAGGGACTTGGCGTGTTGACTTTAGGTGCGGGCGCAGCCCTAAAGCCTTCGGGAAAAGCTGACGGCTGAATCCCCTTGTGCGCCGTGGCTGGGACCGTTAGAGGATCCTGTGAGCGAGCTGCGTGCTTGCTTCAGGTGTGCGAGCAGCCCTGAAGATTCTGTGTGCAGCGGCGAAGGACGATGGCGGTCTGAAGAGCCGTATTTGTCCCGTGTGTGGTGCGCCGTCCTGGTATCTCCCCGGTGCGTGTGCCGGGGTTCCGTGCATGGGTGGGCCGCTGGGGAGGCGAGTCAGGGTCCAGAATCTTGGTGGAGATCAGCGCAGACGGCGCCGATAATATCCAAGTTGAGCTGTGGCTGCAGATTGGCCATGATGCATTGGAGCGGTGAGAGGGAATAGATGATCTTTGTCCCTCGGGCTCGTGCAGATGCGTTGGAGCGGTGAGAGGGAGGAGACGATCTTTGTCACCGCTTGGCCATGGTGCGTTCAGGTCCACGCGCTGCGTTCTCCGCCGGCCCTGGAGGTCGCCGTCGTGGAGAGGGGACGAGGTGCATGCACTCTCGTGTGGGGGAGCTGCGAGCGCGGCCGGTCCAGCGTGGATGAGCAGATCTCAGACGTGCAGATCTCATCATGAAGAACGGGTCACCAGTGTAGCTGTCCAGACCAGAAGGTTGCTTTGCACAAAACGTGTGCATGTTCGGGGTCACCAGTGCGGCGGCATGAGATAAAGCAGCGTTGGTGAAGGTTTTAAGCAGGTTTATTAAATCATACCGCCGTCACGAGGCTCGCCCAATGGGCAAGCCCGGAGGCTCTCAGCAAAGGGACACAGTGTGTGTCAGCAGCAGTAGTTGAAGTGAGTGAGAGAGTGAGTTACAGGATCGTGCAGCATATATACCCAGTTACAACAATACATGAAAGAGCATCCACAGCAGTTGGTATGGGTATTGATCTCAGACTCTAGGTCACAGTAAGAACAGGACGCATGAAAACAATGCATGAATGGCACATTAACATCACAATGCATGAATGGCACATTACATCTCAGTAGTGCAGCGGAAAAAACCAGGAGTAGCGAGCTGTCTGTCCTTAGTCTGTTGTGGGGGTTTTCCCAAACCCGCCACAGTCGACGCCGTTGAGCACGGGAACTCCACTGAAGCACGAGCCACTTGGCATGGTCAGGTTCTTGTTCTTTTTTTTTATTCCTTTGGACTGGTTTGACCAGAGCGTGGATTCTCCAAATCTGGATGGCGAGCCGAAGCCCGAACCCTATGAACTGCTAAAGGTGACTCCATCAGTCACCTGGAAAGGACAAACAGGACTGTGAATATTGTAAATATAATTTGGAGTATTTTGTTTTTATTTTTTTCTTTTATCGCGCTATGTATTTATTTTTGTCTACATAATTGTAAATAATATACATAGTTGCAAGTTCCATATACGGCTGTGTATGTGTCGTCTGTTGCTGCACCTCCCAGGCTCCTATGAACCCAGAGTCGGTCTGATCTGGCCCAATTATCCCTTTTGTCCAGGTAGTAAGTTAAGGTAACTACACTGCCATAACACAACACTACCAAAAGGGTACTACACCTAAAGTGAGTAGGGTGAGTGGGTGTTAGTAAGGGTTACACAAAAAAATCTGGCAAGCGCAGGTGTTAGTGGACCCTGTTATACCCAATTACCGCAGTCGGTGTTACCCTGATACCCTAATTTACCCTGATATTACCCCAGTGATATTATACCCTGTATCACCCCCATTGTATTACAGTGGTATATTGTTACAAAATTTGGCGAGACAAGTGTCACAGTGTTACAAAAGTTTTTACGACATCTTTTTTGGACGTCTTCTGTACATTCAGGTTTGAGGTCTACAGGACATCCGTACAAGGTTAAAATATAGTTCAAATGTAGTTGCTGTGGACGTCCAGTCAACGTCTTATAAGGACCTAATTTCAACATAATTTATACATAAAAATTTTTTATTGTAGCTTATAATAGAGCTGAAGTCATGCCCCCTCAACTTCTTTAAATTGAAAAAAATTCTCCATTGAAATGAATGGCAAGAGCAAAATTATCCTTTGATCCTGATCCAATTTTGCCCCACATTTGTCAATAAAAAAAATTTTTCCACATAAATGGCACTAAACACAAATTACAGTTTAGTGATATGGAATGATGGGAGTTGTCCACTAGTCATTTCAACAAAATCTAAACATCACTCTGTCATTATACAACACCCGACAACTTTATTTAAGTGGAAAATGATCTTTTAAATTGACAAACATGTGTAACTTGTGGGAAAATTTGATCGGGATCAAAGCATAATTTTGCTCTTGCCATTCATTTCAATGGAGAATTTTTTCAATTTAAGGAAGTAGAGGGGGCGTGACTTAGGGTCTCTATAAAAGGCCAATACATGAAAAATGTGCTACATAAATATACTATGAACACTACACACACGTAAACATCCACATTACATTTCTCCAGGTATAAAGCATGCAAGATGACCACAGCACATTCCAATAGAAATTGACAAATTCTTATTTGTTCTTCGAAGCATGAACCCTCTGTGCTTAATATTCAAGCAAACCCACAAATTCAATGAAAGTTACCGACCTGGCGGTTGTAGGATAGTATATTATATATATTATATTATTATGGCGGTGCATGAGGCTAGGGAGGGGTGACGCCCCGCCTCTGGGGGTGGCGTCACCTGAGGTATATAAGCCAGCTGCGGGAGACATATTGTCTCTTTGCTGTGGCTCCTGCACTCACGGTAGGGACTCCTGTGTTCATAGTTCTTATTATAATAAAACCTCTAAAACGTCACCTCGACTCCTCTTTAATTCGGACACAACATTTGGTGACGAGGATATACGGAGATGGAGAGGGCTGCTACCACGCTTCGTCCCTTTTTGGAGGCTCCGGGTGAGCCGCTGGCCCCTTGGGCCAGGTGGTATGCGGCCTTCCAAAACTATCTGTTGGTGTTAGACCTCGGCGACCTGGATAAATTAAGAGCGAGGGCTATTCTGGTCCATAACTTAGGTATGGAGGGCCAGAGAATCCTGAGCACGCTTGGAGGAGGTGACAGTTCCAACAACATCACAAGGCTCATGGCCAGCTACTTTCGCACCCCTGAAAATATCATTATGTGGCGCATTCAGTTCAGGCAGCGGCCCCAGTGACCCGGAGAGTCGGTCCAGCAGTTCGTGGTGGACCATTGGCGCTGGCGAGTGAGTGCAGGATTGGGGCTTTGGAGGAGGAGCTGGTCCGCGACAAGTTGGCTGAGCACGTGGCCTACTCCTCGGCAAGAGTTCGCCTGCTAACTCACGCTGGTGAGCTATCACTGCTTGCGGCCTTGGAGCTAGCATAGCAACACGAGGCAGCGGAACGGCTAACAAGAAACCTCGGAGATAATGAATCCTTGCACAAGAAGGACGCACGGTGGAAGGCCCTGGCCTTGGATTCGGACGATGGAAGTGACGACGAGTACACGGCCCGCCCCAGGAACGCCAAGATGCTACAGCTGTGGATCCAGCAAGTACTGCTATCGAGCCAGGGAGTGCACAGCGAGGGGCAAGCGTTGTGGACGGTGTGGTTTGCTCCACCACTTTACCAGAGTTTGCCGCAACTTTGACAAGGAGGAACGAACGCCTGCTAAGGACAGTGTTAAGAAGAAGGAACCTACGGTGGTTCACACTGTCTCGCCCAACACGGACGGTCGTATTGTCTGCAACATACTGCTAGACGGGACGCCAATACCGATGTTGGTGGACACGGGGTCGGCGACCTCCATCCTGAACTTGGCAACGGTGAAACGGTGTTTTCCCCACTACAATGTGAGTAAGACAAACATAGCCTGTTATGGATATGGTAATAATCCCCTTGACATCGTGGGCTCGCTGTGGCTGTCTGTGAGGTATAAGGAGGCCTCTATGTGCGCAGCCGAGTTCATGGTGTCTCGAAAAGGTAATAATCTGATGGGCTGTGACTTGTTTTATGGGCTTGGTTTCTCCATCACCTGCGGAGATGTGGAGGAGTGGGCAGGTGGTGGTCTGTGGGACTGGCCATTTTATGTGGGAAGTAGCGAAGAAGTGTGGGACTTTGGGTGGCCCATTCCAGGTGAAGAGGGACGCCGTCAGCATCAGAGTTCGCCGACAAGACAGGGGCTCCGTACCAGTGTTTGTGGTCCCAAGTACGGTGGACCCAAACAGCATGGTTTAGCCCCCATGAAGGTAGAAAGGTCTGGAGAGCGAGAGCAGCGGGGCTCCGGTGGCTGATTGGGTACCACTGTTGAGCCTCATGTTGCTGGTGCCGCTCCAGTGCGACAACAACAACAACTAGCAACCGTGGTAACATCAGATGGCATGAACTCTAGCCGTGCCAAAATTGAAAACAAAGACCTAGGCTCGAGTCAACTTGGCAGACCGCTGAGGAGCCATAAGGGTGCCAGATTGCAATGCAGATGACGGAGGAAGCCAGTGAGCGCTTCCCTAGGTGAGGGTGATAACATCCGCCCTAGGGTCGAGCCTTGGCTTAGTCGGGTGCGCAGTTCGAGAGAACTGAAGGTTGGACAGGATAAACTACAGGTGGTCCAGTCCGACGGGTACCTGAATTTGACTGAGGGGTCAAGACAGCATCCCAACGAGCTGTGGCATTCAGGCAGGGAGGAACGTCATTGCAGCCCGTCTCCTGTCACACGAAAGCGGAGACGCTCTGGGAGTGGGCCGCGGGACGGACACTCCAGAGAGGGGCCTTCGGGAGACCCGAGTTAGGTTTTGAATGGGGGCTTACGGTGTGTCTGGTTTAGTGCATTTTAAAGTGTGTCTGCTAAGGTTAATGTTCTTGTGTTCAAGACATGTTCTGAAGTTAAAAAAAAAAAAAGAGAGAAGCAATAGACACAGTTTTGTCATTATAGTAATGTGAATTGTGTGATACTGACTGTGACTTTAAGTTTTATGTGCACATGGCCACTATTGTATGTTGTGAATGCCTGGTGATGGGTAAAGTGATCAATATAATCATATATAACAGTTGTCTGTGTGACTCAAAATATGTGTGCTCTGCTTATGCTTAAGTAATATAACCAATATACCACAATGGAAATATATTGCCAACTGTGTGGCTGCAAAAAGGGAGTGAAGCTCTGTCCCAGCACAGAGAATAATAACATCTTGTGATGTATGGGAGGAAACAGAGAACCGGCTGTGTTAAGGAGTGACCGAAACTCAGCCACTTTGACCTAGGATGAGGAACGACCTTCAGTTGTTACACCCTGTGCGAGGAATGGACTGCTTACTCCTACGGACCGCTGCAGCTGCCTTCGCTGATAATGCATGCTTGGACTCACATAAATATGACTGGATCAGGGAGAGCAGAGTCAGTCAGACTTCACGCTCTGACAATACTTGTTGCTTGTTAGGGACAGAATTTTGACCCAGAGCTCTGTAATACTATATTCAACCTGCTTAAATAAATACAGATCTTCCAAGATTTACTCTCTCCAAGTGCCTTTATCAACAAATCCGGGAGGAATGCTTACCCACACATAGACAACGAGTAAGAGGGACAAAAGCATTCCAACAATTTTGGGGGCTCGTCCGGCCATAAAGGGGGAGAGGTGAAGTTCCAGACGATTGGAGTAAACAGCGGACCCACACCGCCGACTGACAACATGCACGGCCGGCCTGAAAAAGAGGTAAGCAGACGCCTGTTATATCAAAGTTCTGCTATTGGCTATAACCAAAGTCTGTGTTGTCAAGCGGTTTGTGTGTGTGTCCTAGATTAAAGCGGTTGAATATAGTAGATGTTTTTGCTGATTGCTTGCTTAAAAGACCGTTAGACCGGGAGGGTGAAAGGCCTCCCGGCTCAAGTAAAAGTGCTGTACTCGGGACTTCCGGTTATGGCGGCCACGTAGGAAGACGTGTTTCACACTGCTCTGCTCCTAAAAATAAAAAGTTTACTAAAACTCTCTTAATTGGAACAAAAACTCATCCCAGCGTTTAGGCACGGATATGGTAAAGACCAAGGCTGGGAAATTAGGTGGAGGAAAAAGCAATTCGACAAAACAACCCAAGCTAACAGACTTCCACGCTCGAGGCGAAACAGAAAAAACTCCAGAGACGATGGCGGAGGATGTAGCCAGTGGCAGAGCGGGAGCTGCTGAAGAGGGGACAAATGCAGTGCTCACTGCCATCAACTCCATGAGAACAGAGTTTTCGTCTAAATTTGATGGGATTATAGCAGCGATAGAAGGAATAAGAAAAGAAATAAGCGACTGTATGGAACGAGTATCGCAGGCGGAGCTCCGAATGAAGATGACGTCACCAGCCTACAATCAAAGTTGCAAACACTGGAATTAAAATGGAAACGTCTGGAAGATAACGTCCTGGACTTGGAATCCCGCTCGCGACGGAATAATTTGAGGCTGGTGGGCCTCCCGGAGGGAGCGGAGGGACGGGACTCATGTTCCTTTTTGGAAAAGTGGATTCCAGAAGCGCTGAACAACGCGGACCTGCAGTCATCGGTCATCTTAGAGAGAGCTCACCGAATCGGCCCACCGAGACACCACCGAGGACGCTGATTATGAAGTTCCTCAACTACAGAGACAAGATGACAGTCACCAATGCTGCGCGAGCTAAAGGGGAAATTAAATACCAGGATCAACAGGTGCGGTTCTACCCAGATTTGGCCACAGGAATTCAACAATTAAGGAGGCAGTTCGACCCCGCCCGCAAAGAGCTGCGCAACCTCGGGATTCGTCACAGAGTGATTCATCCAGCAAGACTGCTGGTCACATATAAGGGGAGAACCCACATCTTCAAGACCCCTCAAGAGGCGCAGGAGCTCATTAAGCAAATCCAAAAGGAGACTGGTGGGAGCTAAGCATGAACATGACAAAGGTAGGACATTTAAGCATTTGTACAGGCATCTGATTGATCTGAAACATATAACATGTCTACAAAATACAGACTGTATTAAAAAAAAAAAAAGCTATGATGTACAAAGTTGCTATAAAACGTTGAAGTTAAGTTGAAAAAAACTACAGAAGAGCGTTAATGTCATTAAAAATAGTAGTAGAGTCAGGGTGATTGAGAGGAGAAAGAGAGAGTGGTTTGACTGATCCTCGCAGGTATGGAACAGTCACTAGCTATAACGGGAGACGGAATTTTTTGATTTTGGGGGGATTACCACAAATGTGGGGAAAGGGAATTTGTTTTTGTGTAGTTTGTAGGATGAATGTTCAATCATCCATGTTTTTGCTTCTCTGTATGGGCATGTTCATATTGCAAGGTAATCTCAAACTCCTTATTGATCATAGATCAAAGCGTTAATCTTAATTTAACTTCATGGAATTGCAGAGGTCTACAAAATCTAAAAAAAACTTAAACAAGTTATGAATAAAATAAAAGACATAGATTCAAAAATTGTATTTTTACAAGAAACTCATCTAATAGAGGAGGATGTAAAAAGAATTAGGAGAAGATGGCAAGGTAACGTGTTCACCTCATCATTTTCATCCCGAGCTAGGGAAGTTATGATTCTCATACACAAAACAGTCCCATTTCAAGTGAAAAATGTAATTGGAGACAAATTTGGAAGATATCTAATCATCCAAGGATCTTTGTTATTAGAAAATATAAATCTGGTGAACTTATACGGCCCCAATATTGATGATCAAAACTTCTTTGTTAATTTATTCCTTACTTTATCATCACTTACAGGGCAACATATAATAGCAGGGGATTTTAATTGTACATTGAATCCCAGTATAGACAGATCAACAGGACTGGACTGTACGCACAATGGATGCAGGATGACCATTATTATCATTTTATGAAAGAACTGAGATTGCTAGATATATGGAGAGAAATGAAACCACAAGTCAAAGCCTATTCTTGTTATTCTAATACCTATAAGACATTCTCACGTATAGACTACTTTTTGATCTCTACAGAATTAAGGTCCAAGATTCAAAACTGTTTCTATGATAACATTGTGATCTCTGATCATGCACCCTGCTATCTAATATATGTAGATAAGAAATTGACAAAGGATCCAGGTAGGTGGCATTTTCAGCATAAATGGCTTCAGGATTCACGCGGGCAGCACGGTGGTGCAGTGGTTAGCACTGTTGCCTTACAGCTAGAAGGTTCCTGGTTCGAATCCCCAGGTTGGCAGGGGTTGGAACCTTTCTGTGTGGAGTTTGCATGTTCTCCCTGTGCTGCGTGGGTTTACTCCGGGGGCTCCGGTTTCCTCCCACAATCCAAAGACATGCATGTTAGGTTAATTGGCTGTTCTAAATTGTCCCTAGATATCTGTTTCCTATAGGCCCTTAGAGTAGAGGGTTAGTATTAGCAAAAGCGCTTTGAGTGGTCTTTGTGACTAGAAAAGCGCTATATAAGTGCAGGTTAGTTAGTTAGTTAGTTCAGGATGAGGAATTTGTTAAGTACATAGAAAAACAGATGAGTTCTTTGATATTAATACTACACAAACAACGGCATGTAAAAAGTGGGAGGCTTTCAAACCTTTTATTAGGGGGCATATTATTAGTTATACAGGTTCAAAATCTAAGAAGACTCGAAAGGAGAGAGTCCAATTGGAACGTAAAATAAAAATTCTTCAAGAAAAGGTGTATGCAGGAAGTAACCCAGAGTTAGAGAACGAATTACTGATTCTGAGAGCTGAATATGATAAAAAATCAGCGAATAGAGCTGCCTCGAGTCTTCTAAGATTGAAGCAAACTTTTTATGAACAAGGTGAAAAATCAGAAAAATTATTGGCATGGCAGATTAAACAATTAGAATCTAAAACACCAATTACCAGTATTATAAGTAACAGACAGGTAGTTATAGATCCTTTAGAAATTAATAGTGCCTTTAGAGATTATTATGAAAAACTATATGATACAAAAAATGAAACTGACTTAACAAAACTAAATGGGTTTTTGGGTGGGTTATCTATACCGTGTATTCCAAATGAAAACAGGGAGATACTGGAGTCTAAAATTAGTCAAGAAGAAATTGGGCAAGCCATTGATAATATGAAATCAGGAAAAAGAGCAAGACCAGATGGTCTTCCAGTTGACCTCTATAAAAAATTTAAGAATAAATTAATAAAACCACTTTTGGAAATGGTTTTAGAAGCATTTCAAAATGGTAATTTACCACCATACATGAATAATGCCTTAATTATACTGTTGCCAAAACCAGGTAAACCCCCTAATAAATGTGAAAACATGAGACCAATAAGCCTATTAAATGCTGATCTTAAGATAATCTGTAAAATTTTAGCAAAACGACTACAAGAAATATTACCAAATATTATTAACCAAGATCAGAATGGCTTTATAATGGGAAGACAAGGCTTCCATAATGTAAGAAGACTATTTAATATTATTTATTCCAATAAAGAAGCACCAGATACAGCTCTCCTATCATTGGACGCCGAAAAGGCCTTTGATAGGGTCGAATGGCCCTATCTGCTGCACGGTGGGCTGTACGGTGGCGCAGTGGTTAGCACTGCGGCAGCACAGTTTTATCCTCGGCCGGGGGATCGCGGGGATCATGAGATCGTGGGTTCGATCCCTGCCCCTGGCCAACAGTGATCTGTGTGGAGTTTGCATGTTCTCCTCGTGTTTGCGTGGGTTTACTCCGGGATTTCTCCGGTTTCCTCCCACATGCCAAAACATGCAGGTTAGGGAGTTAAGGGGTGCTTGCGCACGCAGCGACCAGCAGCTGGTGGCTTGTCACCGGACTGCAGAACAAATCTACCTACGGGTACAAAATAAGTCCAAAAAAACAAAAATCTTTTTGAAGTCCTACAAAGGTTTGGACTTGGAAATAATTTCATAAAATGGGTCCAGATAATATACAATAATGCTACAGCAGAAATCCTAACAAACAGCAATATCTCAAAATCAATAAAAATCAGTAGAGGATGTCGACAAGGCTGTCCACTTTCACCCTTATTGTTTACTATGGCAGTTGAACCTTTAGCGATGGCAGTACGTTTACATCCACAAATATATGGAATTAAAGTAGGACCAACAGAACATAAAATCTCCCTGTATGCCAATGACATAATTTTGTTTATGTCGAATTTTAAAAAATCAATTCCGACCTTGTTAAATTTTGGGGAAATATCAGGATATAAAATAAATAAAACAAAATCTTCAATATTAATGCTAAATGAGACCCAGAGAAATCACCCAACTCCTGAGGTAAATCAATTCAATGTTGTAAATCAGTTTAAATATTTAGGAATTCAAATTTTGCCTAAGCTAGAATCAGTCACCAGTGCCAACTATAAAGCCTTAATGACAGATATTAATGAGTTGCTTCAGAGATGGATGTCACTACCAATGTCGATGATCGGGAGAATTAATATACTTAAAAGTAATATCTTACCAAAAATACTTTATTTATTTCAAAATATTCCTTTACCACCATCTTCAGATCTATTCTCAAGAATTAAAAAAAAGTTAGTGAAATTTATATGGAACAATAGGAAGGCTAGATTACGTTTGTCCTTACTATATTTACCATTTGATCGTGGAGGTCTGAAATGTCCAAACTTTATGTTGTATTACTGGTCAGCACAACTGAGGTCTATGACATATTATTTTTCATCAAATGATCCTCCTCACTGGACTGAAATGGAATCATACAATTTACCTTTACCTCTTCCCTTATTCATATACTCAGACTCGGCTAAAAAATTACAGAAACAAGTTAAAAATCCAATTGTAAAGCACATGATCAAAATATGGTGTGAAACCAAAAAATATTTAAAAGAACCACGCTTACTGTCACAATTTAGCTCAATATGGGGTAATCAATATTTTACACCAGGGAGAGCGGATGCTGTATTTAAAGTATGGAATTTAAAAGGGATTCAAAAGATTCAAGACTTATATTTGTCACGTTCAGATAACATGTCTTTTGAAGAACTGAGGATTAAATTCAATCTTAATAGAACACATTTTTTTAAATATCTTCAGCTTAGAAATTTTATTCGATCAAATCAAAATAATGCTCTCACCCGACCTACTTATTCATCCTTGGAAAAAATTTTGACGAAAGATAGTAAGAGGAAGGGTATTATTTCAGAGTTTTATAACTCATTGACACTATTCTCAAGTGAAAACTCACAGAAAGGACTGAATTATTGGAAAGAAGACCTGCAAATTGAAATTTCAGAGGAACAATGGGAAATGGCTTGTGCAGAAGCTCAAACCAAATCAATAAATGTACGTCTTAAACTGATACATTTTAAATGGTTAATGCGGATGTATGTTACACCAGTGGAGTTAAATAGATATAACAAAAACATACCAGATACATGCACAAAATGTATGGAAAGTAAAGGAACCCTATTTCACTGTTTATGGGAATGTAGAAAAATCAGAATGTTTTGGGAAGAGGTAAGGGTAACAATTGAAAAAATAATTTCAAAACAATTCACATTGAACCCTAAACTGTTTTTGTTGGGTCTGTATCCAGAAAAACACAACTTTAATAAGAGTGAAAGAGCATTCATAGACCTCGGTTTGCTTAATGCCAAAAAATGTATTGCACTACTGTGGAAAAAGACTCATAGACCAGATGTGACTCAGTGGTTAAGACAGATGTTAACAAACCTTCCACTAGAAAGAATAACATACATACTGAAATCAAAGGAAAATGTGTTTGAGAATATATGGAGACCTTTCATTGATTATGTAAAGAAATTAAACATAACTTCTGAAGAAGAAGGTGAATGATATGTGTGGACCTTGCAAATTCCAAACTGGTGAATGTATATTATGTATTCTTATGTAATAGATTACCTAGACTAAACAGAGGAGCATTGTTGTTGACTTGCTTTTGTTAATGGTTGTTGTTGTTTTTAGTACTTTTTTGTTGTTGTTGTTGTTGTTCGTGGGGGGGGGTTAATTTTTAAATTACTTTAGTGTTAGTGTTTGACTGTTTGTGCCATGTTTGTAAAAAAAAAGGTTCAATAAAAAATATTGTGGAAAAAAAAAAAAAAGTGCTGTACTCGGCCTGACTGACCGATCACAGTCTGACTGATTAGGTTGTGATAGTTTGGGACAGGAACGGCAAAAGACCGGGGAGGTGAAAGGCCCCCCGGCTCGGATGATATAGCTGCATATATATAGAGATCATTCGACCTGACTACAGGTTCACAGACTGACTTAATTGGTCCATGACTTGTGAGGACGGGAGGCTCGGTTGGAGGCCATCAGCCTTGATGGAGGCTGTAAATTCTGGGTCAAGGTGGCACCGCGGGGAGTAGCGTCTCCGAAAGCCACGCTGGGTTGGATTCCTTCAATTCCGACAGGAAGAGAAAATTCTGGGTTAGAGGCCCGGAGGAGTAGCGCCCTCCGAATCACTTTTGGCACAGGTTGGAGGCCTTTGATTAAGACGTTAATCATAAAATCTGGGTGAGAAGCCCTAAGAAGTAGTGCATCTTAAAATACTATAATCAGTGCTGCAATTGCTATTGGTGTTATATTTGTAAGGCTGTGAGTTTGGAATCAATACTGTGGTTGATAAAAAAAAAAGAGAAAACACACAGGAGGGCAGACAGTCTGGTGAGATGGAAAGGAAGGGCGAGTGGCAGGCTTCCTTTGCTGAAAAAAAAGAGAGGAAAGGAGAGGACAGAGTTTATGGAATGCGAAGGGAGGGGGAGAAGCAAGCAGAGCAGGAAGCTGCTGGCTTGCTTCAGAGAAAGGAAAGCGAGCAGCAGGTTGGTTTAACTAAAGAAAATATGAAAAAACAGTGGGATTGGGTAGTCACCCAAATGATTAGCGGTATAAAACCAAAAGACAGAAAAGATGTTAAGAAGGAGTGTGAGAAATTGTATCAGAAATTAACAGAAGAAGGCATTTTAAACCCAGACAAGGAGGAGAGTTTGACTGAGATGTTAGTGGATTTGGAGCAAAAGAAGTTGAAAGGAACTGACGCTATGAGAGACGTGACAGTGACAGGATTTGTGGTAAGAAGGAAACAAAAAGAGAACATTGAAGAAAGAGAAAAAGAGCAAAGGCTCATTCACAATTGAATCAAATGCCTTTAGTGAGAGTAAAGGAAGGATTGGTGGAGGTGGAACATGTTACAACGAAGGAGGTATTTGAACAGCTGACAGGATTACTGAAGAGCAAGATAAAAGAAGTGCAGGCAGAAAGACGTGAGATAGAAAGGTTGGAGGAAGAGGTGAGAATGTTACGATTAGAAAAGAGTATGGGGGAGCGGTTACAGAGTGTGGAAACTATTAGAGAACTGGAAAGGCAGACAGGAATAAAAAACAGCCAGCGGAGTGAAGGCAGTGTGAATGATGGTGAATGGGATGCGGATGATGAAGGAACAGTGAATACACAGAGAAGTCACAGGGGTGACAATGATGAGTGTAGGCAAATGAGTGATCACCTAGACAATGAGGAGATTCAGCTTCTTCCCCCGACAGTATTTGCATCATCCACTCCCCACGGTCAAGATGATTTTAGGAGTAGACAGTGGAGAGAAGGTAATGATGCAATGACAGAGGCTCTCAGAAATACACAAAATAGGAAGCAGAGGCAGCAAGGTAGGGCACTGCAGGAGAATAAATCATACCAATTGGTAGGGGAGATAAGAATGATGGATGAGGATAGGAGAGAAATGGGAGACCAGGAGAAGGAGATGCAAGACAGGACCTACGACTTGAGAGATAGGGAGACATGTCACAGGATTTGGGGTGATGAAGAACGTAATCCATACACAGGCAGGCGTCTTAATGACACAGACAGATGCATAAAACAGGCCAGAGAGTGTCGCACTTACACTCAGGCCCCATTGGTAATGAGAAGTAGAGGCAGGACATATCAACCATTTTCATGGACAGACATAAATGGCATTTTAGAAAAGATGCCCCCACCCTGTGAGGGTGGAGGTCAGTGGATGTCTAAATTTGATCACTTAACTCAAGGAGTTACCGTAGCAATGGGAGATTTTAGAGCTCTGCTTGGGAGACATTTAACTGTGGTGGAGGTGTCACAAATTGAACAAATGGCAGGAACTCAGGGGGTTTCAGATTCAGCACCATTCACCCCCGCAGCAACAGCATTAGGTACAGCAATGAGACAGAAATTTCCAATTCCACCAGGAGCTTTAAGGGCCTTCGCTTTTTCAATTAAGTCAGGAGAGAGTCCTATGGCATTTGTAGGTAGATGCAAAATGGAATGGACAGCAGTTGCAGGATCACACCCCAATACATCTGATTTTCACAGAGACATGTTTAGGCAGGCAGTGTTAAAGGGAGTGCCTCAAGTAGTGAGAGAGGCTATGGAAAGCAACCCAGATATTCCAAGCAGCACTGTGGAAATGTGGGAAAGACATTTTACGCATCATATGCGTAAAGAGCAGGAGAAGGCAAAAAAAGAGAAAGCAGACAAAGACAGTTAGGAAATGCAACTGTTAAAATTACAGTTAGACAAGGCAAGAAGAGAGGTAAATGAGGCAAAGAAACAAGTTAAAGGTGAACTGAAACCACCTTTTTGCGCAAAAAGTAGAATAGCGGATTAATTCCTTATTACCTATTGTATTTTTCAACACATAAAAGAAATTTTTAGGCCGTGCGATGGCCAAGCTATAAGCCGATAAACTTTTGCCTCTGGCTGGCAGTGCCAAACAAACCGGAAGTAGTGCAGACGACGCTGCGTGACGTCACGAGTGTGACCCTTATCAAAACAACAATGGCTGATGATAGCAGTTCCAGCAGTCAAGAAAACCAGAGTTTTCAGAGTGAAGAGGCATTCAGGATCGGTGACGAGACAGAGGAGGATGCAGGAGTGTCAAGTGAACAGGAAGAGAGCGAGGGAGGCATCGAACCGTACAGATTCGAGCCAGAATTTTCGGGGGATTCCGGCACCGACTCAGACCGCAGCAGTGATGGGGAGGAGAGTCGCTTATTGAATACAGAATGGTGAGTCTTTACTTCTCTACTTTGGCATGTTTGAGGTGTCAGGATAAGGAAAATTAACAATAAAAAAGAAAGGGAAAAAAAACCATCAGCATTTTTCCAACTTATTATTTATACATAGGGCTAGGACTGTACAATAGCCTGGCCGTGTACACACTTGGCATTGAATAGACACATCCGTGGCGTAGGGTTAACACGTGTATTCAGGACAGGTTCCATGCCCATGGGCTATGTATTACAATACTTCTACAGACTATAGTGGCAATACACATGAACAGAACTGGCCTCTGCATTTGACTGTGCTATTTATAAATAATATCTACAGTGATCCCTCACTTATCGCGTTTAATGGGGACCAGAACCGACCGCGAAAAATGAAAAACCGCGAAGTAGCGTCACCCCCCCCCCCCCCCCAAGGGCGTCACAAGCACTATTTTGCACAAAAAGTCACAAGAGAACAGCAAAAAGTGCCACTAAGCAACACGAGCGATAAAGAACAATGAATGCGGTCTTCCTTCGCTGGGTATGGGCGCTCGGCAGGGAGAGAAGCTGGGTAAAACGTCTCGGCCAATCAGCTTGCGAGATTCCCGAGCGGTGAAGAGGTGGGCGGAGAGGAGTGGAGCGGTGGTCAGAGAGGTGGATTTTGAGTTGTGCGGGCTCTCCGTGTTGATACCTGATGTTCTAATGTAGTCTCCCTGCCTTCTGCTAGCGCCCGGGCAACTTTCATGCCATTTTTTCTCAATTTTGAATTTTTGATGAATATTTTTGAAAAATCCGCGATGCACTGAGGGCGCGAAAGGTGAAACGCGAAGTAGTGAGGGATCACTGTATATCTAGAAACGCATCACTTCCCGGTCGCTTTTCCTCCCCCTTTCTTTTCTTTCGTCGCCATGACAGCTTTCCTTGGCCACTGAACAGATCTTCCCAGGTGTTGGAAGTGTTTTGTAGTCGACTATCACGACAAAATGCACCAAAAACAACCAGTGTTGACGTGCTCGCAATGGTAAACATGAAGACTGGGTCACATTCGTGACGTCACGCGGAACTCCGGCTGCACTTCCGGATAATCGGCGGATTCGTAGGATTTTTCAGGGCGGGAAATTCAAAATCACGATTTTCTCCAAGATTCCGGGATTGGTAGAGGGGGTGCCAATGATAAATTATCTTTATAATTGTATGTACCATCACCCAGTACCGTTCAATGCCGTTCACTTCAGTTCACCTTTAAACCTGCCAAGCAGTTGGTACAGCAGGCTCCGGAAACCCCCGAGGGCCAATGCCCACACCACCACCGGGTCTGGCAATTTTACCTGCCCCAGTGTACCCAGCGCCCCCTGTTTGGCCACCCCAGACACAATATTATCGGGGTGGAACAGGTGGATCAAATTATTATAGAGGGGCTCCACGTGGAGGCAGGAGAGGCAGGGGAATTCCAGGTAGAAGGGTTATGGATACCAATGCTTGCCATGGGTGTGGTCAGATGGGGCATTGGAAAAAGGAGTGCCCGACTAATCCTTTTCCACCACCCTTCACTCCATCATCACAAATGCCACAAGCAAGGGGAGGTTATCAGGCGCCATATGCAGCAGCAGCTCCACCTGCTGGACAATATCCAGCATACACCTCAAGTGTGGGGGAAGTGTACCTCACACAATATGAGGAGGAACAATGACGGGGCCCACAGAGAAAAAGTAACGTGGGAACGGCAGACCCCATGGTTACTATGAAGGTTATGGATTGTGACCTGCCTTTTCTGGTTGATACGGGGGCAACCTATTCAACTTTGAACTGTGACATTGATCCTGCACTGTTGTCATCTAAAGCTGTGGAGGTGACTGGTTTCTCTGGGGTACCTGAAAGACTGGCTGTGACAAAGCCTTTGAACACTGGTATTGATGGTCAAACTGTGAAACAACGTTATGCCTGCTCCAAAAATTCTCCAATCAATTTGATGGGGAGAGACCTGCTGATTAAATTGGGGGCACTGGTACTGTGCTCGGCCGATGGAGTCATCCTATCATTCCCCAATGGCGCTGCGATGAACTGTTCACTGCAAGGACTGTCATTGCATGGACAAATGTTGTTGAAACCTGATGTGACGCCACAAGCGCCAAACACCTGGGCAGACATTTATTGGGGCATTCTATCGCCTGACTCACCCGAAAAGACAGGCTTGCTGCCAGTATTTGTGGCCTGGAAGCCTTGGATTTCTCTTCTTGCACCCTACACACCTCCCGTTGACCCCCCCTACATGTCACCTTGTATTATGACAGAAACTCAGATGATGTCTATTATGACAGATTTTCCTCCCAACTAGATGGTCACCAGTGGACCAAACAGTCTAAGTTTTTGTATGTAGGACAGGAGGGTGTGGCCGGGGATGTTGTATTAACTCCAGAGCAGTTACAGTGGTATGAAATGTCAGCGGAATCAGCACCACATATTACTATGCTCATACATGCTAATCACCAGGCAAAAGAGGTTAGGACCTTTGGTTAAAGCATTAGCTGCAGCCACTGATTGGCAGATGACACAAATACCAAAAGTAGAATACTCTGCAAAATATCAGGCCTATCGCATCCCAATTAATACAACTGATGAGCTTCTGCTGGAACATAGCCAGATTGAGAGAGATCAGGGCAGGGAGCGAACTGATCATGAATCAACGGCAGACATGTTAGATTCACTGCCAGCAAATTTATGGTCACAAGGACCCACAGATGTTGGTAAATGTGTTAACATCTCTCCCATTTCGTTTCAGGTGTTGACAGGAGAACCCGTTTGGCAACGTCAGTATGCTCATAAGCCTGCAGCAGAGGAGGGCATTGCTGACACTACTGAAGGGCTGCTTTGGGCAGGAGTGTAAGAAAATTCTCATTCTGCCTGGAACACCCCTATTCTCCCAGTGGAAAAGCAGAAAACGGGGAAATACAGAATGGCACACGATTTGAGGAAAATTAATTCCCGGGTCTCCACCCCCACAGTGCCAGTGCCAAATCCATACACTGCTTTAGCGGCCCTCACACCACAACATTCATGGTTCACATGTATTGATGTGGCCAATGCATTTTTCTGTCTTCCCTTAGCAGAAGAGTGCAGAGATTTGTTCTCATTCACCTACAGGGGCACACAGCTGCGCTACACCAGAGTTCCACAGGGTTTCATTTTGTCACCGGGCATTTTCAATCAGGTTCTTAAGGAACAGTTACAGGACTGTCCTCTTCCTCCAGGCATAGTTCTGGTACAGTATGTTGATGACATTTTGATAGCAGCACCAGGTCCTGACAGTTGTTTGGAAGCTACAAAGAGCGTGTTGTTGAGATTGTTTGAACGTGGGTTCAAAGTGTCTAGGCAAAAACTACAGTGTGCTAGGCACTATGTTTCTTTTCTGGGACGTCCTTTTCTGGGTCGCCCGCAGGGTTTGGCCTGTCATTATCACACAGGGATTCCATCCTCCACCACCCCAAGCCGCAAACGGTAAAAGAGATGTTATCATTTTTGGGACTAATAGGGTTCAGCAGACATTACATCCCACAGTACAGTGAACGCACCACACCCTTGCGTGCGCTAGTGAATGAACAAGGCATGAGAAATCTCACTGTCCCACTAACATGGACACGGGAAGCAGAGGAATCATTTATTGATTTGAAAAATGAACTCTCACATGCAGCTGATTTGGCAGTAGCTGACTACAACAGGTGTTTCTATTTGGATGTTTCTGAAGCAGAGCACACAGTAAATGGTGTTCTGTTTCAGAAAAAAGGGGGAGAGAGGAAGATGCTCCTCCACGTCAGCATTCTATTAGACCCAATGGAAAAAAGGCAACCAGCATGCACACGTCATGCTGCAGGAGTGGCAAAAATTTTACAGAAAACAGCTCATGTGGTAATGGGACATCCGTTGACTGTCCTGACCACACATAGTGTAATGGCATATGTGAACTCAGCAGCATTCACTGTGACTTCACTCAGACAGACAAGGATGGAAAAATTCCTATCAGCACCACACATTACATTCACACATGAAGGAATAAACATGGCAGACCAGATGCTGAATGGAGAGCCACATCAATGTGAGAAGAGAGTCAGACAAGATGTGAAGGTGAGAGTAGATTTAGCAGTGACACCATTGACTGAGCCAGATGAGGTGTTATTCACAGATGGATGCTGTTTCAGGCACCCCACAGAAGGATTGAAAGCAGGATATGCAGTAGTGAGACAAAAGGGAGGTGGATTTGAGGAAGTGGTAAATGGGACATTGCAAGACAGACAATCAGCTCAGTTGGCAAAGTTAACAGCAATGATTAACGCATTGGAGTGGTCAGCAGGAAAAAAGGTGACTATTTATACAGATTCAGCTTATGTCGTTGGGGCAATTCATTCAGAATTAGCACAGTGGATTTGAGCAGGATTTTTGACAGCCTCTCAGACTCCTATAAAACATGAAGCAGCAATGAAAAGGTTAGCAGAAGCTATTATGTTACCACAGGAAGTAGCAGTGGTAAAGTGCAAAGGGAATGACAAAATAGGCACAAAGGTGGCAAAAGGAAATCACGAGGCAGATAAGGCGGCGAAACAGGCAGCAGGATACCAGCCACTGCTAATATTGACACAGACAGGAAGGGAGGTTCAGGATATTCTGCTACAGATTGATGTAAATATGTTAATAGACAAACAGAGGAAAGCATCCGCTGAAGAAAAAACAGAGGGGCGCCACAGAAAAAGAAGGGTTGTGGACAGCACAAGACGGTAGACCAGTGTTACCGCCAGGAATCAGAGAAAATGTGCTACATGAAGCAAATGGGTTAGCACATGTAGGAGCTAGACAAATGAACAGGCATTTGAGTCACTGGTGGCACCCATTCCTCCCAGATATAATTCGAAATTTTGTAAAAAAGTTGCACCATTTGTGTTTCACAAAACCCAAAACCTATGGTGAAATCTCACCAAGGTTGCTTTCTACTGCCAATATTGCCAGGTCAGGAGATAATCATAAATTACACTGACATGGTTGAGAGAATCAGGGGATACAGATATCTCCTAGTCGCTGTGGATACATTTATAGGATGGCCAGAAGCTTATCCTGCAAAGAAAGAAGACAGTAAAACAGTAATTAAATTTTTGATAAATCAGCACATCCCTATTCACGGGTTTCCCAAGAGAATTAGATCAGATAATGGGACACATTTCAAAAATCAGGACCTACAAAAAGTGGAAAAATGTTAGGTCTGAAGCATTTGTTTGGAACAGTTTAACATCCTCAATCTCAGGGCAAGGTTGAGAGAATGAATCAAAACATTAAGGTAAAGCTTGCTAAAATCTGTAGCCAGACAGGAATGAACTGGTTAGATGCTTTGCCTATTGCCCTCTTGACTGTTAGAAGTTCTGTTAATAGTATAACAGGTTTCACTCCCTATGAACTTTTAACAGGTCGTCAGTTCCCGGGACCGGGAGCTGGATTGCAGCTGTGTGAGGAAGAAGGGCCCAAGATGGGCTACAAACCATTCTATGACCAACTAAGAGCTCTTGTGTCAGCTTTCTCACAACAGGTGCAGGAGAGGAAGGAGTCAGGAGCAACGACTGATCCACCAGAACCCCATACAACAGAGTGGGTTCTCCTGAAGTGCATGAAAAGGGAGTGGTCAGAACCAAGGTGGACAGGACCATTTCAAGTGGTGGAAAGAACTTCACATGCAGTGAGGTTAAAAGGTAAAGGTGACACATGGTATCACTGGAGCATGTGCACACCCGCTGAGGAACCAGGAAGAACATTGGACAATATCAGAAAGGACTTAAAGGATAGTAACCAGTGACTTTTTATACAATAAGAGTGCTTTGCAGTCATTTATTGCTTAAGGGTTTTATCATCTGCTTGCTAATAAGTATCATAATCATCACATAATCAGTAATTAGTGAACTGTGTAATTGCATAACTGTGTGATTGTATGGTGAATGGCCTCCGGCATAAATAATCCCCTGGATGGATGGATGGATGGATGGAGAGAATGGTTGGAAAATGGAAAAATGTGATTGTCTCTATAATCATATCCATTGTGAGTGTTATCGCTATCTTTGCTTTTTGTGAATGCTGTTGTATACCTTGTATCAGATCTCTTTGCCTCAGGGTCATCACCACTGCTGTGGAAGGCAAACAACCCCCACCATATCAAATGCCATTATTAAGAACTGATGGATCAATTGAGAATGGAATGGAATCGGATAAGGATGATGATGAGGAGGACTGTGACGTGGCTTTGAGTGCTTAAAGGGTTTGAAGTATTGGTCTCATTATAGATGAGACCAAAAGGGGAAACTGATGGGTAAAGTGATCAATATCATCATATATAACAGTTGTCTGTGTGACTCAAAATATGTGTGCTCTGCTTTTGCTTAGGTAATATAACCAATATACCACAATGGAAATATATTGCCAACTGTGTGGCTCATTATCTGCAAAAAGGGAGTGAAGCTATGTCCCAGCACAGAGAATAATAACATCTTGTGATGTATGGGAGGAAACAGAGAACCGGCTGTGTTAAGGAGTGACCGAAACTCAGCCACTTTGACCTAGGATGAGGAACGACCTTCAGTTGTTACACCCTGTGCGAGGAATGGACTGCTTACTCCTACGGACCGCTGCAGCTGCCTTCGCTGATAATGCATGCTTGGACTCACATAAATACGACTGGGTCAGGGAGAGCAGAGTCAGTCAGACTTCACGCTCTGACTGCGGCGGATGATAAAATAAGGCAGCGTTGTTGGAGGTTTTAAGTAGAGTTTTATTATCACACCGCCGTCACAAGCTCCGCTCCAGGCGCCGTGCAAGCGCGCCGAGGGCGAGCCCACGGCTCTCAGTGAAGAGGGGACACAATGTCTGTGTCCAGCAGCTGTAGTTGCAGAAGTGAGATTGAGAGGCAGATTTACAGCACAGTGCAGTTTATATACTCAAACAATAGATCAAAGACATTCACAGCAGTTAATCTGGGCATTTGCATATCAGAGGTACAGACAGGATGCATGAACACAATGCATGGATGACAATTTAACCTCACGGCTGTAAACGCAGCATGCAGCGGAAAAAACCCAGGAGTGCGAGCTGACTGTCTCTGTGTTCTGTCTGTGTGTTGTGGGGGTTGAATCAAACCGCTACACTGCTCCCCCCCCAGAGGGAACGGTAGGGGACCGTGACCTCGATGTTGCAGTCTGGGCAGCGAGCAGGGAAAAGCTCTGTGCAGGAGTGGGGGGGGGGGTAGTACATGCTGACCGGGCGCGGGAAAATCGTTCAAGTCGCGCCAAAAGTGTTTGCTGCTCCGCGATGTCCCGTCTGAACATGCAGAGATCAGAAGAAGAAAAATTTGTCACTGGCTCCTCCCGCGATTAAGTCCTGCAAGGATTAATAGCGGCCATGAAGAAAAGACGAGGCTGCGTGGCAGCTGTATTGAGAGCAGAGGGACTGGCGTGTTGACTTTAGGTTCAGGCGTAACCCTAAAGCCTCGGGAACCGCAGACAGCTGAATTCCCCTTGTGTGCCGTGGCTAAGACCATAAAATCCAGTGAGCAAGCTGCGTGCCTCAGGTGAACGAGCAAGCCTGAAGGGCCAGTGTGCAGCAGAAGGAAGGCGGTCAGAAAAGCCGTATGTGTCCCGTGCGTGGTGCGCCGTCCTCGTAACTCCCTGGTGCGTGCGCCGGGGTTCCGTGATGGGTGGGCCAGCTGGAGAGGAGAACCAGGGTCAGGGAGCTTAATCATCCCTGTTCAGTGTGTTGGAGCGGTGCAGGGAAGTAGACGGTCTGTCACTCGCTCGGTCATGGTGCGTTCAGGTCCACGTGTGCTCCGTCGGCCGTGGGAGTCGCCGTCGCGGAGAAAGGACGAGGTACATGCGCTCTCGATGTGGAGGAGCTGCGAGTGCAGCTGGTCCAGCGTGGATGTGCCAATCTAGGCGTGCAGATCTCACCATGAAGTTTGCTGCGGCTTTCCCGGTCGTGGGTGGTCTCCGGAGAGTTTCACCTGGAAACTCTGCGTCGAAATCTCCCTGAAGCAGAAGGGAGCTGTTGCGTTCGCTTGTCGTCGGAGAATCACCGCCGGGTGTTGCGTTCGCTGGCAGTGTGTTCGTTTCAGCGTCGGGTCACCAGTGCGGCAGATGATAAAATAAGGCAGCGTTGTTGGAGGTTTTAAGTAGAGTTTTATTATCATACCGCCATCACAAGCTCCGCTCCCGGCGCCGTGCAAGCGCGCCGAGAGTGAGCCCACGGCTCTCAGTGAAGAGGGGACACAATGTCTGTGTCCAGCAGCTGTAGTTGCAGAAGTGAGATAGAGAGGCAGATTTACAGCACAGTGCAGCTTATATACTCAACTCAAACAATAGATCAAAGACATTCACAGCAGTTAATCTGGGCATTTGCATATCAGAGGTACAGACAGGATGCATGAACACAATGCATGGATGACAATTTAACCTCACGGCTGTAAACGCAGCATGCAGCGGAAAAAACCCAGGAGTGCGAGCTGACTGTCTCTGTGTTCTGTCTGTGTGTTGTGGGGGTTGAATCAAACCGCTACACTAATACTTGCTGCTTGTTAGGGACAGAATTTTGACCCAGAGCTCTGTAATACTATATTCAACCTGCTTAAATAAATACAGATCTTCCAAGATTTACTCTCTCCAAGTGCCTTTATCAACGAATCCGGGAGGAGTGCTTACACTCATATAGACAACTAGAAAAGCACTCGGAGAGCGCAGACCTCCGCCAAGCGCCACAGTTCCCCCCATACAGTGTTTGTGTGTACGTTTTCAGATTCCTTGACCATGAAAATATATGACTAGCAATTGGAGTCACAATGATAGGATTAGTGGTTCAGTAGTTATTGACGAAAATGGCATTTTCCGTAATGGCGGTTTAGCGCCACAGTTCCCCCCATACAGTGTTTGTGTGTACGTTTTCCGATTCCTTGACCATGAAAACATATGACTAGCAACTGGATTCACAATGATAGGATTAGTGGTTCAGTAGTTATTGACGAAAATGGCATTTTCCGTAATGGCGGTTTAGCGCCACAGTTTCCCCCATACAGTCTTCAGATTCCTTGACCATGAAAACATATGAGAAGCAATTGGATTGACAATGATAGGATTAGTGGTTTAGTAGTTATTCACGAAAATGGCATTTTGTGTAATGGCGGTTTTCTTCAGGACGGTGATCTGGATCACCACCAAAATCTAATCATCTGTAGGATTCCCCATTTCTGACAATCTGTGAAAATTTCATGAAAATCCGTCCATAACTTTTTGAGTTATCTTGCTAACAAACAAACAGACAAACAAACAGACAGACAGACAGACAAACCAATGCCGATGATCACATAACCTCCCCCTTTGGCGGAGGTAACGAGTAAGAGGGACAAAAGCATTCCAACACTGGAGACTGTATGTATGCATGTGTGTGTGCTGAGGGTGCAGTAACACCTGGGCGCAATAGTTCGTGTGGGGTGTGAGTGTGGTAATTGCCCTTTATTGTATGACTTATGTAATTCTGCCAGGAATCTCTGTGTTTAATTGTGTATATCCTGTGAGTTTATGGGGTTGGGTACCGCCATTGTTCATGTCTGTAATTATTGTTTATTTGTGTATATATGGCTATTTTCCTTGGGATTAATTTAGTTTGGTGTGTGGCCCTTTTTCTTTTCAGTGACTGTTTTGTTTACATAGTGGAGAGCTCCACTGGGCCAGTGTGGTGTTTGTGTGTGTAGGTCTATTTCCTTTTGTATTAGAGTGTGAGTCAGGTGTAAATTATATGGTTGGGAGAATTTGTGTGCTTGCATTTTTTCAAAAGGGGGGGGTTGAATGTAGGATTGTATATTATATATTATGGCGGTGCCTTAGGCTAGGGAGGGGTGACACCCCGACTCTGGGGGGTGGCGTCACCTGAGGTATATAAGCCAGCTGCGGGAGACATATTGTCTCTTCGCTGTGGCTCCTGCACTCGCGGTAGGGACTCCTGTGTTCATAGTTCTTATTATAATAAAACCTCTAAAACGTCACTTCGACTCCTCTTTAATTCGGACACAGTTAAGGTGTTGCAGCCTCATAGACCGTGGCTCAGGAGACCAGAACACTCAAAGGTCAGGTAGGGTGCATCTAAAGGCTGATTTAGGACTGTTAAATGAGACAGTCTAGTCTTTGGAAGATGTATATTTGCGTGACCATGCACTACCCTGTTGCCTAGCAACCATGGCAGTGTCAGTTTAGAGGGTTTTTTTGGCTGGCATTTTTGACAGAACTTTCTCTCTTTTTTTCATTATTCTATTTTCTTTACCTTTTACTTGAGAATCTTCACCAGACAGAAAGAGGACCATGACCAGACAAAATAAGATTTTAACTCGTGTTAAAGTCAGCAGGTAAAATTAAGGTGATTAAAACCACAAAATAGATAAATTAATTTTTATTACTTTAAATATGTGTATCAGTTCTAAAATATATTTTTATTTACATGAGCAGTGGGAAAATATGAAAGTTTGCCGTTATAATTTATGACCATTATGTAGCTAAATAATTAGATGTTCTGCCTTGTATCAGCTCTGACATTTAGTTTTTAATGTTCTAAAGCAGACCACAGTCCTGTACTGCAAGATGATGAACCTCAATGATGTTCAGCAGCAGTAGAACAGATTCCATCTTCAGCTTCATCTCAGTTGTATCTGCATCTCAGAAAATCAGGATTTGCCACTGAATTTTACAAATTATAATTATTATCATCAATATTAAATCAGATTTAAAATCTTGCACTGTGCCTAATAAAATATATGAAAGTCTTTTAGAATTAGCTTGCAAAAAATAATCTTTTTCAAAAAACTACTTCATTGAATGCAGTTTTTCTATTAACAGTAAACATACAGCCGTGGACAAAATTGTTGGTACCCCTCTGTTAATGAAAGAAAAACCCACAATGGTCACAAAAATAACTTGAATCTGACAAAAGTGGTAATAAATAAGTCTATGAAAATTAACCAGTGAAAATCAGACAATGCTTTTGAATTGTGGTTCAACAGAATTATTTTAAAAAACAAACTCATGAAACAGGCCTGGACAAAAATGATGGTACTGTGGGCACATATGTTGGTTACATATGCACCACAAATATATTGCTGTGTGTTTATTGTGTGCTGCACATCTCAGGGAACAAAAGGACTGAGCCTCCTAGGGGTAACGGGAGAGTGCGAGATTCGGCCTTTGTTTCTAGGAGATGACCTGGAGAGATTTCCTGACCACCGGAGACGAAGGGATGAATGGTGTGAAGATCAGAGGAGTTACATTGTGACTGGGATTAAGTACCATGTGACTGTATGTTTGATTAAACACCATGTGACTGTAGTTTTGAGGTCCGGGGTATAAAGGACAGATGTGAGATGATTCATCCTCTTTTTCTGCTTCTGAAATTGTTGGGAGTATGTGATTGTGAATAAAGCTGAACCTGAGGAATAAACTCAGTCTCATCCTTCCACACATTCTCCACACTGGTGACCTTACGACGAAGCATGAGCAGAGATAATTCTCTTGAGCGGGGCTCGGCAGAAGCCAGCCTGATGAATGCCGCCACGTTCCAGCTGCCGGACTTCTGGCAGCATAGTCCGCGCTCCTGGTTTAGCGCGGTCGAGGCGCAGTTCAACCTCCGGAGAATCTCGAGAGACAACACAAAATTCTACCATGTGGTGGCGAAGCTGGACAGCCATACAGTCCAGAGGGTGGAGAATCTGGTCAATCACCCACCGGACAGCGACAAATACAGCGCATTGAAGGCTGCGCTTATCAGCCACTTCACCCCCTCGGTGCAACAGCGAGCAGAGGGGCTCCTAGCGTTGACGGAGTCTGAGAACGACAGACCCGTAGACCTGATGATGAAAATGCTGAGGCTGAGAGACTCCGAGGATGACAACTTTATCTTCGCCCACCTTTTCCTCAGGACCTTGCCACCAGCGGTGAGAGTGACTCTGGCAGGCTCAACTCTGTTGGCCCGGCGAGACTACCATGAGCTGAGCAAGGAGGCGCAACGACTCGTCGACGCCCACAAACGGAGTGCGGTTTCGGCTGTGGCAGCAGAGCTAGGCGCAACATCCGGAGACGGCATGGGGCCAGTGGTTGCAGCATCAGACTCACCGACGACGGCAGCAGCAAGGGCCAGGCGACACGGAGCGGACGACGTCCTTTGCTTCTACCATCGCCGCTTTGCAGAGAGGGCACACAAGTGCCTCCCACCGTGCCACTTCAAGCGCTCGGGAAACGCCAAGACCGGGGGTCGGTAGTGGCTGCGGCCCTCGGGGAGGAGAACAAGCTGCTCTATCTGACGGATGCACGCTCGGGGAGGCATTTCCTCGTGGACACAGGCTCCCAGCTGAGCTTCATCACGCCTTCCTACACAGACCGGCTGACGCATCTAAGGGTCCCCGGGTGTCAGCAGCGAACGGCTCAGCGATTAAGACCTTCGGTGAGAGGACTCTGCTTTTGTCTTTGCAGGGCCGTGCATTTGAGTGGACTTTTGTTGTAGCGGCAGTCAATTTCAACATGTTAGGGGCTGATTTTTTGTGCTCACATGGTTTATTGGTTGATCTTGCTAACAGACGTCTGGTTAATGCACTCTCCTTTCACTCTATTCCCTGCACAGCTCGAGTGGCGCCGCCAACTGCACAAGCCAACGTCACAGCTGCGGGTGGTAAGTTCCACGCACTCCTCACTCAGTTCCCAGCACTCACAGTCCCAACGTTTTCGGCGACAGTGGCTAAACATGGGGTGGAGCATTTTATCACTACCACCAGCCCGCCCGTTTTTGCAAAAGCTCGGCGCTTGGACTCAGCTAAACTGGCCATAGCGCGCGAGGAGTTCGCCAACCTGGAAAAGCTGGGCATCATCAGACGTTCGAAAAGCCCCTGGGCTTCACCACTGCACATGGTCCCAAAGGCTGATGGCTCGTGGCGACCTTGCGGTGATTTCCGCAGGTTGAATAACGCCACAGCACACAACCGCTACCTGATTCCGCATATCCAAGATTTTTCGGTTCATTTGGCGGGGGCGCGCATTTTTTCTAAAATAGACTTAGTACGCGGTTACCATCAGGTTCCAGTGCGCGCTCAGGATATACCCAAAACAGCGGTAATAACTCCTTTCGGGCTTTTTGAGTTTTTGCGCATGCCGTTTGGGCTCAAAGGAGCGGCGCAAACATTCCAACGCATGATGGACACGGTCCTACGCGACCTCCCTTTCGTGTTCGTCTATTTGGATGACATTTTGGTAGCCAGCACGTCCGAAGACGAACACGAAAGCGACCTCACAACAGTTTTCCGGAGGTTGGCAGAGCACGGGTTAATAATTAACCCAGCGAAGTGTCAGTTCGGGGTGGCGCAGATTGATTTGTTGGGGCATCGCGTTTCACCAGAAGGAGCGGTCCTTCTGCCCGATAAAGTGCGCGCAATAACAAACTTTCCCCAACCACAAACGGTTAAAGCGTTACAGGAGTTTTTGGGAATGGTTAATTTTTATAACCGTTTCCTCCCCCGCGCGGCGCAGCTCATGCAACCATTGTACGCTGCACTAAAAAAACAAAAACCCACAAATAAAATCGAATGGTCTCCTGAGCGGGAGCGCGCATTCTCTCAAGTCAAATCAGCCCTGGCAAACGCTGCTTTGTTGGCACACCCAGTCCCGACGGCCCGCATGGCGCTCACCACTGACGCGTCAGATGTAGCCATAGGGGCGGTCGTTGAACAGTACGTAGCTGGGGCCTGGCAGCCGCTCGCGTTTTTCAGTAAAACCTTGCGCGATAGCGAGCGAAAATACAGCGCGTTCGACAGGGAGTTGTTGGCTCTACACTTGGCCATCTGCCACTTCCAGTTCTGGCTGGAAGGGCGCCGTTTCACCGCGATGGACCACAAACCGCTGACTTTCGTGATGACCAAGATTTCGGAACCTTGGTGGGGCCGGCAGCAGAGACAGCTGGCCACGATATCAGAGTTTACCACCGATATCCAGCATATGGCAGGTAAATAGATATCTGTTTCCTATAGGCCCTTAGAATAGAGGGTTAGTATTAATGAAAGCGCTTTGAGTGGTCTTTGTGACTAGAAAAGCGCTATATAAGTGCAGGTTAGTTAGTTAGTTAGTTAGTAAATATAATGTAGTGGCAGACTGCCTCTCACGTGCTGTGGCGGCTCCCATGGCCGCGAACCAGGGTAGCGACGCGGAAGCGCGCGCAGCCCCGGTCCGCATAGGGATAGATTATACAGCCATGGCCGCGGAGCAGGTTAGCGATGCGGACGTGCGCGCGCTCCAGTCTGGACCAACAGGGTTAAGGCTGGAGGACAGGGTGCTGCAAGATGGTATGCCCCCCCTAATCTGCGATATCTCCACTGGACGGCCGCGTCCCGTGGTACCAGCCGCGTGGCGCCGCCACGTTTTTGACTCGATCCATTCTCTGGTGCACCCGGGGGTGTGCACGTCGGTCAAAATGGTAGGAGAGAAATTTGTATGGCCGGGCTTGCGCAAACAGGTCAAGGAATGGGCGACAGCCTGCGTAGCTTGTCAGCGAGCCAAAATACACAAGCACACCAGAGCTCCCTTGGAGCCTTTTCACATCCCGGCTAAGCGCTTTGATCATGTGCATGTCGACCTCGTAGGCCCCCTTCCGCCATCATAGGGGTGCACACACCTTTTGACAATGGTGGACCGCACCACGCGTTGGCCGGAAGCGGTCCCACTGGCATCAACCACAGCCGAAGAGGTGGCGCACGCGTTTTTAACAGCTTGGGTAGCGTGCTTTGGAGTTCCGTCGGACATAACGTCCGACAGAGGTCCTCAATTTGTGTCCGAGCTCTGGTCAGCGATGGCCCGCAGCCTGGGGGTAACAATCCACTGCACTACCGCGTACAACCCCCAGGCTAATGGTTTATGCGTACGTTTCCATAGGTCATTGAAAGCAGCCCTCAGAGCGTCGCTTACGGATACAAATTGGGTAGACAGGCTACCATGGGTTTTATTGGGGTTGCGTTCTGCACCTAAGGAGGATTTACAAGCCTCCCCAGCTGAGTTAGTTTTTGCACAGCCACTCCGGCTGCCCGGGGAATTTCTCCCGGATAATCCTGCGCCAAATTGCACCCCCCGCTCAGCGGTTGCAGAGCGACACAGGATCAAACACCCTTCCTGGCCCAGTTCATCACAGCTTCCCACGCGTTTTTGTGCCGAAAGCTTTAAAAAATGCAGAGTTTGTTTTTGTCAGGCATGATGCCCATCGCCCAAACTTGCGGCCGCCGTACGATGGACCGTTCAGGGTGCTGGAAACAGGAGAGAAGCATTTTTTGCTAGATTTGGGAGACAGAAAGGAGGTAATTGGTATAAACAGACTCAAACCCGCTTTTGTTTTGGCGGATGAAGCTGTGCAGTTGGCGAGGGCCCCCCGTCACGGCAGACCCCCTAGAGGGCATTCTCCAGAACACCCACAGAGATTGACTAACAGTTCTAATCCACAGGCAACAGTCCCACAGCAGGACACTGCAGAGGCAGTAAAGCCGGCTTACAGCAAAAACGGCAGAAGACTTAGGCCTAGACATCGGGTGGATTGATATGTAGTAATGTTATTATGTCATGCATCTCTAGTTATGATTGTTCTATCTTAGATGTTTGGGGGAAGTCATGTGGGCACATATGTTGGTTACATATGCTCCACAAATATATTGCTGTGTGTTTATTGTGTGCTGCACGTCTCAGGGAATAAAAGGACTGAGCCTCCTAGGGGTAACGGGAGAGTGCGAGATTCGGCCTTTGTTTCTAGGAGATGACCTGGAGAGATTTCCTGACCACCGGAGACGAAGGGATGAATGGTGTGAAGATCAGAGGAGTTACATTGTGACTGGGATTAAGTACCATGTGACTGTATGTTTGATTAAACACCATGTGACTGTAGTTTTGAGGTCCGGGGTATAAAGGACAGATGTGAGATGATTCATCCTCTTTTTCTGCTTCTGAAATTGTTGGAGTATGTGATTGTGAATAAAGCTGAACCTGAGGAAAAAACTCAGTCTCATCCTTCCACACATTCTCCACAGTACCCTTAATATTTTGTTGCACAACCTTTTGAGGCAATCATTGCAATTGAACAATTTTTGTAACTGTCAATGAGACTTCTGCACCTCTCAGCAGGTATTTTGGCCCACTCCTCATGAGCAAACTGCTCCAGTTGTCTCAGGTTTGAAGGATGCCTTCTCCAGACGGCATGTTTCAGCTCCTTCCTCAGATGTTCAAATAGGATTTAGATCAGGGCTCATAGAAGGCCACTTTAAGAGCGAAACATTGGACTATTCTAGCCATTCTTGGATGTTTTTAGCTGTGTGTTTTGGGTCATTATCCTGTTGCAAGACCCATGACCTGCGACTGAGACCAAGCTGTCTGACACTGGGCAGCACATTTCTCTCTAGAATACCTTGATAGTCTTGAGATTTCATTGTACCCTGCACACATTCAAGACACCCTGTGCCAGATGCAGCAAAGCAGCCCCAGAACATAACAGAACCTCTTCCATGTTTCACAGTAGGGACAGTGTTCTTTTCTTGGAATGCTTCATTTTTGCGTCTGTGAACATAGAGCTGATGTGCCTTGCCAAAAAGTTCCAGTTTTGTCTCGTCTGTCCATAGGACATTCTCCCAAAAGCTTTGTGGCTTGTCAACATGCAGTTTGGCAAATTCCAGTCTGGCTTTTTTATGATTTGTTTTCAACAGTGGTGTCTTCCTTGGTCGTCTCCCATGAAGTCCACTTTGGCTCAAACAACGACGGATGGTGGGATCTGACACTGATGTACCTTGACCTTGGAGTTCACCATGAATGTGTTTAGAGGTTGTTCTGGGCTCTTTTGTTATCATTCGTATTATCCGTCTCCTCCTGCGGCCATGTCCAGGGAGGTTGGCTACAGTCCTGTGGATCTTAAATTTCTGAATAATATGTGCAACTGTAGTCACAGGAACATCAAGCTGCTTGGAGATGGTCTTATAGCCTTTACCTTTAACATGCTTGTCTATAATTTTCTTTCTAATCTCCTGAGACAACTCTCTCTTTTGTTTCCTCTGGTCCATGTTTAGTGTGGTACATGTGGGGAGCGTGAAATGAAGAAGCTGAGTGGTTTTATAATTCAGATTTAATGTCGGCTTCGCATCCCCAACATGTCTCACCAAAAGCAGAAAGCAGAAAGAGACTGATCGCAGTCAGACCCCCATACTTATACATCACACAACAAAAGCCAACATCACGGGACTTCCGGTTATGGCTGCCACGTAGGACGGACGTGTCTCGCTCTGCTCTGCTCCTGGAAAAAAAAAAATCGGCAAATAACTCTCTCATTTGGGACAGAACGTATCCCAGCATTTGGGCGAGGATATGTCGGCGAAGCCTAAGGCTGGAAAACCAGGAAAAGGAAAAAGCGAGCCGCCGAAACAGTCCAAATTAACGGACTTTCAGGTCTGTGACGCAGCAAACAAGGCTCCATATATGGCGGAGGAAGCTGGCGGCGGTGCGATTTCTGCGGGGAATGGCGCAGATGCGCTGATGGCTGCCATGAGTTCAATGAGAGCGGACTTTTCCTCTAGATTTGATGGGATTATGACAGCGCTGGAAGGAATAAGAAAGGAATTGGGTGACTGTGTAGAACGAACGGCGCAGATGGAGCTCCGTCTCGCTAGTGCTGAAGATGACGTCACCCGTCTTCAATTAAAGGTGCGCACTTTGGAAAAAAAAAATAAATCTCTGGAAGATAATATTTTGGATTTGGAATCTCGGTCGAGACAGAATAACTTGAGGCTGGTGGGTCTTCCAGAGGAATCAGAAGGTCGGGACGTATGTTCCTTTCTGGAAAAGTGGATTCCGGAGGTGCTGGGCAGCGAGGAGTTGCAATCAGCAGTGGTTCTGGAAAAAGCACATCGTATTGGCCCACGGAGAGATGAGGGACCGCCGAGGACCTTAATTATGAAGTTTCTAAGCAACAGAGACAGGATGAAGATCTTCAACGCTGCACGTGCTAAAGGAGAGATTAAACACCAGGACCAGCAGGTGCGGTTCTACCCAGATTTGGCCACAGGAATCCAGCAATTGAGGAAGCAGTTTGATCCCGTACGTAAGGAGCTGCGCAACCTTGGGATTCGTCATGGTGTAATCTATCCTGCGAGACTGCTGACCACGTATGAGGGCAGAACCCACATCTTCAAGACCCCAGAGGAGGCGCAGGAGTTCATCAAGAAGATCAAAGAAGAAGAAGAGACTGGTGGGAGCTAAGCATGAACAAAATATAAGGTAGAATAACTAAGCATTTGCACAGGCATCTGACTGACTTGAAGTAAATAGTAAGTTTACAAAATATAGATTGTATTATATATTAAAAAAACAAACAAAACAAAAACAAAACAAACAAAAAAAAAAACTAGGATGTACAAAGTTGGTAAAAATTTTGGAGTTAAGTTGGAAAACTACAGAGGAGAGTTAATGTTACGTCATTAAAAGCAGTAGAGTTAGGGTGATTGGGAGGATGAAGAAGGAGTGGCTTAGGCTGTTCCCCGTGGATGTGGAACAGTCGATGGCTATATCGGGAGACAGAATTTTTCTTTTGATTTTGGGGGGTTTGCCACAAGTGTGGGAAGGGGGAATTTGTTTGTGTGTAGTTTGTAGGATGAATGTTCAACCACTCATGTTTTTGCTTCTCTGTATGAGCATGTTTACACTGCAAGGTAATCCCAAACTCTCTATTGATCATGGACCAAAGTGTTAATCTTAATTTAACTTCATGGAATTGCAGAGGTCTACAAAATTTAAAAAAACTTAAACAAGTTATGAATAAAATAAAGGACATGGGTTCAAGAATTGTGTTTTTACAAGAAACTCATCTGATAGAGGAGGATGTTAAAAGAATTAGGAGTAGATGGCAGGGAAGTGTATTCACCTCTTCATTTTCATCCCGAGCCAGGGGAGTTATGACTCTCATACATAAATCAGTTCCTTTTCAAGTGAAAAATGTAATTGGAGACAAATTTGGAAGATATGTAATCATTCAAGGTTCTTTGCTATTAGAAAATATAAATCTTGTGAACTTATATGGTCCCAATATAGATGACCAGAAGTTCTTTGCTAATTTATTTCTCATCTTATCATCACTTACAGGGCAACATATAATAGCAGGGGATTTTAATTGTACATTGAATCCAGGTGTGGATAGATCAACAGGACTGGATTGTACGCACATTGGATGTAGGATGACTATTAATCATTTTATGAAAGAATTGAGATTGTTAGATCTATGGAGAGAAATGAAACCACAAGTTAAAGCCTATTCTTGTTATTCCAGTACCTACAAGACATTCTCACGTATTGATTATTTTTTGATTTCCACAGAATTAAGGTCCAAGATTCAAAACTGCTTTTATGATAACATCGTGATCTCTGACCATGCACCCTGTTGTCTAATATATGTAGATAAAAAATTGATAAAGGAATCAGGTAGATGGCAATTTCAGCATAAATGGCTTCAGGATGAGGAATTTGTCAAGTATATAGAAAAACAGATAGACGAGTTCTTTGACATCAATACTACACAAACATCAGCATGTGTAAAGTGGGAGGCTTTCAAAGCTTTTATTAGGGGACATATTATTAGTTATACAGGATCAAAATCTAAGAAGACTCGAGAGGAGAGAGCTAAATTGGAACATAAAATAAAAAATCTTCAGGAAAAAGTGTATGCAGGAAGTGACCCAAGGTTGGAGAATGAATTACTGATTTTGAGAGCTGAATACGACAAAAAATCAGCGAATAGAGCTGCCTCGAGTCTTCTAAGATTGAAACAATCTTTTTATGAACAAGGTGAAAAATCAGGAAAATTATTAGCATGGCAGATTAAACAATTGGAAATTAAAACACCAATTACCAGTATTATAAGTAATGGACAGGTAGTTATAGATCCTTTAGAAATTAATAGAGCCTTTAGAGATTACTATGAAAAATTATATGATACCAAAAATGAACCTGAATTAACAAAACTAAATGGGTTTTTGAACGAACTATCTATACCGTGTATTCCAAATGAAAACAGGGAGATATTGGAGTCTAAAATTAGTCAAGAAGAAGTTGGGCTAGCCATTGATAATATGAAATCAGGAAAAAGTGCAGGACCAGATGGTCTTCCAGTTGACCTTTATAAAAAATTTAAGAATAAATTAATAAAACCTTTTTTGGAAATGGTTTTAGAAGCATTTCAAAATAATAATTTACCATCATACATAAATAATGCCTTAATTATACTGCTGCCAAAACCAGGTAAGCCCTCTAATAAATGTGAAAATATGAGACCAATAAGCCTATTAAACGCCGACCTTAAGATAATCTGTAAAATTTTAGCAAGACGAATACAAGAAATTTTACCAAATATTATTAATCGAGATCAGAATGGCTTTATAAAGGGTAGACAAGGCTTCCATAATGTAAGAAGACTATTTAATATTATTTATTTTAATAAAGAAGCACCGGATACAGCTCTCCTATCATTGGACGCCGAAAAGGCCTTTGATAGAGTTGAATGGCCCTTTCTTTTTGAAGTACTACAAAGGTTTGGACTTGGAAATAATTTCATAAAATGGGTTCAAATAATATACAATAATGCTACAGCAGAAATCCTAACAAATAACAATATTTCAAAACCAATAAAAATCAATAGAGGATGTCGACAAGGCTGTCCACTTTCACCTTTACTGTTTACTATGGCAATTGAACCTTTAGCGATAGCGATACGTTTACATTCACAAATATATGGAATTAAAGTTGGACCAACAGAACATAAAATCTCCCTGTACGTCGATGACATAATTTTGTTTATGTCGAATCTAAAAAAATCAATTCCAACCTTGTTGAATTTAATAAAGAATTTTGGGGAAATATCAGGATATAAAATAAATAAAACTAAATCTTCAATATTAATGCTAAATGAGACCCAGAGAAATTACCCAGCCCCTGAGGTAAATCAATTCAATGTTGTAAATCAGTTTAAATATTTAGGAATCCAAATTATGCCTAAGCTAGAATCAGTCGTCAGTGTCAACTATGAAGCCTTAATGTCAGATATCAGTGAGTTAACTCAGAGATGGATGTCACTACCAATGTCGATGATCGGGAGAATCAATATACTTAAAAGTAATATTTTACCTAAAATACTTTATTTATTTCAATACATTCCCTTATCACCACCTTTAGATCTATTCTCAAGAATAAAAAAAAAGTTAGTGGAATTTATATGGAACAACAGGAGGGCTAGATTACGTTTGTCTTTATTATATTTACCATTTGATCGTGGAGGTCTGAAATGTCCAAATTTTATGTTGTATTATTGGTCGGCACAACTGAGGTCTATGACATATTATTTTTCATCAAATGATCTCCCTCACTGGACTGAAATGGAATCATACAATTTACCTTTACCTCTTCCCATATTCATATACTCAGATTCGGCAAAAAAATTACAAAAACAAGTTAAAAATCCATTTGTAAAGCATATGATCAAAATATGGTGTGAAGCTAAAAACTATTTAAAAGAACCACAGTTATTGTCACAATTTAGTCCAATATGGGGTAATCAATATTTTAAACCAGGGAGAGCGGACGCTGTATTTAAAGTATGGAATTTAAAAGGGATACAAAAGATTCAGGATTTATATTTGCCAGGTGCAGACAACATAATGTCTTTTGAAGAGCTGAGGATCAAATTTAATCTCAATAGAACACATTTTTTTAAATATCTTCAACTTAGAAACTTTATTCGATCAAATCAAAATAAAGCTCTCACTCGACCTATTTATTCATCCTTGGAAAAAATGATGATGAAAGATAGTAAAAGAAAGGGTATTATTTCAGAGTTTTATAACTCATTGACACTATCTTCAAGTGAAAATTCACTGAAAAGATTAAACTACTGGAAAGAAGATCTGCAAATTGAAATTTCAGAGGAACAATGGGAATTGGCTTGTACAGAAGCTCAAACCAAATCAATAAATGCACGCCTTAAATTGATACATTTCAAATGGTTAATGCGGATGTATGTTACACCGGAGGAGTTAAATAGATATAACAAAAATATACCAGATACATGCACAAAATGCATGGAAAGTAAAGGAACCCTATTTCATTGTTTATGGGAATGTAGATTAATAAGAATGTTTTGGGAAGAGGTGAGGGTAACAATTGAAAAAATAATCTCAAAACAAATCATATTGAATCCTAAACTGTTTTTGTTGGGTCTGTACCCAGAAAAGCATAATTTTAATAAAAGTGAAAGAACATTCATAGACCTCAGTTTGCTTAATGCCAAAAAATGTATTGCACTATTATGGAAAAAGACTCATAGACCAGATGTGACTCAGTGGTTAAGACAGATGTTAACAAACCTTCCATTAGAAAGAATAACATATATACTAAAATCAAAGGAAATTGTGTTTGAGAATATATGGAGACCTTTTATTGATTATGTAAAAAATTTAAACATAACTCTTGAAGAAGAAGGTGAATGATGTGTGTGGACCTTGTAAATTCCAAACTGGTGAACATAATATGTATACTTATGTATTGGATTGTCTAGACTAAACAGAGGAGCATTGTTGAAGACTTGACTTTGTTGGTGGTTGTTGGTGTTTTTAGTGCATTTTTTTTTTGTAGTACTTTAGTGTTAGTGTTTGATTGTTTGTATCATGTTTGTTAAAAAAAAAAAAAAGAAAAGGTTCAATAAAGATATTGTGGAAAAAAAAAAAGCCAACATCACACATCCTTGTCATATCCTTCTAATCATCCAATATCTCCTTCCAATGTCCTCCCGTTCCTTCGCCTGACCCTAGGGGGTCAGGAAGTCTTTTCAGGTCTTCACCGCCGCGCCTCCATCTCCTCGTTGTTGTCCGCAGGCGGTCCAGACCTATTGTCCTCTTCTGAGACGTGAGGTCATTCCACACATGCAATCACGAAACATCCCCCTGTGTCTATACATATGCAGATATGGATATATGAACTACAGCCCCCCCCCCCCAAACGTCTAAGTAAAGGACAATATATGTAGGTTCACAGAATATGGTGACATCACTGGCATAACTATACAAGTTGATCACGTTAAAAACACAGTGATAACAGTAACAGTACAGTCTATGCCCCATGTCCGCCTTAAAACTGCCATGATAACCTCGACAGCATATCTTAAAACACATTATCACATTCACATCAGTCTGTGTGTCGTCTGGGTTTCAACCGTCTTCCAAATCTGCTGTACGCCTGCCTCGGAGTCCCAGCGGTGCTGTCTTGTAAGGAATCTGCAGCTTGAGGAAAAGAGTGGTTATTCGATCCCTGCGGGGAGGCTGGGACGTGTCCCTTGGGGAGTCTACCACGTCGAGGTGCTCTCGCCACCCGTACAGGCTCGTCACTCAACATGAAGGCAGGCTTGAGTCTGTCAATGCTGACTGTCTCTTTTCTGTCCCCCAAATCCAGCACAAAATGCTTATCTCCAGGTTCCAGCACTCTATATGGACCATCATATGGTGGGCGGAGGGTTGGCTTTAAAGCTTCGTGCCTAACAAAAACGAACTCGGCATTTTTTAAAGCCTGGGGAACAAAAACCCGCGGAAAGGTGTGATGAACCGGGCCCGGGAGCATGTCCGCTCCCATGCTGCTTAGTGGCCTCAGAGCTGGAAGGCGCCCCGGCTCTGGATGTTCTGGTAAGAATTCACCGGGGAGCCTGAGAGGTTGTGCAAAAACTAATTCTGCTGGGGAGGCGTCTAGATCCTCCTTGGGCGCAGAACGCAACCCCAATAAAACCCACGGTAGTTTGTTAACCCAATCTGCATCCGTTAGTGACGCTCTGAGGGCAGCCTTCAAAGACCTATGAAAACGCTCGCATAAACCATTAGCCTGGGGGTGATACGCGGTAGTGCGATGGATTGTCGCCCCTAAGCTGCTGGCCATCGCAGACCAGAGTTCTGAGACAAACTGAGGCCCCCTATCGGACGTGATGTCCGACGGGACTCCGAAACGCGCTACCCAGGTCGTTAAAAAAACGCGAGCCACCTCTGCGGCCGTAGTTGACGTCAGCGGGACCGCTTCTGGCCAACGTGTGGTTCGGTCCACCATTGTTAAAAGATGTGTGAACCCCTGCGACGACGGTAGGGGGCCCACGAGGTCGACATGCACATGGTCAAACCTCCTGGCCGGGATTCGGAACGGTTCTAAAGGAGCTTTCGTGTGCTTGTGAATTTTGGCACGTTGGCAAGACATGCATGTTCTTGCCCACTCCTTTACGTGCTTGCGCAGGCCCGGCCAAACGAACTTCTCCGCCACCATTTTCACCGAAGCGCACACTCCCGGGTGCGCCAGGGAGTGAACCGAGTCAAAAACGCGGCGGCGCAACACGGCCGGGACTACCGGGCAAGGTCGCCCGGTTGACACGTCGCAGATTAAGGGGGGCACACCGTCACGCAAACCCCTGCTCTCCAGCCTTAACCCTGTTGGTCCAGACTGGAGTGCGCGCACATCCGCGTCACTACCCTGTTCTGCTGCCATGGCTGCGTAATCTATCCCTACGTGAACTGGGGCCACGTACGCTTCCGTGTTGGTCTTGCGCCCTGCGGCTGTGGTAGTATGATCTGCCTCCACGTGCCCTGACGATGTCACGGCACGGGAGAGGCAATCTGCCACCACGTTGAGTTTGCCCGCTACGTGCCGAATGTCCGTGGTAAATTCCGAAATTGCGGCCAGCTGCCTTTGTTGCCGGCCCGACCAAGGTTCTGAGATTTTAGACATCGCAAATGTGAGCGGTTTATGGTCGACAAAAGCCGTGAAACGCCGACCTTCCAACCAGAACTGGAAATGGCGGATGGCCAAATGAAGCGCTAACAGCTCTCTGTCAAATCTGCTGTATTTGCGCTCGGTTTCGTTTAAGGATTTGCTAAAAAATGCTAGCGGTTGCCAAACCCCGTCAACGTGCTGCTCCACGACCGCCCCTATGGCCAAATTTGATGCGTCTGTGGTAAGCGCTATGCGGGCCGAGGGGTCGGGGTGGGCCAAAAGCGCGGCTCTTTTTACTTCCGCAAACGCGCGTTCCTGCTGCGGGGACCACATGACCGCGTTGGAGGGCTTTTACTTTCTAAGCGCGGCATATAATGGCTGCATGAGCTGAGCTGCGCGGGGGAGGAAACGGTTGTAAAAATTTACCATTCCCAAAAATTCCTGCAGCGATCTGACCGTTTGTGGTCGGGGAAAATTTGCCACTGCGCGCACCTTATCAGGCAATGGGACTGCCCCTTCTGGGGAAACGCGGTGTCCCAAAAAATCAATCTGCGCCACGCCGAATCGGCACTTGGCTGGATTAATTATTAACCCATGTTCTTCCAACCTCTGAAAAACTGTAGTGAGGTGATTTTCGTGTTCCTCCTCAGATGTGCTGGCGACTAAAATATCGTCGAGGTAGACAAACACGAAAGGAAGCTCGCATAACACAGTGTCCATCATACGCTGAAACGTTTGTGCCGCGCCTTTAAGGCCAAACGGCATGCGCAGAAACTCAAAAAGACCAAAAGGGGTTATTACGGCCGTTTTAGGGACGTCCTCAGGTTGGACTGGGACTTGGTGGTAGCCGCGGACCAGGTCTATTTTAGAAAAAATACACGCACCCGCCAGATGTAGTGAAAAATCCTGGATGTGAGGGATTGGGTAGCGGTCATGCGCTGTAGCATTATTTAATCTGCGGTAATCGCCGCAAGGTCTCCAGGAGCCGTCAGCTTTCGGGACTATATGCAGTGGCGAAGCCCATGGGCTTTTCGAGCGCCGAATAATGCCCAGCTTTTCCAGGCTGGCGAACTCGTCGCGTGCTATGGCGAGCTTGGTCGCGTCTAAGCGCCGAGCTTTAGCAAAGACAGGGGAGCCCGTTGTGGAGATGAAGTGCTCCACCCCGTGTCTCGCTACAGTTGCCGAAAATTTGGGAACTGTGAGTGCTGGAAATTGGGTGAGGAGTTTGTCAAACTTACCGCCTGCTGTCGCGACGTTGGCCTGCACGGGTGGTGGGGACACTCGAGCTGCACAGGGGATAGAAGAGAATGACTTGAATGAATGTCTGTTTGCAAGATCAACTAACAACCCATGTGAACATAAGAAATCAGCACCTAACATGTTGAAACTCACCGCCGCTATGATAAAAGTCCACTCATAAGTGCGGCCGTGTAAGGACAGAGACAAGGTCCTTTCACCATAAGTGCTGATGTTTGAGCCATTCGCTGCCGTTGCCCCGTTGCCGCGGGGTCCAGCCACTCGGTCAGCGTAGGTCGGGGTGATGAAGCTCACCTGAGCTCCGGTGTCTATGAGGAAATGTTGCCCGGACCCTTCATCAGTGATGTAGAGCAGCTTGTTGGCCTCGCCGAGAGCCGTAGCTGCTAACGGTTCCCAGCTTTGGAGTTTCCCGAGCTCTTGAAACTGCACGGTGGCACACACTTGTATGCCCTCTCAGCGAATCGTCGGTGGTAGTAACAGAGGTCGTCTCGTCTGCTGCGTCGCGGCCGCGCCGCTGCCATGGTGGGCAGGATTTGCTCCGCTGTCTCCGGCTCCCCGATGCCCTGAGCTTCCGCACCGAGGTCCGCCACTGCTGCCGTGGCCATCTGCTCGCCGCAGGAGTTGAGGAGCCGCTGTGCTTCCCGGGCCAGCGCACGGAAATCCTGCTGGGTCTTACAACGCATGCTGGCCAGAGTCCCTCTCATGTACGCCGGGAGATTGCTGAGGAAGATGTGCTGAAAGAGGAAGCTGTCGTTGTCTGCCTCCCTCAGCTGAAGCATGTCTTCCATCAGGGCCATCGGTCTGCGCCCTCCTTGGCCATACATCGCCAGTAGTCTCTTGGCCCTTTCCTCGGCCGAGGGCACGAAGCTCTCGATGAGAGTAGCCTTCAGCTCCTCGTATTTGTCGCTGGCGGGCAGCTGCTGTATCACGCTCCGCACACATTGTGCTGTGGCGGCGTCGAGCCTAGCGATGACGTGGTAGAACTTGGTTTCGTCAGGCCTGTTTCATGAGTTTGTTTTTTTAAAGTAATTCTGTTGAACCACAATTCAAAAGCATTGTCTGATTTTCATTGGTTGATTTTCATAGAATTTTTATTTATTACCACTTTTGTCAGATTCAAGTTATTTCTGTGACCATTGTGGGTTTTTCTTTCATTAACAGAGGGGTACCAACAATTTTGTCCACGGCTGTACCAATATTTGTAGATTGATTGAGTTTGTAAACTGCTAAAAAAAAAAAAATCACAATCAATAAAACAATTCATCAAATCTTTGTTATTGTGGTTATTTCAGCCAAATATTTGTTTTGTACATCTTGGGCCCAGCCCGTTCTCTCCACAGCTGTCCCTCAGTTCCTGCAGGATCACCACTGTGGACCTCAGAAATAAAACCAGAAAAAAAAAAAAAAACAGAAATCTGATTATCACTTCAGATGTGATGGACATTTTTAAGATCAGCATAATAAAATTATTTCAGATGTCCTGTCCCTCTTTAGAATCAGAATCAGAATCAGAATCAGAATCAGGTTTATTGCCATTGTTCATGTAGTACACAAACTAGGAATTTGTCTCGGTGCAATGCTGCAACATTAAACATGATAAGATAAGAGAAATAAACTATACATGTAATAAAGTGTAGGATAAGATTAAGTGATACTGGTCAACAGTTAAAATATATATTAGCCAGCAGCAGATACTGTGGAGAACTATATAGTGCAGTCGGTAATGCAGGAAGAAAACAGTGATGATTGACATGAGTCTGGTTGAGCTGCTGTACATGGTGCACGAGAGTCAATAAGTCACTTAGTGTTCAGCAGTCTAATGGCAGAGGGGAAGAAGCTGTTCATGTGACGGGAGGTTTTAGTCTGGATGGACCGAAGTCTTCTACCAGAGGGGAGGGGGGCAAACAGTACGTGACCAGGGTGTGAGGGATCGGCTATGATCCGGCCAGCACGCCTCCGGGTCCTGGAGATGTACAGATCCTGGAGAGATGGGAGCTTGCAGCCGATCACCTTCTCAGCAGTGCGCACGACGCGCTGCAGCCTTAGTCTGTCCCTGGCAGTGGCTCCTGCGTACCACACGGTTATGGAGGTGGTGAGGATGGACTCGATGATGGCTGTGTAGAACTGCACTAACATCTTGGTGGGTAGCTTGAGCTTCCTCAGCTGCCGCAGGAAGAACATCCTCTGCTGGGCTTTTTTGATGAGTGAGCTGATGGTCAGCTCCCATTTGAGGTCCCTGGTGATGGTAGTGCCTAGGAAGCGGAAGGAATCAGCAGTGGTGATGGGAGAGCCTGAGAGGGTGAGGGGGGGCAGAGGAGTAGTGACTTTCCTGAAGTCTACAATCATCTCCACTGTCTTCAGAGCGTTCAGCTGCAGGTTGTTATTGCTGCACCAGGACGCCAGCTGGGCCACCTCTCTCCTGTAGGCGGACTCGTCGCCGTTGGAGATGAGCCCGATGAGGGTGGTGTCGTCCGCAAACTTGATCAACTTGACAGACTGGTGGCTGGAGGTGCAGGAGTTGGTGTAAAGGGAGAAGAGTAGGGGGGAAAGTACACAGCCCTGGGGTGATCTGGTGCTGATGCTAGTATAGTCTGAGACAGTCTTTCCCAGCCGCACATGCTGCCTCCGGTCCGTCAGGAAGTCGATGATCCACCTGCAGAGGGAGTCAGGCACGTTGAGCAGGGACAGCTTGTCCCGGAGCAGAGCGGGGCGGATGGTGTTGAATGCGGAGCTGAAGTCCACAAACAGGATCCTGGCGTAGGTTCCCGGGGAGTCCAGGTGCTGCAGGATGGAGTGGAGGGCCAGGTTGACTGCATCGTCTACAGACCTGTTGGCTCGATAGGCAAACTGCAGCGGGTCCAGGAGAGGGGTGGTGATGGACTTGAGGTGGGACAGGACCAGGCGCTCAAAGGACTTCATGACTACAGAGGTGAGCGCTACAGGTCTGTAGTCATTAAGTCCAGTGATCCGTGGCTTCTTGGGGACAGGGATGATGGTGGAGGATTTGAGGCAGGACGGCACGTGGCATAACTTAAGGGAGGTGTTAAAAATGTCTGTGAATACAGGAGCCAGCTGTTTCGCACAGAGTCTCAGGGTGGAGGGAGACACGCCGTCTGGGCCGGGGGCCTTGCGCGGGTTCAGTCTGGAGAACTGTTTGAGCACATCCTGCTCACTGATGATAAGGGGAGGGGTGGAGGAGGGGGGGTGCTTTAAATGAAGTAGGGAATGTGGAGGCTGTGGAGCTGGAGGGAGGGGGGGAGTTGGACACAGATGACGAGGTGTCAAAACGGGCATAGTGTTGGGACAGTCTTTGACAAAGGGCTTTGTCATCCTGACCTTTAGGAGCCTGAGGCCGATAGTTGGTGATTTGCCTCAGTCCTCTCCACACGGAAGCCGAATCATTAGCAGTGAACTGCTGCTGGAGTCTCTCTGAGTATAGAGATTTAGCCCTCTTCAGCTCTCTGTTAAACCGGTATTTAACCTCCCTGTAGCAGTCCCTGTCTCCACTTTTCAGCGCTGCTTCCTTCTCCTTCCTGATCTGTCTGAGCTTAGCTGTGAACCAGGGTTTGTCATTAGAGTAACTCACCCTGGTGCGTGATGGAAGAATGTTCTCTTCACAAAAGTGGATATATGAGTTCACAGTGTCCGTGTACTCATCCAGATCATGCGTGGCTCCTTTAAGCATGCCCCAGTCAGATATTTCCATGCACGTTTCCAGCTTCTCCTCAGCATCACTGGTCCGTATCTTCGTAGTGCTCACAACAGGTTTAGTGAGCTTCAATCTCTGTCTGTATGTGGGAATGAGGTGAACCATCACGTGATCAGATAATCCCAGCGCAGCTCGAGGGACAGCGCGATATGCGTCTTTCACTGTGGTGTAACAGTGATCCAGTGTGTTTAATCCTCTGGTGGGGCATTTAATAAACTGTTTGTAGCGGGGGAGATCGTGGCTCAGATTGCACTGATTAAAGTCGCCAGCCACAATAATCAGCGAGTCTGGGAAACTCCGCTCTGTGTGTTGAATGTGATCCGCGAGCACGCGCTGAGCTTCGCGCGTGTCCGCGCGAAGCTTTAGCTTCAGCTTTAGCTTTAGCTTCATTAACAGCTCCATTTTCTGTAAAAATAACCTTTAAAGTGTGTGTGTGTTACCGTAAATAACATCAACTTCCCGATGTCTCAGTAAAAGTAAGTAACTTAAAAGTAATTTCAACCATGTTATGTTACATTAATTAATAAACTGACAATGTAAAAAAAAAAAGAAAAAGATTTGACTTCTGAAAAAATTAACAGTTCAACATGTTTAATACATTAAGTGAAGCATACAGCACATCAGGGGCAGCGCACGGTGGAGTGGTTACCACTGTGGCACACCCTTGGCTGGGGGATCCTAGGTTTGATCCCAGCCCCTGACCAACAGTGATCTGTGATCTTTGTGGAGTTTGCATATTCTCCCCATTTCTGCGTGGGTTTCCTCCCACATGCCAAAAACATGCAAGTTAGGTTAATTGGCATCAAACTGGGGATTCTAAATTGTCCTTAGGTATGACTGTGAGAGTGAATGGTTGTCTGTCTCTGTGTCGGCCCTACGATGGACTGGCGATCTGTCCAGGGTGTACCCTGCCTCTCAACCAAAGATGCTGGGATAGGCTCTGCCCCCCCCCCCCCCCCCCGCAACCGAAAAGGATTAAGTGGAAGATGGATGGATGGATACAGCACATCAGAAAAAAATGTCACGTAACATGAGTTTAGATAAGCAGATGTTGGCGTTTTCTGGATTACTGGTGTTTTCACGTTCAAACCACTGCTTAATTCAAGCACAAAACTTACTTTGAACCATTTCTGGCTTTGTTCTGCTTCTGCCTGAGGCAAGGAAAAAAAAAAAAAAAGCCAGGCTGAGCCACGCACTGAATGTTGGGATATGTTAAGGCCACAAGGATACTCTTCATGTATCCTTAGTTTTGGGGGTTTTGAAGGCTGCATTTGAAGGAGCCCACGGAATGGGACAGCCTTGGATGCAGCAGTGATGTATCTGGCCTAGAAATGTGCACTTGGAGGACACAGAACCTGAACTGAGACACAGCCACTGTCTCCCAGCTGGCCTGGAAATGTCTTGGTATCCTCTCTGAAGAGCTGGAGCAGGTGGCTGGGGAGAGGAAAGTCTGGGCCTCTGCTTGAGCTGCTGCCTCCGTGGCCCGGACCTCCAGAAAAGCGGTAGAAAATGGATGGATGTTTTGAAACTTGGTACCATGGTTTGATATAAACTGAGGATCCGTATATTGCAATTTGGTTCTGATTGGTTATTTGCAGGACTTGTAGCCCCTGACCTATGACCTCCTGTTTCACCTCACTTAATAGACAGTAACTGTCTTGTGAAACCAACTCCTCCTACAGCTTTGTTCCGATTGTTTTGAAACTTGGTGCCATGGTTTGATATACTCTGATGATGCACATATTGCAATTTCACTCTCATTGGGCAACCCTGGGGTCAAAGGTCAGATTAGATTTTTCCCCATTCTAAAAACAGTAACTATTGAAAGAAATGATGTAGGCTTTTCAAATCGATACAGTAGTATCTAATACACATGTTGGATGACTTACACACTCCCCTAACTATGGGTTTGGGGTCAAAGGTTCAAAGTTAACATTGCAGTTGCACTATGGTAAATGCTACATTTACTATTACTATAAAACGAGTACAGCTAGGGCCCCCAAACCTGGTACACAGGTTCACCTTGGAATCATGACCTCTATGGGTTTGGGGTCAAAGATCAAGGTTAACATTCCTATGCCTTATTACTGTACGAGTAAAGTTAGGGTCACCAAACTTGGTGCACAGGTTCACCCTGTGACCATGAAGTGTGACTATGATTTTGGGATTGTAAGGTCAAAGGTCAACATCACTGTGCTGTGTCCAATGCTGTCCCATTCTGTGGGTTCCTTCAGATGTGGCTGACGAATGCAGTCTTCAAAACCCTGAAAACTAAGGATACATGATCCTTGTGGCCTGAACATATCCCAGCAGTCAGCACATGGCTCAGCCTGGCTCCCCCCCAGCTCAGGCAGAAGGGGAACGAAGTCAGGAACAGCTCACAAGTTTTTTGCTTGAATTATGCAGTGGTTTGAATGTGAAAACACCAATAATCCAAAAAAACCAGCAACATCTGATTATTTAAGCTTATGCTACGTGATGGTTTTTTTTGATGCACTGTATGCTTTGTTTAATGTATTAAATAAACAATGGTTGTCTGTGTTGTCCCTGCCATGGACTGGCAATCTGTCCAGCGTGTACCCTGCTTCTTGCCAAAAGATGCTGGGATAGACTCCAGCCCTCCGCAACTCAAAAAGGATTTAAGTGGAAGATGGATGGATTGTTTTTTCTGAAGTCAAACCTTTTTCCCATTAAGGTCAGTTTATTAACTGCCAGTAATATAAAAATACGGTATGACGTGGTTGAAATAACTTGCTTTAAGATATCTTTTTAAAGTCCCGTTGAGAGACATCGGGAAGTTATTTGCTTATGTGGTGCTGTATAAAAAAACAAAAAACAAAAAAAAAAAAAACACAACAACAACAACAACAATGAAAAACAAAAAAAAAAAAACATGAAAGGTCATTTTTAAAGAAAACGGGAGTACTTTATGAAGCTGAGGAGGGACAGGAAATCTGTAAAAATTTTATGCTGATCTTAAAAATGTCCATCACGTCTGAAGTGATAATCACAGAGTTCTGGGGGTTTTTTTTTTTTATTTTTGGTTTATTTCTGAGGTCCACGGTGGTGATCCTGCAGGAACTAAGGGTCAGCTGTGGAGAGAAGGGGCTGGACTCAAGATTTACAAAACTGATATTTGGTTGAAATAACCACAACAACAAAGATTTGATGAATCGTTTTATTGATTGAGATTTTTTTTTTTTTTAAAGCAGTTTACAAACTCAAACAAGCTAAATATCCTGGACTCAAGATTTATGAAACTGATATTTGACTGAAATAACCAAAACAAGAGATTTGAAGAACTGTTTTATTGTGAATTTTTTTTAGCAGTTTACTTTGCAAATTGAAACAAGCTAAATATTGTATGTTTACTGTTAATAGAAAAACTGCATTTCATTGAAGTAGTTTTTTTGAAAAAGATTTTTTGCAACCCCATTCTAAAAGAGACTTTCATATATTTACTACACAGAGGAAACATTTTAAACCACCTGATTTAATATTGATAATGATTATAGTCTTTAAAATTAAATGACAAATCCTGATTGTCTAATTTACTGAGATGCACTGGTCCAACTGAGATTAAGCTTAAGATGGAATCCGTTCTACTGCTGCTGAACATCATTGAGGCTCATCATCCTACAGTACAGGACTGTGGTCTGCTCTAGAACATTAAAAACTAAATGTCAGAGCTGATACAAGGCAGAACATCTAATTATTTAGCTACATAATGGTCATAAATGATAACAGTAAACCGTTGCATTTTCTACTGGTCATGTAATTGAGAATATATTTTAGAGTTCAGTCTAATTGATATACATATTTAAAGTAAAAATTAATTTGTCTAGTTTGTGGTTTTAATTTACCTTAATTTTACCTGCAGACTTTAACATGAGTTAAAGTCTTATTTTATCTGGTTATGGTCCTCTGTCTGGTGAAGATTCTCAAGTAAAAGGTTAAGAAAATACAATAATAAAGATAAAAATAAAGTTCTATCAAAAATGTCAACAAAAAAAACAAAACAAAAAAACTAAGAAAACAAAAACCCTCAACTGACACCATCATGGTTGCTAGGCAAGGTAGTGCATAATCACGCAAACATACGTCCTCCAAAGAATAGACCGTCTCATTTCACAGTCAAATCAGCCTTTAGATGTAGCCTACCGACCTTTGAGTGTGTTGGCCTCCAGGCCTCAAAGGTCCTTTCGATGTGGAGGAGCAGTGGTTCTACTCTGAGCCCCTCCCACATAACCGAGCTCCTTACCCTCTGAGGGTGAGTCCAGCAATCCTACTGAGAAAGCGCATTTCGGCCACTTGTACCTGCGATCTCACTTTTTCCGGTCCTTACCCAAAGCTCATGACCATAGATGAGGGTAGGAACGTAGATTGACTGGTAAATCGACAGCTTTGCCTTAGACCTTAGCTTCCTCTTCACCACAACAGACCAGTACAACATCTGCATCACTGCAGATGCTGCTCCAATCCGTCTGTCAATCTCTCACTCCATTCTCCCCTCACTCGTGAATGAGACCCAGAGATACTTAAACTCCTCCATTTGGGGCAGGAGCTTGTCCCCAATCTGGAGAGGGCAAGCCACCCTTTTCCGGCTAAGGACCATGGACTCAGACGTGCCAATTCTCATTCCAGCTGCTTCACACTCAGTAGCAAACCGTCCCAGCAAGGCCTGTAGGTCATTGGTCGATGAAGCCAACAGGATAACATCATTTGCAAACAGCAGCGATGAGATCCTGTGCTCATCGAGCATGACACCCACCGATCCTTGGTTGCGCCTAGATATCCTGTCCATAAAAATTATTAACAGGATCGGTGACAAAGGGGAGCCCTAGCGGAGTCCAACTCTCACTGGAAACGAGTTTGACTGGGTGTTGGCAATACGAACCAAACTCTTGCAATGGTCATATAGGGACTGGGTCGCTCGTAACAACGAGCCTGATACCTCATACTCTCGCAGCACCACCCACAAGAGACCACAAGGGACGCGGTTGAATGCTTTCCAAGTCCACAAAACACATGTGGACTGGTTGGGCAAACTCCCACAAACCCTCGAGGATTCTTGAGAGGGTAAAGAGTTGGTCTGATGTGCCATGATGAAAACCACATTGCTCCTCCTGGATCCGAGGTTCAACCAGTGGTCGGACTCTCCTCTCCAGTACCCTGGCATAGACCTTCCCAGGGAGGCTGAGAAGTGTGATCCCCCTAAAGCTGGAACACACCCTCCAGTACCCTCTTAAAAAGAGGACCCACCACCCCGGTTTGCCATACCAAAGGCACTTGTCCCCAACCTCCACGCAACATTGCAGAGGTGCAACATCCAGGACCTTGAGGTACTCAGGGCGAATCTCATCCACCAAAGTTTTTTTTAACCACTTCGGCGACCTCAGTCCTTGTGATGGGTGAGTTTTCCCCCCCTCATCCTCAAGCCCTGCTTACTCTGTGGAAGGTGTGGGATTGAGGAGATCCTCTAAGTATTCCTTCCATCACCCGACAATGTCCCCAGTCAAAGGCAACAACACCCCATCTGCACCATACACAGTGTGGACAGGGAGCTGCTTTCCCCTCCTGAGCCGCCGGACAGTTTGCCAGAATCTCTGAGGCCAACTAAAAGTCTTGTTCCATGGCGTCAAACTCATCCCATACCCGAGTGTTTACTTCAGCAACCACCCGAGCTGCACTCCGCTTGGAGTGCGGAGTTTCAAAACAATCAGACCAAAACTCTAGGAGGAGTTGATTTCACAAAAGTGGGACAGACGGACTGACCCAAAACATAATCCCCCATCGGTTTTCACCCAAAGGGTTCTTTGACCCCTTTGGGCTTCAGCCGGTGGGGGATAATAAAACGACACTATTATCACTTCCATTTCGTGAGATTTTATTCAACAACATAACCTTGACAAATTTGTAATACATTAAATGCTACTGTTTAAAAAAAAATAAGGAAGTCATTAGGAATATGTTTTTTCTTCTTTTTGAGTCTAGCATAGAATCCCATCTCTATAGCCAGTCATGTTGGTTGTGATATAATGAGAATGAGGCCACTCAAACATTACCCCCCCCCCACCCATTCCCACCCCATTGGAAAAAAACTGCAGTCTGTCACTCACCTTTTATTTCCAACAGACCCTCACCCCACCCACATCAAAGCCAGGGCAAACCAAGTGGCTACATGCTTTCTCCAAGGGGAAAAAGGAGAAAAAAAAAAATCATACAAAAAGGGAACACATGAAAGAAGCACGAAGTCCTAAAAATGTGGAATCTGGTGTGAATTTGTACAGGTGTGATCCCGTAACTGACCACTGCGGACATAGCAGTGGACGCTTATCCATAAAGATCATCGTCGTTGTCCTCATTGAACACTGGACCGCTTCCCGTACCACCTGAGCCATGGCTGGGACCACTGCCGCTTGCAGCACTGGAGGGAAACCTGAAAAACAAAAAATCTCAAGATATGGATTAATCCTGTCAGATCATTAAAAAGTTAGGATTAACTGCTACCGTACTGTCAAACTGCTACCGTTGCTTATCGGTACAATTTGTGTATATTCTACAGATCATATAAATGTTTAATTAGTCCATAATATTCAGTTTAGTCATTTTATTTTCCTCAATTTCTTTGTCTGATTGCCTGGTTGATCAAACTTTAAAATTCCCATTTCTGTATGTGAAACATTATTTTCTCTAACTGCAAACAATATCACTTATTTACTGTTCAATTTCCAGTGCCCACTTATCGTAAATTACCTTTGATTTGTTTCAAAAACGCACAAATGTTTACAAGTCAGAAGAATTCGAAGACATTGTATTCTTCATATATCACACACACGCGTGTGTGCAGGTCAGAAGACACACAAATACTGTTCATGAGCTTGAGGCTCCTTTGTTTCAGAAATGCACATAAATGTTTACGGTAGCATGAAATGACGAAGCTTAGGTACAAGACTGATAGCTGTAGAGACAAAGGGCAACTTTACAACATAATTTTAACTACTGTACAGGAACTCCATCATTGAACAGTGATAAAAACTGAAATTATTATAATGGTGACTGAACAACTCGAATTCCCCAAATTGCAAGATACACTATTATGAATATAAGTGATAAAAGACCACATCAATAAGTGATCTGACAAACAAGGGATCCCAAATAGTCACTAAAATTGGATGTCCCATTCGTTTTCAATAATTAGGTATTCTGTAATTAATATTAATTACTTACTATTAATTACTTAAGTAATTAATTAATATCTATTATTATTATTACTATTCATTAATACACACAATCAAATCTTACTGGCATTCAGTCTCTTTCATATTTGTCAAAGTCTAACATGCGTGGTTGCCTACATATAGGCTACAACTCTTTGTATTCCACTTTCAAACACATCCTACATTTGGGCCTGTAAAGCCTGATTGGGATACCTTCAGACAGGAATACTTGCATTCTACGGGCAATGCACTAGTTTGATTAAAGGGTAATCCCCAAGTGACTGTAGATGCCCGTCTCTCTTCAAACCATACAACAGAGGCTGAATGTGGGTCGCAGGTAAAAGCTCTGAGTGGTCAGCAAGACTGGAGAATGCTTCATATTGTACAGGCCCAGTTCACAATGAGACTTGCCTGAAAGTGCCCAGTTACGGCAGTTAATCTGAACAGTCCACTCCCTACATGCCCTATTATTATTATTATTTTTTTTTTTGGGGGGGGCAGCCTAACTTAAATCTCAGTGTGTACCTGAAGCTGCCAAAGCCACGGCTTTGCTGCAGTGTCTGAGCAAACATTTCGTATTTGCGAATATCGTTGTCACTGACAGATCGACGAGCAAATCGCATCGCCTCTTCAAAGTGGTCCTTCCTGATCTCAGGCACGGGATCATCCTCTTCCACCTCCTATGAAAATTACCAGAGGGCATAATAAACACGAGATCAGACACAGCACAGAAGTGTGTAAATACTTAATTCAATGTGAAAAAAAGAAAAAGGAAGACAGGATGACAACTGACCATAGCTGATGGGTTGGTCTGTCTCTCCCTCTCCCTGCGGATCTCATTCTCAATGCTCTCCCTGATGGCCAGTTTACACGCCCGCTGGCAGATCTCTGTAAGATCAGCTCCGGAGAAGCCATTGGTCATTTTAGCCAAGAAGTCCAGGTCCACATCCTATGAGACAAAAACAAAGGTGTTAATAACATTCAAGTCTGGAGTTTATTCCAGTTTATTTTTTTTAATCAGTATTATGGGTAATTTTACATAAACAAACAATGATATTACTATTAAAGAAAAACTGTTGCAGAAAACAACTTTCTCAATCCATGCATGCCGAGAGCATTTTCAGCTTTGACACGAGTATACAATACTGGAATTTTCAAACTATAGTAATTCACCCGCATTTCTACAAACAAAAACCTACTACAATATTTAATTAATAAATGTAGTCTCGCTTGATAACTAGCGAATGGTGCATGGACAATAAGCAGCAGTTCAGGTACCTTGCTGATGGGGCTCTTGCGAAGGTTGGCCTTCAGAATGCTGATCCTGCTCTTCTCATCTGGGAGGGGGATGTAGATGAGCTGATCCAAACGGCCAGGTCTCAGGATGGCAGGGTCGATGATGTCAGGTCTGTTTGTTGCTCCGATGATGAAAACATTCTTTTTGCTCGACATTCCATCCATCTCCGTCAGGATCTGGTTGATGACACGGTCAGCAGCACCGCCACCATCTCCCACATTGCCACCACGGGCCTTGGCTATGGAGTCCAACTCGTCAAAGAAGAGAACACATGGGGCTGCTTGACGAGCCTGGAGAGGAATGCACAAAATGGTCACTTAAAATTGATTTAACAACTAATCACCATTTTGCATAGTGCCAAACTGCAAAGCAGATTACACAGTTCACCAGAAAACTCTTACCTTGTCAAAGATTTCTCTGACATTGGCTTCAGACTCTCCAAACCACATTGTGAGCAGCTCCGGTCCTTTGATTGAGATGAAGTTTGCCTGGCACTCATTTGCAATGGCTTTGGCTAACAGAGTCTTACCGCAACCAGGGGGACCATAGAACAGCACACCCTTTGATGGTGTCATGCCAAACTTGAGGAACTTGTCTGGGTGCTCCACTGGATACTTGAGTTAATAAAAAGGTAGAATGACAAAATAAATTACAATTTTAAAAAGAAAAAAACTGTAAAAAGGACAATAATGAGTACAAATGTGATGCATCCATTCTCTGAGAGGCTCATACCTGGACCAACTCCTGAAGCTCCCTCTTGACATCCTCCAGGCCTCCAATATCCTCCCAGGTGATGTTGGGAACTTCAACAACTGTCTCCCTCAGTGCTGATGGGTTGCTCTGGCTCAAAGCCCACTGCAAAACATTGTTGATTAGGTTAGTACTGAGTCTAAGATGGGGCCTTATAGGCAACAAGCACCTTCAAGCACGAAGACATTATGGAAGTGTAGTCATCCCTAATATACAACTTTCTAGTGTGTTTTGAGGATGCAGAGACTTGCTCTCATGATGGAACACCAAAAATGACATCACCAAGTGTCCAGAAGAGGAGGAAACTTTAGCAACGGATTTACTGTCACCAAGCATTAGCATTACCTTGAAGTCATCCATAGTGACAGCAAGAGAGTTCATGACTTCAGCATCAATGGTCTCGTCCTCAAGGTCGATCAGGTCCATCTTCTTCCTGATGGCCTGGAGGGCAGCCTCAGAGCAGAGAGCTGCCAGATCTGCACCCACATGTCCATGAGTCTCGTTGGCTACCTGTCAACAAGATACAGAAAGTTTGATGTAACAAAAGACTTGAAAGACGCCTGCGCAATAATTTAGCAAAAATAATGGATGCCCACATCGCAAGAAACTGCAAACGTCAATATGCTGCATGTTGAAGGTATTGTCAAGGGTCACATTCACCATTCAAATATTTGATCACTTCAAAGAAATACACTGCCTAATGTTCCAAGTAGGGCTGTGCGATATCCATCCATCCCTCCATCTTCTTCCACTTAATCCTTTTCGGGTCGCCGGGGGGGGGGGGCGCTAGAGCCTATCCCAGCATCTTTGGGTGACAGGCAGGATACCCTGGACAGATCGCCAGTCCATCGTAGGGCCAACACAGAGAACCTTTCACTCTCACAGTCATACCTAAGGACAATTTAGAATCCCCAGTTTGATGTCAATTAACCTAACTTGCATGTTTTTGGCAAGTGGGAGGAAACCGGAGAAATCCCGGTGTAAACCCACGTAGACATGGGGAGAACATGCAAACTCCACACAGATCACTGTTGGTTGGGGGCTGGGATCGAACCCAGGATCCCCTGGCCAAGAGTGAGTTGCTGTGCTGCCACAGTGCTAACCACTCCGCCACCGTGCTGCCCGGGCTGTGCTTCTTTGGGCAAGAGCCAGGGTACACCTTGGACAAAACAAACTACCAGTTCATTGTAGGGCCAACTCAGAAAGACAACCATTCACATCTAAGGACATTTTATGGCAAAAAAAAAAAAATAATAATAATAAAAAAAAAAATCATGATACGTCACCTTATATCACGATAAATATGTATCATGATACACATTTTCTGTAAATTCTACAGTTTAGATAATCATAAAAAGGACCATCTCTTTTTTACATGTACCATTTCCCTCATAATTTTGCAGTGTTATATATAAAATAGCTTTGTAATGTGCATTTGAGACTTGAGTCTCATAAATTTTAGGTTTTTCTCCTAAACCATATATGAATAAAAAGTAAACATCAATAAGTTAAATATTTCCTAAGCTACAGAAGAATAGGAAAAAAAAAAAACATTAAAAAATGTCTGAAAATGAGAAAATTACCCATGGCTATCTACAGATATAAATTAACTGTTTAAATCAGTGAAAATTTAAGTGTAGACCTGCAGCCTGTCATTCTGGCCTGATTTAACCTGTTTGCTTCTTAGTAAAAATATTTCAGATTGGTCATGATCTGAAAATCAAAGACACAAAATGTAATAAAATAAATGGGATGACTAACTTTATTCATTATCAGGACTTGACTAATGATTAGAAATCAAATAAATTACATCAAGAGCCAACTTGCTCCTCCAACCCGTTTTAATTTATTTATTTATTTTGCGTGTATGTGCCACCATCGTGCACAATTTTTTCAGACAAAACTAAGAAACTCAGCAGTAATTTAAACCAAAGAAACCAAGGTCTGTTACAGTTTCCAGTTAGCACAGCCTAGCATCATCATTTAGCATTTTATAATTAGACATGGTGTTAACGTTACTTACCTCCTATTAAAACGAGGTTAGCGAACTGACGCAGCACGATGAAAAACAGTCCCACATCCCTGGCTAACAGGAGTAGCAGCTACCTGAACTGGTAGTTTGGAGTTAGCATTAGCAGCCACCAGACTGAAGCCTAACCACCCATTACAGCTGCGTGTGCAGTAGTGCACTACGAGAAAGAGACGGGGCACTGACAAGTAGTGGTGAGGTAGGAGCTTTACTGAATAAACACGGGTATGTGCATTTTAAATATGATATAAACAATAGAGTATTCTATGAAACGATACGACGTTTTTATATTGTCATCTGATATATACCGTCACATCGCACAGCCAGAGTTCCAAGTGTTTATACTAAGCGACCCATGTTCATCAAGAACTGTAGAGCTCACACACACCCCAAAAAAAGGGACAAGAGCACTCTGAGGCGAGTGCAATATCCCCCACCTCCGTTTTCTTTAAAGATCCTAATACTTACTGATGGAGAGCAGTTTTCAACTTTTCAATATAATTACTGTGGCAGAACCAAATTATGATAAGCCTATCCTCCACGAATATACAACAAAGTATACAACCCATAGTTGTAGGTCAGGATCCAAAGAAGAACCTGTGTAGCAAGTATGGTGACCCTAGAGAGCTTTACTCGCTCTATAGCAAGAGATATTAGGGAGTGCCAACCTTGACCTTTGATCCTAAACCTTTAGTTGGAGATTATGTCTCAGAGTGAACTTGTGTACCAAGTTTGGAGACCATAGCTTTCTTCGTTGTTGAGATATACTTTATAAGGCATTTTAATGTTGGCCCTGCGATGCCAAAACCACAGTCACAATTCAGGGTCACAGGGTGAACCCGAGTACTAAGTTTGATGGCCCTAGCTTTGCTCGTTGGACAGTAATAAGGCATAAGGAGTATTAACCTTGACCTTTGGACCCCAAACTCATAGTAAGCGGTCAGGATCCCAAGGTGAACCTGTGTACCAAGGATGTTGACCCTAACTTTACTCATTGTACAGTACTAAGGCATAAGGAATGCTATCCTTGACCCCAAACCCATAGTCAGAGGTCAGGATCCCAAGGTAAACCTGTGTACCCGGTTTGGTGGTCCTAGCTTTTCTCGTTGTCGAAATATAGTTTATAAGCCATTTTGACGTTGACCTTTTTACCTTGTGATCCCAAAACCACAGTCACACTTCAGGGTCACAGGGTGAACCTGTGCACCAAGTTTGGTGGCCCTAACTTTACTAGTTGTATAGAGATGAGGCATTAGGGAATATTAAACTTGACCTTTGACCTTCTGACCCCAAACCCATAGTCTGAAGTCAGGATTCAAAGGTGAACCCGTGTACCAGGTTTGGTGGCCCTAGCTTTGTGTGTTTTATAGTAATAGTAAACATAGCATTTACCAATGTGCAACTGCAATGTTAACTTTGACCCCTTGATCCCAAACCCATAGTTAAGTGAGGGTTTAAGTCATCCAAGATGTGTACTGGCTACAACTACTGTATTGATTTGAAAAGCCCAAATCATTTCTTTCAGTAGTTATTGTGTTTAGAAGATTTAGGGAAAAATCTGACCTTTGACCTCAATGTCATCTGATGAGAATGACACTGCAATATGCGCATCAGAGTATATCAAACCATGGTACCAAAGTTCAAATCAATCAGAACAAAACTGTAGGAGGAGTTGATTTCCCAAGACGGCTACCGTCTATGAAGTGAGAAACAGGAGGTTATAGGTCAGGGGCTACAATTCCTGCAAAAACCATCCGATCAGAACCAAACTGCAGTATGTGCATCCTCAGTCTATATCAACCCATGTATTACACACCCCTCCATAGGGAATTAGTGGTGCAGTCCCTGACACCTTAGACTGCACTTCCGTTACTAGCCGAGACCCAGTGAGGAATTCCTCTTTGGCTCGGTGGTAGAGGTTTTTAGACCATGGTGTCATGGGTTCAAGACTCTGCCTGGGATATTAGGAGGTGTATGTCTACCTTGTCTGAGGGTGAAAGTGACTTGGGTATGTCCACCTTGACTGAGGGTCGAAACGAACTTTGTGATACATGATCCCAGGATTAGCAGGCAATTCTGGCCTTGGCCCAGAAAGTGGGTCATAACACCATGGTACCAAGTTTCAAAACAATTGGAACAAAACCGTAGGAGTTGATTTCACAAAAGTGGGACAGCTGGACCAACTGACTGGCCCATAACATCATCCCTCTTTGGTCTTTGCCTAAAGGGCTCTGCAACCAGCAGGGGATAAAAAGCAAAAAGAAAAGGAAATATGACAAGGCTCAAGCTTGCGCTTGGATTCTATGTGGGTGTGGAAGGGCAGAGAAATAGCCATGTGTAGGTGGGCTTTGGAATTGTCTGGCTCCCCAAAATGGGGAGTATTAAAAAAAAAAAAAAAAAAAAAAAAAAAAAGTTTAAGCACTACTGGCATAAACTGGGGGGTGGGGGGTGGATATCAGCAGACTGAAAGAACCACAGTCCCTGAACTTTTATTGCCGATATGGGATTGAAACTGCATCAGTGTTTCAGTCACGCTTGTTAAAAAGAACTCTCAAAGCTTTGAATCTCTTTTTGCACAATTAGAAGGAAAGCCTCTGTGCTCCATGAGGCTTCACCTGCCCATCACTAGGAGCTGGGGCTAGAGATGACAATATAAAAACGTCCATCGTTTCATAGAATACTCCATCGTTTATATCGTTACTTAAAATGCACATACTTCCGTGTATTCAGTAAAGCTCCTCACCACTACTCGTCAGCACCCTGTCTCTCCTCTGCAGTGTGCACAGTGGAACAGGTGTGGTGGGTGGCTAGGCTTCAGTCTGGTGGATGCTAATGCTAACTCCTCTGTTAGCCAGGGATGTGGGACCGTTTTTCCATCGTGCTGCATCAGGATAGTTCGCCAACCTCGTTCTAATAGGATATAAGTAACGTTAACACCATGTCTAATTATAAAATGTAAATGGCGATGCCAAGTTGTGCTCACTGGAAACCACAGCAGACCTTTTTTTTTTTTTTTAAATTACTGCCGAGTTTCTTAGTTTTGTCTGAAAAAAAGTTTATTAAATCTGCAAAAGTGTATGATGGTGGCACATACAAGAAAAATAAATTAAAAAAAAAAAAAACAGGTTGGAGGAGCAAGTTGGCTCTTAATGTAATTTAATTAAATTTAATTTGATTTCTAATCATTAGTCAAGTTGTGGGTCACCCCCACAGCCTGCGGACAAGCAGAGCGCTCAGCTGGAGCAATTAGCAGAACAGTGAGATGTTTGGACTGATAACAATAGGTGGAGAGGAATTCCGGTCAGTAATCCTGCTATTGTTTTGTATGACTCAAATGCAAATGTTCATGCCTCCCTGCTCTGTACTGTGATGCAAATGTCCATGCTTACTGCTATGCATGTATTGTCTGTAGCTGGGTATATAAGTGACTGAATATCGCTTGCTCATTCTCTCTCTGACTACTGCTTTTGACTACAAGCATTGCCTGAGAGCCTGAGGGCTCGCTCCAGCATGCTTACACAGTGCTGGAGTGAGTTCTGTGATGGCGGAATAAAACACCCCTTTTAAACTCCAGTTCGCCGTGCCTTATTATTTCATACCGCCACACTGGTGACCCCGAGAAATAAACACGCTGTGTGCAACGCAACCTTCTGATCTGGACATCCACGCTGGGACCGGCCAAGGGACACAGAACGTCTACTCCCTCTCACCGCCCCTCCACATTGACACGAGCCCGAGGGACAAAGATCGTCTACTCCCTCTCACCGCTCCTCTGCATCGACACGAGCGCGAACGACGGAGAACGCAGCGCTTGGACCAGAACGCACCATGACCCGGCACCAGCGAACTACAACAACAGCCAAGACAGTGAGGACCATCGGCGCCGACGACGCTGATCTCCATCAAGCTCCCTGACCCTGACTCGCCTCTCAACAGCAGACCACCCACACACCGAACCCCCGCGCGCACACCGGGGGGTTACGAGGACAGCGCACCACGCACGGGACAATAACGGCTCCACAGACCGCCATCGTCCTCCGCCACTGCACATCGGAACCTTCAGGGCTGCTCACACACCTGAAGCACACACGCAGCCCGCACACAGGATTTTGTATGGGTCTCAGCCACGGCGCACAAAGGGAATTCAGCCGTCAGCTGTCCCCGAGGGCTTTAGGGCTGCGCGCGCACCTAAAGCCAACACGCCAAGTCCCTCACTGCTGCAGCTCCTGTTTTTCTTCATAGCCGCGAGAGGAGTCAGAGACAAATTTTTCTTCTCACAGCCACTGTGGATCTCCGCACGTTCAACGGGACAGCCCCTCAACACCGTGGATCCACATGCAATTTTTGCGCGGCCCAGACAACTTCGCTGTCCCGGGCCGGCACTTGCTACCCCCATCCTCCTCCCTCCCCCTCCTCCGGCACAGAACTTTCACCGCAACTCGCCACTAAAGCCGGCCGATCGAGGCCTCAGCCCCCTGCTGAGCCCTCTGGGGGGGGGGGGGGGGGGGAGTGTGTGGGTCACCCCCACAGCCTGCGGACAAGCAGAGCGCTCAGCTGGAGCAATTAGCAGAACAGTGAGATGTTTGGACTGATAATAGGTGGAGAGGAATTCCGGCCAGTAATCCTGCTATTGTTTTGTATGACTCAAATGCAAATGTTCATGCCTTCCTGCTCTGTACTGTGATGCAAATGTCCACGCTTACTGCTGTGCATGTATTGTCTGTAGCTGGGTGTATAAGTGACTGAATATCGCTTGCTCATTGTCTCTCTGACTACTGCTTTTGACTACAAGCATTGCCTGAGAGCCTGAGGGCTCGCTCCAGCATGCTTACACAGTGCTGGAGTGAGTTCTGTGATGGCGGAATAAAACACTCCTTTTAAACCTCAGTTCGCCGTGCCTTATTCCATTCCGCCACAAAGTATTGATAATAAATAAAGTTAAAGTCATTACATGTATTTTATTACATTACCTTTTGTGTCTTTCAGTCCATGACCAATCTGAAATATTTTTACTACGAAGCAAACGCGTTAAATCAGACCAGAATGGCAGTCTTTAGGCTGCAAGTCTACACTTAAATTTTCACCGATTTAAACCAACAGCTAATTTATATCTGTAGGTGTCAGCCATGGGTAATTTTCTCATTTTGAGACATTTCAACGTCATCTGTTTTTTTGTTGGGTTTTTTTTTTTTGCCATTTTATGGCTCAGGAAATATTTAACTTATTGAGGTTTACTTATTACCTCCGCCAGGCCACAGGCCAGGAGGTTATGTTTTTGCCAGCGTTTGTTTGTTGGTTAGCAAGATAACTCAAAAAGTTTTGGACGGATTTCCATGAAACTTTCAGGCGTTGTTGGAAATGGTACAAGGAAGAACTGATTAAATTTTGGGGATGACCCGGATCCCCGTCTGGATACAGGAATTTTTTAAAGGATTCTTTAACATTGTGAGATACGGCCATTTTCAACATGTGTGCAGGAGCAATAGAGGGCGCTGCTCGTCGTGTCTGACGAACACAAACTCCGCGTTCTTCAAAGTTTTAGGCACACAAGCACGCGGAAAACAGTGGTGGGCAGGGCCTGGCAGCGTGCCTGTGTTTGCGCTACGCTGCAAAAGCTGAGACGGGCAGCTGTCCGGTACCGGATTATTTGGCAGAAATTCCCCGGGCAGCCATAGTGGCTGCGCAAAAAACAGCTCTCTGCCGGGGAAGCTTCCAAATCCTCTTTTGCCGCGGAGCGCAAACCCAATAAAACCCACGGCAACCTGTCTACCCAATTTGCATCCGTCAGTGAAGCCCTGAGTGCTGCTTTCAGTGATCTATGAAAACGCTCGCAGCCTGGGACTTTGCAGATGGAGGAGATGGACACAACAGCAACACTTCAGTTTATTACCTCCGCCAAGGAGGTAATGCTTTTACTACTGAACCACTAATCCTATCATTGTGAATCCAATTGCTAGTCATATGTTTTCATGGTCAAGAAATCTGAAAACGTACACAAACACTGTATGGGGGGGGGGGGGGACTGTGGCGCTTGGCGGAGGTCTGCGCTCTCCGAGTGCTTTTCTAGTTCATATATGATTTAGAAGAAAAACCTGAAATTTATGAGAATCAAGTCTCAAATGCACATTAAAAAACTATTTTATAACACTGCAAAATTATGAGGGAAACGCTACATGTAAAAAAAAAAAAAAAAAAAAAGATGGTCCTTTTTATGCGGTTAACTGTAGAATTTACAGAAAATGCATATCGTGATATAAGATGACTTGTAATGTGATATGTATTTGTCATATTGCACAGTACTACTAAGAGCTGTAGCATTTATTGTTGAAAAGCAGGCTACTGTGTACATTTACTGCCATTTACAGCCTATTAATGCGGTCTCAGCATGCCACAAATACACTAATAAAAAGTTAGGGATACTTGGCTTTCAGGTGAAATTTATGGAAAACGTAAAAAGTTCATGCTACAGTGATATAGTATCATGAAAGTAGTGCATTTTTAAGTAGAAGCATGCAATGGTGATTTCCTCATCTCAAACAATTTATTGAAACAAAAGCCAACAACAGTGGTGGGTATACCACAACAAAAAAAAATGTCAGTGTCTCAATAACTTGTCATGTGCCCTCGAGCATCAATTACAGCTCGACAACAACATCTCATGCTATTCAATCAACTTTATTTATAAAGCACTTTAAAAGCAACACTTACTACACAAAGTGCTGTACAGCAAGAGAACATAAAAGCAGGGCACTAACACAAGAACCACAGTAAAAAAAAAAATAATAATAATTCATAAATAAAATAAAAAGTAAAATAAATAAAAATCCATTTCATTCAGTAAAATCAACGTCTCATACTGGGTCGAAGGCCAGGGAGTAAAAGTGTGTTTTAAGACGCGTTTTAAAAATGGACAGTGAAGGTGCTTGTCTAATGTCCAGGGGTAAATCATTCCATAACCTGGGGGCCATGATAGAAAAGGCTCTGTCCCCTCTGAGCTTGCGCCTCGCCTTTGGTACCTCTAAAAGCAGCTGTTCAGCTGACCTAAGGGACTGGGTGGGAGCGTAGGGATGCAGAAGCTCAGAGAGGTAAGGTGGAGCAAGACCGTTCAAGGATTTAAAAACAAAAAAATTTTAAAATGAACTCTAAAATACACGGGCAGCCAGTGGAGTGAAGCTAAGATGGGTGTGATGTGATCTCTTCCACGTGTACCTGTTAAAAGACGAGCAGCGGCGTTTTGAACCAACTGCAGACGGGAAAGAGATGACTGGCTGACACCGGCTTAAAGTGCGTTACAGTAATCCAGCCAAGATGAAATAAAAGCATGGATTACTGTTTCCAGGTGTGGTCTAGAGAGAATGGGTTTTACTTTTGCTAAACGCCTTAGATGAAAGAAGCTGGATTTTACCACAGAACAAACCTGCATGTCTAATTTAAAATCACTGTCCATGATAAAACCAAGGTTCCTAGCTGTGGATTTAACATAAGGAGTAAGGGGGCCCAAGTATACAGGAAGGGACTCACAGGGGCGACTAGGTCCAAACACCATCACTTCAGTCTTCTTATCATTAAAATTTAGGAAGTTTAGGGCCATCCAAGACTATGTCTTCAATGCACGCCAGGAGTGAGTTTACTGATGAGGCAGCTTTTTGTTTTAGAGGGACATAAATCTGACAGTCATCAGCATACAGGTGGAAAGGGATACAATGCTTTTTAAAAATGGAACCCAGTGGAAGTATGTACAGAGAAAAAAACATGGACCCTAGAATTGACCCCTGTGAGACCCTGTAAGGCAGAGGAGTAGAAGAGGATTCAAACCCAGACATGCTAACTTTGAAGGCCCTGTCTGACAGATAGGATCTAAACCAGTTGAGAGCAGTGCCACAAATGCCCACTAGGTGCTGCAAACAGGAAATTAAAACATGATGGTCCTCTGTGTCAAAGGCAGCAGTTAAATCAAGCAGCACAAGAACAGCATATTCACCTGAATCACACGCCAAGAGAATATTGTTAAAAACTCTTAACAAGGCTGTCTCTGTGCTATGAAGAGCTTTGAAACCAGATTGAAAAATCTCCAAAATACCGTACCGTGTTCATCCAGAAAACATTTCAGCTGCATATAAACAATTTTCTCTAAAATTTTTGAGACAAATGGCAGCTTGGAAATAGGCCTAAAATTTGCCAACATGGTATGATCGAGACTGGGTTTCTTAATCAAGGGCTGTACTACTGCATGTTTAAAATTTGCAGGAACCACACCAGATGACAGGCTGCTGTTCAAGATGGTGAGAACTGACTGGCCTACACTGGGAAGCACCTCTTTAAAAGGTCTAGGAGGGACAGCATCACAGGGAGATCCTGAGGGTTTAATGTGGCCAACCATGTCCTCTAAAAATGACAGAGTCACCGGTTCAAACTGATTAAAAACAGCAGAACAAGGGACAGAGACAGAGGGATAAGAGGCAGGAGCTGAGATGAGAGCCCTGGTGGTGGCCACTTTATCAATAAAAAAGTTCATAAAATCATTGCATAACTCAAGAGGAGGCCTCCAAACAGTCAGTCTGTGGGGTATTAAGAACAGAGTCAATAATGTTAAATAAAACACGTTGATTATGACAATGAGATAAAACAATATTAGCAAAATATTTGCTTTTTTCCTGCTTGACAGTATTTTGATACTGACGCCAGCAGTCTTTTATAATCTGCAGTGACACCTGCAGTTTGTCCTTCTTCCATCTGCATTCAGCTCTGCGGCACTCCTGTCTCATTGAACCACGGTTCAGGTTTGGATTGAGGCTGCTTGGTTTTCAGTGGAGCCACAGAGTCCAAGATGGTTTGGCAGGAGGAGTGAAATCAGGAGCCGAGTTCCTCCACAGATGAGATGGAACCAGGAGGGACACAGAGGTGGTCAAAGGCAGCGGCGAAGCGACCGGCAGTGGAAGGGTTAAAAATCCGGCAGCGCTGAGCAGGAGCGCGAGTTTTAGCTGCAGTGCGTGACAGATCAGCCTCAAATAATACAGGCATACGGTCGGACAATACAGTGTCACAGATTTCTAAATTAACAACAGGCAGGCCATACGAGAGGACAAGATCTAACGTGTGTCCGTGCTCGTGTGTAGCGCCACCAGTCACGGACTGCACCAGATTTAGAGAATCTATGAGATTTAGAAAGTCTTTCACCAGCGGCTTATCAGGACAACACACATATATGTTAAAATCTCCAACGATAAGAACACAATCATAATTTGTAACAATACCAGCTAAGAAAATGGCAAAGTCATTTAAAAAGTCCTTATTATATTTGGGTGGTCTGTATATGACAGCACACAGTACAGGGTTTATTTGACCCACCTCAAAGAAAGTCAGTTCAAAGCTGGAGAATGGAGAAGGTAAAAAGCACTGCTTACATTTATAGTCATTTTTGTAAACAGTTGCCATTCCTCCTCCTCCTCGTCCGCAGGGAATTAAAATAACAATAACCTGGGGTAAAACTTCGGACAGAGCAGAGAGTTCACCCACAGTCTGCCAGGTCTCTGCAACGAAAAAGAAATCCAGTTCCTGGGAGCTGATGAAATTCTTCAGGATGCAAGTTTTATTTGCCAGCAATCTGGCGTTTACCAGGCCAATCCGGGCTGGAGCTGCAGCTGGAGCTAGAGCCAGGGCCTCAGCAGAACAGGAAACGTGCCGCAGCAGTCTCAGGTGCCAGGGATTTACCCCACGCTGGCGGGGCCTGGGAGAGTAGCAACGCCGGGGCCGGATCACTTCACCAAGGCCAGTCACAGGGACCAGGCAGGCATCAGCAGGATCCAGGGAACGCCAGGACACAGAAACCCGGGAACATAATCCGCCGACAGTCCGGGGAACAGAGAAGAAATGTGCCAGGCGGGCCTTCAGTTTCACCAGCCGACCGTTGCGTTTCCCACGGCGACTGTGAGGCCTCCGCCTCCACTCGGCGAGAAGGGCTGAGGCCCAATACAGGTAAGACAGGATATCTGACAGGAGCGGAGGCTTCTCTCCACCATAATCAGACGAAATAAGATCCTCGGCAGAAAGTCTAAGATCCAACAATGTTTGGCAGTCACACACAAGTAAGGACTTGATTTCTTGAATGCCAATGGTTAAAACAGTAAAAAACAAGCAAAGCTGTCAGAGACAGATGGTCAGCCCCATACACTGGCACCATCTTGTCATCCATCTTGTCATATTCATAAGTCGACTTATGGTCTGGTGAGGCATGGCATTCCACTCTTCTTGAAGGGCGACCCTCGGGTGATAAGAGGTTGTTGGGTGCAGGGTTACGAGCTTCTACACAGTGACTCAGCTGATCCAATAGGTTTTCTATGGGATTCAGGTCTGGAGAAAGTGCATGCCACTCCATTTGAGGTACCCCAGCCTCCAGCAGCCGTTCCTTAATGATGGGACTTTGATGAGCTGGAGCATTGTTGTCCATGAAGATGAAACGAGGCCCGTTTGTTTATGCAGGGACACAATGACTGGATTAATGATGTTCAGGTAGTATTGGCTCGTCACTCTACCATTCACAAGGTATAGGGCAGTTCTGCATTGACTACACATACCTGTCCAGACTGTAACACCACCACCAAAGGCTCAACAGTGGCTGATGCATAGTGCTCTCCTTGACATCTCCACCATCATTGGCAGCCATCATTTCTGCTCCGCGTGAACCATCTTTCAGAGTACCAACACTGAGGCCCACTGGTTGCTCATCCAGCATAAATGTTCCCTGGCCCATGCAAGAAGATGACATCTGTGCCTGGTGGTGTGGTCAGGTACCCTTGCAGGTCATCTAGCATGCAGACCATGCTGATGTACAGTCACCGGCCACTTTATTAGGTACACCATGCTAGTAACGGGTTGGACCCCCTTTTGTCTTCAGAACTGCCTCAATTCTTCGTGGCATAGATTCAACAAGGTGCTGGAAGCATTCCTCAGACAGTTTGGTCCATATTGACATGATGGCATCACACAGTTGCCGCAGATTTGTCGGCTGCACATCCATGATGCGAATCTCCCGTTCCACCACATCCCAAAGATGCTCTATTGGATTGAGATCTGGTGACTATGGAGGCCATTTGAGTACAGTGAACTCATTGCATGTTCAAGAAACCAGTCTGAGATGATTCCAGCTTTATGACATGGCGCATTATCCTGCTGAAAGTAGCCATCAGAAGTTGGGTACATTGTGGTCATAAAGGGATGGACATGGTCAGCAACAATACTCAGGTAGGCTGTAGCGTTGCAACGATGCTCAATTGGTACCAAGGGGCCCAAAGAGTGCCAAGAAAATATTCCCCACACCATTACACCACCACCACCAGCCTGAACCATTGATACAAGGCAGGATGGATCCATGCTTTCATGTTGTTGACGCCAAATTCTGACCCTACCATCCGAATGTCGCAGCAGAAATCGAGACTCATCACACCAGGCAACGTTTTTCCAATCTTCTATTGTCCAATTTCGATGAGCTTGTGCAAATTGTAGCCTCAGTTTCCTGTTCTTAGCTGAAAGGAGTGGCACCCGGCGTGGTCTTCTGCTGCTGTAGCCCATCTGCCTCAAAGTTCGACGTACTGTGCGTTCAGAGATGCTCTTCTGCCTACCTTGGTTGTAACGGGTGGTTATTTGAGTCACTGTTGCCTTTCTATCAGCTCGAACCAGTCTGGCCATTCTCCTCTGACCTCTGGCATCAACAAGGCATTTCCGCCCACAGAACTGCCGCTCACTGGATATTTTTTCTTTTTCGGACCATTCTCTGTAAACCCTAGAGATGGTTGTGCGTGAAAATCCCAGTAGATCAGCAGTTTCTGAAATACTCAGACCAGCCCTTCTGGCACCAACAACCATGCCACGTTCAAAGTCACTCAAATCACCTTTCTTCCCCATACTGATGCTCGGTTTGAACTGCAGGAGATTGTCTTGACCATGTCTACATGCCTAAATGCACTGAGTTGCCGCCATGTGATTGGCTGATTAGAAATTAAGTGTTAACGAGCAGTTGGACAGGTGTACCTAATAAAGTGGCCGGTGAGTGTAAATGGTTTTGTATGGTCTGACGTGACACTTGGGTGCCTCTCACCTCCCTTAAATGTGCCTGAGTTGAGTGGCATTCATCATCTGGTTCCACAGGGCACTATTCACAATGATGCGGTCATCAGCGTGGGATGTGGCCAAAGGACATCCACTTCTATGCCTTTCTGTGACTCTTCCAGTCTCTCTGTTGCAACCTGCTAATGACACTGTGGCACTCTAAGCTCAGTGGCCACTTTCCTCTGAGAACATCCTGTTTGAAGCCTCGCAATGGCGAGGTGCTGTTGATCAATTGTGAGGTGTCGTCTTGGTCTCATGATGTCAAAATATGAACAGCATGATGAAGAGGACTGTTTAAATAAGAATTCTAATGGAACCAGAAAATTTATTGGTCGATTCATGAATCAAACACCTGCTGTGAATTTTGCTGCTAAGCACCTTGTTAGAGAATAGCAAGTTATGCAAAAAGTACTGAAACGCTGAACAGTTGGACATGTGCATTCAAAAGGTTAAAGAAGGTTAAATTAAGTTCACCTGTAAAGGTTATGGTGTATTTTGGGTGCATCGTGAAATTTCACCCAGAAACCAAAAATACCTAACTTTATGCAAGTAGTGTACCTTACAACATGTACTCCGGTGCACACTGCTCCCTCTATATCTGTCGTTCCCTCACTCTCACCGAACCACTGGCACAGAGCGGCACCTAGGTTCCGATTAGAGCTCCCTCTGTTGATGGACTCTATAATTGCATTTAAGAATGCAGCTCCACACACTAAACCAGGGGTGGGCAGTGAGGGCCATTCCAGTGCAGATTTTCTGTTCCACCCACTGTCTTCAGCAGGTGTTTTCAATTATTAGCGATCCTTGAAGCTGATCAGAGCAAACACCTGCTGAAGACACTGGGTGGAACAGAAAAAGTGCAGTGGAATGGCCCTCCATGGCACATGATTGCCCACCCCTGCACTAAACTCAATAGACAAGGGTTTAAAATGATCTCTTCATCTTCATATAAGTCAGGGAGGAGGAGGGGAGGAGGGGAGATTCAAAACTGTTTCTATGATAACATTGTGATCTCTGATCATGCACCCTGCTGTCTAATATATGTAGATAAGAAATTGACAAAGGATCCAGGTAGGTGGCATTTTCAGCATAAATGGCTTCAGGATGAGGAATTTGTTAAGTACACAGAAAAACAGATAGATGAGTTCTTTGATATTAATACTACACAAACAACGGCATGTATAAAGTGGGAGGCTTTCAAAGCTTTTATTAGGGGGCATATTATTAGTTATACAGGTTCAAAATCTAAGAAGACTCGAGAGGAGAGAGTCCAATTGGAACGTAAAATAAAAATTCTTCAAGAAAAGGTGTATGCAGGAAGTAACCCACAGTTAGAGAACGAATTACTGATTCTGAGAGCTGAATATGATAAAAAAATAACAATAAAAAAAAAAATTAAAAAAATCAGCGAATAGAGCTGCCTCGATTCTTCTAAGATTGAAGCAAACTTTTTATGAACAAGGTGAAAAATCAGGAAAATTATTGGCATGGCAGATTTAAATAAGTAACGGACAGGTAGTTATAGATCCTTTAGAAATTAATAGTGTCTAGAGATTATTATGAAAAACTATATGATACAAAAAATGAAACTGACTGAACAAAACTAAATGGGTTTTTGGGTGGATTATCTATACCGTGTATTCCAAATGAAAACAGGGAGACACTGGAGTCTAAAATTAGTCAAGAAGAAGTTGGGCAAGCCACTGATAATATGAAATCAGGAAAAAGAGCAGGACCAGATGGTCTTCCAGTTGACCTCTATAAAAAAACTGAAGAATAAATTAATAAAACCACTTTTTTTTTTTTTGTTACTTATTTGTACCCGTAGGTAGACTTGGTTTGCAGTCTGGTGACAAGCCACCGGCAGCTGGTCGCTGCGTGCGCGAGCGCCCTAAACCTACATGTTTTTGGTGTGCGGGAGGAAACCGGAGAAATCCCGGAGTAAACCCGCTTAACATGGGGAGAACATGCAAACTCCACACAGCTCACTGTTGGTCGGGGGCTGGGATCGAACCCACGATCTCATGATTCCCGCGATCCCCCGGCCGAGGGTAAAACTGTGCTGCCACAGTGCTAAACCACTGCGCCACCGTGCAGCCCCCTTTTGGAAATGGTTTTAGAAGCATTTCAAAATGGTAATTTACCATCAGACATGAATAATGCCTTAATTATATTGTTGCCAAAACCAGGTAAACCCCCTAATAAATGTGAAAACATGAGACCAATAAGCCTATTAAATGCTGATCTTAAAATAATCTGTAAAATTTTAACAAAACGACTACAAGAAATATTACCAAATATTAACCGAGATCAGAATGGCTTTATAATGGGAAGACAAGGCTTCCATAATGTAAGAAGACTAATATTATTTATTCCAATAAAGAAGCACCAGATACAGCTCTCCTATCCTTGGACGCCGAAAAGGCCTTTGATAGGGTCAAATGGCCTATCTTTTTGAAGTCCTACAAAGGTTTGGACTTGGAAATAATTTCATAAAATGGGTTCAGATAATATACAAAAATGCTACAGCAGAAATCCTAACAAACAGCAATATCTCAAAATCAAAAAAAAAAAAAAAAAACGGACTTCCGGTCTAGACACCATGGTGATAGCAGCTTAACGCTGAAGCTCTCAGACCCAATCCAGGAAAATATTTTGAAAATCAGATTTAACGGATTTTTGGAAGAGTGAAAATCAAAAGACAAAGTCATCATGCCTAAAGGAAAACAGAAGAAATTGACATTTACCAGGCCAGCACACGCATCGGCCGAAGAATCTGATCCGGAGGATTTCCATTCAGAAGACGAGGAGCTGAATGAAGCTAACAAAAAGGTTAGCTTGAAAATGGTATATAATGAATTAAGACGATTTCGCCGAGAGTGTTGGGCCGAATTTCATGAATTCAAAGAAGAATTAAAAAGGACAAACAGCAGAGAGGACCAGGCTGAGAACCGAATCTTGGAAGCAGAGGAAAGAATAAAAGCGCTGGAAGATTCCGTGCTGGATCTACACAAAAGGCAGTCAAGACTGGAGGCTAAGCTAACCGACCAAGAAGGAAGACTGAGAAGAGACAACATAATTCACGGTCTGAAAGAAGGCGTCGAGGATGGTTTCAACACAATGGCGGCATGCGTGGAATCCTTACTGAGAGAGAAGTTAGATATTCCCCAGTCCACCGACTTGAAGATAGAAAGGGCGCACCGTACATTAGCCCCTAGGCCGGTGGCGGAAGCGCCTCCACGCTCGGTGGTGGTGAAGTTTTCCAACTCCAAAATAAAAGAAGAGGTTGTAAGACTGGCTTGGCAGAAAAAAGGATTTATGCACCAAGAGAGAAAAGTTTTCGTGTAACACGATTACGCCCCGGAGGTCCTTAAAAAGCGTCGGGAATACAACGACGCTAAAAAGGTTCTACGAGAGAAAAAAAAAATTGCGCTTCCAGACGCCATTTCCGGTGAAGTTGAGAGTTTTCTACGGGGAAGCTGAGGGTTTTTTACGGGGAAGAGACATGTCTCTATAACTCGGCGGAAGAAGCAACCGAAGATATGGCGAGAAGAGGACTCCCGGTAACGGTGTTTAAACCTGCAGCAGACCCGATCAAAAGGATCAAGGCTCAAACGTGGTCCACACAGAGACCCTCGAAACCCACGGGCCAGCAGCGGGAATCCCAGCGTCAAGAGCTACAAGGAAAAACTGGCCGTTTACAGGAGGGAATAACGTTTTTGGGTTTTTTTAGTCAGTCTGCACATCCAACCCCCCTCCTACAAGGTAACGAACATTAAAGGAGATGCAGAATCAGCATGTGGTAAAACATTTTATGGAACAGTCATAATATTAGAAACAAATAAGTCTTTTAAAAAAAAACAAAAAAAACTGGTTAAAATAGAAATGTGACAATGATCCACATGTTCTCCCCACACTAACAAATACTGTATTAATGTGAATGTTTGCTGTGATGGTGGTGGGAGGGTGCACACAATTTCATAAGGTATAGGCATCAAAAAAAAAAAAAAAAAAAATCAGTACAAGTTCGGATTGGGATCTGAAATTCACGTTAAAAACATGGGACAACTTACAGGGGTAAGAGAGGGCCCTCAACACGTAACAGAGTTTGAGGATTTTCCCTCAGAGCCTACACTCCAAGGCTCTTCTAAGGTCACTAAAAAGACCTCAGCTCAGGAAGTTCTTTTGTCAGTTTTTTGTTTTAAAGTTTTTTACACTATGTTCTTAATGTTTTTTATGTTCTAAATGTTCTTTCAGTTTCTGAGTAGCATAAAAAAGGGCCACCACACTGTTATTCTAAATAAGACAACACAATGGAGAAACAGGGTGTAACCAAAATAATCTCATATAACGTAAAAGGGATCCTGAATCCAGTTAAAAGATCCAAGATTCTAGGCAAAATGAAAAAAGACAAAGCAGGAATAATATTTTTTACACGAAACCCACCTAACAGACGTGGAGCACACTAAACTCAATAGACAAGGGTTTAATATGATCTCTTCATCTTCATATAAGTCAGGGAGGAGGAGGGGAGTAGCGACATTGATCTCAACCAAAATTACAATTGAAAAAAAGTCAGAACACAAAGATAAAGAAGGGAGATACAGTTTGGTAATTGGGCGGCTAGAGGGAGAAGATATCACCCTGCTGAATGTATATGCACCTCCAGGGGCTAACTGGAAATTTTATAAAAATGTATTTGACCTAATGATAACTAAAGCCCAAGGTTTAGTGATATGTGGTGGAGACTTCAATCTAAGACTGAATCCATACTGGGATGCATCAGGTAATTCTCCACATCAAAATAATACTCAAAGTAGAAAAACTCGGATGCTACTAAAAGAAATGGGAATCTGTGATGTGTGGAGGGAATTCAACCCCTGTGTAAAAGATTATACATTTTACTCAGCACCACATTCATCATACTCAAGGATTGACTATTTTTTTATGTTTAGTAGAGACATTGGAAGAGTAAAAACATGTCAAATAGGACTGATGGATCTCTCCGACCACAGTCCGATCTATATGGACTTAAGTACCCAAAAATTCACAAATAATACATTTTCTTGGAGGTTGAATTCAAATGTCCTGAAAGGACCACTGAAAGATGAATTGGAATCAGATATTCTCAGATATTTGGAAGAAAATGATAATGGAGAAGTATCCCCTTTAATACTGTGGGATGCATGCAAAGCTGTAATAAGGGGAAAGATTATCGCAAAAGTGGCAATCCAAAAGAAACTGAGACAAGAAAAACTAACCACATTAGAGTCAGAACTTAAGAACCTAGAAAAAGAGCACAAAGACAACACTCATTCTAATGACTCGCTCAAAATTAAGGAAATTAAAAAACAAATAAATGAGATCTACACAATAGAAATCCAAAAGAAACTTACATTTCTGAAACAAAAATACTATGAAGCAGGCAGCAAATCGGCAAAATTACTAGCCTATAAACTGAGGAAACCACAAACGGAAAGAGCAATCTACAAAATCAGACACCCAGTATCAAAGGAAATAAAATTCAGAATTCAGGATATTCTTAAAAGCTTCGAGAACTACTATAAGAACTTGTACTCCCTCAAAAACCATAAAAACTCATCCGAAGCATTCCTAAACACATTAAACCTTCCCCAACTTACTGAGTCACAAAATAAAACACTACTGTCAGAAATACAGCCTAAAGAATTAGAAAAAGCAATTATGAAACTTAAAGCTAACAAATCCCCAGGAGCAGATGGCTATACAGCAGAGTGGTACAAAACCTTTAAACAGCAATTATCTCCTCTCCTCCTGAAAACATTTAACTATGTCCTCCACACAGGGGTAATCCCCCACTCCTGGAGAGAAGGGGTCATTGCAGTCATACCTAAACCTGAAAAGGATAAACTAGAATGCTCCAACTACAGACCAATCAGTGTACTAAATCAGGACTATAAGCTTTTTACCACTATCCTTGCCAAAAGGTTAGAAAATATACTGACAAGACTTAATTAATTTAGACCAAACAGGTTTTATAAGACAAAGACAGACACAAGACAACATTAGACGCACTTTACACATAATTCATCATATAAAAAAATATAACTTAAATGCAGTCATATTGGGATTAGATGCTGAAAAAACATTCGATTCAGTTGACTGGTCTTTCCTATATAGAATCTTATCCAGTTTCAATTTTCATAACAACTTCATTAGAACTATCCAGGCATTATATAAAAAACCAACAGCTAAAATAAGGATTAACGGTAATTTATCATCTTTTGAGCTGGAAAGAGGATGTCGTCAGGGCTGCCCCTTGTCTCCACTGCTCTTTGCAATCTTCATAGAACCTCTGAGCTAATGGATAAGACAGAATCAAAAAATTCAAGGTATTACACTTGGTCAGAAGGAATATAAAATAGCACTCTTTGCTGATGACATTTTAATATACCTGGGGCAGCCGGACACCTCTTTTCCAGAACTAATCTCAGTTTTTTCAGAGTACGGAGATTTATCGGGGTATGAACTAAACATGCATAAAACCCAAGTTTTAACATTCAACTATGACCCAAATCAATATTTACTAAGCAAACTCAAAACTAACTGGGAGATGGAATCTATGAAATATCTGGGGGTCAATATCCCAAAACAACTCAACAAAATTATAACACTAAACTATGATCCACTGGTGGCAAAAATAAAATCTGATCTAGCAAGATGGAATATGATACCATTCTTGGGTACTGCACAAAGAATTGAATCAGTCAAAATGAATATACTTCCACGTCTTCTATACCTTTTCCAAACAATACCGGTAGAACCTCCCCAAAAAAACATGGCAGGAACTGGACAGAAGGATCTCAAGATTCATATAGCAGGGCAAGAGACCTAGAATCAGATATAGAACCCTACAGCTAAACAAAGGTGGGCTTGCGCTGCCAAATATCAGGGACTATTTTAAAGCCGCACAAATTAAAACTTTAGTAGAGATATGTAACCCAGTCTACACTGCACAATGGAAAGAGATGGAATGCCAAATAACAAGTGACATCCCCCTACAGGCGATAATAGGGAACAATGCCTTACCTAAACTTTTGAATAACACTAACCCGTGGATAGAGACCCCGCTAAAAATTTGGTTTAAGATAGTCAGAGAGAATCAAACTAAAGAGCCCTATCGATTTCTGCAATGGATTGCCTATGATCAAGACTTTACTCCTAATAAAACAGACACTAGATTTAAAAAGTGGAAAGAGAACGGACTGGTAAAATACTACGATTTTTTTAAAGGGCAAATTTTAAGAAGTTTTGAAGACTTGAAAAAACAAGGTCTAATAAACCAAGACCTTTACAGGTTCTTTCAGCTTAGACACCACATAAACAATATACTTAAAAAGGAGGATTTAGAAAGGGCCCAGTCAGGTGTTCTGAAGGTCTTCTTAATGGCATATAAAGGGATCCCAGGGATCAGATACATCTCTAAAATATACTAAGGTCTTCAAAACTTAAAAGGAGACAACACATCATATATAAAAGAGAGATGGGAAAAAGAGGGGAATTTCACTTTACAACTGGAAATATGGGAAAAGCTAAATAAACAGCAATGGAAATGTACCTCTTCCCTGCAGTGGAGAGAATTTGGATGGAAAAATTTGGTAAGATTTTTCAGAACACCTGCACAAAACAAATTTACTCATAAGGGGTTGAATTGTTGGCGCTTGTGTGGTGAAGAGACTGCAAATCATTTTCATGTGTTTTGGTCATGCCCAGTTATCCATCAATATTGGACCAATGTACAGACAATATTGGGGAAAATATTCAAAATAACAGTTCCCTTTTCTTTTGTACTTTGTATTTGGGTTTACTACCGGATTCACTGGAAAGACAAGGAGAAAAATACTTATTCACTGTTTTAATATTGGCAAGTAAAAAAGCTTTATCTAAAAAATGGAGGTTGAAGGACTGTCCTACACCTGAAGATTGGATTAAAGTGATTCAAGACATTTACTCAATGGAAAAGTTGACATTCGCATTGAGACAGGACATGGATGGGTTCTTGAACTTTTGGCAACCCTGGATCGCATATGTGTCTTCCATTAGATCTAATCTTTGACAAATTCCATTTCAATAATGGCACCGCTCTTTGTTCCAAAGCTACTCACATGCTCTTTTATTTTTATTTATTTTTTGTTTGTTTGTTTTTTGCTGTTTGTTTTTTTTCTTCCTGTTCTTTAATTTCACTTTTTCTTTCACTTAAAAAAAACAAAGGGGTGTTGTAACAATTATTCTTCCAATGTTGTCAAATAAAAAATAAGGGAACATGTGATGAAAATGTAAACAACGCATTGCTGTAATGACATGTATACCCTTTACAAAAACTTAAATAAATCAAAAATCAATAGAGGATGTCAGCAAGGCTGTCCACTTTCACCTTTACTGTTTACTATGGCAATTGAACCTTTAGGGATGGCAGTACGTTTACATCCACAAATATATGGAATTAAAGTAGGACCAACAGAACATAAAATCTCCCTGTATGCGGAAGAAGATGGATGGATAATTTTGTTTATGTCGAATTTTAAAAAAAATCAATTCCAACCTTGATAAATTTAATAAAGAACTTTGGGGATATATCAGGATATAAAATAAGCAAAACAAAATCTTCAATATTAATGCTAAATGAGCCCCAGAGAAATCACCCAGCTCCTGAAGTAAATCAATTCAATGTTGTAAATCAGTTTAAATATTTAGGAATTCAAATTTTGCCTAAGCTAGAATCAGTCGCCAGTGCCAACTATGAAGCCTTAATGACCGATATTAATGAGTTACTTCAGAGATGGATGTCACTACCAATGTAGATGATCGGGAGAATTAATATACTTAAAAGTAATATCTTACCCGACTTCCGGTCTGGACGCCATGGCGACTGCAGCTTAACACTGAAGCTCTCAGACTCAATCCAGGATAACACCTTGAAAATCAAACTTAACGGATTTTTGGAGGAGTGAAAATCAAAAGACAAAATCATCATGTCTAAAGGAAAACAGAAGAAACTGAAATTCTCCAGGCTAGGACACGTATCGGCCGGAGAATCTGAACTGGAAGATCCCCGTTCAGAAGACGAGGAGCTGGTGATAGCTAACAAAAGGGTTAGCCTGAAATCACTATTTGAGGAACTACGACGATTTCGCCGAGATGTTACGGCCGAATTTCGGGAATTCAGAGAAGAATTGAAAAGGACAAACAGCAGAGTGGACCAGGCCGAGAACCGAATCTTGGAAACAGAGGATCGAATAAAAGTGCTCGAAGATTCTGTGCTGGACCTACGCAAAAGACAAGCAGCTATAGAGGCTAAGCTAACCGACCAAGAAGGAAAACAAAGAAGAGACAACATAAGAATTCATGGTCTGATAGAAGGAACCGAAAATGGTTTTAACTCAATGGCAGAATGCGTGGAATCCTTACTAAGAGAGAAATTGGATATTCCACAAACCACCGACTTGAAGATAGAAAAGGCACATCGTTCATTAGCCGCTAGGCCGGCGGCGGAAGCGCCCCCACGTTCGGTGTTGGTAAGATTTTCCAATTTCAAAATAAAACAAGAGGTTGTAAGACTGGCCTGGCAGAAAAAAGGATTTATGCACCAGGAGAGAAAAGTCTACGTGGAACACGATTACGCCCCGGAGGTCCTTAAAAAGCGCAGGGAATACAATGACGCGAAAAAGGTGTTAAGAGAGAAGAAATTGCGCTTTCAGACACCATTTCCTGCGAAGTTAAGGGTCTTCTACGGCGATGAAACGTGTCTCTATAATTCGGCGGAAGAAGCAACAGCTGACATGGCGAGAAGAGGGCTCCCGGTAACGGTGTTTAAACCCGCAGCAGACCCGAGTGAGAAGATCAAAGCGCAAACATGGACAACACAAAGACCCTCAAAATCCACGGACCAGCAGCGGGAAACCCAGCACCAGAGCGTCGCGGATAAACTATCCGTTTTCAGGTTGGAATAGCGACCTTTTTTTTTTTTTTTTTTTTTCCTTTCTCTTGAATCAATCCGCACATCCAACCCCCCTCATACAAGGTAACAAACATTAAAAGAGATGCATATTCAGCATGTGGTAAAACATTTCATGGAACAATCATATTATTTGAAACAAATAAGTCTTTGTAATAAAAAAAAAAAAAAAAAAAACTTGTTAAAATAGAAATGTGACAATAATCCACATGTTCTGCTCATACTAACAAATACTGTTTTTGCGTGAATGTTTGATGTGATGGGGGTGGGAGGGTGCACACAATTTCACAGGGTTTAGGCATAAAAGGAAAAAAAAAAAAAAAATCATTACAAGTTTGGATTGGGTTCTGAAACTCACGTTAAAAGCATGGGACTACTTTCAGTGGTACGAGAGGGCCCTCAACACGTAACAGAGTTTGAGGAATTTCCCTCAGAGCCTTCACTCCATCAAGGCTCTTACAGGGTCTTTAAAAAGACCTCAGCTCAGGAAGTTCTTTTGACAGTTTTTTGTTTTAAAGTTTTTTACACTATGTTCTTAATGTTTTTCTTGTTTTTAATGTTCTTTCAGTTTCTGAGTAGCACAAAAGAGGGCCACCACACAGTTATACTAAACAAAACAACACAATGGAGAAACAGGGTGTAACCAAAATAATTTCATATAATGTAAAAGGGATCCTGAATCCAGTTAAAAGATCCAAGATTCTAGGCAAAATGAAAAAAGACAAAGCAGGAATAATACTTTTACAAGAAACCCACCTAACAGACGTGGAACACAATAAACTCAGTAGACAAGGGTTTAAAATGATCTCTTCATCTTCATATAAATCAGGGAGGAGGAGGGGAGTAGCGACATTGATATCAACCAAAATTACATTTGAAAAAAAATCAGAACACAAAGATAAAGAAGGGAGATACAGTTTGGTAACTGGGCGGCTAGAGGGAGAAGATATCACCCTGCTGAATGTGTATGCTCCCCCAGGGGCTAACTGGAAATTTTATAAAAATGTATTCGACCTAATGATAACTAAAGCTCAAGGTTTAGTGATATGTGGTGGGGACTTTAATCTTAGACTGAATCCATACTGGGATGCTTCTGGTAATTCCCCACATCAAAATAACACCCAAAACAGGAAGACTCGGATGCTACTAAAAGAAATGGGAATCTGTGATGTGTGGAGGGAACTCAACCCCAGTGTAAAAGACTATACATTTTACTCAACTCCACATTCATCTTACTCAAGGATTGACTATTTTTTTATGTTTAATAGAGACATTGGTAGAGTAAAAACATGTAAAATAGGACTGATGGATCTCTCCGACCACAGTCCGATCTACATGGACTTAAATATCCAAAAATACACAAATAATACATTTTCTTGGAGGTTAAATTCAAATGTCCTGAAAGGACCATTGAAAGATGAATTGGAGTCAGATATTCTCAGATATTTGGAAGATAACGATAATGGAGAAGTATCCCCTTTAATACTGTGGGATGCATGTAAAGCTGTAATAAGAGGAAAGATTATTGCAAAACTGGCAACCCAAAAGAAACTAAGACAAGAAAAACTATCCACATTAGAGTCAGAACTTAGGAACCTAGAAAAAGAACACAAAGGCAACACTCATTCTACTGACTCGCTCAAGATTAAGGAAATTAAAAACCAAATAAATGAGATCTACACAATAGAAATCCAGAAGAAACTTACATTTCTGAAACAAAAATACTATGAAGCAGGCAGTAAATCGGCAAAATTGCTAGCCTATAAATTGAGGAAACATCAAACAGAAAGAGCAATCTACAAAATCAGAGACCCAGTATCAAAGGAAATAAAATTCAGAATTCAGGATATTCTTAAAAACTTCGAGAATTACTATAAGAACTTATACTCCCAAAAAAAACATAAAAACGCATCCGAGGCATTCCTAAACACATTAAACCTTCCCCAACTTACGGAGTCACAAAATAAAACACTACTGTCAGAAATACATTCTAAAGAATTGGAAAAAGCAATTATGAAACTTAAAGCTAACAAATCCCCAGGAGCTGATGGCTATACAGTAGAGTGGTACAAAACCTTTAAACAGCAACTATCTCCTCTCCTCCTGAAAACATTTAATTATGTCCTCCACACAGGGGAAATCCCCCCCTCCTGGAGAGAAGGGGTCATTGCAGTTATACCTAAACCTGAAAAGGATAAACTAGAGTGCTCCAACTACAGACCAATCAGTGTACTAAATCAGGACTATAAGCTTTTTACCATTATCCTTGCCAAAAGGTTAGAGAATATACTGACAGACCTAATTCATTTAGACCAAACAGGTTTTATAAGACAAAGACAGACACAAGACAACATTCGACGCACTTTACACATAATTCATCATATAAAAAAATATAACTTAAATGCAGTCATATTAGGATTAGATGCTGAAAAAGCATTCGATTCGGTTGACTGGTCTTTTCTATACAGAATCTTATCCAGTTTCAATTTTCATAACAACTTCATTAGAACTATCCAGGCATTATATAAAAAACCAACAGCTAAAATAAGGATTAACGGTAATTTATCATCATCTTTTGAACTGGAAAGAGGATGTCGTCAGGGCTGCCCCCTGTCTCCACTGCTCTTTGCAATCTTCATAGAACCTCTGAGCCAATGGATAAGACAAAACCAAAAAATTCAAGGTATTACACTTGGTCAGAAGGAACATAAAATAGCACTCTTTGCTGATGACATTTTAATATACCTAGGGCAGCCGGACACTTCTTTACCAGAACTAACCTCAGTTTTTTCAGAGTATGGAGATTTATCGGGGTACAAATTAAATATGCATAAAACCCAAGTTTTAACATTCAACTATGACCCAAATCATTATTCACTAAGCAAACTCAAAACTAACTGGGAGTCGGAATCTATGAAATATCTGGGGGTCAATATCCCGAAACAACTCAACAAAATTATATCACTAAACTATGATCCACTGGTGACAAAAATAAAATCTGACCTAGCAAGATGGAATATGATACCATTCTTGGGTATTGCACAAAGAATTGAAGCAGTCAAAATGAATATACTTCCACGTCTTCTATACCTTTTCCAAACAATACCGGTAGAACCTCCCAAAAAAACATGGCAGGAGCTGGACAGAAGGATCTCAAGATTCATATGGCAGGGCAAGAGACCTAGAATCAGATATAGAACCCTACAGCTAAACAAAGACAAAGGTGGGCTCGCGCTGCCAAATATCAGGGACTACTTTAAAGCCGCACAAATTAAAACTTTAGTAGAGATATGTAACCCAGTCTACTCTGCACAATGGAAGGAGATCGAATGCCAAATAACAAGTGACATCCCCCTACAGGCGATAATAGGGAACAATGTCTTACCTAAGCTTTTGAATAACACTAACCCGTGGATAGAGACCCCGCTAAAAATTTGGTTTAAGATAGTCAGAGAGAATCAAACTAAAGAGCCCTATCGACTTCTGCAATGGATCGCCTATGATCAGGACTTTACTCCTAATAAAACAGACACCAGATTTAAAAAGTGGAAGGAGAAGGGGCTGATAAAATATTACGATTTTTTTAAAGGGCAAATCTTAAGAAGTTTTGAAGATTTGAAAAAACAAGGCCTAATAAATCAAGACCTTTACAGGTTCTTCCAGCTTAGACACCACATAAACAATATACTTAAAAAGGAGGTTTTGGAAAGGGCCCAGTCAGGTGTTCTGAAGGTCTTCTTAATGGCATATAAAGGGATCCCAGGGATCAGATACATTTCTAAAATATACCAAGGTCTTCAAGACTTAAAAGGAGACAACACATCTTATATAAAAGAGAGATGGGAAAAAGAGGGGAATTTCACTTTACATCTGGAAATATGGGAAAAGCTAAATAAACAGCAATGGAAAAGTACCTCATCCCTGCAGTGGAGAGAATTTGGATGGAAAAACTTGGCAAGATTTTTCAGAACACCTGCACAAATCAAATTTACCCATAAGGGATTGAACTGTTGGCGCTTGTGTGGTGAAAAGACTGCAAATCATTTTCATGTGTTTTGGTCATGCCCAGTTATCCACCAATATTGGACCAATGTACAGACAATATTGGGGAAAATATTCAAAATTACAGTTCCCTTTTCTTTTGTAACTTTGTATTTGGGTTTACTACCGGACTCACTGGAAAGACGAGGAGAAAAATACTTATTCAATGTTTTAATATTGGCAAGCAAAAAAGCTCTAACTAAAAAATGGATGTTGAAGGACTGTCCTACACCTGAAGATTGGACTAACGTGATCCAAGACATTTACTCGATGGAAAAGTTGACATTCGCACTGAGACAGGACATGGATGGGTTCATGAACTTTTGGCAACCCTGGACCGCATATGTGTCTTCCATTAGATCTAATCTTTGACAAATACCATTTCAATAATGGTTCCGCTCTTTGTTCCAATGCTACTCAGATGCTCTTTTATCTTTATTTACTTACTTTTTCTTTTTGTTTGTTTTTTACTGGTTTGTTTGGTTTTTTTTTGTTTTTTGTTTTGTTTTTTTTTTTCTCTTTAATTTCACTTTTTCTTTCACTTTAAAAAAAAAAAAAAATAAGGGGTGTTGTAAGAATTAATCTTCCAATGTTGTCAGATATCAGAAAATAAGGGAACATGTGATGAAAATGTAAACACTGCATTGCTGTAACGACCTGTATACCCTTTACAAAAACTTAAATAAAAAAAAAAAAAAAGTAATATCTTACCCAAAATACTTTATTTATTTCAAAATATTCCTTTACCACCACCTTCAGATCTATTCTCAAGAATTAAAAAAAGGTTAGTGGAATTTATATGGAACAATAGGAAGGCTAGATTACGTTTGTCCTTACTATATTTACCATTTGATCGTGGAGGTCTGAAATGTCCAAACTTTATGTTGTATTACTGGTCAGCACAACTGAGGTCTATGACATATTATTTTTCATCAAATGATCCTCCTCACTGGACTGAAATGGAATCATACAATTTACCTTTACCTCTTCCCTTATTCATATACTCAGACTCGGCTAAAAAATTACAGAAACAAGTTAAAAATCCAATTGTAAAGCACATGATCAAAATATGGTGTGAAACCAAAAAATATTTAAAAGAACCACACTTACTGTCACAATTTAGCCCAATATGGGGTAATCAATATTTTACACCAGGGAGAGCGGATGCTGTATTTAAAGTATGGAATTTAAAAGGGATTCAAAAGATTCAAGACTTATATTTGTCACGTTCAGATAACATAATGTCTTTTGAAGAACTGAGGATTAAATTCAATCTTAATAGAACACTTTTTTTTTTTAAATATCTTCAGCTTAGAAATTTTATTTATCAAATCAAAATAATGCTCACCCGACCTACTTATTCATCCTTGGAAAAAAATTGTGACTAAAGATAGTAAGAGAAAGGGTATTATTTCAGAGTTTTATAACTCATTGACACTATTCTCAAGTGAAAACTCACAAAAGACTGAATTATTGGAAAGAAGACCTGCAAATTGAAATTTCAGAGGAACAATGGGAAATGGCTTGTGCAGAAGCTCAAACCAAATCAATAAATGTACGTCTTAAACTGATACATTTTAAATGGTTAATGCGGATGTATGTTACACCAGTGAAGTTAAATAGATATTACAAAAACATACCAGATACATGCACAAAATGTATGGAAAGTAAAGGAACCCTATTTCACTGTTTATGGGAATGTAGAAAAATCAGAATGTTTTGGGAAGAGGCAAGGGTAACAATTGAAAAAATAATTTCAAAGCAATTCACATTGAACCCTAAACTGTTTTTGTTGGGTCTGTATCCAGAAAAACATAACTTTAATAAGAGTGAAAGAGCATTCATACACCTCGGTTTGCTTAATGCCAAAAAATCTATTGCACTACTGTGGAAAAAGACTCATAGACCAGATGTGACTCAGTGGTTAAGACAGATGTTAACAAACCTTCCACTAGAAAGAATAACATATATACTGAAATTAAAGGAAAATGTGTTTGAGAATATATGGAGACCTTTCATTGATTATGTAAAGAAATTAAACATAACTTCTGAAGAAGAAGGTGAATGATATGTGTGGACCTTGCAAATTCCAAACTGGAGAATGTATATTATGTATTCTTATGTAGCAGATTACCTAGACTAAACAGAGCAGCATTGTTGCTGACTTGCTTTTGTTAATGGTTGTTGTTGTTTTTAGTACATTTTTTTGTTGTTGTTGTTGTTAGTGGGGTTTTTTTTTATTTTTAAATTACTTTAGTGTTTGACTGTTTGTGCCATGTTTGTAAAAAAAAAGGTTCAATAAAAAATATTGTGGAAAAAGAAAAAGAAAATCCTTCAATGTGATTTTCTGGATTTTTTTTCCCCTCAATTTGTCTCTCATAGTTGAGGTATACCTATGATGAAAATTGGAGACCTCTCTCTTCTTTTAAGTGGGAGAACTTGCACAATTGGTGGCTGACTAAATACTTTTTTGCCCCACTGTTTGTAATGCACAATATGGAACCTTTAATCACACTTTGCAATGCCAGATTATGGAAGTCAAGGTAAATTTGAAGAATTTAAGTAAGGTGTTCTACACTAAAACTTAAATAGAAATGAAAGAAATTTATGTTGCAGGTTCAGACTGCACCTTCATTGTGTTACATAAAGCGTCACCTGATCACTGGTAAGAAATTATGTGTACCAACCTGTTCTAGGTCAACATCATCAGCCAGTTTCATGTTCTTTGTATGAATTTGGAGAATCTCCAACCTGCCAGTAGCATCAGGAATGCCAATGTCGACTTCCCTGTCAAAGCGTCCTGAAAGGATCAACATACAAAATCAGTTGCAACAAAACAAACAAGAGACTTCAGCAACCAGATACACCACGAGACATTTTGTAACCATCCCGATTAAACTTACTGCTTCCAATGATCCATCAAAAGTAACATGAATAGCTTAAATTTAACAATATAATCAGTATTCATTGATACATGCCAACTTTCTCAAAAGCTGTAGAATCACATCACACACACTTGCAACCAGATTGGCAGAGTAGCTCATTACAGCCTGATGAAACCACTCTGAAGAGCATATAGAACATCCAGATCTCCTGACCTTGAGCACAACTTGGATTAAGACTCACCAGATGATCATTGTGCGCGAGTGTTGCAAGCAACAGGGTTATTGCCAGGAGGAGTATTGATTTTTAACTCCACCAAGGGGTGTGTTAGCAACATTACTCAAAAAGTTATGAACGGATTTTGATGAAATTTTCAGCAAGGGTGTGTAATGGCATGGGGAACAGATGATTATTTTCTGGTGATGGTCTGAGAGTGCATACCTCTACCAGGGGCTTTGTATTTGTGCAGCAGGATTATGATGCAGCAGAAGATCCAGACTTTCACATGCCTGACCCGTATCTTAAACATCAAGTGATCGGAGAAGATCAGGAATGAAGACCTGTGGGAGCGAGTGGGACAGAAACCACTGGCAGAAAAGATTCTGCGGAGGAAGTGAGACTGGATTGGACACACCCTCAGAAAAGTAGTATCCAGTATCACACGCCAAGTCCTGACCTGGAACCCACAGGGGAAGAGAAAGAGGCCAGCCTCAAAACAGCTGAAGACGAGACACTGAGGCGGAGCTGAAACAATAGGGAACCAACTGGAGGGGAATAGAGAGCAGCCCAAAACCAAGTGCGATGGCGAGGGGTCGTCGATGGCCTATGCTCCATGGCAAGCTATGGGCTTAAGTAAGTAAGTAAGCAGGATTACACAAAAACTACTGGATGGATTTGGAATGAAATTTTCATCAGAGGTGGTTCTTGGACTACAGACAAACCCATTACATTTTGGTGATCTGAGAATGCATACCTCAGCCAAGGCTCTTATCTTCTCACAGTGTGTTAGCAGCAATACTCCAAAACTAATGGACAGACTTTGATGCAATTTTCACCAGAAGTGCCTCTAGGCCTACACACAAACCCATTACATTTTGGAGGTGATCCATGAGGGACAAAAGGAACCTTGGCAGAAGTATGCGCTCTTTGAGTACTTTACTAATTGTGAAATGTGGATGAACAGATAAGACGCTGCACCATTGCATTAGCTCCTTTGGCTTCACAGGAATTAGCTAAAAACAGTCAAACCCATGTACTGCAATCCCCACAGAGGAAATACGAGTCAGTGGATTTGCTAGACATTTGCTCAGTGATCAAAAATGATAATGATTTAATTTCAGAGACCTTTTAGCAATCCCAATTTGCTTTACCAATGACCATAGTACTGGTAAATAACCTCATAAAAATGCAGTTTCAAAATTAAAACTAGAGGGCACTCGGAGCGCAATCCTCCATCAAGGCTCGGTCCCTTCCTCCCTCCCTCTGTCCGTCTGTCCATATCACCATCCATCTGTACATTGCGAGGTAGGGCCTTGGCGGAGGTGTGAAATCACAGATCACCTCCAACATCTAATGAGGTCATCTTTGAGCCTCTGATGAAAATTTCATCCAAATCCATCCAGTAGTTTTGGAGTACTGCTGCCAACACTGTGAGAAGATCAGATCCTTGGCAGAGGTATGCATTTCGAGATCATCACCAAAATCGAATCAAGTGTTCAGTGTGCCATTACACAAGTTTCCTGAAAATCTGAATGAAAGGCGCTATATATAAATGCAATCCATTACTACTATTATTATTATTATTATCATCATCAGATCAAAAAATGACAGCAAAAACAATATGACTAAATAATAAGACTGTCACAATTGTATTGACCATACACTGGGGCTGGGAAGTTCCACCTTAAATCAACATCATGATTTATTGAACCTTTCAGGTTGTTTTGTTTTTTCTCCTCTCTTCTCCATTACAGTTTACTGACAAGGTTCATAATTATTAATCAATATTACACAACAGTGCAGTATCATACCATTTTTTTTTGCAGTTAACTACAAAATCACATTGATGCAGCAAAGTTCAGCCTCCACCGTTACCTTCCGTTCTCGTCTTCCTGTACCAGCGTCCTATGTCCCGTCCCTCCTAAATTCTGACTGGCTGTTTAGAAAGGTCCAACATTGACAAGCGCAGCTATACAGTAGTCTGACAAGTTGGAACTTTTTTTCAGCCCTGAGCACCGCGACAAAAAGCGGCCACCGCTCAAAGCATTTCAGCACCAAGTGCGCTCAGCGCTGTTAACACTGGACTACAACGAGAATGAATAGAAAATGGTCACCCACAGCAGGAAAAACGAGTTTGGTGGACACGACCCTAATATTTTTTTCTGCAGTGTTTGGCTTCTGGGTTGCCGAGGTGCGAGGCACATAGTCCTATGGTGTGACCACACACGTAACTGAGTGGACATGTCTTAAAGGGGCAGTCCATGAAAAGTGCCAGATTAATATATAAAATATTCAAAAAATTTCTGCATCTACATCGTGATCTGAATCACCACCAAAACCTAACCATCTGTTCCCCATGCTATTACACACCTTTCCTGAAAATTTCATCAAAATCCATTCATAACTTCTTGAGTAATGTTACTAACAAATAAACCAACCAACGCCACTAAAAACATTACCTCCTCCCTCCCTAGGAGGAGGTAATAAGCCTGCTTTGCCATACTGGTATTACAAGCTGGCTTAAATAGGTAAAACATACAGTATAACAATTGTAAAAATTTTAATCTTTTTAAGTGCTCAATTTGCATTTCATGTATGGTTTAAACGAAATACAAATGTTTATTATTTCGCATCAAAATTTCAACCCATTAAATTGAAGATGCACTGCGGTGACTATAAATCCCCTATAAAAACAAATCTGCATCGTCTAATATGGTATCTTATGCCCTTTTTTCTACAAACAAAACCTTTCATTGTCTTACAGTTATGTGTCAAAATTTTTTTCACCCCCCCCCTTCCAAACGCCAGAATCGGTGACTAGACCCAAACCACATACCCCAAAGCCAACAGTAGCTAGCGCTACATTAAACAGCATGAATGCTGTGATAAAAAGACTTACTGGCTGAAGGACATGCCCAGTTGTATACACAGAAACTGCAAAGGGCCTTAAAAGCAGTTTAATAGTAAAAACCCACCTTTATTTGCATCAAGTTTTCAAAGCAGCTGCCCAACATCAATCTCAACTGGCCATGGAGGCCAACTTCAGTTTAGGGCTGTGCAATATAACGATATATATTGGTGACAAAATAAAAAAAACGTCTGCAGTTTCATATAAAACTTATCGTTTATTAAATTAAAATCACCCTTTATTGTCATTCAACTGTACAACCAATCATGTACAGTAGAACGAGATTGTGTTTTACCTATCTACTGTGTTAATCACACACACACCCCAAGTGTAGAATCAGAGGGCCGCTGCCATGCAAGGCGCCGCCACAAATTTCCCTCCTCCATTCCATTATTGCCGAGCACCAAGCTGGACGGCAGGAAGTTCCACTTTTATATGGTCTTAGGCATGACCCGGCCGGGATTTGAACCCCTGCCTCCCGGGTGTGGGGCGGATGCTCTACCAACTGAGCCACCACTTATATTGGGATTTAAAAGACACACACCCCGTTTCGAAATGTCACCGCCTGCCTCTTCTCCGCAGTGCGCCAAGTGTGTGCAATAGTGGATTCCGGTGGTTAGCAGCTAACTGCAAGCTAATGTTTTGGTCAGATAGTCACTACTTCTCTTTGCTAGAGATGTGGGACTTTTTCCCACCGTGCTCCATCAGAGATGATAGTCCTTTAACCTCGTTTTAATTAGAACTAAGTAACATTAACACCATCTGACTGGCGCCTAACGGCTGCCCCGGCCTTGGATGCGCTCTGCAGAGCGTGCCCAAATGCCAAGTCACGTTTCGTTACCTTGTATTCATACATGTGTAATGACAATAAAGTTGAATCTCATCTCATCATCTCATCTCATCTCTCTCCAGCTATAAAACTGCTAATAGGAAATGGTGTATCAGACCATTGTTTCTTTGGTTTAAATTGTTGCAGAGTTTCTTAATTTTGTCTGAAAAAAATTACTAAACCTGCAAAAGTGCATAACAGCAGCCGCATGATGCACACAAATAAATTAAAACATGTCAGAGAAACAAACTGGCTCTTAGTCTGTGTGTGGTTGTATCTGCATCTGTTACCAGCTCTGTGTGTGTGTGTGTGTGTGTGTGTGTGTGTGTGTGTGTGTGTGTGTGTGTGTGTGTGTGTGAGTGAGTGAGAGAGAGAGAAACTTGCGCTACTCATAAAAACAGTTAGGGATATTTGGCTTTCAGGTGAAATTTCAGGATGCACCTAAAACACACGATAACCTTTACAGGTGAACTTAATTTGACCTTCTCTAACCTTTTGAATGCACATGTCCAACTGTTCAATATTTCCGTACTTTTTGCATAACTTGCTGTTCTCTAACAAAGTGCTAAATGGCAAAATTCATAACATCCATGTCGATCCATGAATCGACCAATAAATTTTCTGGTTCCATTAGAATTTGTATTTAAACAGTCCTCCTCATCATGCTGTTCACATTTTGACATCATGAGACCAAGACGACACCTAACAACTGATCCAACAGTACCTCACCATTGCGAGGCTTCAAACAGGATGTTCTCAGAGGGGAGTGGCCATGAACTCTAACTGTCCACATAGTATGGACAGGTCGCGTGCCCCCAGTGGTACAGCGCAGCAACTGCACCGGTCAACTTATTGAAGTCCCCCGGCTATACTGAGAATTTGTACTGATCTGACAGTTCAGAAGGTGGTAGAATTGCGCCGGAGGAATCATGGCTGACATGGAATACAGCAAAGAAGAAGAAATTCTCATCATTCTTCTCCCTTTTTCCGCTTTGAGCTGACAACACCAATGTGGATGCCGCCATGTTTGGTCATGGCTGTCGCAATTCTGACTGAAACTGCATGATACGGGAAAAATAGACGCGTAATACGAATGAAATTCATGTGGGATAATCATAACAGTCTGTACATGTGGTAGAGTGTAAATGACCAAGCAAACGCAAAACATCGACCACAATGGATGAAAACGGACCGGTCACGTGGACGAGCGAGCCCCCCTCCCGGCAACAGGTAAGAGAGGAATATATGGTTGGGTTTTTTATTTTTTTACATTTTATTGATTTTCTGGTTCATATACTTTGAAGATTAGATAAGAACATACCCCTGTAGACAAAATGGCGTCAAAAAAACAAAAACAAAAAAAAAACGGACCAGTCTTTGTGTAAATGTGTCCAAAGTCCACTTTTGACTGAGTTATGTAATTTATATAGCTGCCGTGACATTATGCAAATTAGATGTGTAAATTTATTCCTATCTGAAACTTTGGATCCCAGTTTGATGCCAAGTGGTCAAGAGTGGAAAAAAATTTCCACTCTTGACCACTAGGGGTCTTAACCACCCTTTAATGGTCTCTGTTGCCATACGGTGACTGAAGCAGTTAAAGGGTTAAGCTTCAGTGTCAGAGTATCTGTCATTAGCAGGTTGCAACAGAGATAAAGAGAGAATGGAAGAGTCACAGAAAGGCATAGAAATGGACACCCTTTAGTTACATCCCACACTGATGACCACTTCACTGTGAACAGTGCGACTGAGAGTGAATGGTTGTCTGTCCCTCTGTGTTGGCCCTGCGATGGACTGGCGATCTGTCCACGGTGTACCCTGCCTCTCGCCCAAAGATGCTGGGATAGGCTCCAGCCCCCCGCGACCCGAAAAGGATTAAGTGGAAAAAGATGGATGGATGGGTGAAACTTTGGATCATATTCTACATCTTTCTAATTGACAGTAAGCCATTATCTCTTGTAACTTTCAAGTTATAGCCCTGGAAATCTGATTATTGACAAAAAAAAATTTCCACTCTTGACCACTAGGGGTCTTAACCACCCTTTAATGGTCTCTGTTGCCATACGGTGACTGAAGCAGTTAAAGGGTTAAGCTTCAGTGTCAGAGTATCTGTCATTAGCAGGTTGCAACAGAGATAAAGAGAGAATGGAAGAGTCACAGAAAGGCATAGAAATGGACACCCTTTAGTTACATCCCACACTGATGACCACTTCACTGTGAACAGTGCCCTGCAGAACCGGATGATGAATGCCACTTAACTCCAGGCATATTTAAGGGAGGTGGGAGGCATCCGAGTGTCATGTCAGACCATTCAAAACCATTTACATCAGCGTGGTCTGTGTGCTAGACAACCTGCAAGAGTACCTGACTACACCAGCAGGCACAGGCATCATCGTCTTGCATGGGCCAAGGAGCATTTATGCTGGACAAGGACCAGTGGGCCTCAGTGCTGTTCTCTGGTGAAAGTAGATTCACGCTGAGCAGAAATGATGGCTGCCAACGATGTTGGAGACATCAAGGAGAGCGCTATGCATCAGCCACTGTTGTCATCAGATGAGCCTTTGGTGGTGGTGGTGTTACAGTCTGGGCAGGTGTGTCTCGTCAATACAGAACTGCTCTACACCTTGTGAATGGTACAGTGACAAGCTGATACTGAGTAACGTCATTAATCCAGTCATCGTGCCCCTGCATGAACAACACAGGCCTAATTTCATCTTCATGGACAACAATGCTCCAGCTCATTGAGGTTGCATCATTAGGGAATGGCTGCTGGAGGCTGGGGTACCTCAAATGGAGTGGCGTGCACTTTCTCCAGACCTGAATCCCATAGAAAACCTATGGGATCAGCTGATTCGCTATGTAGAGGCTCATAACCCTGCACCCCACAATCTCAATGACCTGAGGGCTGCCCTTCAAGAAGAGTGGAATGCTATGCCTCAGAAGTAGGGATGTTAATGATTGACTTTCGATTCACTGTCGAGAAGAATTCAATCAACTAAATTAAATTAGTTGTCAACAAATTGATAACTCAGCAGTCCTTTTCAATGGGAGCTTATTCTATGAAATGTAGTGGCTTCACCATCCAGGCGGGTGCGCACACCGTCACCCACTGCCGCACTTCAACCGAAAAAGCAGACGAAAACGCTAAGCCCCCAGAGCGCATGCGCTGTGCATTGCGAAAAAAAAAACTCATCCTTCCAGGTTACGTCGAAGAGCGACAACAAGTTTCAATGGCACGTTCCAATGTCCACCAGTCAAATCAACAGGGCAGAGAAATGGACTGCAGCAGGCTACACAAGTGCAAAAACATATCCCCAGTGCCTCCCTTCAACCTGTCGCTAGACAGAAAAGCAGACCGGACTGAAGTTGCCACTGAGGTAACAGACAACAGAGGGAGCCCAGATCGTACCAAGTTTGCCTGAATCACCGGGGTACTGTGATAATGTTTAACATGCAACAGATGAAGCAGCTCACAATTTACTTTCCTGTTAAAACAGTCTACCAGTGCATCTCAGTAAATTAGAATGTGACCACAGTTAGGAGACGAAAGGCAGGAACAGTCAACACAAGCGTGCAATCACAGACATGTCTCATGCGCGCACTTTGAGCGATATTGTGCCATTATCACAGCGTGATTACTACATATGTCAGCTTTATCAGGCATGCGTTACAGCGCGTGATCACAGACAGAGTGACAGAAATGTGGCTGCCAATCCACGCCAACAGCCTCTCCGGCAACCACCGAGCATTTAAACATTTTTACACATTCATGCCCAGTGTTATGGGCACTGGAGGCAATGCGGGTGAAGTGTCTTGCCCAGGGACACAACGGCAGGATATCTGGGGAGAGCGTGATGCGAACCGCCAACCATCGGGTTATCAGATGACCTGCTCTACCTGCTGAGCCGCTGCCGCCCCACTTTTTCCTCCACTTTCCCTCTTTAGGAAAGCTATGGAGGCTTACCCCGCTCTCTTTATTTCCCTTTGATTGGAAATTACATCCAAAAGCCGCGCAATGTGGCATTTTCACTGACAAATGGCAGTAGTTCGTAGCTTCGCCTCTTGGCTTGTATAAAAACGGCTGCAGCCATTCTACGTCACTACCCAGAATGCATTGTGACGTAAACAAAAATGGCAATTTACATCGTAATAAAGTTTTTTAAAAATATATAAAACTGGGAATTATTTTCAAAAAAATTATATTATAGTTATGTTACTAACATAAAAATAAAGCATATAGAGTTAACATGCCAATATAATCAGAGTTCCTTTTAAAGTCAATTATCAATTAATGAATTAACTGATAACTTGCATCCCAACTCAGCAGACAATAAGTCGACTTGTGAGCAGCATGAGACGTCGTTTTCAAGCCATGATTGATACTCAAGGTCAGGGGCACATGACAAGTTATTCAGACATTGACATTTTTTGTTGTGGTATACCTACCACTGTTGTTGGCTTTTGTTTCACTAAACTGTTTTAGATGAGGAAATCACCACTGCATGCTTCTACTTAAAATGCCCAATTTTCATGTTATAATATCACTGTAGCGTGAACTTTTTACATTTTCCATAAATTTCACCCGAAAGCCAAATATCCTGAACTTTTTGTGAGTAGTGTATATCGTGATATTAAATTTTGGTCATATCACACAGCCCTACTTCAGTTAGGCCCAACAGTCCTGACTGGCTCAACACTGCAGACATGTCGATGTGCCAGCACTGTGTATATTCTTACATCACCAAAAATGCTGTGTCTAAATTTGCCTTTTTTTTCCCCAGAAAAAACAGACATGAGACATTTAAGTGATTTACAGTGCATCCGGAAAGTATTCACAGCGCTTAACTTTTTCCACATTTTGTTACATTACAGCCTCATTCCAAAGGGATTAAATTGATTTTCCCCCTCAAAATTCTACACGCAATACCCTATTAAGGACATCATGAAAGAAGTTTTAGAGATTTTTGTAAATTTATTAAAAATAAAAAACTAAAATCCCATGTACATAAATATTTGCAGCCTTTGCTCAATACTCTGTTGATGCACCTTTGGCAGCAATTACAGCCTCAAGCCCGTAAATCTACTGGAGGAAAAGCCCCCAGGAAGCAGCTGGCCACCAAGGCTGCTCGGAAAAGCGCTCCAGCCACCGGCGAAGTGAAGAAGCCTCACCGTTACAGGCCCGGTACCGTGGCTCAGAGAGATCCGTCGCTACCAAAAATCCATGGAGCTGCTCATCCGTAAGCTGCCCTTCCAGCGCCTGGTGAGAGAGATCGCTCAGGACTTCAAGACCGACCTGCATTCCCAGAGCTCCGCCGTCATGGCTCTGTAGGAGGCCAGCGAGGCCCACCTGGTGGGTCTCTTCGAGGACACCAGCCTGTGCGCCATCCACGCCAAGAGGGTCACCATCATGCCCAAAGACATCTAGCTGGCCCGCCGCATCCGCGGAGAGAGAGCTTAGACTTTCTGCTGCACATCCACCAACCACAATGCTCCGCACTGTGTGTCTATATATATATTTATTTATTAATATGTACATATGTATACTAGCTGCTCTTGTTTTTTCTTGCCTTCTGATTGTTGCTCCGAGTGTTGCTATCCCTGTGCTGTTGCAATCCTGGAATTTCCCCATTGTGGGACTAATAAAGGCTCATCTTATCTTAAGTCTTTTTGAATATGATGCCACAAGATTGGCACACCAATCTTTGGGCAGTTTGGCCCATTCCTCTTTGCAGCACCTCTCAAGCGGCATCAGGCTGGATGGGAAGCGTCGATGCACAGCCATTTTCAGACCTCTCCAGAGATGTTCAATTGGATTCAAGCCTGGGCCACTTAAAGACATTCACAGAGTTGTCCTGAAGCCACTCCTTTGATATCTTGGCTGTGTGCTTAGGGTCTTGTCCTGCTGAAAGATGAACCGTCACCCCAATCTAGGGTCAAGAGTGCTCTGGAGCAGGTTTTCATCCAGGATGTCTCTGTACATTGCTGCATTCATCTTTCCCTCTTTCCTGACTAGTCTCCCACTTCCTGCCGCTGAAAAACATCCCTACAGCACGATGCTGCCACCACCATGCTTCAATGTAGGGATGGTATTGGCGTAGTGATGAGTGGTGCCTGGTTTCCTCCAAACATGATGCCTGGCATTCACACCAAAGAGTTCAATTTTTGTGTCATCAGACCAGAGAATTTTGTTTCTCATGGTCTGAAGAGTCCTTCAGGTGCCTTTTAGCAAACTTCCGGCAGGCTACCATGTGCCTTTTACTAAATAGTGGCTTCCATCTGGCCACTCTACCATACAGGCCTGATTGGTGGATTGCTGCAGAGATGGTTGTCCTTCTGGAAGGTTCTCCTCTCTCCACAGAGGAACACTGGAGGCTCTGACAGAGTGACCATCGGGTTCTTGATCACCTCCCTGACTAAGGCCCTTCTCCCCCGATTGCTCAGTTTAGATGGCCAGCCAGCTCTAGGAAGAGTCCTGGTGGTTCCAAACTTCTTCCATTTACGGATGATTGAGGCCACTGTGCTCGTTGGGACCTTCAAAGCAGCAGAAATTTTTCTGTACCCTTTCACAGATTTGTGCCTCAGGACAATCTTGTCTCGAAGGTCTTCCTTGGACTTCATTCTTGGTTTGTGCTCCGACATCCACCGTCAACTGTGGGACCTTATATAGACAGGTGTGTGCCTTTCCAAATCATGTCCAATTAACTGTATTTACCACAGGTGGACTCCAGTGAAGCTGTAGAAACATCTCAAGGATGATCAGTGGAAACAGGATGCACCTGAGCTTGATTTTGACCTTCATGGCAAAGGCTGTGAATACTTGTGTACATGTCATTTAATAGTTTTTCATTTTTAATAAATTTGCAAAAAAAAAAAAAAAAACTTTTTCATCTTGTCATTATGGGGTATTGTGTGTACAACTTTGAGGAAAAAAAAAAAGAATTTAATCCCTTTTGGAATAAGGCTGTAACATAAAATGTAGAAAAAGTGAAGCACTGAATACTTTCCGGATGCACTGTAGCTCTTGATACATCTTCTAAGTCACAAAAAAACAAGTTACAGACATGTTAACAAGGGGGACAAAAGAGCGGAGTGTCACTTTAAATAATAAAAAGAAACTAAGAAATATAGCAAAAACAAAACGAAACAAGGATTCAAAGTAGGGGTGTGCCATACTGTATCATTCCCGATAATCCCAGTATAAAAAAAACCTGATCCCGGCATAAAAGTCAAAAGCACAATATTCTGAGTTTGCGGCGAATTACATCACACTGTTATGCCATTTACGAAAGTTACACCTTTCTATAGTTGCATGGCAGTGCAGGAAGACAGCAGCCACTCTATGATCAGAGTTACCTGAAACTGGATCTTGCCGTGTGTAGGGATGGGCAATAAAACAACAATGGTAATTATCGTGAAATTACTTTTCCTCAATACAGACAAAACATGGTCAACAGAACTCGTTCGTTCCGTGTTTTGAGAGACAACACGAAAAGCCAATGAAAATCAGAATCCATCCATCCATCATAGCAGTCTGTCGTGGGTGACAATGACTGTTTCATTTAGGTCAGAATACACTGCACCAAACCAATTGTGTGGCAGGAATACAGTTAGTCATGTTCAACTGACACACAACAGCGTGCCCAATCGCACAACAGATTACACGACATAACAAAAATAATTTTTTTTGTAAGCTGTGTGTTTTTTCAACTGATTTTAGACAATTTTGTACCACTGAATCCGAAAATGACATCCGTTTCTCTCGATCAGGTCTTTATGTTAAGTTGTAAGCAGTTGTACAGGTGTACTGTAAATTGATAGTAGACATTGATAAAGATAAGTACATGTAAATTGAATGTTATGTCATCATTGTTCAAAATTCAGAGAATTTCAAGAAATAAAGAAATTTGCATCATATAAAGCAAAAATACCTGTACATGTAAACAAAAACGAAAAAACATGTGGCCATAGTTCAAAAAGTTGAACTGACTGAGCAAAATCAATGTGATTTTTGGATTCAGCACATCAATACTGTCCTAAATCAGCTAAAAAAAAACAACAAAAAAAAAAACTTAGGACAATAAATTTGGTGTTGACCAGTGTTATTTTTCCCTTTCTCATGGTAAAGGACAAAAGCATATTGGTGGGTTGCAAGCCAAGTACCGAGTCCTACTGCAGTCTTCAGAAGCATCTGATTAAACAGCGCTAAAGTTCCGACAAGCAGCACGGTGGCACAGTGGCAGCACAGCAAGAAGGTCATGGGATTGATTCTACCCTTGACCATCGTGGGTTCGATCCCAGCCCCAGACCATCGGTGACCCTTCTGTGTGGAGTTTGCATGTTCTCCCCGTGTCTGCGTGGGTTTACTCTGGGTACTCCGGTTTCCTCCCACACGCCAAAGACATGTAGGTGAGGTTAACTGGCATCAGCTGAGGATTCTAAATTGTCCTCAGGTATGGATGTGAGAATGAATGGTTGTATGTCTCTGTGTTGGCCCTGCGATGGACTGGCAATCTGTCCAGGGTGTACCCTGCCTCTCGCCCAAAGATGCTGGGAGAGGCTCCAGCCCCCCCCCCCCCCCCCCCCCGCCGCGACCCAAAAAGGATTAAGCGGTAGAAGATGGACAGATGGAAGTTCCGACAAACCTAGTGCTAAGGAATAGCTAGCTATGCTAGCAGCTAACACCATGTAGTGGATCTACACTGAGCACCCAAAGCTAGATTTCAAACATGGGTATGCATCTGGATAGTTTGTGACCCAGCAAGAATTAAACCAACTGATTGCTAGATATGCTAAAGACTGAAAACATGATATCAATCACTTTCCTTCAGACAGCTGAGACTGTGATCCACTGAAGTTGAAACCCATTTACCTGCTACCTGGATAAAGATTATTCAATAATGGATTTTGATATCCAAGAGACATTTGAGGAACTGCCTGGGTCAGGTCTCTGTTACAGCAGACATTTGGACTGTGGATAATAAATGTTTTCTTTGGATCACTGTACATCTATCTATAAATGCAAGATATCAGTTTGTGTGCGTCTTCCTCAGATATCTCTCAAACCATTCGTCAGACTGACCTCAGATTTTATAACTGCTTTGCTGAGGTTACAAGGGTGTGCTCCGAGTATGGAGTTGCTCAGTGAAAATATGTAATTTTTTAAATCAATAAAGGTTTTAGCCACCGCTCCATTTTTTCATGCCCTGGCTTCAAGAAGTGTGGATGGGGCTTTGGATTGACCCAGACATGGCATCACAACCTGGCAGTCACCAGAGTGCTCTGCAAACAAACCAAGGAAGTGAAAAGTGACAAATTTAACCAGAAAAAGACAATACTGATGATTTAAAGTTTAAAAAAAATTTAGAAACTATAGTGCTGCAGTGACTGCGTAGCTCAAACATAATTTGGCATATCGATGGCTGAAATGCAAAACCTCCTATCTGCAGGATTTTCTGATTTGTGGACTTCACTTTGGATGATGAGAACAAGGAAGGCTGCTCATATTTGTCTGCAAGACAGTTCCGCCCTTTATTGTGACAGAAAATTATTCTGATGGAAAAAAATAGCATAGCATTCTGCAAGAAAAAGTTTTTTTTAGTTTTCACCAAAAAGTGCATTTTTCAGACAGGAGGGTTTGCATTTCAGCCATCGATATGTGGAGAAGGTGCACGAGTGCGCGGGGGAGGGAGCAGCCAGACCAGCTTATCGTAGTCCTTGCAGGGAGCCAAGCCCAGCCTGCCCGATTACGGGACGGAGTCTCAGCGGCTGCTTCACCCATGCCACCGCTGTCCTTTGTGGCACCATGGGTTCAACATGGCACTCCTCCCGATGCACGGCTATCTAAAAATTAAAAGTTAATAATACCACCATAATTGTGAAGCGGAACGGCCACATCAATTGCATATCATATGTGGCCACATATGCACACTTTGACCAAACACTGACCGTGACAAAAACCATCCAAATAACAAAATAAATATTTTATTTATTGACAAATGGGCAAGACTGATGCAACAGCTGCAGCAAAACAGGTCATTCTGCTGAATATAATAATGTTGGGGATTTTGTACTGGTGTGAAAAAGTGTTTGCCCCCTTCCTGATTTCTCTCTTTTTTTTTTTTGTATGTTTGTCACACTTGAATGTTTCAGATCAAACAAATTTAAATATTAGACAATGATAACAAGTAAACACAAAATGTAGTTTTTAAATGAAGGTGTTTATTATTAAGAGGAAAAATAATTCAAACCTACATGGCCCTGTGTGAAAAAGTGATTGCCCCCTAAACCTAATAACTGGCTGGGCCACCCTGAGCAGCAACAACTGCAATCAAGCATTTGTGATAACTGGCAATGAGTCTTTTACAGCGCTGTAGAGGAATTTTGGCCCACTCATCTTTGCAGAATTGTTGGAATTCAGCCACATTGGAGGGTTTTCAAGCATGAACCGCCTTTTTAAGGTCATGCCACAGCATTTCAATTGGATTCAGGTCAGGACTTTGACTAGGCCACTCCAGAGTCTTCATTTTGTTTTTCTTAAGGCATTCAGAGGTGGACTTGCTGGTGTGTTTTGGACCATTGTCCTGCTTCAGAATCCAAGTGCAATTCAGCTTGAGGTCACGAACAGATGGCCGGACATTCTCCTTCAGGATTTTTTGGTAGACAGCAGAATTCATGATTCCATTTACCACAGCAAGTCTTTCAGGTCCTGAAGCAGCAAAACAGCCCCAGACCATCACACTACCGCCACCATATTTTACAGCTGGTATGATGTTCCTTTTCTGAAATGCTGTGTTACTTTTACGCCGGATGTAATGGGACACACCAAAAAGTTCAACTTTTGGGAAAATACTCTGTGGACTGACGAGACAAAAGTCTTGGGGATCATCAAGATGTTTTCTGGCAAAACTGAGACGAGCCTTTCTGTTCTTTTTGCTCAGCAGTGGTTTTCATCTTGGAACTCTGCCATGCAGGCCCAGTCTCTTTCTTATGGTGGAGTCATGAACACTGACCTTAACTGAGGCAAGTGAGGCCTGTAGTTCTTTAGATGTTGTAGAGTCTTTTGTGACCTCTTGGATGAGCTGTCACTGCGCTCTTGGGGTAATTTTGGTCAGCCGGCCACTCCTGGGAAGGTTCACCACTGTTCCATGTTTTCGCCTTTTGTGGATAATGGCTCTCACTGTGGTTCACTGGAGTCCTAAAGCTTTAGAAATGGCTAGAAAATTGAAGTCAGCTTTCAAAGATGTGTTAAACCACAATTAATTTATGTTTTAACAGGCGGGCAATCACTTTTTCCACACAGGGCCATGTAGGTTTGGATTTTTTTTACCCTTAATAATAAACACCTTCAATTAAAAACTGCATTTTGTGTTTACTTGTGTTATCTTCGTCTAATATTTAAATTTGTTTGATGATCTGAAACATTTAAGTGTGACAAAAAAAAAAGGAGGAATCGGGAAGGGGGCAAACACTTTTTCACACCACTGTAGAATATTGCTAAAATATAAAAGGATGCACTACAATGGGTCTCAAATACTTGTAAATGTGTCCTTTTATAGTACTGCATGAGTTTACTGACGACAGACTATAAACTACACATAAACTAAAACAATTATAATGATGACTGAACAACTCCCATTCCCCAAAGTGCAAGATACAACACATGAATATAACTCAACGATCACACAAATAAGTCTGGCAAACAAATAAACAAGGGTTCTTAAACAGTCACTAATATTGGATGTCCCATTCATTTTCAGTAATTCTGTAATTATAGTCACACAATCAAATAAATCTTCAGTCCCTTTTATATTTGTCAAAGTCTAACATGTGTAACTGCCTACATATAGGCTACACCTCTTTGTATTCCACTTTCAAACACAGCCTACAGTTGGGCCTGTAAAGCCTAATTGGGCTACCTGTTTTCAGACAAGAATACTTGCTTTCTACGGGTATGCACTAGTCGGATTAATCCATAACCATTAAAGGTAGGTAAACATGGACAGTTATGTCCCACACAATGACACCATGTTCAGCTACACCAACATTAAAAACTGAAGTTTTGTCTGAAATAGTCCGTTTTCAGCCTGCCATTAATAAGCCTGTAATGTAATACAGTGGGGAAAAAAAGTATTTAGTCAGCCACCAATTGTGCAAGTTCTCCCGCTTAAAAGATGAGGTCTCCAATTTTCATCATAGGTATACCTCAACTATGAGAGACAAAATGAGGGGGAAAAAATCCAGAAAATCACATTTAAGGATTTTTAATGAATTAATTGGTAAATTCCTCAGTAAAATAAGTATTTGGTCACCTACAAAAAAGCAAGATTTCTGGCTCTCACAGACCTGTAACGTCTTCTTTAAGAGGCTCCTCTGTCCTCCACTCGTTACCTGTATTAATGGCACCTGTTTGAACTCGTTATCAGTATAAAAGACACCTGTCCACAACCTCACACAGTCAGACTCAAAACTCCACTATGGCCAAGACCAAAGAGCTGTCAAAAGACACCAGAAACAAAATTGTAGACCTGCACCAGACTGGGAAGACTGAATCTGCAATAGGTAAAGTAGCTTGGTGTGAAGAAATCAACTGTGGGAGCAATTATTAGAAAATGGAAGACGTACAAGACCACTGATAATCTCCCTCGATCTGGGGCTCCACGCAAGATCTCACCCCGTGGGGTCAAAATTATCACGAGAACGGTGAGCAAAAATCCCAGAACCACATGGGGGGACCTAGTGAATGACCTGCAGAGAGCTGGGACCAAAGTAACAAAGGCTACCATCAGTAACACACTACGCCGCCAGGGACTCAAATCCTGCAGTGCCAGACGTGTCCCCCTGCTTAAGCCAGTACATGTCCAGGCCCGTCTGAAGTTTGCTAGAGAGCATTTGGATGATCCAGAAGAGGACTGGGAGAATGTCACATGGTCAGATGAAACCAAAATAGAACTTTTTGGTAAAAACTCAACTTGTCGTGTTTGGAGGAAAAAGAACACCATACCTACTGTAAAGCATGAGGGTGGAAACATCATACTTTGGGGCTGTTTTTCTGCAAAGGGACCAGGACGACTGATCCGTGTAAAGGAAAGAATGAATGGGGCCATGTATCGTGAAATTTTGAGTGAAAACCTCCTTCCACCAACAACAGCATTGAAGATGAAACGTGGCTGGGTCTTTCAGCATGACAATGATCCCAAACACACCACCCGGGCAACGAAGGAGTGGCTTCGTAAGAAGCATTTCAAGGTCCTGGAGTGGCCTAGCCAGTCTCCAGATCTCAACCCCATAGAAAATCTTTAGAGGGAGTTGAAAGTCTGTGTTGCCCAGCGACAGCCCCAAAACATCACTGCTCTAGAGGAGATCTGCATGGAGGAAAGGGCCAAAATACCAGCAACAGTGTGTGAAAACCTTGTGAAAACTTACAGAAAATGTTTGACCTCTGTCATTGCCAACAAAGGGTATATAACAAAGTATTGAGATGAACTTTTGTTATTGACCAAATACTTATTTTACCGAGGAATTTAACAATTAATTCATTAAAATCCTTCAATGTGATTTTCTGGATTTTTTTTTTTTTTTCTTATTTTGTTTCTCATAGTTGAGGTATACCTATGATGAAAATTGGAGACCTCTCTCATCTTTTAAGTGGGAGAACTCGCACAACTGGTGGCTGACGAAATACTTTTTTACCCCACTGTACATTATTTAAATTATCTTGTCATTTGTGCAAGACGATTTAAGTATGCATTTAAAAGTAATGTGAAAGTTACTTTTCCAAGCAACTAATTACATCAATCATGCAGTAATTGGTAAAGTAACTGAATTACTTTTGAAAACTATTAAGTGACTGTAATTAGTTACCAATAGGGCTGTTGCGATAACAGCAATTATGTAATTCAGCGCTATGGACAAGCCTACCGGGGAGGAAAACAAGCAACCGCAACAACCACGGTGTTCACTTTTTTTGTGTGGCTAAATCTCGTTGTTCACTTATGTGCCCCTATTAATTAATAAATAAATTAAGTGTATTTTTATTGACAACACCATGTTTGCACTCTGTGCTATGGAAGCTTCTACAGCACCGGGTACTGACAGCGTCAGCACCATGTAAGCAAAGACATTGAGCTGCGAGTTGCTAGCTGTTAGCATGCAGCCTACCCATCTCCCGAGGGAATACTCACATGTGATCTGCATTGTTATTTATGCAAATCCGACGGCGAACGCTGGGAAAGCACGTGACGCCATTCACTCAGTAACTGGCAGGCTGCTGACAGAACACCCAGATGCTCTTCTCCTCATCTCAGGTGATTTCAACCATATTTCACTGTCCCCCATTCTTGCCCACGTTCACCCAGTATGTCACATGCCACACTAGAGACAATAAAACACTGGACTTATTCTATGTGAATACTAAGGAGGCGTACACCTCATCACCACTCCCCCCACTCGGGAGATCGGATCACAACCTGGCTCATCTCCTACCGGTGTACAAACCCCTAGTACACAGACAACCTCCGGTCATGCGCACGGTGAAGATATAGTCTGGGGAGGCAATGGACGCTCTAAAGGACTGTTTTGAAATCACTGCCTGGGAGCAGCTCTGCAATCCACATGGTGAGGACATCGATTGCCTCACTCACACCATCACGGACTACATCAACTTCTGTGCGGGCAACACCGTACCCACCAAGACCATACGGTGTTGCTCTAACAACAAACCCTGGATCAACCCTGAGATAAAAACACTTCTAAGAGAGAAGAAGAGGATCTTCAGGTCGGGGAACAGGGAGATGCTGAAGTCCGTACAGAGGGAGCTGAGGAGGAAGATCAGAGAAGGCAAGGACAGCTTCAGGAAGAAGATGGAGGACAAGATGCAACGGAGCGACATCGATGGGGTCTGGAGAAACCTCAAAACCATCTCTGGGCTCCAGAATACCTCCTCCCAGGCCACGGGGGGCAGGAAGTGGGCGAACAATCTGAGCCTGTTTTTTAATACGTTTGACCAACCACCCCACCCCCGCCTGCACACCAACCACTGCCACCTCTAAAGTCATCGAGACCTGCTGTCCACACCCCACTCCACCAACACCCCCCCCCCCCCACTCCCAGCACACAGCCCCCAACCTGACCCTCACTAAGACCAAGGTGAGGACGGAGCTGAGGAAGATCAAGGCAAGGAAGGCCTCGGGACCGGACGGCATCAGCGCGAAGCTCCTCAAGTCCTGCGTAGACTAGCTGTGTGGGATTGTGGAGCACATCTTCAACCTGAGCCTGAAGCTGGGGAGGGTACCACAGTTGTGGAACACATTTTGTGTGGTTCCTGTACCAAAGACTTCCCACCCCAGAGACCTGAACAACTACAGACCAGTGGCCCTGACATCTCACATGGTGGAGACCCTGGAGAGACTGCTCCTTGCTCACCTCCGCCCCCTGGTGGGACCAGCGATGGATCCACTCCAGTTCGCCTACCAGCATGGCATTGGGGTGGAGGATGCAGTGATCTTCCTCCTTCACCGTTCCCTGTCCCACCTGGAGAAGCCTGGAAACGTGGTGAGGATCATGTTCTTTGACTTCTCCAGTGCTTTCAACACCATCCAACCGATGCTCCTGAGGGACAAGCTGCTGTGCGCAGGGGTGGACCAGCACCTGTCATCACGGATCCTGGACTACCTCACAAACTGGCCACAGTTTGTGAGAACCCGGGATTGTGTGTCCGACACGATAATGGGCAGCACGGGGGCCCCCCAGGGAACGGTTTTGGCTCCCTTCCTGTTCACCCTTTATACTGCGGACTTCTCACACAACACAACACACTGCCATCTACAGAAGTTCTCTGACGACTTTGCGATCATCGGCCTCATGTCCAACGGAGATGAAGCTGAGTACAGAGGACCTATCCAGGACTTTGTGGACTGGTGCCATCGGAACTGCCTCCAGATCAATGCGAGGAAAACTAAGGAGCTGGTGGTGGACTGCCGCAGGCAAGGACAACCCCTCACAGCACCAGTAAACATCCAGGGAACAGACATTGAGATGGTGACATCCTACAAGTACCTGGGTGTTCATCTGAACAATAAACTAGACTGGTCACACAATACCGACGCACTCTACAAGAAGGGACAGCGCAGGCTGTTTCTACTGAGGACGCTCAGGTCTTTTGGTGTACAAGGGGTGCTCCGGAAGACATTCTACGACACGGTGGTGGCATCAGCCATCACTTTTGGAGTGGTCTGCTGGGGCAGTGGAATCACAGCAGCCGATAGGAAGAGACTGAACAAACTGATCAAGAAAGCTAGCTCTGTTCTGGGGCAGCGCCTTGACCCAGTGGAGGAGATAGGAAAGAGAAGGATGGTGGCTAAGCCGTCATCTCTGCTGGAGTCCAACTCCCACCCTATGCAGAACACAATGAACGCACTGAGGAGCTAATTTAGCAGTAGACTAAATGGTCTAATGGTCCCCTCCAGTATACAACTAGGACAATAATCAGTCGCTACAGAGGGTGACAATATGTATGGGTACATATTCATACTATGTAGGATAACTAAATAGATGGTTATGCTGTTTATTGCATCTAGCTACCATGCTCCGCACCGTGTATATATACTCAGACGTGGACAAAATTGTTGGTACCCCTCTGTTAATGAAAGAAAAACCCACAATGGTCACAGAAATAACTTTAATCTGACAAAAGTGGTAATAAATAAAAATTCTATGAAAATCAACCAATGAAAATCAGACAATGCTTTTGAATTGTGGTTCAACAGAATTATTTTAAAAAACAAACTCATGAAACAGGCCTGGACAAAAATGATGGTACCCCTAGAAAAGATTGAAAATAATGTGACCATAGGGACATGTTCAACCAAGATGTGTCCTCTAATTAACATCACAGGTGTCTACAAACTTGTAACCAGTCAGTCATCCTATTTAAAGGGTGACAAGTAGTCACTGTGCTGTTTGTTGACATGGTGTGACCACACTAAACATGGCCCAGAGGAAGCAAAGGACAGAGTTGTCTCAGGAGATTAGAAAGAAAATTATAGACAAGCATGTTAAAGGTAAAGGCTATAAGACAATCTCCAAGCAGCTTGATGTTCCTGTGACTACAGTTGCACATATTATTCAGAAATTTAAGATCCACAGGACTGTTGCCAACCTCCCTGGACGTGGCCGCAGGAGGAGACGGATAATATGAATGGTAACAAAAGAGCCCAGAACAACCTCTAAACACATTCATGGTGACCTCCAAGGTCAAGGTACATCAGTGTCATATCGCACCATCCGTCATTGTTTGAGCCAAAGTGGACTTCATGGGAGACGACCAAGGAGGACACCACTGTTGAAAACAAATCATAAAAAAGCCAGACTAGAATTTGCCAAACTGCATGTTGACAAGCCACAAAGCTTCTGGGAGAATGTCCTATGGACAGACGAGCCAAAACTGGAACTTTTTGGCAAGGCACATCAGCTCTATGTTCACAGACGCAAAAATGAAGCATACCAAGAAAAGAACAGTCTCTACTGTGAAACATGGAGGAGGTTCTGTTATGTTGTGGAGCTGCTTTGCTGCATCTGGCACAGGGTGTCTTGAATCTGTGCAGGGTACAATGAAATCTCAAGACTATCAGGGTATTCTAGAGAGAAATGTGCTGCCCAGTGTCCAGTGAAATTTGCCCAGTGTATCTGGTTTGCTACAGGTTCTTTTATTTATTTTAATTGGTTTTTTTAATCTATCTATTTTTAGTCTTTTTAACCATGTTCAGTAAGTTTCTGGAGTACATGTCCATGTCTTTAGTCTGCGCTGTTTTTAAATTGCCTGATGTATGTGTCCTGTGTTTTTAATGTTTTGATGTTCAAAGTTGTGTGTTTGAGATGCCCTCTCCAGACTGTAAAAAGAATCTACCTACGGGTATTAATAAAGTCACCTTGTGTCAAGACAGCTTGGTCTCAGTCGCAGGTCATGGGTCTTGCAACAGGATAATGACCCAAAACACAGCTAAAAACACCCAAGAATGGCTAAGAGGGATACGGGGCGCTTGCGCACACAGCAACCGGGAGCTGGTGGCTTGTCACCAGACTGCAAAACAAAATCTACCTACGGGTACAAAATAAGTAATAAGAGAGAAACATTGGACTATTCTAAAGTGGCCTTCTGTGAGCCTTGATCTAAATCCTATTGAACATATGTGGAAGGAGCTGAAACATGCCATCTGGAGAATGCACCCTTCAAACCTGAGACAACTGGAGCAGTTTGCTCATGAGGAGTGGGACAAAATACCTGCTGAGAGGTGCAGAAGCCTCATTGACAGTTACAGAAATCGTCTGATTACAGTGATTGCCTCAAAAGGTTGTGCAACAAAATATTAAGGGTACCATCATTTTTGTCCAGGCCTGTTTCATGAGTTTGTTTTTTTTAAAATAATTCTGTTGAACCACAATTCAAAAGCACTGTCTGATTTTCAATGGTTAATTTTCATAGAATTTTTATTTATTACCACTTTTGTCAGATTCAAGTTATTTGTGACTATTGTGGGTTTTTCTTTCATTAACAGAGGGGTACCAACAATTTTGTCCACGTCTGTATTTATTTATTTATGTGTACATATGTATACTCACTGCTCTTATTATATTATCTTCTAAATTATTCCTCTGAGTATTGCTATCCCTGTGCTGTTGCAATCCTGGAATTTCCCCATTGTGGGACTAATAAAGGCTTTATCTTATCTTATGTGGGGCACTCTTTCTCCAGACAGACTCCAACAGGCAGTTAGTGGAAGCGTTGGGACTCCTTGTTACATACAGCTGTGACAGTGAGCACTGAAAGGGCACCAAGCGTGACATTTCCTTCTGAGCGGAGTGTGTATGATCCTGATAATTGAGCTTAGACAGTAAAAAAACTACTATCCATCTTCTACTGCTTTACCTCCGGAAAAGCGGTAGAAGATGGATGGATGGACAACTACTGCATCGTGCATTGCTTGTTTGAACCTGATTTTTCGGACAGCGGCAAAAATCCAAAAATCCATGCAGGGCTGTACAGAGGCTGTCCTGTTTAAATAAGCTGAATGTTGCTGCAGTCTCCAGTCCATACACACCGTAGTTGAAATACTGGAGTTCCCACCACTGCTTTATGAATATTATTATTATTTATTTTTTTTTTTTAAACAGAATCAGCAGTTCATGCCTAGACAGACTGGAGCTCCACACAATTGTTACACACGCACATGAGGTTGAGAGAGGAGCTGCAGCGAGTTTCTCACAGCTTCCATCGTTTTCCATGTAAGTTATGAAACCCTGTTTAAATTACGAGACCACAAGGTCCTAAACACATCTGCAATAATACCGTGGTGCTGAGCACCGTCACCACAGGAGAAATTCCTCTACCGTGACAGCCCTAGTTACTAATTTTAGTAACTTGCCCAACCCTGCTTAGGAGTAAAAAGGAACCTTTAAGCTTGACAGCAATAGTGATATGAGAGGGAGAAATATGAAAAAAAAAATTTTATTATGACTGGATTTTTTTCCATATCGCCCATCCCTAGTTGTGTGGAAATATTTTGGTTTAAAGGCAGTTTCTTACTGCAGCCATGTTTTGGGGAAAAAAAAAATAAAATCACTGTGGCAGTGCAGATAATCTACCTGTGAATTTTTCCACATAACACTGCTGTGGTGAAAAGCTGCCAGTGTACTTGGGTGTATTTTCATTTCATTTCAGCTGCTTTAGGCTGAATTTATTCAGTTGCCAGGAGAAAAAACAATGTCGAAAAACAATGTCGAGTCTGGCGAGAGGCAAAAAACCCAAGGAGAGGTAAATGGGTAAAGGCAGGTAAAATGATTCAATCAAAAAATTTAGAACTCGACTTCCGGTTATGGCTGCCACGTAGGACGGACGTGTCTCGCTCTGCTCTGCTCCTGGAGAAAAAAAGTCGGCAAATAACTCTCTCATTTGGGACAGAACGTATCCCAGCATTTGGGCGAGGATATGTCGGCGAAGCCTAAGGCTGGAAAACCAGGAAAAGGAAAAAGCGAGCCGCCGAAACAGTCCAAATTAACGGACTTTCAGGTCTGTGACGCAGCAAACAAAACTCCATATATGGCGGAGGAGGCTGGCGGCGGTGCGATGTCTGCGGGGAATGGCGCAGATGCGCTGATGGCTGCCATGAGTTCAATGAGAGCGGACTTTTCCTCTAGATTTGATGGGATTATGACAGCGTTGGAAGGAATAAGAAAGGAATTGGGTGACTGTGTAGAACGAACGGCGCAGATGGAGCTCCGTCTCGCTAGTGCTGAAGATGACGTCACCCGTCTTCAATTAAAGGTGCGCACTTTGGAAAAAAAAAATAAATCTCTGGAAGATAATATTTTGGATTTGGAATCTCGGTCGAGACAGAATAATTTGAGGCTGGTGGGTCTTCCAGAGGAATCAGAAGGTCGGGACGTATGTTCCTTTCTGGAAAAGTGGATTCCGGAGGTGCTGGGCAGCGAGGAGTTGCAATCAGCAGTGGTTCTGGAAAAAGCACATCGTATTGGCCCACGGAGAGATAAGGGACCGCCGAGGACCTTAATTATGAAGTTTCTTAGCAACAGAGACAGGATGAAGATCTTCAACGCTGCACGTGCTAAAGGAGAGATTAAACACCAGGACCAGCAGGTGCGGTTCTACCCAGATTTGGCCACAGGAATCCAGCAATTGAGGAAGCAGTTTGATCCCATACGTAAGGAGCTGCGCAACCTTGGGATTCGTCATGGTGTAATCTATCCTGCGAGACTGCTGACCACGTATGAGGGCAGAACCCACATCTTCAAGACCCCAGAGGAGGCGCAGGAGTTCATCAAGAAGATCAAAGAAGAAGAAGAGACTGGTGGGAGCTAAGCATGAACAAAATATAAGGTAGAATAATTAAGCATTTGCACAGGCATCTGACTGACTTGAAGTAAATAGTAAGTTTACAAAATATAGATTGTATTATATATTAAAAAAATAAAACAAAAACAAAACAAACAAAAAAAAAAAAACTATGATGTACAAAGTTGTTAAAAATTTTGGAGTTAAGTTGGAAAACTACAGAGGAGAGTTAATGTTACGTCATTAAAAGCAGTAGAGTTAGGGTGATTGGGAGGATGAAGAAGGAGTGGCTTAGGCTGTTCCCCGTGGGTGTGGAACGGTCGATGGCTATATCGGGAGACAGAATTTTTCTTTTGATTTTGGGGGGTTTGCCACAAGTGTGGGAAGGGGAAATTTGTTTGTGTGTAGTTTGTAGGATGAATGTTCAACCACTCATGTTTTTGCTTCTCTGTATGAGCATGTTTACACTGCAAGGTAATCCTAAACTCTCTATTGATCATGGACCAAAGTGTTAATCTTAATTTAACTTCATGGAATTGCAGAGGTCTACAAAATTTAAAAAAACTTAAACAAGTTATGAATAAAATAAAGGACATGGGTTCAAGAATTGTGTTTTTACAAGAAACTCATTTGATAGAGGAGGATGTTAAAAGAATTAGGAGTAGATGGCAGGGAAGTGTATTCACCTCTTCATTTTCATCCCGAGCCAGGGGAGTTATGACTCTCATACATAAATCAGTTCCTTTTCAGGTGAAAAATGTAATTGGAGACAAATTTGGAAGATATGTAATCATTCAAGGTTCTTTGCTATTAGAAAATATAAATCTTGTGAACTTATATGGTCCCAATATAGATGATCAGAAGTTCTTTGCTAATTTATTTCTCATCTTATCATCACTTACAGGGCAACATATAATAGCAGGAGATTTTAATTGTACATTGAATCCAGGTGTGGATAGATCAACAGGACTGGATTGTACGCACATTGGATGTAGGATGACTATTAATCATTTTATGAAAGAATTGAGATTGTTAGATATATGGAGAGAAATGAAACCACAAGTTAAAGCCTATTCTTGTTATTCCAGTACCTACAAGACATTCTCACGTATTGATTATTTTTTGATTTCCACAGAATTAAGGTCCAAGATTCAAAACTGCTTTTATGATAACATCGTGATTTCTGATCATGCACCCTGTTGTCTAATATATGTAGATAAAAAATTGACAAAGGAATCAGGTAGATGGCAATTTCAGCATAAATGGCTTCAGGATGAGGAATTTGTCAAGTATATAGAAAAACAGATAGACGAGTTCTTTGACATCAATACTACACAAACATCAGCATGTGTAAAGTGGGAGGCTTTCAAAGCTTTTATTAGGGGACATATTATTAGTTATACAGGATCAAAATCTAAGAAGACTCGAGAGGAGAGAGCTAAATTGGAACATAAAATAAAAAGTCTTCAGGAAAAAGTGTATGCAGGAAGTGACCCAAGGTTGGAGAATGAATTACTGATTTTGAGAGCTGAATACGACAAAAAATCAGCGAATAGAGCTGCCTCGAGTCTTCTAAGATTGAAACAATCTTTTTATGAACAAGGTGAAAAATCAGGAAAATTATTAGCATGGCAGATTAAACAATTGGAAATTAAAACACCAATTACCAGTATTATAAGTAATGGACAGGTAGTTATAGATCCTTTAGAAATTAATAGAGTCTTTAGAGATTACTATGAAAAATTATATGATACCAAAAATGAATCTGATTTAACAAAACTAAATGGGTTTTTGAACGAACTATCTATACCGTGTATTCCAAATGAAAACAGGGAGATATTGGAGTCTAAAATTAGTCAAGAAGAAGTTGGGCTAGCCATTGATAATATGAAATCAGGAAAAAGTGCAGGACCAGATGGTCTTCCAGTTGACCTTTATAAAAAATTTAAGAATAAATTAATAAAACCTTTTTTGGAAATGGTTTTAGAAGCATTTCAAAATAATAATTTACCATCATACATAAATAATGCCTTAATTATACTGCTGCCAAAACCAGGTAAGCCCTCTAATAAATGTGAAAATATGAGACCAATAAGCCTATTAAACGCCGACCTTAAGATAATCTGTAAAATTTTAGCAAGACGAATACAAGAAATTTTACCAAATATTATTAATCGAGATCAGAATGGCTTTATAAAGGGTAGACAAGGCTTCCATAATGTAAGAAGACTATTTAATATTATTTATTTTAATAAAGAAGCACCGGATACAGCTCTCCTATCATTGGACGCCGAAAAGGCCTTTGATAGAGTTGAATGGCCCTTTCTTTTTAAAGTCCTACAAAGGTTTGGACTTGGAAATAATTTCATAAAATGGGTTCAAATAATATACAATAATGCTACAGCAGAAATCCTAACAAATAACAATATTTCAAAACCAATAAAAATCAATAGAGGATGTCGACAAGGCTGTCCACTTTCACCTTTACTGTTTACTATGGCAATTGAACCTTTAGCGATAGCGATACGTTTACATTCACAAATACTGTATATGGAATTAAAGTTGGACCAACATAACATAAAATCTCCCTGTACGCTGATGATATAATTTTGTTTATGTCGAATCTAAAAAAATCAATTCCAACCTTGTTGAATTTAATAAAGAATTTTGGGGAAATATCAGGATATAAAATAAATAAAACTAAATCTTCAATATTAATGCTAAATGAGACCCAGAGAAATTACCCAGCCCCTGAGGTAAATCAATTCAATGTTGTAAATCAGTTTAAATATTTAGGAATCCAAATTATGCCTAAGCTAGAATCAGTCGCCAGTGTCAACTATGAAGCCTTAATGTCAGATATCAATGAGTTAACTCAGAGATGGATGTCACTACCAATGTCGATGATCGGGAGAATCAATATACTTAAAAGTAATATTTTACCTAAAATACTTTATTTATTTCAATACATTCCCTTATCACCACCTTTAGATCTATTCTCAAGAATAAAAAAAAAGTTAGTGGAATTTATATGGAACAACAGGAGGGCTAGATTACGTTTGTCTTTATTATATTTACCATTTGATCGTGGAGGTCTGAAATGTCCAAATTTTATGTTGTATTATTGGTCGGCACAACTGAGGTCTATGACATATTATTTTTCATCAAATGATCTCCCTCACTGGACTGAAATGGAATCATACAATTTACCTTTACCTCTTCCCATATTCATATACTCAGATTCGGCAAAAAAATTACAAAAACAAGTTAAAAATCCATTTGTAAAGCATATGATCAAAATATGGTGTGAAGCTAAAAACTATTTAAAAGAACCACAGTTATTGTCACAATTTAGTCCAATATGGGGTAATCAATATTTTAAACCAGGGAGAGCGGACGTTGTATTTAAAGTATGGAATTTAAAAGGGATACAAAAGATTCAGGATTTATATTTGCCATGTGCAGACAACATAATGTCTTTTGAAGAGCTGAGGATCAAATTTAATCTCAATAGAACACATTTTTTTAAATATCTTCAACTTAGAAACTTTATTCGATCAAATCAAAATAAAGCTCTCACTCGACCTATTTATTCATCCTTGGAAAAAATGATGATGAAAGATAGTAAAAGAAAGGGTATTATTTCAGAGTTTTATAACTCATTGACACTATCTTCAAGTGAAAATTCACTGAAAAGATTAAACTACTGGAAAGAAGATCTGCAAATTGAAATTAATAAAGAAGCACCGGATACAGCTCTCCTATCATTGGACGCCGAAAAGGCCTTTGATAGAGTTGAATGGCCCTTTCTTTTTGAAGTCCTACAAAGGTTTGGACTTGGAAATAATTTCATAAAATGGGTTCAAATAATATACAATAATGCTACAGCAGAAATCCTAACAAATAACAATATTTCAAAACCAATAAAAATCAATAGAGGATGTCGACAAGGCTGTCCACTTTCACCTTTACTGTTTACTATGGCAATTGAACCTTTAGCGATAGCGATACGTTTACATTCACAAATACTGTATATGGAATTAAAGTTGGACCAACAGAACATAAAATCTCCCTGTACGCTGATGATATAATTTTGTTTATGTCGAATCTAAAAAAATCAATTCCAACCTTGTTGAATTTAATAAAGAATTTTGGGGAAATATCAGGATATAAAATAAATAAAACTAAATCTTCAATATTAATGCTAAATGAGACCCAGAGAAATTACCCAGCCCCTGAGGTAAATCAATTCAATGTTGTAAATCAGTTTAAATATTTAGGAATCCAAATTATGCCTAAGCTAGAATCAGTCGCCAGTGTCAACTATGAAGCCTTAATGTCAGATATCAATGAGTTAACTCAGAGATGGATGTCACTACCAATGTCGATGATCGGGAGAATCAATATACTTAAAAGTAATATTTTACCTAAAATACTTTATTTATTTCAATACATTCCCTTATCACCACCTTTAGATCTATTCTCAAGAATAAAAAAAAAGTTAGTGGAATTTATATGGAACAACAGGAGGGCTAGATTACGTTTGTCTTTATTATATTTACCATTTGATCGTGGAGGTCTGAAATGTCCAAATTTTATGTTGTATTATTGGTCGGCACAACTGAGGTCTATGACATATTATTTTTCATCAAATGATCTCCCTCACTGGACTGAAATGGAATCATACAATTTACCTTTACCTCTTCCCATATTCATATACTCAGATTCGGCAAAAAAATTACAAAAACAAGTTAAAAATCCATTTGTAAAGCATATGATCAAAATATGGTGTGAAGCTAAAAACTATTTAAAAGAACCACAGTTATTGTCACAATTTAGTCCAATATGGGGTAATCAATATTTTAAACCAGGGAGAGCGGACGCTGTATTTAAAGTATGGAATTTAAAAGGGATACAAAAGATTCAGGATTTATATTTGCCATGTGCAGACAACATAATGTCTTTTGAAGAGCTGAGGATCAAATTTAATCTCAATAGAACACATTTTTTTAAATATCTTCAACTTAGAAACTTTATTCGATCAAATCAAAATAAAGCTCTCACTCGACCTATTTATTCATCCTTGGAAAAAATGATGATGAAAGATAGTAAAAGAAAGGGTATTATTTCAGAGTTTTATAACTCATTGACACTATCTTCAAGTGAAAATTCACTGAAAAGATTAAACTACTGGAAAGAAGATCTGCAAATTGAAATTTCAGAGGAACAATGGGAATTGGCTTGTACAGAAGCTCAAACCAAATCAATAAATGCACGCCTTAAATTGATACATTTCAAATGGTTAATGCGGATGTATGTTACACCGGAGGAGTTAAATAGATATAACAAAAATATACCAGATACATGCACAAAATGCATGGAAAGTAAAGGAACCCTATTTCATTGTTTATGGGAATGTAGATTAATAAGAATGTTTTGGGAGGAGGTGAGGGTAACAATTGAAAAAATAATCTCAAAACAAATCATATTGAATCCTAAACTGTTTTTGTTGGGTCTGTACCCAGAAAAGCATAATTTCAATAAAAGTGAAAGAACATTCATAGACCTCAGTTTGCTTAATGCCAAAAAATGTATTGCACTATTATGGAAAAAGACTCATAGACCAGATGTGACTCAGTGGTTAAGACAGATGTTAACAAACCTTCCATTAGAAAGAATAACATATATACTGAAATCAAAGGAAATTGTGTTTGAGAATATATGGAGACCTTTTATTGATTATGTAAAAAATTTAAACATAACTCTTGAAGAAGAAGGTGAATGATGTGCGTGGACCTTGTAAATTCCAAACTGGTGAACATAATATGTATACTAATGTATTGGATTGTCTAGACTAAACAGAGGAGCATTGTTGAAGACTTGATTTTGTTGGTGGTTGTTGTTGTTTTTAGGGCATTTTTTTTTTTTTTTTTTGTAGTACTTTAGTGTTAGTGTTTGTTTGTATCATGTTTGTTAAAAAAAAAAAAAGGTTCAATAAAGATATTGTGGAAAAAAAAAAAATTTAGAACTCAATCAGAACTTTATCAAGTGGGGAAACGAGTTTTGTTTTTACTGAATATGTTTGAGGCGAATAACGCTGGCCTACTAAACTGTCCTTTATAAATTAAAAAGAAAAAAAGTATTCTGGTGACATCTGGAAGAATACAGTCATCGTGAACATTCACAGCAATATCGTGGTATCATTTTTTTGGCCATATCAACTACCCCTAATTCAAAGAGTCACACTGCTCTTCAATATAATACAAGAGCAAGTTATTCATTTCAAATTTTCACCAATTCACGAGTTTGAAGCTCCAAGTTCTCAAACACTGAAACAGATAAAAGTGTTTTAAAACTGATCAGTTACCAAATCTCCTGAGAGCTGGATCAATGCTGTTGGGTCTGTTGGTGGCAGCCATGACGATGACGTGAGCTCTCTGTTTCAGACCGTCCATAAGAGTCAGCAGCTGAGACACAATGCGCCTCTCAACCTCTCCGTGAGTCTAAACACCAAAAGAGGAACAGTTATTACAATTCACATTTTAGATTTTATCCAAATGGGAAGTAATAACCACTTAAAAGATGACAATAGTGCTATAATTTGTGAAATTCCAAGCTTATAATTTCCATAACATCTATTCATCTTCACTCATAAAAAGCTAAATTCTAGTTGTAAAGTTTTGTTTTCCCATCCTACTGACCTTCTCTCTCTTTGGAGCAATTGCATCAAGCTCATCAATAAAGATAATGGCAGGAGCGTTCTTTTCAGCTTCTTCAAAGGCCTTTCTTAGGTTACTCTCACTCTCTCCAGCCAGTTTGCTCATGATCTCAGGTCCTAAAATGGAAAAACAAAATAGCTTTCTCAGAGTGTGCCCACACAAACAAAATTATTTTAAATACTTATGCAGCCACCAAGAGTGATTTCCAAGACACGGTAGGCCATGTTCATACCATTAATCAGGAAGAAGAAAGCTCCTGTTTCATTGGCCACAGCTCTGGCAATCAAAGTTTTTCCAGTTCCAGGGGGTCCGTACAGCAGGATTCCACGTGGTGGCTGGGGAAAAAAAAGGGAGGAAAAAAATAGCATAAAACAAATGGCAAATAGTCTCTCATATACTTGACTTTCCCGGTCACCTTAATAATAACAACAATGGTATGCAAACAGAGCAAATCAAACAACACTCGGAGCACTAAATGCCAGTATATTCACTATGTACTTCCTGCTGCATACATACTTGAAGTGTGAATTAGTGATGGTAAAAAAAGAAAATGCAACATGATACAGAAGACTTCTAAAGGCAATCAATGCCATTTACAGAGTAATGTGGCAAAACCAGTCAATCTTTGACACTCATTTAAACAATTATGGCAAAACCCTTTTAAATTCTACGGCAAGTACATTTAATTTCAATTTTATTTATATAGCGCCAAATCAAAACACAGGTCATCTCAAGGCACTTTACAGAAAAGAGTAGGTTTAGGCCACACTCTTAAGTTTATAGAACCAAGCAGAGACCCTTAAGAGCAAGCACTGCGGTGACACAGGTGAGGAAAAACTTCCCTTTAACGGGCAGAAACCTCGGGCGGAACCATAGCTCATAGAGGACAACCATCTACCTCAATCAGCTGGGTTGAGTAGCTACATTCAAAACAAACATACAAATACAACATTCAAAGCCAAACAGTCTAGTACCAAGCCTGACCAGGCTGCACATGCGAGCAAAGGCCTGGCAGGGGCAGCATTTCTAACTAAAGTCCTTATCAAAGAGAAAAGATTTCAACTTGCTCTTGAATAAAGAGTGTGTCTGCCTCCTGAACTGAACTGGGAAGATGGTTCCACAGGAAGAGAGCTTGATAGCTGAAAGCTCTACCTCCCAATCTACTTCTAGATACCTTGGGGACCACTAGTAGTTTGGATTTTTGGGAGCGCAGAGGTCTGGTTGGATGATAGGGAACTAAGAGCTCTTGCAGGTAAGAAGGAGCCATACCATTAAAAGCTTTATAGGTTGAGCAATATCTTGAATTCAATTCTATACTTTATTGGGAACCAATGTAAAGAAGCCGACTGGAGTAATGTGATCTCTTCTCCCTGTTCTCATAAGGATACGGGCAGCTGCATTCTGAATGAGTTGGAGAAACATTATGGACTTTTTAATTTGGGCAACCTGATAAAACTGAGTTACAATAGTTAAGTCGAGAGGTGATAAAGGCGTGGACAAGCTTTTCAGCGTCTTTATGAGACAGCACAGACGTAATTTTAGAAATATTATGCAGATGGAAGAAGGCGGTCTAAATGGTTTGCTGTATATGAGAGTTGAAAGACACATCTTGGTCAAAGACAACTCCAAGATTCCTAACAGAAGATGTAGAAGCCAGTGCAATGCCAACTAGTGTTGTTATCTTGCTAAAAAGAGTACTTCTAGCATGTTTGGGGCCAAGAACAATGACCAGTTTTATCTGTATTCAGCAATAGAAAGTTGTAGTTCATCCAGGTTTTAATATCCTTAAGACACTCCTGGGGTAAACCCAACTAGCTGGGATCATCTGGATTGATGGATAAATACAAGTGAGTGCCGTCAGCGTAACAATGAAAATGAATAGAATGCTTCCTCATAATGTCTCCCAAAGACAGCATGTATAATGTAAATAATACTGGTCCAAGTACTGATCCCTGCAGAACTCCATAGCTAACCGTGGTCTGAGTAGAGGACTTGTTATGGACATGAACAAACTGGGAACGGTCTGATAGATGAGGCTGGAACCATCTTAGCATTGTTTTATTCAAGCCAATTTGCTGTTCAAGTCTCTAGCAGAATATGGTGGTCAATGGTATCTAAGGCAGCGCTGAGGTCCAATAAAACAAGGACGGAGACAAGTCTTTTGTCAAATGCCATAAGGATGTCATCAATAACTTTCACTAAGGCTGTCTCTGTGCTGTGCTGTTTCCTAAAACTTGACTGAAATTTCTCAAATATAGAATTTTTTTTTCTAAAAAGGTGCATAGTTGATTGGCAACTACTTTTTCGAGGATCTTGGAAAAGTAGGGGAGGTTAGATATTGGTCTATAATTGGCCAAAATCCCAGAATCAAGCGAAGGCTTTTTAAGTAGAGGTTTAATTGCTGCCACTTTAAAAGACTGCAGTACATGTCCTGTCAATAGGGACATATTAATTATGTTCAAAAGAGATGGACTAATCAGAGATAGCAATTCCTTCACTAGTCTAGCGGGGACTGGGTCTAAAGAGACAGGTAATTGGTTTAGAGGCTGACACTACTAGGGCTGGCTCAGAATGAGTAATACGAGAAAATTTAGAAAAGTGGAGTTCTGAGCCTGTGGGCACAGCAGTGTTAGGTAGAGGCTTGGTATTTTTAGGGGGGGGGGGGGGTATTTTTTGGAATATTATTCCCAATACTGAATTTTATCATTAAAAAAAAATTCAAAAAGTCGTCAGCACTAAGAGTTGGAGGGATAGAGGGATCTATGGCATTTTGGCTCTTGGTTAGCTAAGCCACAGTGTTAAAGAGCAATCTGTGGTTGTTTTTATTTTCTTCTATCAAGGACGAATAGTACTGTCATCTAGCACTACGGAGAGATTTCTTATAGGTGGTAAGGCTGGCATTCCAGGATGAACAAGATTCTTCTGTCTCATTTGCACGCCAGAGCCTTTCACAGGACCTGACTTTCCTAACTTACGGGTGTGGGAGTTGCACCATGGAGCTAGTCTCCTATTTTTAATAGTTTTCTTTTTAAGAGGGGCTATGGAGTCAAGTGTTGACTGCAGTGAGGCTGCAGTACTACCAACTAAAAGGTCTAATTCTAATGGATTCAAGCAGTCAGTGCTGTCTGCTATATTGAGACATGGTAATAGAGTAAGTGCTGAAGGGATTAATTCTTTAAAGCGAGCCACGGCATTATCAGCTAAGTATCTGGTAACTACTGTATATCTCTGCTTGATGCTGTGAAATCAGATAGTACAAATTTGAACGTTATCAAATAGTGGTCAGTCAGTGTTGGATTTTGAGAGATGACAAGCAGCTCATCAATTTCTATACCATAGGCCAAGACCAGGTCAAGGGTGTGATTATGATGATGAGTTGGTTTACTAACACACACAGAAAAAACAGTTGAATTTAAGAGGGAGAGAAACGCTACACTATGACTACCATTATCAACATCTATATATTAAAATCACCAGCTATGATAATCTTGTCTGAACAAAGAACTAAGGTTGTTAAGAACTCAGAATTCAGACATAAATTCAGCAAAAGAAGCACTGGGAGGGCAATATACTGTGGTAAATAAAATAGGCTGCTCTGACCTCCAGGATGGATGTGCTAAGTTAAAAATTAAGCATTCAAAAGAGTTACAATTTGAGTTTAGTTTAGGCTGAGGGTTCATTGGTAATGTGGATTCATATATTACCCCGACACCACCACCCCAGCCAGCGTTTCTAGGAATTTGAATATTACCATAGCTGGGGCGGGGGGGGGGCGCTCATTAATATAAGGCTGGCTGCTTTACCTTTTTAAAAGAGTATGCCTAATATATGACTAACATTTTCATTAAAAATGTCACAGTAAAGACTTGTTCATTTTCTTTCTCAGGATGAAAGCTATCTGAAAATAAAATTATGCACCAGTCTACCGCATTCCATGATTACAATATGGAAAATCAAGATCATTTACCCATGTCTTCAGGCAAATTTAAAAAAACAAAAAAAAACAAAAAAAAAAACCACACAACACACATTTGGCTGCGCTGACCCAGTATAAAAATGAGTGACTTAAGTTATAATTTGCATTACAAAAGAGTTACTTTTCTTTAGTTTAATTTTAGGGGGTGGGTGAATGGTCTGCTCTAGCTAGTTAGCAACACAAACTGAAAATGTAGTACATGCCATTGGTGTGTGAGTGGGCAGAAATGCTTTGGTCATCCAGGGATGGGGGGGGACTATATAAGGGCGCATTCAGATGGCCACTGTTTGGTCTGGACCAAAGGTCCAAACAGTGGCTTCCACGGATAGTTTGGTTTGTCTGGTGCAGTCTGAACGCACATTGGAACTCTGGTGTGCACCAAACAAGCGAAGTCAGTTCTCTTGCAAACGAAGTCTGGTGCGTTCTGCTTACAGTGTGAATTCAGAGTATCTAGCGGACCAAAGGGAGGAAGTGCCCCTCTGTGTTTGTGTAACAATAGCAACACGTAGTCTGAGAAGAGGAAGTGGCGTTTACCGTAGTACATTTTAAGTACAAAATAAAGACAACCACACAAATCCGAGAAATCCTTTTACCGGAGAAAGCCAAGGAGAAGAAAAAAAGTCTCGTTTGTGGCCGACAAACAACCCAGCTGAAGGGAATGGATTTCCGTTTACAGTCCTGGCCAACTGATGAGCTTGATTTTTCTTCTTCGCCGAGATCCCCCCCCCCCCCCCCCGTTCTGATCAGTGGTGGTTTCGGCTACAGTTCCCCAAATAAGCAGTTGTTGCAACTGCGTGACGTTGTCCAGGCAGTTTGGTCCGGTGCAGTGTGAATGTAAACCAAACCAAACAAAGGTGTGAAAATTCTCAGTATTCCCTGCCCAGTCGAACCAAGACCCCCAGACTAGCCTGGTCTGAATGCAGCCTATAGTGAACACCACTTAACATTTTTATATAACTTGCATACAAAAACACATAATAACAGAAATTGGACAGCACTGTGTGTATCGTCAATTGGAAAAGACAAAACACACATGCAGATAAATACATTTTGCACAAGTGTTGATGCACAGCACATGGGCGCAGCCTTCTTAACTTCAACTTTTTTTAAATTGCCCATCTGGGGATAAATAGCATTTCTGAATTAACTCAGTCCTGCCAGGCTCACCTGACTTCATGGCTTGGAAGTTTTTGATGGGCATGCCCCAAATTTTAACTTCCTCAATGAACAAGAGCACTCTGAGGCAAATGCAATATCCCCCACCTTTATTTTCTTTGAAGATCCCAATACTTACTGATGGAGAGCAATTTTCAACTTTTCAATATAATTACTGTGGCAGAACCAAATTATCCCCCTCATGGATCGTCACCTTATCGTGGTGGGGGGGTTTGCGTGCCCCAGTGATCCCAGGAGCTATGTTGTCCGGGGCAATTTGCCTCTGATAGGGTCTCCCAAGACAAACTGGTCCTGGGTGAAGGGCCAGACGAAGAACGATCCAACAGACTCTCATGATAAGTTGTATATCAGGGATTCAGTGTACCCCGCCCGGTATGGGGTTACCGGGGCCCCACCCTGGAGCCAGGCCTGGGGGAGGGGCTCGAAGGCTAGCGTCTGGTGGCCGGGTTTCCACCCATGGGACCCGGCCGGGCTCAGCCCGAAGGAGTTACATGGGTCCGCCCTCCAGTAGGTTCACCACCTGCAGGAGGGATCATGGAAGTCCGGTGCTATGTGGATTAGGTGGCAGTCAAAGGCGGAGACCTTGGCGGACTGATCCCAAGCTTTCTAAACTGGCTTTTGGTACGTGGAATGTCACCTCTCTGGTGGGGAAGGAGCCTGAGCTGGTGTACGAGATTGAGCGATACCGGCTAGATATAGTCGGCCTCACCTCAACACACAGCTCCGGTTCCGGAACCAGTCTCCTGGAGAGGGGCTGGAGCTTGGCCTTTTCTGGAGTTGCCCCGGGCGAGAGGCGACGAGCAGGGGTAGGTATTCTTGTATCGCCCCACCTTGCTGCCTCTATATTGGAGTTTTCCCCGGTGGACGAAAGGGTTGCTTCCCTGCGCCTTCGGGCTGGGAAACGGGTCCTGACCATCATTTGTGCCTATGCACCAAATGATGTTTCAGAGTACCCACCCTTTTTGGAGTCTGTGACTGGGGTGCTGGAGGGTGCTCCTCCTGGAGACTCCATTGTCCTACTGGGGGACTTCAATGCGCACGTGGGCAACGACAGTGAAACCTGGAGGGGGGTGATTGGGAGGAACGGCCTGCCCGATCTGAACCCGAGTGGTGTTCAGTTATTGGACTTCTGTGCTAACCACAGTCTGTCTATAACGAACACCATGTTCAAGCATAAGGGTGTCCATATGTGCACCTGGCACCAGGACACCCTAGGCCGCAGGTCGATGATCGATTTTGTTATCGTATCATCAGACCTGCGACCGTATGTCTTGGACACCCGAGTAAAGAGAGGTGCAGAGCTGTCAACTGATCACCACCTGGTGGCGAGTTGGATCCGATGGCAGGGGAGGAAGCCATTCAGACCTGGTAGACCCAAACGTATAGTGAGGGTGTGCTGGGAGCGTCTGGCTGAGGCCCCTGTCCGGGAGGTCTTCAACTCCCACCTCCGGAAGAACTTCAACCACATTCCGAGGGAGTCTGGAGACATGGAGTCTGAATGGGCCATGTTCTCCACCTCTGTTGTTGAAGCGGCAGCCCAGAGCTGCGGCCGCAAGGTGGTCGGTGCATCTCGTGGTGGCAACCCCCGAACCAAGTGGTGGACACCAGTGGTGAGGGGGGCCATTAAGCTGAAGAAGGAGTCCTATCAAGCTTGGTTGGCTTGTGGGACTCCCGAAGCAGCTGAGGTGTACCGGCAGGCCAAGCGGAGTGCAGCTCGGGTGGTTGCTGAAGCAAAAACCCGGGTATGGGAGGAGTTCGGTGAGGCCATGGAACAAGACTTTCGGTCGGCTTCAAAGAGATTCTGGCAAACTGTTCGGCGGCTCAGGAGGGGAAAGCAGCTCCCCGTCCACACTGTGTATGGTGCGGATGGGACACTGTTGACTTCAACTGGGGATATCGTCGGGCGGTGGAAGGAATACTTCGAGGATCTCCTCAATCCCACTGATACGCCTTCCACAGAGGAAGCAGGGTTTGGGGACGAGGGGGATGACTCGCCTATCACAGGGGCTGAGGTCGCCAAGGTGGTTAAAAATCTCCTTGGTGGCCGGGCCCCGGGGGTGGACGAGATTCGCCCCGAGTACCTCAAGGCCCTGGATGTTGTTGGGTTGTCATGGTTGACACGCCTCTGCAACATTGCGTGGAGGTCGGGGGCAGTGCCTTTGGCATGGCAAACCGGGGTGGTGGTTCCTCTCTTCAAAAAAGGGGACCGGAGGGTGTGCTCCAACTTTAGAGGGATCACACTCCTCAGCCTCCCTGGGAAGGTCTATGCCAAGGTACTGGAGAGGAGAGTCCGGCCGTTGGTCGAACCTCGGATTCAGGAGGAGCAATGTGGTTTTCGTCCTGGCCGTGGCACATCGGACCAGCTCTTTACCCTCTCGAGAATTCTTGAGGGTTCGTGGGAGTTTGCCCAACCAGTTTACATGTGTTTTGTGGACTTGGAGAAGGCATTTGACCGCGTCCCTCGTGGATTTTTGTGGGGGGTGCTTCGGGTGTATGGGGTATCGGGCTTGTTGTTACGAGCTATTCGGTCTCTGTACGACCGTTGTGAGAGTTTAGTTCGCATTGCCAACACTCGGTCGGAGTCATTCCCAGTGAGAGTTGGACTCCGCCAGGGCTGCCCTTTGTCACCGGTCCTGTTCATAATTTTTATGGACAGGATTTCTAGGCGCAGCCAGGGAATGGAGGGTGTCATGCTTGGTGACCACAGGATCTCATCTCTGTTGTTTGCAGATGATGTTGTCCTGTTGGCTTCATCCAGCAATGACCTACAGCTCTTGCTGGGACGGTTTGCCGCTGAGTGTGAAGCGGCTGGGATGAGAATCAGCACCTCCAAGTCCGAGTCCATGGTCCTCAGCCGGAAAAAGGTGGATTGTCCTCTCCGGGTTGGGGACAGGCTCCTGCCCCAAGTGGAGGAGTTTAAGTATCTTGGGGTCTTGTTCACGAGTGAGGGGAAAATGGAGCGAGAGATCGACAGACGGATTGGAGCAGCATCTGCAGTGATGCGGACGTTGTACCGGTCTGTTGTGGTGAAGAGGGAGCTTAGTTCTAAGGCAAAGCTGTCGATTTACCAGTCAATCTACGTTCCTACTCTCACCTATGGTCACGAGCTTTGGGTAATGACCGAAAGAACGAGATCGCGGATACAAGCGGCTGAAATGAGCTTTCTCCGTAGGATTGCTGGACTCACCCTCAGAGATAGGGTGAGGAGCTCAGTCATCCGGGAGAGGCTCAGAGTAGAACCGCTGCTCCTCCACATTGAAAGGAGTCAGTTGAGGTGGTATGGGCATCTGATTAGGATGCCTCCTGGACGCCTCCCACTTGAGGTGTTTCAGGCACGTCCCACTGGGAGGAGACCCCGGGGCAGACCCAGGACTCGGTGGAGAGACTATGTCTCCCAGCTAGTCTGGGAACGCCTTGGTATCCCCTCTGAAGAGCTGGAGCAGGTGGCTGGGGAGAGGGAAGTCTGGGCTTCTCTGCTTGAACTGCTGCCTCCGCGACCCGGACCTCCGGAAAAGCGGTAGAAGATGGATGGATGGATGGAGAACCAAATTATGATAAGCCCATCATCCACAAATATACAACAAAGTATACAACCCATAGTTGTAGGTCAAGATCCCAAGGTGAACCTTTATAGCAAGTATGGAGACCCTAGAGAGCTTAATACGTTCTACAGTAAGAGATCATAGGGAGTGCCAACCTTGACCTCTGACCTTTTGACCCCAAACCTGTAGTCAGAGGTTATGGTCTCAGAGTGAACCCATGTGCGAGGTATGGTGATCCTAGCTTTCTTTGTTGTTGAGCAATAGTTTAAAAACCATGTTGACCTTGAGATCCCAAAACCATAGTCACACTTCAGGGTCACAGGGTGAACCTGTGTACCAGGTTTGGTGGCCCTAGCTTTACTTGTTGCACAGTAATAAGGCATAAGAAATGCTAACCTTGACCTTTTGACCCCAAACCCACAGTCAGAGGGCAGGATCCCAAGGTGAACCTGTGTAGCAAGTTTGGCGACCCTAACTTTCTTTGTTGTTGAGATATAGTTCATAAGCTATTTTGATGTTGACCTTTGACCTTGTGATCCTAAAACCATAGTCACACTTCAGGGTCACAGGGTGAATCTGCGTACCAAGTTTGGTGACCTTAACTTTACTCGTATAGTAAAAAGGCATAGATAATGTTAACCTTGATCTTTGACCTCAAACCCATAATCAGAGGTCAGAATTCCAAGGTGAACCTGTGTACCAGGTTTGATGGCCCTAGCTTTACTCATTTTATAGTAAATGTAACATTTACCATCGTGCAACTGCAATGTTAACGTTGAACCTTTGACCCCAAACCCAAAGTTGGGTGAGCGTACAAGTCATCCAAGATGTGCATTAGCTACAACTACTGTACCGATTTGAAAAGCCTACATCATTTTTTTCAGTAGTTATTGTGTTCAGAAGCCTTAGGGAAAAATGTGACCTGACCTTTGACTTCAAGGACATCCAATGAGAATGAAACTGCAAAATGCTTATCATCAGAGTACATCAAACCATGGTACCACATTTCAAAACAATCGAACCAAAACGGTAGGAGGAGATGATTTCACAAGACAGTTACAGTCTATGAAGTGAGGTGAAACAGGAGGTCATAGGTCAGGGGCTACAATTTCTGGAAAAATCATCCGATCAGAACCAAACTGCAATATGCGTATCCTCAGTGGACATCAAAACACGGCAGGGTTTCCTCTAGTAACATTTCTGGGTGGCGGTCCGCCTCACCAGAAAAATTACTGCCGTGCTAATGAGATATGAATTTAACAAAAATATATGAAGAAATTACTTTCCGCAAGCGCGCACACGAACAACGCGTGTAGCCGTCATCCGCGCGGAGTTTAGAAGCGCCCGCCTAAGCGAGCTTTCCAGTCAGGAAGAGTCTCTCACTAACGTGACTGTCCGAGAGAAACATGAGTTTATTGTGAAGTCTGAATAACGGAGAATGGAGAGCTTGTTCTGCTGTTCACAGAATATACTTTATTAGCTCTAAAGCTCAATATAATGTATATTCCTAGCCGTAGCCCGCCTAACGTCACTCACCCCCAACCCCGGTTGTGCTACGGCAAACCCCAAAGTACAATTCTCATATGTAACATTTATTAAGGTACTTTAAACGTGGGAAAAAAAAAAAAAAAAAAAAATCAGAAGAGGTATGTAAGCAATGGAGTCATTTATCATGGTTTTAACCCGCTGGAAACTGGAGCAATAATGGAAGAGTCGCTTAGCTAAGAGATGTGGTTAGAATTCACATTGCAGCCGGCTTCATATGAAGGGAAAGGCAAGGGGGGCTGATGAATTGTTGAAGATATATTTCACCAGCCACTACAATATTAAGTTATGTTCCCTATTATGTACCTGGCAAATTAAGATGACCGAAATTCACCAAGTCAGTGACTTTAATCAGTCAGCAGCCTTCAGGCAAACTAAATGTGCCAGCATTTGGATTTCAAAATAAGGGAGGTTTTTCCTGCTGTCTGGGTGGTGGTGAGATTTCTTAAAAAAAACATTTATACACACACACACACACACACACACACACACACACACACACACACATATACACTGCTCAAACAAATAAAAGGAACACTTTGAAAACACATCAGATTTTAATGGGAAAAAATAAGCTGGATATCTACACTGATATGGACTGGATAATGTGTTAAGAATGAAAAGATGCCACATCTTTTGATGGAAATGAAAATTATCAACCTACAGAGGGCTGAATTCAAAACACTCCAAAACTTACTCAGATTAAAAAGTGTTCTTTATTTTTTTGAGATATACTGTATATATATATATATATATAGACACACACACACACACACACACACAAATATAACAGAAATAACGGCATCCTTGGTCATTTAAGTTATTTCTTTAAATAAAATTTTTTATAATTATATTTCTTTGAATTCAGAGTTAAAGTTATTGTTCTGTTCTGGCTCTACAAAATTATGGTCAAAAGTTTAAATTGTATGAGGAAAAAAGTAAAAATTTGCCACATTCTGTTTCAGATTTATTAGAAAAACAGGAATTTATAATAATCTGCCTTTGTCCATCAGACAGGCCTCTTCACTGTCCAGTTTTAAAACTCCTCTTAAAACCTATTTTTATTCTCTGGCTTTTGACCCAGTTTGAGACATTGATTTTATTTGTTCTTATTGTCTCTATTGTATGACTACTGTTCTGTTTGTGCTGTTTTGTACTTTAGCTGTGTTTTATTGATTTTATATTTTATTTATCATTGCTGTACAGCACTTTGTGTCAACTGTTGTTTTTAAAAAGCTTTATAAATAAAGTTGGATTGCATTAAAAAAAGATAAAAAATTAGCCATAAAATAATTCACATTTATAACAGTCTCAAATGTACAAGAAAAGCCATAATTTTACAAGAGAAAATTGCAAATTTGAGGAAAATGTTGCAAATTTAGATAGATTTACAGAGAAAAGTAGAAAACTATAAGAAAACTCTTATAAATCTTTGGAGAAAAACTTCAAACCTTCAAGACTGAAGTCATTACTCAAGTTTTTAAGTGGGTGCTCTTTGTACTCTTAATTCAACTAGAATTTTTTTGGTTGTCTACTTTTAATTATTAATTTCATAGTACTGCCTTTACATGAGTAGAATTTCTGGTTACTATACCCACCTCTGATCATATAATTTAAGTATTAATGAGTAAATTACTATTATGAATGTTTCTTTCCCTTCCCTTTCCTGCTCTTCGTCAATGGAAAAAAGAAAAACTAGAATAAAAATTAAAAAAAAAAATACACATTTTGGTTATTTATGTAAACCATGAAAAAAACTCCTGCAGGACAAAACATTACACCTGGTATTTTCTAACCTGTTTGTATACCACCATAGACAGAGAGAGAACCTGAATTAGACAGAGCTCAAAGAGGACAAGACGATAGAGAAGAGGAGCCAAGGAGAGGAAAGTGTTCAGGCAGAGCACAGGTGTCATAACTCATTCCATGGAGGGCCAAGACCCTGCAGGTTTTATCTCCACCCAGTGTCTTCAGCAGGTGATTCCTCTGAATTTCTTCCCACTGATTGCTGATCGGTGAAAACACCTGCTGAAGAGACTGGGTGGAAGTAAAACCTGCAGGGTCTTGGCCCTCCATGGAATGAGTTTGACACCACTGAGGCAGAGGAAGGACAGGATACCACAAAAAAAGTCTAAATACAGGACATCTGGTTGAGACCCCATTTGGCCCAATGTTCCAATATTCAAGCCTTGGTTGTACAATACTTCAAATGGTAAGTTCCATTATGCAATATTACTGTGCCACAGTACCAAGTTTCAAAATAACAGTTGATTTCACAAAAGTGGGACAGACGGATGGACGGACCCATAACATAATCCCCCTTTGGTCTTCGACCCCTTTGGGGTTCGACTGGCGGGAATAAAAAGGAACTCACTACAATTCAGTTGTACCACATTTATAATAAAGATGTCTCACCTTGACTCCAATGGCCTTAAACAAAGCCGGGTGTCTAAGCGGCAGCTCCACCATCTCTTTGATCTGAGCCAACTGCTTCCTTACTCCTCCAATATCATCATAGCCCACTTCATTCAGTGACTCTTCCTCATCCTGCATTTTCAAGCACAAGATTTCATATTTCCATGTATTCGTTAACAAAAAAAAAAAAAAAAAAAATGCAACACTAAAGCTGGATTTATGCACCTGCATCATGTCGACGCCATTACAAACGCCATGGCAGATGCAGTGATCAGCATTTTTTTCTTGTGTGTTGGGTGAAATGCGTTCTGTTACCAGTTGATGTGTAGTGATTTGTGTGTTCGTCGTGTGTTTTTGTTTATGACATAGCAACGGACAAGAGAAGATTGTGATGCAGTTGGAGCTAAAAAATGCAAAAACACCTTTTAATATGATTGCTGCACAGAGAAAAAAGTCTGAGAATACGGTGCGTGTGACCACCACCGCAGTTTTGACAATCGGTGTAATTATGGGGGATATGATGAATCAAAATGCTCTGTATGTGCTTACTAGCTCAATATTCTTTTGAATTTAGACCGCTGTTTAACCAACTCATCTTGGAAGTTGTGCCTCCATGAAGAGGCAGAGCGAAGCAGCAGTGAGAACCAGGAAATGTGAAGGAGGAGACAAAGCGGACTAATCACAGCTCTTGCAGCCTGCATCACAGACGTGCACCTCCTTCTCTGGAGAGGTGCATGGCGTCGACACCGTCGCAGCTGTGTCGTGTCGACACAGGTGCATAACTTGCACTTAATAGCCCTGGTACCTACCTCTCTCCTGATTGGTTCTCCCTCACAATGAATAACCGTGTCAGGAGCAACAATACAGTAGGGGGAGGGATCGGTCTCAACCACCTTGAACTCAACAGCACGCATACCACCTCTGACCAGGAAAATATCACCTTCACAAGGAACAAGGCATCAGTATTATTCCATATACAGTAATGCATATTGACATGTTCTAAAACAAATCCCACTCAACATAAATTCTGTTTTCTGACAAAATTAAATGACACTCACCTTTGCGAATTGGCCTATAAGCCTCCAAAAAGTATGGCTTCAAGTAGACCTCAAACAGGTTGCCAGTAATTCCTTCTACTGTGTCGTCAATTGGGAGGACATGGATCCTCTTTCCATACTTCACATCAGGACACGGCTGAATGCTGAGGGGAGATCATTAGACTTAATGGCCCTCATTCATCGGTACACATTTGGGTGTGATTACGATTATACGAAAAGCTCTATGTTTGATTTATGAAACGGTGCATATCTATTCAGTCTTATTGTACGATCGTTCACTCATTGTTGATAAATCTGACAGAAAGATTCCGAGCATCATTTGAATTCCATGGCCACGTCTCGTCCCCAGAATTTACGACACAGTAACTAACTAACTAACTAACCTGCACTTATATAGATAGCGCTTTTCTAGTCACAAAGACCACTCAAAGCACTTTCACTAATACTAACCCTCTATTCTAAGGGCCTATAGGAAACAGATATCTAGGGACAATTTAGAACAACCAATTAACCTAACATGCATGTCTTTGGATTGTGGGAGGAAACCAGAGCCCCCGGAGTAAACCCACGCAGCACAGGGAAAACATGCAAACTCCACACAGAAAGGTTCCGACCCCTGCCAGCCTGGGGATTCGAACCAGGAACCTTCTAGCTGTAAGGCAACAGTGCTAACGTTAGCACTGCACGGTGCAGTAGAACAGTAGAACATGAGACGGCAAAAAGAGAAATTTTTCCAAAGTAAAAATTGATGCCAGCATAAAGAGAAGTGAAAAAATGATATAGTATAGTCTGTCCATTGACAGTGAAAGTCATATCCAGTCTTGCAAGATTTGGAGCCAGCTTTTAAAATTAGAGTTAGCTCAAATGTCGGGCCTTTTGTGAATGTTAAAACAGAGATCAAAGGAAAGACCTTGACATGGCACACAACCCACAAAAAGCGCTGTATATCGAGAGAAAAAAACAAAAACAAAAACACTCGGAATATCGGGCCAGCACATGTCTCGAAGCAGCATTAGCAACAGCTGAGCTAAAAATACACGGGCCTACAGCTTGCTTTTCCTCCAAGTGCCAAGTAAGTAAAATTTGTTTATGAAGAGCTTTTCACAGACATATAGTCACAAAGCACTGTACAATCAAATGGAATAAAAGCAAGTTGATGGTTAAAAATGATCTTAAAAATACAAAAAAGTTAAAACACAAGATTAAAATAATTTAAAAATATCACAGACTTACCATTAAAAAGCAGCTGAACTGAAACTCAGCGGAAATCCTCGCTAAACTAAAAAGTTTTCAGCTGCTTTTTAAAAGAGTCGAGAGTCAGCCAAATGTATCTGGAGTGGGAGTTTATTCCAAACACTGTCCACTGCCCTCCCCGTCTGCTGAGACGTGTCTCCGCAGAAAATGAAGCCCCAAGAATTCATTATATAAAAGAGATGTCAACAGTTTTACTTTGGAACATGATTTGAGGTTGAGGAAGTTGAAAAAAATTTGAAATATATAGGCTGGGTGATACCTGATACAGAGATATCGTAATCATTGAATCATGATAGGATCATATCGTGACCCAAGTATAGCGACCTGAATCGAATCGCAAAGCATGAGTCCCACCCCATGAGATACTGTACTACATAACAGAAAACTTAGTCAAAGAAATACTGTTCAGAATATTATTTTAACAGTGCTTACACAGGAGACTCCTCACAGTGCAAATATATAACACAGCAATAAAGTGATAACTGAAGAACCCTGCAGCTCATTTACAACAGTAAAAAATATTTCAAAAACTAAATTAAATTTTATACATTCCATCAAATAACAGTTTGTATTTCTGTAATTCTGCTTAAATCTGTTTTAATATTAGCTGCAGTGACAAATATGGATAAAGTGTTTATAATTAATAAAGCAGTGTCTTTAGTCTTTAATTTGCCAAAACTTTCAACAAGTTGAACGTTGAACAGTTTTTTCCCCACATGCAGTCAGGATTATAAATGGACTGTGCCCTATTCCCCTGCCAATTGCTTTTCCTCCCCCTCACCTCTGCTAAACTTGTATATGTATTCTGTTAGGGTGGCCTGACCATAGTGTTTTAACTGATATTTTATTGTTGCATTTTATGCTGTTGTTTTTAAACTTATTCTCCATGTATATTGTGGTACTGTGTTATGCTGGGGGATCATAAGTTTGTTTTTTATGTGCATGCACATACTAAATAGCAATAAAGAAATCTTGAATCAAAATATAACCCAAAAGCAAATGTAACACCTGAAAGGTTGCACTGCTCATTATAATTTCATATGATCAAATAATTCTCCCACACATCCAGGTTTCTCTGGTGCACGGGAGTCTAAAGCAACTTGAAAATTTGCGCACCAAAACTCAGGGCTGATGTAAGATTCGAGTCCACCATATGATCACGTTCAGATTGAGAAATACCAATCGGACGACTACTTTTCTGTCTTACACACATTTGACAAATGAGGGCCAATGCCACCTTTATGAAAAAAGCACTGTGGAAAAGAGTGAGACAGCAAGTGTTTTTACCTACCTGATGACATCCCCCAGGCGTACCCTCAGGTTGTTGCGAACCACCCTATTCATGCGGACTTTTTCATCAGAACATGTGTCATCGGACAACACGATACAAACGGTCTCCCGCCTCTTCTTTCCCTTCATCAGCACTGTATCACCACGGAAGAGCTGCAACTCATCCATTTTGGTCTTCAACAAAGACAAGTTAGTTTACTAATCCACTGCATTATCACCTTATTCATATTGTTGCATTGTTTATTAGCAATGGAATGACAATAAAGGCACCTTTGAGTTTGCATGTTTGTGAAGGCTCACAGCATTTTAAGTTTACTGATAAAGCCGTTGATAAAACTTAAAACAGTTACCTGAGAGAGCGAGACCACACTGTTGTCTTCATTGATGGATTCATCAACAATCAGTCTGTTGGGTCTGTTCTTCTGTTTGAGAATTGCAGTGGCTAGATCATCATTTTTGGATCTATGGAGAAAAACAAGGTCACACAAGTACTACTTATCCGACCCCTTTAAGGACTGAAAGCCACTTTGCTATCTGCACAAAAGGTATTGCAAAATTACAAAATAATTTGGAAAATAAAACCGTAAAAGAATCGGGAAACAAAATTTTGTTGTACCTGCTTTGAAAGCCAACTTTGAAAGTCTGAGGGGGTCAACCAAGTTAACTCCTCTAACACTCCCCCAAATTCTTTGAGCTGATTTGACGGATGAAGAAGCTTAGTATGATGATGTGAACAGAGTACTACCACGTCTTAACGTGTATATTTATAAATAAGACGTGTGCACTGTATTAATCGATACACATAAGTTTTCAGTGTTTAATAATTCGGGGAAAAAAAAAACTTCACCCACCAACGTATTAACTAGTGGCCATCTTGTACTGTGTATAGATTCCTCTACATTAATAATGAAATTTAGTCATAGACGACCGCAATGTTGTAGCATTAAGTACAAACAGAGCAGACCGCTTTCTGAATAACCATGTTACTTGGGGGGGGGATGGGGGAAATCATCGACTCATTCGTACAATAAAACCATATGAAAAAATAAACCAGTCAAGCTAAACTGCCACACGTTTCTAGAAAAGCCTTTTGTGTATTTTCACTTTCACGTTGTTAGCATGCTAATCGTAGCCTTAGGGCTAACTGACTGGCAAGCCAGCGATACCAGATGACACAGCAAAAGAATTTGAGGAAAAAAAAAAAAACTTAAGTTAGCTAGCAAGGTCCCTCTCTAAAAGCTAAGGCTATAAATTTAGCCTGGCAATATATTCTTGTTGGGTAAAGTAACCGTATGGTACTCGTTGTTCGGATAGGTCATCATACAACCATTACGCTAACAGAAAGACGAAAGCTGAAGTACACTCAATCATTGAGTAGTAAGTCAAGCCTATTAGCCTGTTAGCTTTAGGCGCACTGTAGAGACGCCACAGATAGTGCGACAATTAGTCTTTCAACTTAATGTCTGGCGCGTTGTTTTGTAAAATTGTGACCCTATAACTATAACTTGGCTCATACGCGGACCAGATTTATATTTTCTGCGTGGATGATCGTAAACCAAGAGCAGACATCCGATTTGCCGGTGCTTAGGCCAATTTGTTGGTGTGACGGTGGATGACTTGGGCCTGTACGTTGCTAAGCTAACATTAGCATTTGAACAGCATTACGATGACTGCGTTTTGTCACACAACTGATTCACTGTATACACCGGTGGCTGTTCACAGCCTGAGCTTAGAGGACAACTGTTAAAACTGTATTTTTTGTTTTCATACAAACGCTCATAACCGAATTAAGTGCCGAGGCTGAAATGTAACTGACTCAAATAGCTGTACTCTTTGCAAACTCTGCAATGCATCAGCAATCCGAGCTAAAATTTAATAAACATCTACCTGTCTTAAAGCATTCTAGTGTTATCTGCTCCTGGGTTGTTGCTTAATAACGCGTTCAAAAATATAAATATGGATATACTCACTCCCCTCCCGAAGCCATGATCGTCCACCTGGTTCACTATTAATAAATAAATTCTAGCTAAATGTTTAAGAGGCTTAACCGGTTGTCGCTGATCTAGCTTCTCTGATTTCACACGAAAGAGCTGCAGTTTCCGTGCTTTCTTTACACTTATATGACGAGCTGAATGCATCCGCCATTCTGATTGGCTAGAAGCTGTTTGTCAAACTACGTAAACTAATCAAAATCAAGAGTCTGTCGTCACTGGGGCATTTTAGAGTTTCACCCTATCATAAAAGAGAAGGCTGGTGTTATTTTCATAAACTTTTTCCTTATTGGCCGGTCGACAGATCCAGTCATCCAATTCACGTTCACCGCGTTGGTTATGAAGTATCGTAATAGAAACCCAAGTCTTTTAGCAGCGTTTACGTTAAGTTCACTTTAATTTTAGTTTATTTTATGAGAGACATACATTAAATTGAACAAATATCACAATTTCACCTTATCTATTAATAGCTAACATTTAATCTAAAAGTATGATAAGTAATTAAAGTAACAGTCTGCACAACTTAAAGTTGGCAGGTTTTTTTTTTTTTTTAAACAATCAATTGCCCCCTGCTCCGTACAGTACACCCAATGATCTTTCAATATTTCACTCACGAACCAAGCATCAAGTTTATAACCCACACTGGCTCCAGAGTCACTGTAAAATCTGTCCGGTGTTTTACTGTCTTTGTAGATTTTTGTTGGCTGTAGATATGGGTCTCATGTCACAGGCCAGAGAAAGTTGATTTTGTTGAAGTCACAGAGCATTTGTCAGCATAATCTATGTAGGTCCAAGTTTCTGTATCCTGGAGCGCAGCTCTGAGGAGTCCAACAGAGGGCCTGAGTGGAGTTCTTGTAGATAGACAGGAAGGTTACTGAAACACAAAAAGGTTGGTCAACAGCTATTTCTTTTAAATGCACAGAACATAAATAATAAAGCCGTCCTATGATCTCAGGCATCGCAGGACTCGCGATGTCGTCATAAAGATATGATGTCTATATGAAGGCACATAGACAGATAGGCATCATAGGACTCGCAATGCCGTCATCATCACTCGCAATGCCGTCATAAACTATAAATTCAAGAAATCTGTCAGTTTGTGTGTCTGTGTGTCACAATCATAGCACATCATAGGACGACCTATGATGTCTGCATGATGTCTTATGATGATCCTATGATATCACACAACATAGGACTCACGATGCCGTCATATAGGCGATGCCGTCATATAGACAATAGGACTGGCTACCTATGATGTAGTGTCCTACGATGCCTCCCTTGATGTCTTTATGATATCATTTAGAGTCTATATGATATCATATACCTGGTCATATGATATCATATACCTGGTCATATACAGTATGGTCTATAATATAGACCAAATATGATGGTCTATATTATAGACCATCACTCACCAAAGAAGAGATACTCATCACCCAATTACTTCGTCTTCTTCTTTTAGATTTGATTGGTGGTTGGCAACCAGCTTACAGGTGCATTACCACCACTGACTTGATTATCATCACTCTATATCTTTGTATAAGGAGTTTGATTACTAATAGGACACAGCACTTTAAACCACACCCGCAATTCAAAAGCATGTAAACTGTGGAATGGGAGTTGCCAGAAACAGGAAAGAAGAGATACTCATCACCCAATTAAGAATAGGACACACTAATTTAAACCAGACACTACAAAAATGGAGAGCAACAGAGTGAGGACAACTGCTGCACGTCAGGAGACCAATGAAGAAATAAATATGCAAGACAGAATAATAATAATAACAATAATAGCAACCCAGGATAATAAGAATAAGGTGAAATACAGAAAATACCAACTTAAAGCGAGGATGTGGGCTGGGATCCATGCCCTGAAGACAAGGAATATCTAGATATAATTCAAGAAATCTCTGTCTGTCACGATGTCACAATCATAGGACTTGCTAGAAGATCATAGGACGTACTATGAGATCTAAGACAGGCTGCACTCATGATCATAGGACTCGCTATGACATCATCAAAAAGCAAAGCCAGCCATTACTCATGATCATAGCACTCCCTATGACATTATCAAAGATCAAATGTCTTTATGATGTCATATAGACCATTACTCACCAAAGAAGAGATACTCATCACCCGATTACGAATGGGACACAGCACTTTAAACCACACCCGCAATTCAAAAGCATGTAAACTGTGGAATAGGAGTTGCCAGAAACAGGAAAGAGAGACACTCATCACCCGATTAATAGGACACACTAAATTAAACCAGATGCTACATAAATGGAGAGCAATAGAGTGAGGACAACTGCTGCACGTCAGGAGACCAATGAAGAAACTAGAAAAGCACTCGGAGACCGCAGACCTCCACCAAGCGCCACAGTTCCCCCCATACAGTGTTTGTGTGTACGTTTTCAGATTCCTTGACCATGAAAACATATGACTAGCAATTGGATTCACAATGATAGGATTAGTGGTTCAGTAGTTATTGACGAAAATGGCATTTTCCGTAATGACGGTTTAGTGCCACAGTTCCTCCCATACAGTGTTTGTGTGTACGTTTTCAGATTCCTTGACCATGAAAACATATGACTAGCAATTGGATTCATAATGATAGGATTAGTGGTTCAGTAGTTATTGACGAAAATGGCATTTTCCGTAATGGCGGTTTAGCGCCACAGTTCCCCCCATACAGTGTTTGTGTGTACGTTTTCAGATTCCTTGACCATGAAAACATATGACTAGCAATTGGATTCACAATGATAGGATTAGTGGTTCTGTAGTTATTGACGAAAATGGCATTTTCCGTAATGGCGGTTTAGCGCCACAGTTCCCCCCATACAGTGTTTGTGTGTACGTTTTCAGATTCCTTGACCATGAAAACATATGACAAGCAATTGGATTGACAATGATAGGATTACTGGTTTAGTAGTTAATCACGAAAATGGCATTTTGCGTAATGGCGGTTTTCTTGTGGACGGTGATCCGGATCACCACCAAAATCTAATCATCTGTAGGATACCCCATTTCTGACAATCTGTGAAAATTTCATGAAAATCTGTCCATAACTTTTTGAGTTATCTTGCTAACAGACAGACAGACAGACAAACCAACACCGATGAAAACATAACCTCCTTGGCGGAGGTAATAAATATGCAAGATGGAAAAATAATAATAATAATAGCAACCCAGGATAATAAGAATAAGGTGAAATAGAGAAAATCCAAATTTAAAGCAAGGATGTGGGCTGGGAGCCATGCCCTGGAGACAAGGAATATCTAGATATAATTCGAGAAATCTCTGTCACGATGTCATGATGTCACGATCATAGGACTCGCTAGAAGGACGTGCTATGAGATCTAAGGTAGGCTGCACTCACGATCACAGGACTCGCTACATCATCAAAAAGCAAAGCCAGCCATTACTCATGATCATAGCACTCGCTACGACATTATCAAAGATCAAAGGCAGCCATCATAGATCAAAGGCAGGCATCAACGAACGAGTGGGGACGTCAAAGAACCGAGGCAACTTTCACCATGGTTGCTGTTGCCATGGTAACAGTAACTTTCTACGGCTAGGACTCGCTAGAAGATCATAGGACGTGCTATGAGATCTAAGGTAGGCTGCACTCACGATCACAGGACTCGCTACAACATCATCAAAAAGCAAAGCCAGCCATTACTCATGATCATAGCACTCGCTACGACATTATCAAAGATCAAAGGCAGCCATCACAGATCAAAGGCAGGCATCAACGAACGAGTGGTGACGTCAAAGAACCGAGGCAACTTTCACCATGGTTGCTGTTGCCATGGTAACAGTAACTTTCTACGGCTATGCAGAAATGTTTGCTTGTACTTGCTTTCTATGGGCATGCACGGGTATGCACGGGCATACACAGGTATGCACTAGTAATAATATGATGTCTATATGATGGCACATAGACAGAGCACATCATAGGACAGCCTATGATGTCTGCATGATGTCCTATGATGCATGATGTCCTACGATGACACTAAAAGATATGATGTCTATATGATGTCATATAGACATAGCACATCATACAACGCCCTATGACGTCTGCATGATGTCCTATGATGATCCGATGATATCAGGCAACATAGGACTCGCAATGCCGTCATATAGACAAATGTGCCTTTATGATGTCATATGGCTCAAAATTGGCAAGGTGAATAAGTCACAGGGCCAGTCTTTACAGCATGTTTGTGTTTCCTGCACAACAGATTTCTTCAGCCATGGCCAATTCTACGTTGCCGCGAGCAGAGTTACCAGATCAAGCAGTCTTCGTATTCTTGCTCAAGATGAAGAAACTAAGAAAAAGCATCACTTTCTCAGCAATGTCGTTTTTAAAGAGGTGCTGACACAGTAAAAATGTGTAACCCTGAAGAATGCCAGTCTGCACTACAAATGTGTAAAATGCCAAGCAAAGCGCTGATTTTCTCCACGTGCTCCGGTTTCTTGGTTTCTACGGACATGCATGGGCCTTCCTGAACAGGGTCGAAAGCCACTTTTTGCTCAGATCTATTTTCATGATCCTGCCCATGAACTGGAAATTCGACGCACCTATCCCTCAACCAGTGGTCTGAACGAAGAACAAGACCCACCAGATGGAGAGCAATAGAATGAGGAGAACTGCTGCACGTCAGAAAAGATGCCGTGAACATGAAACACCTCAGGTTCCAGCAGTATGCCACAGGCATGACTGTGAACAACACAGCCGTCTGAGACAGGAGGAGACCCTTCAGCAACGGGCATGCAGAAATACTTGCTCATACTTGGTTTCTACAGGCATGGACTGGTATGCATGGGTATGTACTGGTCACTCTATTAAATCAAGAAATCTCTGTGTGTCTGTGTGTCACATTTATAGGACCTCATGGGACGGCCTACGATGTCTGCCTCGGGCATCATAGGACGGCCTATGATGGTCCTATGATCTCAGGTCATCATAGGACTCGCGATGCCGTCATAAAGATATGATGTCTATATGACAGCACACAGACAGAGCACGTGATGCCATCATAAAGATATGATGTCTATATGATGACGATATATATAGACACAGGTAAGCAAAATAACACAGAACAGTGACAGGCAGGAGAAGAAGTAACAAGCATGAGACAAGGAATATCATCACTCTATAATTCAAGAAATCTCTCTCACAATGTTATGATGTCACGATCATAGGACTCGCTAAAACATCATAGGACTTGCAAAGAGATCAAAGGCAGGCTTCACTCCTGATCATAGGACTCGCTATGACATCATCAAAAATCAAAGGCAGGCAATACTCATGATCAATACGCAGTCGCAGCAATACGCAGTCGCAGTCTTACACGCCTCTCTGCAGCTCCTCTTCATCCGCCACCCCTCAGCTTAGCCCCTGACTTCCCCATCAGAAAATCGTTGTCTGCTCCCTCCAAAGTGAATAAAAATATAATGTATAAGCATCCCAAAGTGATAAAGCAAAATATTGGTAAAACTCAAATTAAACATAAAGCCTCTAAATTGAATGATTTGGCCTCTGTTCCTCCTCATAATTTAAAAATTAAATGTGGTTTATTAAATATTAGGTCTCTAACTCCCAAGTCTCTGTTAGTCCATGATTTGTTAATTGATCATCAGATTGATTTAATTTCCCTCACAGAGACTTGGTTAGGACAAGAGGATTATGTTGGTTTAAATGAATCAACTCCCTCTGGTTATTTAAACTGTCAAAATCCCAGAAGTTCTGGTCGTGGAGGAGGAGTAGCAACAATTTACCATTCCAAATTACTAGTTAATGTAAAGCAAAAAACATGTTATAATTCCTTTGAGGGCCTGGTCCTCAGTATTGGGCACTTTAGCAATTTTAGGTTAAACCCAATTTTATTTGCCATAGTTTATCGTCCCCCATCAACCTACTCAGAATTTTTATCCGAATTTGCTGATTTCTTAGCTGATTTAGTGCTGAAATCTGATAGAATAATTATAGTAGGGGACTTTAATATACATGTGGATGTAGATAGTGACTGCCTTAATGTGGCATTCAATTCAATATTAGATTCGATTGGGTTTTCTCAGAAAGTAGGAAATTCTACTCATTACCTCCACCATACATTGGACCTTGTTTTGACATATGGCATAGAAATAGAAAATCTTGTAGTATTTCCTCATAACCCTGTACTGTCAGACCATTGTCTGTTAACCTTTGATTTTACTATTTCTGACTATTTGGCTCCTAAAGAAAAATATTATTACAGTAGATGCCTCTCAGATGATGCCGTTTCCAAATTTATGCAGATTGTTTCCTCTATGCCATGTGTCAACACAACGGAAATAAGCTATAGACAGCTTGTTCCTTCTGTAATTGATAACATGGTGGATGGTGTTTCAGCTTCTCTGCATCAGACACTAGACTTGGTGGTCCCCTTAAAAAAGAAAAAGTCTAATCAGAGATTTCTAACTCCTTGGTTCAACACAGAAACTCGTACCTTAAAACAGAAGACTCGTCAATTAGAAAGAAAATGGCACTCTACTAATTTAGATGAAATCTATTTAGCTTGGAGAAATCATCTTCTAATTTATAAAAAATCTCTTAGAAAAGCTAGAACGAGTTATTACTCTGCATTAATAGAATAAAACAAGAATAATCCCAGGTTTCTTTTCAGTACTGTAGCCAGGTTGACAAAGAGTCAGGACTCTGTCAATCCTAGCATTCCCTTAGAGCTTACTAGTCAGGACTTTATGAACTTTTTCAATAATAAAATTTCATCCATCAGAGATAAAATCAATCAGATTCTTCCCACAGTTAACTTAAATACTGTAACTACTACAACTCCTTCTATTGATGTCTGTCTTGATGAGTTTACTCCAATCGACCTTTGTGAGTTAGACAAAATAGTTTCCTCATCCAAACCTTCAACTTGTCTTTTAGACCCTATTCCTACCAGGTTATTTAAAGAAGTCTTCCCACTTATTGGTAGCTTTATTCTTCATATAATCAATTCTTCATTAACTTTAGGCCATGTACCGCAGGCTTTTAAAACGGCTGTAATTAAACACTTACTCAAAAAGCCAACGCTAGATCCAGGAGCTTTAGCTAACTATAGACCAATCTCTAATCTCCCTTTCATTTCAAAAATCTTAGAAAGAGTTGTTGCTACGCAATTATTTGACCACCTGCAGGGAAATGGTTTACTTGAAGAGTTTCAATCTGGGTTTAGAATCCATCGTAGTACTGAAACAGCCTTAGCGAAGGTCACTAACGACCTCCTCATTGCATCTGATAATGGACTAGTTTCTGTACTTGTCCTTTTAGACCTTAGTGCAGCTTTTGATACTATCGATCATAATATTCTACTTGATAGATTAGAACACTATGTTGGACTTAATGGAACTTCGTTGCAATGGTTTAGATCTTATTTATCTGATAGGTTCCAGTTTGTTCATGTAAATAATGAGTTTTTTTTCAACTCAAAGCTTAGTCATGGAGTTCCACAGGGATCTGTGCTAGGCCCTACTCTTTTTAGTTTATATATGCTTCCGTTAGGCAACATTATTAGAAAGCACTGTATACATTTTCATTGTTATGCAGATGACACACAATTATACCTGTCAATGAAGCCAGATGATAGTAATCAATTAGCCAAGTTAGAAGCCTGTCTTAAGGAAATCAAAGCTTGGATGACTTGTAATTTCCTGCTATTAAATTCAGATAAGACTGAAGTCATTCTTGTTGGTCCAAAAAACCTTAGAAATTCCTTTCCAAATCAAACTTTCAGTTTGGATGCGGTTACTCTTTCTCTTAATAGCTCTGTGAGGAACCTTGGAGTTATTTTTGATCAGGATTTGTCCTTCAATTCACATATTAAATTTGTTTCTAAGACTGCCTTCTATCATTTGCGTAATATTGCCAAGATTAGGAGCATCTTGTCTCAGAGTGATGCTGAGAAACTGATCCACGCTTTTGTTAGCTCGAGATTAGATTATTGTAATTCTTTATTATCAGGCTGTCCTAAAACATCTTTAAAAAGTCTTCAGCTGATCCAAAATGCTGCAGCAAGAGTTTTAACAGGTACTAGAAAGAGAGATCATATCTCTCCGGTTCTGGCCTCCCTTCATTGGCTTCCCATAGAGTTTAGAATTAAGTTTAAAATCCTTCTTCTTACTTACAAAGCTCTAAACAATCAGGCTCCTTTTTATTTAAAAGATCTGATACTACCGTATTATCCTAACAGAGCACTACGCTCCCAAAATGCAGGATTACTTGTAATACCTAGAATCTCCAAAAGTACAATGGGAGGCAGAGCCTTCAGTTATCAAGCTCCTCTCCTGTGGAATCAGCTGCCAATCTGGATTCGGGAGTCAGACTCGATCTCTGTTTTTAAGAATAGGGCTAAAACCTACCTTTTTGATATAGCCTACAATTAGGGAGGGATCATGTGTTTCTGAACCCTCCCTTAGTTATGCTGCTAATAGGTTTAGTCAGCCGGGGGACCTCCAGTAATGCACTGGGCCTCACTCCTTTCCTCACTCTCTATGAAATATTTTTTTTGCTGGTCATTAACATCTGTTTGTTCTCTCCCATAGATTGAGTCCCCATCGTGCTGTTTGCTCTCTACATGTCTGTTCTTGTCTTCTTCTCTAGCCCCTCACCCCCCAGCCAGTCGCAGCAGATGACTGCCTCTCCCTGAGCCTGGTTCTGCTGGAGGTTTCTTCCTGTTAAAAGGGAGTTTTTCCTCTCCATCGTCGCCAAGTGCTTGCTCACAGGGGATCGCCTGATTGCTGGGGTCTTTCTGCAACTGTGGGGGTCCCCCCCTACAGTTGATAGTGCTATGAGATGACTGTTGTTGTGAAATGGCGCTATATAAATAAAGTTGAATTGAATTGAATCATAGCACTTGCTATATCATCAAAGATCAAAGGCAGGCATCAACAAATGAGTGGTGACATCAATCATCCAAGGCAGGTTTCACCATGGTTGCTGTTGCCATGGTAACAGTAACTTTGTACAGGCACGCAGAAATGTTTGCTTACGCTTGCTTTCTATGGGCATGCACGGGTATCAAGAAATCTCTGTGTGTCTGTCTGTCACAACCATAGGAATCGCTAAAAGATCATACGATTGCCTATAATGGCTACATGATGTCTGTATGACATCATATAGACACCAAAAGATCAAAGGCAGGCATCACTCACGATCATAGGACTCGCTATGACATCATCAAAGATCAAACGCAGGCATCACTCATGATCATAGGACTCACTATGATATCCTCAAAGATCAAACACAGGCATCACTCATGATCATCGGACTCGCTATGACATAATCAACTAGAAAAGCACTCGGAGAGCGCAGACCTCCGCCAAGCGCCACAGTTCCCCCCATACAGTGTTTGTGTGTACGTTTTCAGATTCCTTGACCATGAAAACATATGACTAGCAATTGGATTCATAATGATAGGATTAGTGGTTCAGTAGTTATTGACGAAAATGGCATTTTCCGTAATGGCGGTTTAGCGCCACAGTTCCCCCCATACAGTGTTTGTGTGTACGTTTTCAGATTCCTTGACCATGAAAACATATGACTAGCAATTGGATTCACAATGATAGGATTAGTGGTTCAGTAGTTATTGACGAAAATGGCATTTTCCGTAATGGCGGTTTAGCGCCACAGTTCCCCCCATACAGTGTTTGTGTGTACGTTTTCAGATTCCTTGACCATGAAAACATATGACAAGCAATTGGATTGACAATGATAGGATTAGTGGTTTAGTAGTTATTCACGAAAATGGCATTTTGCGTAATGGCGGTTTTCTTGTGGACGGTGATCCGGATCACCACCAAAATCTAATCATCTGTAGGATACCCCATTTCTGACAATCTGTGAAAATTTCATGAAAATCCATCCAAAACTTTTTGAGTTATCTTGCTAACAAACAGACAGACAGACAGACAAACCAACGCCGATGAAAACATAACCTCCTTGGCGGAGGTAAAGATCAACTGCAGGCATCATAGGACTCGCTATGACATCATCAAAGATAAAACACAGGCATCACTCCCAATCATAGGACTCACTATGACATCAGCAAAGATCATAGGACTCGCTATGACATCATCAAAGATCAAACACAGGCATCACTCCCAATCATAGGACTCACTATGACAGCAGCAAAGATCATAGTAATCGCTATGACATCATCAATGATCAAAGGCAGGCATCACTGAATGAGTGCTGATGTGCTTGCTTACACTCTTGTTTACACCATGCTTTCTACAGGCATGCAGAAATACTTGCTTACACTTGGTTTCTACGGGCATGCACAGGTATGCACTAGTAAATTATAAATTCTCTTATTACTATTGAGAAAGTAATTTTTTCCACCTTATTTGCAAGAGGGATATGGGTCCATGAAAATTTTAATAGGTGGGAGTTTTCTAAATCTATAACTAATTTTTTTTTTTTAAAGTAATTGGTTGATGGTTAAGGTAATAAAAATGGATAAAAACCTGCAAAAACCCACTATGTTTAAAATATATATGTACACTACCATTCAAAAGTTTGGGGTCACTTAGAAATTTCCTTATTTTTGAAAGAAAAGCACTGTTTTTTTCAATGAAGATAACTTTAAACTAATCAGAAATACACTTTAATATCTAATATACATTGCTAATGTGGTAAATGATTATTCTAGCTGCAAATGTCTGGTTTTTGGTGCACTATCTACATAGGTGTATAGAGGCCCATTTCCAGCAACTATCACTCCAGTGTTCTAATGGTACAATGTGTTTGCTCATTGCGTCAGAAGGCTAATGGATGATTAGAAAACCCTTGTGCAATCATGTTAGCACAGCTGAAAACAGTTTAGCTGGTTAGAGAAGCTATAAAACTGACCTTCCTTTGAGCAGGTTGAGTATCTGGAAAAAATTATTATTTCAAATACAAATCATTATTTCTAACCTTGTCAATATCTTGACTATATTTTCTATTCATTTTACAACTCATAGTGGTAAATAAGTGTGACTTTTCATGGAAAACACAAAATAATTGTCTGGGTGACCCCAAACTTTTGAACGGTAGTGTACATATATATATATAATTATTATTATTATTATTATTATTATTATGAAACATAACTGAGCACATCAACAACCACTTCTGAGCACTTCCAGGGTTGTCACTCAGGAAGTCAGGATAGCCTGGACATTACTGGCTTAAAAATTTGCGATAGTGTAAAATGTACTCTTAACACTTTTGTGATCTCTACATGACGTCATATAGACACCATAGTATAGAGTGATCAAAGGCAGGCATTACTGAATGGGTGGTGATGTGCTTGTCACATCGTCACATTGTGACAGAGATTTCTTGAATTACGCTGCATGTCCACCAAACGTGCTTTTTGTCGCCCAACCGCCCTGAGCTTTTTTTTTTTTCCAGCGTTTGTGCCCAGCACTCTGGGAAAAAAACAGCCTGCGCCCTGTATCCCAGCAACAGCTTGTCACTCTCAGCTCATCACTACCACTTTTCCTATTGTCAGACTTTCTACAGATTTTTTTAATAGCAGTCTCTAAATAACAATGGACAGGAAACGTTTTCTAGCAGCTCTGGATGTAAAATATGATGACACAGAAAACAGGAGTCTAAGTACAGACGAGTACTGGTGTCCTATGTCCCGCCCACGCAGCAGTTCTGATTGGCTGCTTAAGGTCTGACATTGACGAGTTCAGCTGCAGTCTCTGAAAAGTTGAACTTTTTTCAACTCTGAGCGCCCTGAGCACTGCAACAAAAAACGGTCACTGCCGAGAGCGTATCAACGCCGTGGGCGCTCAGCGCTGTAAACGCTGGACTACATAGAGAATGAATGGAAAATAGCCGCCCAGAGCTGAAAAAACGCGTTTGGTGGACACACAGCCTTAGAAATAGAGTGATGATAGTTTTCAAGTCAGATAGCGTAGAATGATGTCTGAAAATAGAGTAGGTGGCGGTAATGCACCTGTAAGCTGGTTGCCAACCGCCAATCAAATCTAAAAGAAGAAGTAGTGCTTTCTTACACCTGCATTCTACGGGCATGCAGAAATACTTGCTTATACTTGGTTTCTACGGGCATGCACGGGTATAAACAGGCAAAGAGAGGTATGCACTAGTCCACTGGATAAAGCAAACTTTAACCAGAGTGAATGTGAATGCAGTAATTATAAGAACAATTTAGAATGTCAGTGCCTTACTCTACAGACGGTTGGCTGGTGAGACTCCATGTCTTTTCCCAACAAGCTGCTGCCTCTTGCTTCCTGCCAAGCCTCCACAACACATCACCACACCACAACCCTGCACTTGATGCCTCTGAAATGACACATACAGCAAGAGGATATGTCCTAACAACAAGAGCACCACAATAAACATGTACAGATTTCCATTATTTTCAAATGTTTTAATTATATTTATGTGAAAAAAACTGAAACACATGCATAAAGCAAATAAGTCTATTTCAGACAAATTGTCAACTTCATGTGTGAAAGCTCACTCTGTTCCCATTTCTGTGAAAGATGGCAGTCTTACTTCACACCATATAGTAATATTTACAGACGTGGACAAAATTGTTGGTACCCCTCTGTTAATGAAAGAAAAACCCACAATAGTCACAGAAATAACTTGAATCTGACAAAAGAGGTAATAAATAAAAAGTCTATGAAAATTAACCATTGAGAATCAGACAATGCTTTTGAATTGTGGTTCAACAGAATTATTTAAAAAAACAAACTCATGAAACAGGCCTGGACAAAAATGATGGTACCCTTAACTTAATATTTTGTTGCACTGTGGAGATTGTGTGGAAAGGATGAGGCTGAGTTATTTCTCAGGTTCCATTTTTATTCACAACACACTCTCCAACATTCAAAAGCAGGAAGAGGATGAATCTCCCAACATCTGTCCCTTTTATACCCAGGACATCAAACATACAGTCACATGGTACTTAATCCCAGTCACAATGTAACTTCCCCCCGATCTTAACACCTCCACCTCCCAGTCTCTGGCTGCTGGGCGAAATCCCCCAAGGCTATCTCTTTGCATGCCAAAGACTAAACTTTCACACCCTCGTGTTATCTCCAGAACGGCTCAGTCCTTCGTTCCGTCTCAGATGTGAAGCCTAAGGTGGTATATGTATGAATCATACAATCATATACATATGTGCATATATGTGTGCCACATGACCCCCCCAAACGTCTAAGATGGAACAAACGTAATAACAGTCTGCAAGTCATGGTAAAATTACTACACATCAGTCCAGCGGGGATGCGTAGCGGCCCTGAAGAAAAAACAAAAGCTGAAGCTGTGTGAAGGACTTGGCGGTTCGGCTTTAGGTGCGGGTGCAGCCCCAAAGCCTTCGGAGACAGCAGGCGGCTGAATTCCCATCGTGCGCCGTGGCTGAGACCATACAAAATCCTGTGTGCGGGCTGCGTGTGTGCTTCAGGTGTGTGAGCAGCCCTGAAGAGCCGTGTGCGCAGCAGCGGGGGATGATGTATAAGTCCGTAGAGCCAGCTTGTCTCTAGTGCGCGGTGCGCGCTGCGGCCACGTACCTTCCAGCTGCGCTGTTCTCATGCGGGGCTTCTGTGCATGGCAGGTCCGCTGTCGCGAGGCGAATCAGGGTCAGGGAGCTTGATGGAGATCAACGTCGTCGGCGCCGATGGTCCTCCCTGTCTTGGCTGTTGCGTCGTCGCTCGTGCCGGGTCATGGTGCGTTCTGGTCCACGCGCTGCGTTCTCTGTCGGCCCTGGAGGTCGCCGGTGTGGAGCGAAGACGAGGTGCGTGCGCGCTCGTGTAGATGCGGAGGAGCGGTGAGAGGGAGTAGACGATCTTTGTCCCTCGGCCGGTCCCAGCGTGGATGTGCCGATCTCAGGTGAGGGTCGCACCATGACGCTTTCTGCAGCCTTCCCGGTCGTGGATGATCTCCGGAGAGTTCGCCTGATGGTGGCTCTGCGTCGAAGTCTCCCTGTAGCAGGAGGGAGGGCAATCCATTTGCGTCAGGCTGCTGCGTTTGCTTGTCATCGGAGTCACCGCCGGGTGCTGCGTTCGTTCATCGTCAGCGTGTTCTTTCTTTCGAGGTCACCAGTGTGGAGATTGTGTGGAAAGGATGAGGCTGAGTTATTTCTCAGGTTCCATTTTTATTCACAACACACTCTCCAACATTCAAAAGCAGAAAGAGGATGAATCTCCCAACATCTGTCCCTTTTATACCCAGGACATCAAACATACAGTCACATGGTACTTAATCCCAGTCACAATGTAACTTCCCCCCCGATCTTAACACCTCCACCTCCCAGTCTCTGGCCGCTGGGCGAAATCCCCCAAGGCTATCTCTTTGCATGCCAAAGACTAAACTTTCACACCCTCGTGTTATCTCCAGAATGGCTCAGTCCTTTGTTCCGTCTCAGATGTGAAGCCTAAGGTGGTATACGTATGAATCATACAATCATATACATATGTGCATATACGTATGTGTGCCACAACACAACCTTTTGAGGCAATCATATGATTTCTGTAACTGTCAATGAGACTTCTGCACCTCTCTGCAGGTATTCTGGCCCACTCCTCATGAGCAAACTGCTCCAGTTGTCTCAGGTTTGAAGGGTGCCTTCTCCAGACAGCATGTTTCAGCTCCTTCCACAGATGTTCAATAGGATTTAGATCAGGGCTCATAGAAGGCCACTTTAGAATAGTCCAATGTTTCGCTCTTAGCCATTCTTGGGTGTTTTTAGCTGCGTTTTGAGTCATTATCCTGTTGCAAGACCCATGACCTGCGACTGAAACCAAGCTGTCTGACATTGGGCAGCACATTTCTCTCTAGAATACCTTGATAGTCTTGAGATTTCATTGTACCCTGCACACATTCAAGACACCCTGTGCCAGATGCAGCAAAGCAGCCCCAGAACACAACAGAACCTCCTCCATGTTCCACAGTAGGGACAATGTTCTTTTCTTGGTATGCTTCATTTTTGCGTCTGTGAACTTAGAGCTGATGTGCCTTGCCAAAAAGTTCCAGTTTTGTCTCGTCTGTCCATAGGACATTCTCCCAGAAGCTTTGTGGCTTGTCAACATGCTGTTTGGCAAATTCCAGTCTGGCTTTATTATGATTTGTTTTCAACAGTGGTGTCCTCCTTGGTCGTCTCTCATGAAGTCCACTTTGGCTCAAACAATGACGGATGGTGCGATCTGACACTGATGTACCTTGACCTTGGAGTTCACTATGAATGTGTTTAGAGGTTGTTCTGGGCTCTTTTGTTACCATTCGTATTATCCGTCTCCTCCTGCGGCCACGTCCAGGGAGGTTGGCTAGTAGTTGTCCCGTGGATCTTAAATTTTTGAATATGTGCAACTGTAGTCACAGGAATATCAAGCTGATTGGAGATTGTCTTATAGCCTTTACCTTTAACAAGCTTGTCTATAATTTTATTTCTAATCTCCTGAGACAACTCTCTCCTTTGCTTCCTCTGGTCCATGTTTAGTGTGGTACATACCATGTCAACAAACAGCACAGTGACTACTTGTCACCCTTTAAATAGGCCGACTGACTGGTTACAAGTTTGTAGACACCTGCGATGTTAATTAGAGGACACATCTTGGTTGAACATGTCCCTATGGTTGCATTATTTTCAATCTTTTCTAGGGGTACCATCATTTTTGTCCAGGCCTGTTTCATGAGTTTGTTTTTTAAAATAATTCTATTGAACCACAATTCAAAAGCATTGTCTGATTTTCATTGGTTAATTTTTTATAGAATTTTTATTTATTACCACTTTTGTCAGATTCAAGTTTTTTCTGTGACCATTGTGGGCTTTTCTTTCATTAACAGAGGGGTACCAACAATTCTGTCCACGTCTGTATGTCCCATAAACAACATGGCACAAAACTGGATGCATGTAGTTACAATAACAGACACCCACAAAAGCAAGAAGGACTAGAAACTGCCTATTGAGTTGCTTAGCTTAATAAATAAAATGATTACATAGAGGAGTGGTTTGGAGATGATGGCACTGACAAAATGACAGGAGACCGAGCTGGAGGTGGCAGAATTGAAGATGCTAAGATTCTCATTGGGAATGACTAGGAGGGACAGGATTAGAAATGAGTATATCAGTAGGACAGCTCAGGCTGAGCAGTTTGGAGACAACATAAGAGAGGCAAGACTGAGATTGGACATGTGCAGAGAAAGCACAGTGGATATGTTGGGAAAAGGATGTTGAAGACAGAGCTGCCAGGCAGGAGGAAAAGAGTAAGACCACAGAGAAGATACATGGATGCAGTGAAGGAGGACATGGAGAGGGTTGGTGTGACAGAAAAGGATGCAAGGGTAGGGTGAGATGGAGGCAGATGATCCGCTGTGGTGACCCCTAAAGGAACAGCTGAAAGAAGAACAAAACATAGAAGAGTACTTCTTGGCTCACATGACAAAGTCTGATTCTCTCTAAAATATCTTCAAAGTGAAACGGTTGCAATGAGTGAGAGAGATCTTCAATACTTAATTACTTTGTGGTTGTACAACAGAACTGTCCAACAAATACAGTACCAATACGCTACAGTTCAATGATCCAGTCACTGAATTTCAAGCACACCGATATGCTTCCATGAAACATATTAGAATGGGGCCTTTTTATTATTAAAGCAGCAATCAACAGATAGCAATCAAGAAAAGGAGAAACTGATGGTTTCAACAACTATATGGATACTGCAGGAGTTACTATGGTTCTTCCCATAAATGTTACTTGAATGCCAAATGAAAGTGACCAATAAATGAATGACAGAATGTTATCACTATAAACCACTGATCAAACAGCAATGCTCTGTACAGTTTCATTGCAGATGTTCTTCTCATGTAGTGTGATTGTTTGTGTGTTTTTGTGACCCACCCAACTACAGTTGCAAATTAGCAGTATTGCTAAATCTGGCATACTTACATTTGTATTAATGTTCATTAGTATGTAATGTGCCTTTCAAATAAACATTAAACTTAAACTGTATTCTTTGTCTTAAAAGAAGTCTAGCTGTGGCCGACACACATTGTGGGCTCACGTTGCCACAGAGACAGGACTGCATGTGTATTGTGGGGTGTCACGTCTGCAAGGACAAGAGGACTCGAATCTGCAGAAGATAACAAGGAAGTGTGAGATTTGTCTCTTTGTCCCACAGAAGATGCCCCGGAGGGTATTCCGGTTCATCAGGAAATGAGAGACAATAGGTGAAACTTCAAAGGGATGCTTTGTAACTGTATGTTTACTGAAGACACCATGTGACTTGAATCCTGATGCTGGAAATGTATAAAAGGGGTGTTGAGATGTGATTCTTTCTCTTTCCTGCTTTGAGAATGCTAGAAGCTGTGTTCTGTCAAATAAAGCTGGTTTATGACTGAAACTCAGCCTCGTTATTTGAGCATGCTTCTACACTGGTGACCTACGACAGAAAATGAGCAGACAGAATTCTCCCGAGCGGGGCTCGGTGGAAGTCAGCCTGATGGCCGCCTCCACGATCCGGCTGCCCGATTTCTGGCAGCACAGCCCGCGCTCATGGTTTAGCGCAATCGAGGCGCAGTTCAACCTCCGGAGAATCTTCAACGATGACACAAGATTCTGCCACGTGGTAGCAAAGCTGGACAGCGACACGGTCCAGAGAGTGGAGGATCTGGTTAATCATCCACCAGACAGCGACAAGTACAGCGCATTGAAGGACGCGCTGATCAGCCATTTCACCCCCTCGGTCCAACAACGAGCAGAGGGGCTCCTGGCGCTGACGGAGGCAGAAAACGATAGACCTGCGGACCTGATGGTGAAGATGCTGCAGCTCAAAGCCTCTGAGGATGGCGAATTCATTTTCGCCCACCTTTTCCTTCGAACCCTACCACCAGCAGTGAGAGTGGCCCTGGCAGAGTCACCCCGATTGGCCAAGCGAGACTACCATGGGTTGAGCAAGGAGGCGCAGAAGTTGGTCGACGCCCACAAGCGGAACGCGGTTTCGGCCGCGGCGGCCAGTCCGGGAACGGCGGGTCCAGCGGCTGCGGCGCCAGACGCACCAACAACGGCGGCGACAGGAGCCAGACGACGCGATGCGGAGAACGGCTCGTGCTTCTACCACCGCCGTTTTGCAGAGAGAGCGCACAGGTGCGTCCCACCGTGCAATTTTAAGCGCCAGGGAAACGCCAAGACCGAGGGCCGGTAGCAGCTGCGACCCTCGGCAACGAGAACAGGCTGCTTTACCTGACGGATGCACGCTCGGGGAAACAGTTCCTCGTGGACACGGGCTCTCAGCTGAGTTTCGTCACACCCACCTACGCGGAACGGCTGTCGCCTTCTAAAGCCCCCTGGGTGTCAGTGTCAGCAGCGAACGGCTCCACGATTAAAACGTTTGGTGAGAGGACCATGCTCCTGTCCTTACAGGGCCGTTCATTTGAGTGGACATTTATTGTAGCAGCAGTCAGTTTCAACATGTTAGGGGCTGATTTTTTGTGCTCACATGGTTTATTGGTTGACCTTGCTAATAGACGTCTGATTAATGCACTGTCCTTTCATTCTATTCCCTGCACAGCTCGGGTGGCCCCGCCAACTGCACATGCCAGCGTCTCAGCTGCGGGTGGTAAGTTTCACACTCTGCTTGCTCAGTTTCCAGCACTCACAGTCCCCACGTTTTCAGCAACGGTGGCCAAACATGGGGTAGAACATTTCATAACAACCACAGGCCCTCCCGTTTTTGCAAAGGCTCGGCGCTTGGACCCAGCTTAACTGGCCATCGCGCGCGAGGAGTTCACTAATCTGGAAAAACTGGGCATTGTTAGACGTTCCAAGAGCGCTTGGGCTTCGCCGTTACACATGGTCCCAAAGGCTGACGGCTCGTGGCGACCTTGCGGCGATTTCCGCAGGTTGAACAACGTTTCAGCTCATGACCGCTACCCGATTCCGCACATTCAGGATTTTTCTGTTCATTTGGCGGGGGCGCGCATTTTTTCTAAAACAGACTTGGTGCGCGGCTATCACCAGGTTCCAGTGCGCGCGCAGGATGTACCCAAAACAGCGGTCATAACGCCTTTTGGCCTTTTTGAGTTCTTGCGCATGCCTTTTGGCCTCAAGGGGGCCGCACAGACTTTCCAACGCATGATGGATGCAGTTTTACGCGACCTGCCTTTCGTGTTCGTTTATTTGGACGATATTTTGGTAGCCAGCACGTCCGAAGGCGAACATGAAAAACACCTCACAGCAGTTTTCCAGAGGTTGGCAGAGCACGGGTTAATAGTTAACCCAGCGAAGTGCCAGTTTGGGGTGGCGCAGATTGATTTTTTGGGACATCGTGTTTCAGCAGAGGGAGCAGTTCCCCTTCCAAATAAAGTGCGTGCCATAACGGATTTTCCGCAACCTCAAACGGTCAAGGCGCTTCAGGAGTTTCTAGGGATGGTTAATTTTTACAACCGATTCCTCCCAAGCGCAGCACGACTCATGCAGCCATTGTACACCGCGTTAAAAAAACAAAAGCCCGCAAATAAAGTTGAATGGTCTCCGGAGCGGGAGCGCGCTTTTGCCCAGGTCAAATCAGCCCTGGCAAACGCAGTTTTGTTAGCGCACCCAGTTCCAACGGCCCGCATGGCGCTCACCACTGACGCTTCCGATGTAGCGGTAGGGGCGGTAGTTGAACAGTTTGTGGCAGGTACCTGGCAACCCCTTGCGTTTTTCAGCAGAACTTTGCGCGACAGTGAACGGAAATACAGCGCGTTTGACAGGGAGCTTTTGGCCCTACACTTGGCCATTCGTCATTTTCAGTTCTGGTTAGAGGGGCGACGTTTCACCGCTTTTGTGGATCATAAACCGCTAACGTTTGCGATGACCAAAATTTCAGAACCCTGGTCAGGCCGGCAACAAAGGCAACTAGCCGCAGTATCGGAGTTCACTACCGATATTCAACATGTCGCGGGTAAACACAATGTTGTAGCAGACTGCCTCTCGCGTGCAGTAGCACCGCCAAGCCCCATAGGGGCAGACTCTGTAGCCATGGCCGCGGGCCCGGGCAGCGACGCGAGAGCGCGCGCAGCCCCGGTCTGTGTTGGGTTAGATTATGCTGCCATGGCTGTGGAGCAGGTTAACGACGCGGACGTGCGCGCGCTCCAGTCTGGACCAACACGGTTAAGGCTGGAGCACAGGGTGCAACAAAACGGTTTACCCCCACTAATCTGCGATGTCTCCACGGGACGGCCCCGCCCCGTGGTGCCAGCCGCGTGGCGTCGCCGCGTTTTTGACTTGGTCCATTCTCTCGCACACCCGGGGGTGCGCGCATCGATCAAATTGGTGGGGGAGAAATTTGTTTGGCCCGGGTTGCGCAAACAGGTCAAGGAATGGGCAGCAGCCTGCGTAGCGTGTCAGCGAGCCAAAATACACAGACACACTAAGGCCCCGTTAGAACCTTTCCACATCCCCGCTAAGCGTTTTGATCATGTGCACATTGACCTGGTCGGCCCGCTTCCGTTATCACACGGGCACACACATCTTTTGACGATGGTAGACCGCACCACGCGCTGGCCAGAGGCGATTCCTCTGACATCAACCACAGCGGAAGAAGTTACGCGAGCATTTTTAGCAGCGTGGGTCGCGCGTTTCGGTGTACCGTTGGGCATAACGTCCGACAGGGGTCCCCAATTTATTTCCGAGCTATGGTCATCGATGGCCCGCAGCTTGGGGGTGAAGATTCATCGCACCACCGCGTATAACCCCCAGGCTAATGGTTTATGCGAACGCTTTCACAGGTCATTGAAAGCAGCCCTCAGAGCGTCGCTAACGGATACAAATTGAGTAGACAAATTTCCATGGGTTTTATTGAGGTTGCGTTCTGCACCTAAGGAAAATTTGCATGCTTCCCCGGCCGAATTAAGTTTTTGCTCAACCGCTCCGTTTGCTGGGGGAATTTCTTCCCGATAATCCCGCACCTAATGGCCCCCCTGCTCAGCCGTGGCAGAGCGGCTCAGGAGCAAACACGCTCCCTGGCCCAGTCCATCACAGTTTCCCACATGTTTTTGTGCCAAAGGCTTTAAAAAATGCAGAGTTTGTTTTTGTTAAACATGATGCTCAGCGTCCAAGTTTGCGGCCATTTTACGACGGACCGTTTCGAGTGCTGGAGACCGGGCAGAAGCATTTTCTGCTAGATTTAGGGGGCAGAAGGGAGCTGATTTGCATAAACAGGCTCAAACCCACTTTTGTTCTGGCTGACGAGGAGGTGCAGCTTGCGAGGCCCCCCCGCCGGGGCAGGCCGCCAAGAGAACATTCTCCAGTCTTCACAGAAAGGTGTTAAAGGCCTCGGACGGTGACATTTTTTTATTGAACCAATAAACTGATTGTATGAAAATATTCCATTCTGGCCATTCCCGTGATTTAAAATGTGTCACCAGCCTCCATAAATGACTTTATTTGTTAATAGCCCATATTTCACTTAGTGATGCTGCAGTACCGCCATCTCTCGATAGGGGCGTGCAGCAGTGACGTCAGGTCAGGGAGAAACAGGAAATGGCTGCAGGAAATGGATGATCACTGGCCTGCAGAAATGGCTGAACGACAGCAGAGTGATTCGGACAGCGATTATTTTATCGAGTATGACGACCGCAATATAAGTGATGATATTGAAACTGACGAATCTGATGATGAAGTAGTTTTAGGTGGTGCTGATGGGGTTATTCAGCCGTATTTGTTCGAGCCCGAGGGTGCGGCGTAAGACGCGGACGAAACAGCGACCGGAGCAGAACGAGAGGCAAGAACGAGAGGCTCGCCGATTTATATTGGTAAAATATGCTTTGAAATTTTTTTTTTTAGGCGATATGCATGGTCACACACTTAATTATCAAAATAAAACTGCCAATTTTTCCCTCGCTGCCTTACTTGGCGACTTATAAACATTCTCTTTCTGCTCAAAATTTTTTACATGTTTTAAATATTTTCTAATCAAACTTCATAGACCAATTTATATAGCACTCCCACGAGCCATTAGTTTATTATAAGCATCTGATTATACCATTTTTTTAAACAGGTGCACTTGTGAGAAATGCAACATTATGCCAACATCAACTGAATCTCGGTGCTGCCAGGAGGTATTGAGGGTTATGTTGCCTGCCTGTGCTGTGAGCCTCATCAGAGAAACATTCCCATCTGATCACTACAAGGGATTTTGCCTACCAAGATTAGATTTGTGATCAATGTTATTTAAATAAAGTTTTTTAAAATCATATAGTGAGTTTATTAATGTGCATGTCAATTTTATAATTCTAATATTTCAGCATTCATCAAAGTCGGATCTCATATACATTAGAGTAATTTTTCTACCATTTTTTTTTTCCACAATATCTTTATTGAACCTTTTTTTTTTTTTAACAAACATGATACAAACAATCAAACACTAACACTAAAGTACTACAAAAAAAAAAAATGCACTAAAAACACCAACAACCACCAACAAAATCAAGTCTTCAACAATGCTCCTCTGTTTAGTCTAGACCAGGGGTGTCCAACCATGTGCCATGGAGAGCCAAGACCCTGCAGGTTTTCTCTTCTACCCAGTCTCTTCAGCAGGTGTTTTCACTTATCAGCAATCAGTGGGAAGAAGTTCACAGAAATCTGCTGTTGAAGACACTGGTTGGAGGTAAAACCTGCAGGGTCTTGGCTCTCCATGGCACATGGTTGGACACCCCTGGTCTAGACAATCCAATACATAAGTATACATATTATGTTCACCAGTTTGGAATTTACAAGGTCCACACACATCATTCACCTTCTTCTTCAAGAGTTATGTTTAAATTTTTTACATAATCAATAAAAGGTCTCCATATATTCTCAAACACAATTTCCTTTGATTTCAGTATATATGTTATTCTTTCTAATGGAAGGTTTGTTAACATCTGTCTTAACCACTGAGTCACATCTGGTCTATGAGTCTTTTTCCATAATAGTGCAATACATTTTTTGGCATTAAGCAAACTGAGGTCTATGAATGTTCTTTCACTTTTATTAAAATTATGCTTTTCTGGGTACAGACCCAACAAAAACAGTTTAGGATTCAATATGATTTGTTTTGAGATTATTTTTTCAATTGTTACCCTCACCTCTTCCCAAAACATTCTTATTAATCTACATTCCCATAAACAATGAAATAGGGTTCCTTTACTTTCCATGCATTTTGTGCATGTATCTGGTATATTTTTGTTATATCTATTTAACTCCTCCGGTGTAACATACATCCGCATTAACCATTTGAAATGTATCAATTTAAGGCGTGCATTTATTGATTTGGTTTGAGCTTCTGTACAAGCCAATTCCCATTGTTCCTCTGAAATTTCAATTTGCAGATCTTCTTTCCAGTAGTTTAATCTTTTCAGTGAATTTTCACTTGAAGATAGTGTCAATGAGTTATAAAACTCTGAAATAATACCCTTTCTTTTACTATCTTTCATCAACATTTTTTCCAAGGATGAATAAATAGGTCGAGTGAGAGCTTTATTTTGATTTGATCGAATAAAGTTTCTAAGTTGAAGATATTTAAAAAAATGTGTTCTATTGAGATTAAATTTGATCCTCAGCTCTTCAAAAGACATTATGTTGTCTGCACATGGCAAATATAAATCCTGAATCTTTTGTATCCCTTTTAAATTCCATACTTTAAATACAGCGTCCGCTCTCCCTGGTTTAAAATATTGATTACCCCATATTGGACTAAATTGTGACAATAACTGTGGTTCTTTTAAATAGTTTTTAGCTTCACACCATATTTTGATCATATGCTTTACAAATGGATTTTTAACTTGTTTTTGTAATTTTTTTGCCGAATCTGAGTATATGAATATGGGAAGAGGTAAAGGTAAATTGTATGATTCCATTTCAGTCCAGTGAGGGAGATCATTTGATGAAAAATAATATGTCATAGACCTCAGTTGTGCCGACCAATAATACAACATAAAATTTGGACATTTCAGACCTCCACGACCAAATGGTAAATATAATAAAGACAAACGTAATCTAGCCCTCCTGTTGTTCCATATAAATTCCACTAACTTTTTTTTTATTCTTGAGAATAGATCTAAAGGTGGTGATAAGGGAATGTATTGAAATAAATAAAGTATCTTAGGTAAAATATTACTTTTAAGTATATTGATTTTCCCGATCATCGACATTGGTAGTGACATCCATCTCTGAGTTAACTCACTGATATCTGACATTAAGGCTTCATAGTTGACACTGGCGACTGATTCTAGCTTAGGCATAATTTGGATTCCTAAATATTTAAACTGATTTACAACATTGAATTGATTTACCTCAGGGGCTGGGTAATTTCTCTGGGTCTCATTTAGCATTAATATTGAAGATTTAGTTTTATTTATTTTATATCCTGATATTTCCCCAAAATTCTTTATTAAATTCAACAAGGTTGGAATTGATTTTTTTAGATTCGACATAAACAAAATTATATCATCGGCGTACAGGGAGATTTTATGTTCTGTTGGTCCAACTTTAATTCCATATATTTGTGAATGTAAACGTATCGCTATCGCTAAAGGTTCAATTGCCATAGTAAACAGTAAAGGTGAAAGTGGACAGCCTTGTCGACATCCTCTATTGATTTTTATTGGTTTTGAAATATTGTTATTTGTTAGGATTTCTGCTGTAGCATTATTGTATATTATTTGAACCCATTTTATGAAATTATTTCCAAGTCCAAACCTTTGTAGGACTTCAAAAAGAAAGGGCCATTCAACTCTATCAAAGGCCTTTTCGGCGTCCAATGATAGGAGAGCTGTATCCGGTGCTTCTTTATTAAAATAAATAATATTAAATAGTCTTCTTACATTATGGAAGCCTTGTCTACCCTTTATAAAGCCATTCTGATCTCGATTAATAATATTTGGTAAAATTTCTTGTATTCGTCTTGCTAAAATTTTACAGATTATCTTAAGGTCGGCGTTTAATAGGCTTATTGGTCTCATATTTTCACATTTATTAAGATAAGATAAGATAAGATAAGATAAGCCTTTATTAGTCCCACAACGGGGAAATTCCAGGATTGCAACAGCACAGGGATAGCAACACTCAGAGCAACAATCAGAAGGCAAGAAAAAAAAACAAGCAAGCAAGAGCAGCTAATAAACATATGTACGTATTACTATAAAATATATATATATACACACACACACAGACACACAGTGCAGAGCATTGTAGCTGGATGGAATAAATATATGAATATATGAACACACAGTGCAGAGCATTGTAGCTAGATGGAATAAATATGTAAATATACACTCACCGGCCACTTTATGAGGTACACCTGTCCAACTGCTCGTTAACACTTAATTTCTAATCAGCCAATCACATGGCGGCAACTCAGTGCATTTAGGCATGTAGACATGGTCAAGACAATCTCCTGCAGTTCAAACCGAGCATCAGTATGGGGAAGAAAGGTGATTTGAGTGACTTTGAACGTGGCATGGTTGGTGGTGCCAGAAGGGCTGGTCTGAGTATTTCAGAAACTGCTGATCTACTGGGATTTTCACGCACAACCATCTCTAGGGTTTACAGAGAATGGTCCGAAAAAGAAAAAATATCCAGTGAGCGGCAGTTCTGTGGGCGGAAATGCCTTGTTGATGCCAGAGGTCAGAGGAGAATGGCCAGACTGGTTCGAGCTGATAGAAAGGCAACAGTGACTCAAATAACCACCCGTTACAACCAAGGTAGGCAGAAGAGCATCTCTGAACGCACAGTACGTCGAACTTTGAGGCAGATGGGCTACAGCAGCAGAAGACCACGCCGGGTGCCACTCCTTTCAGCTAAGAACAGGAAACTGAGGCTACAATTTGCACAAGCTCATCGAAATTGGACAATAGAAGATTGGAAAAACGTTGCCTGGTCTGATGAGTCTCGATTTCTGCTGCGACATTCGGATGGTAGGGTCAGAATTTGGCGTCAACAACATGAAAGCATGGATCCATCCTGCCTTGTATCAATGGTTCAGGCTGGTGGTGGTGGTGTAATGGTGTGGGGAATATTTTCTTGGCACTCTTTGGGCCCCTTGGTACCAACTGAGCATCGTTGCAACGCTACAGCCTACCTGAGTATTGTTGCTGACCATGTCCATCCCTTTATGACCACAATGTACCCAACTTCTGATGGCTACTTTCAGCAGGATAATGCGCCATGTCATAAAGCTGGAATCATCTCAGACTGGTTTCTTGAACATGACAATGAGTTCACTGTAGTCAAATGGCCTCCACAGTCACCAGATCTCAATCCAATAGAGCATCTTTGGGATGTGGTGGAACAGGAGATTCGCATCATGGATGTGCAGCCGACAAATCTGCGGCAACTGTGTGATGCCATCATGTCAATATGGACCAAACTGTGTGAGGAATGCTTCCAGCACCTTGTTGAATCTATGCCACGAAGAATTGAGGCAGTTCTGAAGGCAAAAGGGGGTCCAAGCCGTTACTAGCATGGTGTACCTAATAAAGTGGCCGGTGAGTGTATAAACACCCACAGTACGGAGCATTGCAGCTAGGTGGAATAAATATGCAAGTATATAAACACACACAGTGCGGAGCAATGTAGCTAGATGGAATAATATGTAGATATATAAATATATAAACACCCACAGTACGGAGCATTGTAGCTAGATGGAATAAATATGCAAATATATAAACACACACAGTGCAGAGCATTGTTGCTAGATGGAATGAAACAGCATAACCGTCTACTTAGTTATCCTACATGGTATGATTATGTGCCCATACATATTCTCACCCTATTAGAGGGCCCTATTAGCCCTCTAATAGGGCTGCCTGCCATGCTTCTCACCCTATTAGCCTATTAGAGGGCTTACCTGGTTTTGGCAGCAGTATAATTAAGGCATTATTTATGTATGATGGTAAATTATTATTTTGAAATGCTTCTAAAACCATTTCCAAAAAAGGTTTTATTAATTTATTCTTAAATTTTTTATAAAGGTCAACTGGAAGACCATCTGGTCCTGCACTTTTTCCTGATTTCATATTATCAATGGCTAGCCCAACTTCTTCTTGACTAATTTTAGACTCCAATATCTCCCTGTTTTCATTTGGAATACACGGTATAGATAGTTCGTTCAAAAACCCATTTAGTTTTGTTAAATCAGGTTCATTTTTGGTATCATATAATTTTTCATAGTAATCTCTAAAGGCTCTATTAATTTCTAAAGGATCTATAACTACCTGTCCGTTACTTATAATACTGGTAATTGGTGTTTTAATTTCCAATTGTTTAATCTGCCATGCTAATAATTTTCCTGATTTTTCACCTTGTTCATAAAAAGATTGTTTCAATCTTAGAAGACTCGAGGCAGCTCTATTCGCTGATTTTTTGTCGTATTCAGCTCTCAAAATCAGTAATTCATTCTCCAACCTTGGGTCACTTCCTGCATACACTTTTTCCTGAAGATTTTTTATTTTATGTTCCAATTTAGCTCTCTCCTCTCGAGTCTTCTTAGATTTTGATCCTGTATAACTAATAATATGTCCCCTAATAAAAGCTTTGAAAGCCCTGACAAATTCCTCATCCTGAAGCCATTTATGCTGAAATTGCCATCTACCTGATTCCTTTGTCAATTTTTTATCTACATATATTAGACAACAGGGTGCATGATCAGAGATCACGATGTTATCATAAAAGCAGTTTTGAATCTTGGACCTTAATTCTGTGGAAATCAAAAAATAATCAATACGTGAGAATGTCTTGTAGGTACTGGAATAACAAGAATAGGCTTTAACTTGTGTTTTCATTTCTCTCCATATATCTAACAATCTCAATTCTTTCATAAAATGATTAATAGTCATCCTACATCCAATGTGCGTACAATCCAGTCCTGTTGATCTATCCACACCTGGATTCAATGTACAATTAAAATCCCCTGCTATTATATGTTGCCCTGTAAGTGATGATAAGATGAGAAATAAATTAGCAAAGAACTTCTGATCATCTATATTGGGACCATATAAGTTCACAAGATTTATATTTTCTAATAGCAAAGAACCTTGAATGATTACATATCTTCCAAATTTGTCTCCAATTACATTTTTCACTTGAAAAGGAACTGATTTATGTATGAGAGTCATAACTCCCCTGGCTCGGGATGAAAATGAAGAGGTGAATACACTTCCCTGCCATCTACTCCTAATTCTTTTAACATCCTCCTCTATCAGATGAGTTTCTTGTAAAAACACAATTCTTGAACCCATGTCCTTTATTTTATTCATAACTTGTTTAAGTTTTTTTAAATTTTGTAGACCTCTGCAATTCCATGAAGTTAAATTAAGATTAACACTTTGGTCCATGATCAATAGAGAGTTTGGGATTACCTTGCAGTGTAAACATGCTCATACAGAGAAGCAAAAACATGAGTGGTTGAACATTCATCCTACAAACTACACACAAACAAATTTCCCCTTCCCACACTTGTGGCAAACCCCCCAAAATCAAAAGAAAAATTCTGTCTCCCGATATAGCCATCGACCGTTCCACACCCACGGGGAACAGCCTAAGCCACTCCTTCTTCATCCTCCCAATCACCCTAACTCTACTGCTTTTAATGACGTAACATTAACTCTCCTCTGTAGTTTTCCAACTTAACTCCAAAATTTTTAACAACTTTGTACATCATAGTTTGGTTTTTTTTTGGTTTTTTTTTTTTTTTTTTTTTTTTAATATATAATACAATCTATATTTTGTAAACTTACTATTTACTTCAAGTCAGTCAGATGCCTGTGCAAATGCTTAATTATTCTACCTTATATTTTGTTCATGCTTAGCTCCCACCAGTTTCTTCTTCTTCTTTGATCTTCTTGATGAACTCCTGCGCCTCCTCTGGGGTCTTGAAGATGTGGGTTCTGCCCTCATACGTGGTCAGCAGTCTCGCAGGATAGATTACACCATGACGAATCCCAAGGTTGCGCAGCTCCTTACGTACGGGATCAAACTGCTTCCTCAATTGCTGGATTCCTGTGGCCAAATCTGGGTAGAACCGCACCTGCTGGTCCTGGTGTTTAATCTCTCCTTTAGCACGTGCAGCGTTGAAGATCTTCATCCTGTCTCTGTTGCTAAGAAACTTCATAATTAAGGTCCTCGGCGGTCCCTTATCTCTCCGTGGGCCAATACGATGTGCTTTTTCCAGAACCACTGCTGATTGCAACTCCTCGCTGCCCAGCACCTCCGGAATCCACTTTTCCAGAAAGGAACATACGTCCCGACCTTCTGATTCCTCTGGAAGACCCACCAGCCTCAAATTATTCTGTCTCGACCGAGATTCCAAATCCAAAATATTATCTTCCAGAGATTTATTTTTTTTTTCCAAAGTGCGCACCTTTAATTGAAGACGGGTGACGTCATCTTCAGCACTAGCGAGACGGAGCTCCATCTGCGCCGTTCGTTCTACACAGTCACCCAATTCCTTTCTTATTCCTTCCAACGCTGTCATAATCCCATCAAATCTAGAGGAAAAGTCCGCTCTCATTGAACTCATGGCAGCCATCAGCGCATCTGCGCCATTCCCCGCAGAAATCGCACCGTTGCCAGCCTCCTCCGCCATATATGGAGTTTTGTTTGCTGCGTCACAGACCTGAAAGTCCGTTAATTTGGACTGTTTCGGCGGCTCGCTTTTTCCTTTTCCTGGTTTTCCAGCCTTAGGCTTCGCCGACATATCCTCGCCCAAATGCTGGGATACGTTCTGTCCCAAATGAGAGAGTTATTTGCCGATTTTTTTCTCCAGGAGCAGAGCAGAGCGAGACACGTCCGTCCTACGTGGCAGCCATAACCGGAAGTCTTCTACCATTTTATGGTGTAAAATTCGTGTGCAATTTTTAAAAGCACATTTCTCTAAAAATCTTAGGCTTATATTTTTTTGTCTTAGCAAAATATGTTGCTTCCCTAACAATTGAAAGCTGAACTTTCATTGCTAATTGGAAATTTATTCTACTTTTACATGTTTGATTTTGAAAATCTAGATACATGTTGCTCAACAATATCAGCTTTGATGGGACGCTGAAATTTGGCACTCAATGTTGCAGGAACTCTGGCTTGTACAGAGTGCCACTGCTCCAATAAGTGGGTTGGATCAACCAAGGTTTTGTCGAAAAGAGTATTCATCAGATCATCCACATATTCTGAAATAAAATTAATTTAATAAAAATTAGAAATCGAAAGCTCCTTGTAAGTGGTCGTGGAAATTCCAACGATACCGGCTGCATTTAGAACTCTGAGGACCTTGACATATGACGCCCCAGTGAAGAGAATGGCGGATGAAAGCTGTATGTTACCAGCTGGGATGTCCCTGATCATCGGCTGGCTGTGCCAGGATAGATCCTCAACACAATGTGGACAATGTTGTTTGATCACCAACAGAGAGCCTTTAGTGTGACTTGTTACCTCACATGGATGACTGCAATGAGGACAACTGCTGAATAATCAAATTCAAAAAAAAAATCCACAGTATTTGAAGGTTGAGTGACAGTGGATAACATCTGCAAAAACAGTAGATCAACATAATTTCATTCCAGAGGTGTCAAATTGGATTACATATATAGAAATATAACTTGAGCAAACAGGCACAACCACCTCCCTACACAGCACTGAATATTTCATATTTGATTAGTATGAATACCCTAAAATTCTAATATTTGATGAGTTGTTAAGGCAACTTAAGCAGTTGTTAAGCAGTTGTCATAGCCAGGAGCAGCACTGGGGTTAAGCTCCCAGTGCTCATAAAATGCTCCTTATGGCGTGCGTCTCGAAAAGCCTCTGACAACTAAGTCCAACTCCTAGCCTGCCCGTGTGGTTTAGTCTCTAAGCCCGGCGGAACTGCTTTTACTAATAGGAGAAGGGGCGAGGGCGGATCTCTGGCGCCTTAAAACCAGATGCTTCGGGTAGATGGTGGCTCGTCAACCTGGGAAGGTAGCCCATCTAGGGGAAGGCAAACCCTGATTTCAAACCTCTGCTGCCTTGCGGCATACCCGGTAACGGGAAAGGCTTCGGGAGTCAACCCTGAGGAAAAATCCGGAGTCGGAGCCCCTAAGGCAGTTCTATGTTGTGCTCAACATCGTTCTGGCAGCTCCTGCAACGGCGCTGGTGCCAAACTGTAGCAGCCCTGCTGTTCCTTTGGATTCATCAGTGACGTGGAGAGGGGGGACATGCTGCATGGGCAACATCTTGTCCTCCATATCTTCCTGCCCAGGCTTGAATCCTACCAACGCCCAATGCTGGAAGGTAGAACACCGGATCACTGGAGAGGACACTCCAGCTTCGCCTTTGGCGTAGACAAAACACGGGGAATGACAGTTACCGGTTATAAGCCACTGCTCAATTGGCGTAGAGCGTGGCGCCAGGGGTTGTTCCCGACGGTGGGAGGGATCATCAGATCTCACTGGACAGCTACCGCCCGCCTCAAGCTGGGCAGCCCCCAGCCAATAAGGTGTTGTCCCGCCACAGCTTGCTTTCCTCATTGGGTGCATGGGGATAAGGAGAAATCCAAACAGCAGGCTGAGAACCTTCGCACCAGGCAAGACAATAAAACAAAAGAGACCAACTCTAAAACTGGGAACTTGGAACGTCCGCACTATGATGACGGGACTCGCTGCTAACCTAAAGGTCATCAACGATACCAGGAAGACTGCCATCATCAATAATGAGCTGAAGAGACTGGGAGTGGATATCGCCACTCTCCAGGAAACACGGTTAGCTGATGCAGGCACACTGAGAGAGAAGGACTACACGTTCTACTGGCAGGGAAAGGGCAGTGACGAACACAGGGAACACGGAGTGGGCTTCGCAGTGAAGAACACTTTGCTGAAGATGGTGGAACCGGGCAGCACTGGCTCTGCACGACTCCTCACCCTCCGCCTGAACACCACTGAAGGCCCAGTCACCCTCGTCAGTGTGTATGCCCCAACACAGACAGCCACACCAGAGGCAAAAGACGAGTTCTACGAGAATCTCGCAACAACTGTCAGGATCATTCCCAACTCTGAACAACTCATTCTCCTTGGAGACTTCAATGCCAGAGTGGGTGCTGACCATGACTCCTGGCCCTCCTGTCTTGGACCTTTTGGCGTGGGCAGAATGAACGACAACGGACAGCGGCTGCTCGAGTTCTGCACATATCACGATCTGTGCATCACAAACTCGTTCTTCAAGACCAAGCCCCAACACAAGGTTTCCTGGCAACATCCGCGCTCAAAGCACTGGCACCAGCTAGACTTGATCCTGACCAGGCGCACCTCACTGAAGAACGTGCTAATCACCCGTTCGTTCCAGAGTGCAGATTGCGACACAGACCATTCATTGGTGTGTTGCAAGGTCAAGCTGCAGCTGAAGAAATTCCATCGTGCTAGACAACCTGGAAAGGCACGGATTGACACCAGCAAGATGGCCCAACCAGAACTTGTTGAGCAGTTTGCCTCCACCTTTGAGAAGGAACTTGGTGTACCACAAGGAGGAGAATCTGCAAAGCAGAAGTGGGAAGAGCTGCAAAACACCATCTACCGCACAGCCTTGGCTACCTTTGGGAGGAAGACCTCAAAGTCACAGGACTGGTTTGATGCCAAGTTGTCCGAGATGACCCCCGTCATTGAAGCCAAGCGCTCAGCACTTGCTGAGTACAAGAAGTACCCAAACGAGAAGAATCTCCAGATTCTCAGGGCTGCGAGAAGCAAAGTTCAGCAGACTGCTCGGCGCTGTGCCAACAAGTACTGGACTCAGCTCAGCCAAGACAT